>CM067346.1:28637855-28805355 GCA_034190875.2 Urechis unicinctus
CTTGAAGACATATAGACAGGTGCATTTAGGGGTAGGTTGTATTGTTGGGCTTTCTTGTGATGTATGTATTGGTAATGGTTATACCATTATACTTTTCTGTGCAATGATGTATGGCAATTAACACATGCTGATAATATTTGACGAAACAGTAGGTTAGTTTATAAAAGCGCCTATTCGAGATAGCGAAATTGCACACAATTCCGCTTGCAAGGTAGAAGCGAGACATCGTCTATGCTCATTTTTAATATCACTTTTGTTTTTGCAATAATTTTATTTCTGACGTACGTGAAAAATTTAACCCCTCGTGAATTCGCTCTCCCCTGTATGTTCCTCCCTCACCTCCCTCACCACCTCTCCCTGTTTTTGTCTCTCTCTTTCTATCCATTTGCGGATAAAGCCGGAGGACCTGCGTTTAACTACGCATGCCAAAATGCTCCCAAACATTATGTATCGTGTGGTTAATATATTCGTGTACTGCACCAGCGTGCCCTAGGGTCCCTACCCACTGAGTTGCTCTTCAATTCATGCATAGTCATTAAATCATACATACATACATACATACATACATACATACATACATACATACATACATACATACATACATACATACATACATACATACATACATACATACATACATACATACATACATACATACATACATACATACATACATACATACACACACAAGATACACAGACATACATAAGCAAATTATGTAACTTGAATTGGTACAGGCGCAAATTGCAATCTTTCGTGAGCATTGGCATCCTCGATAATTGCCGAGCCCACGAGCAGTAAGACATAACTCTACCCGCGTGCATAGCAGCAATAATTCAAGAAGAATCTTTTGCTTGGAGAGCACTACGGATGCGGCATGCAAATAAGGCACTGGGAATAGGAACGAGAATATACAAATAACGTTGTTGTAATATAACTCTGATGGCGAAAGGTTCGGTATTGTGCTTGAAAGTAAAACGATAAGAATCACTTGGTTTGCACATAATTGTCACTACTCACAACAGGGGAATATCCTGCGAACGAATAAGTGAGTATTTATAAATATCAGGGGCAAGTTGATCATATATGCTTCGATATGACGAATTGCTCTTGCCAAACCAATGGTCACGATCACTTTGCACTCATGCTTGCCTCATGTGATATAACTGTTATTCAAATTTTAGTCGGACATACTGGGTTTTGTTGTTCAATCAAACATATTACCTCCATATTATCATCCAAACATTTACACTATCATGATTATATTTGACACATACATCACAGTTATCATGTATTGACTGACAAACACATCCTTTACAGGCGTTGCCATTATTTAATGATGCGATGCAAGGTTAGCCATAATGAGATATACATATTGTAATGAAAGCGACTGTGATGGTCTGTCAGCAGGTGTCATAGTTTCCTCATCTCATGTGATGCAAAATTCATTCTTCTAATACCTAGAGATTGCATACTGTATGACAGACAGATTAGATTATACATCAGCAAATAAGAAGTCGTGCTGAGTTACTTGATCTATTACCATCAGCAAGCCGAGCATAAAGTCGAAGTAACAGGATTGTTTAAACGGCCAGCATTTGTGGAGGTTTTGCCTGTTATATTCGCTGCATGATTTCAGGCAACATGATTCCCTAAACTTTAAGCCTTGGTATTGTTAAAATGCGTTATGTGATATGCAGATGTTTGGAATCGACTAAGCAGAGAATAGACAATATGCTATCTAAAAGCTTGATGGGCTGAAGAATTGCAACTAAAGTGTTCCGGTGTCTCGTACTAAAACAGAAAAAATACTCGGTTTGTTTAACACTGTAAAGACTATAACACATGACATTTATCCATCACGCAGCATAAGTGGACAATATACTATTGAAATCCTGTACTATATATACCTCCATTCACAGAAACCAAACATTTTTTTCATGATTCGTGACCGATATATAAACTTATGTTGGCCAAGAATAAACAAAATGCTATAAATCATCTCCATGTCGTGTCTTTAACATTTTGACACAGCAATTGTCAATACTGCATATCTGTACAAAGTTGATAAAAGCATAGGATATAGATTGCTGTATTGAATATAACATACAGACGGTGGTTACAGACCTAATGTCAGCGCGATGCACCGTAGTCCTAGACCATTTACTGAATTAAAGGTAATAGGCTCTTCTGGGACCAATGCAGATGGTTATGTGAAATCACCGACAAGCTAAATTATGCAGATTGGTGTTCTTCCTTATATACACTAAAACTAGGGAATCATGGTCAAGAAGTAGGACATTCTGCTTGCTGTTGCTATGAATAATGTATCGGTCATAGCTGTAAGCTTTGCAATTAAGTAAGTAGCAACGAGGCTATGCGTAGTTGTTGCTCAGGTGGTCATTTAAGAGAACGTTGACTTCCTGTTATATACAGTATGTTATTTAATTCATCCAAGAGGTGCATTGACATGAATGTATTTATCATGTATATATTGGTTATGTTCTTTGTTCCATGAATGAATTCAGCCCAAAACCTTAGCCTCATGAATTGGCTGCCGGACATAGGATTTAAATAATGCATCATTTGCGCACCTGTGGCTTAAACATGAGAGTTTTAGAAGCAAACATTGCAATTGCCAATGAAAGTAACACCATTAACTACATATGTACAATAACACTCATTGCCATGAATATTGTGCATCTAGGATGACTTATTCGGTGGTGCATCATGCACCGCTGTATGGAACAATGAATGCAAATTAATGATTATTCTCAAATATTTTTTTCTCTTATACAGTTGCATACTAAAATCATAGGCATTTCTTGTCAGTGCTGTGAGCGGCGAGTGCTATAACGGGTTTTTCTTGGACGATTCAAGAACACAACTAGAGTCTGGGTAAATATGAAAATTATCTTTATTTCAAACTGCTGCACTTCCTAAGATATGGAAGTAAAGAGTAAATAGACGTGGTACATAGTATAGCAGCTTGAAATGATGATATAAAGGTAATATGCATAACATATTGACAGATGAATGTTGATGTATAATACTAAAATATAAGACATTATGCACTATACATTGCTAAAGTCAGTGAACACACACACTGCGAAGGAGAACGACACACACACAAAATCATCTAGAACCTATACAACATTTTGTACTCCTAGCTTGTTCCGTTATATCCACTTAATCGCAGAGGAGAAAGTGTCAAATATTTGACATGAAGATAAACAATCCATGGGAAAGAATTTGTCATAATAATAACCATTAAACTGAAAACCTGTGAGGTGGCACTGGGATGGATGTAGGGAATAAACGAAAGGCTTCGGCTATATTGCATTTATATAACAAAGCACCGGAGGAACATTAGAGAATGAGGTTAATAGCATCAGTGATAGTCTAATATTTTACTTTGGAGTTGTGTTCGGAAATATTGCTGTTAACTGATTGTGAAGGTTGTGAAGCCAACGGGGAACTTTTAAACTGGGCTAAAGGGGGCTGATCAAAAGGACCAGCGATGCGAACAAGCTTTAGCTCGCGGTCAATTTCCTTCAGACACTGTCTATGGCTCTTACCCACTAGAAGTTCAGCGAGCGTTGATGGTTTGACTGGGATTGGAAGCTGAGTTGGGCTGATAGGGGGAAGGACCAGTTCAATTATAAATAAAGGCAGCAGAAGCATTAATGTTAATAGTCTGCATGATACAACATGTGGGTTCGGTGACTTGGTAATTGTGGCACTAAAATAGTATTGCAAGCCCTGTCAGCGATTAAGAAATCTGATTACGTGCTACTAGCATATTAGTGCGGCTACAAAGGTCAGTCCGTCGATCGTTATCGTAATATCTCGTGGGGCCTCCCAATATTGATGGATTATATCCGGCTCAGTAACAGCTTTCGTAAATAATACACGTCCGAATGCTGTAGGTTTAATCCATTATGCATCTGGATCGCATATTATATCTTAGGGAAGACCTAGGTTGATTGTCGATGTGTGAAATCTCTACTAAACAATGCAAGCAGATGAAGCGCGTCGAATGTGGTAGTAAGCTAAGCTGAGATTACTCTAATGCTTCACGGTGGACAGACTCGAGTGTGGCTTGTGGGTCCAGAATGGTGGGGGAACGCAAGCAAACTATCATTGCCTTAATCTCAAAACTGAACACAATGCTTCCATGTGGGCCTTTCATCTCATGCTTATAATTTACAAGTGACTATGGTGCCGGCACGAACTGTTCAAAACTGTCCGATAAACGTAAGTAACCTACCCTTTAGGCTTATGTCAGTTGCTTGCTTTAACTGTGCGATAATCTTTCGTGCTTATTTCTCGCTCCTCTCTGTCTTTCCCACACCTCTCTTCTCTCTCGGTCTTTGTTTCTCTCTTTCTAACCCACTTAACTCTTTTTCTCTCTGTCACTTTCACGCCTCGCGATACGCAGGTATGGACGTTCCTACATTCAAGCTTTAATATGGTTATAAACGTACAAATATCCATAAATAGCTGTACGATCAGGAGCAACTTGGTTAGCAATATGTAACGATGCCTATATTCTAGGTGTCATATAAGCTGAGCGTATGCTGGAAACACTACCATCTGATTATCAAGTTCATTCATTTATTCATCTCAATGTCCTCCTCACTGAACTGTAACAAAAAAAGGTAAATCTCTGTGCTCTTTTATTTAGACTAACATCTAACGATAGCTCAAGTTAATAAAAGGCAGCGAAAGGGCAATGTTTAAACGCTGATAAATGTTATCATTTTCGATACAGCCTTATGATGTGAATAATTATTGAAATGTATACGCACCTTTTAAACGAAATGTATAGGCATTATTTCATTTTATTTTGTTTGTAAATATCAGCGTCTGGAATGCCGTTGACCACAGGCTAACGAAGATCGAAAAAGACACTAAAACTAGGGAATGGTGGTCTAGAAGCAGGACATTCTGCTTACTGTTGCCATGAATAATGTATCGGTCATAGCTGTAAGCTTTGCAATTATTCATGATTGACGCCGGGTGACTCACCTGAGACACAATGACGCTTCACATTCAAACATAAATGTACGCGTTCCTTTATCATAATTGTATATGGCACCTTTATACGAGCAGCGTACCTGATCAACAACAGCGCTTATTGGCACGATAGTAGCTCTCCATTACCCCGGGTTTTAGATTAGCACTGTTCAACCTTCATGTATTATCCATGCCCCAATCCATTTGCGGACGCGCGTTTAATTATACATAAAAAAGCGCACCCAACAATCATTCTTAGAGTTGCTCTTCAAGTCATACATAGTCATGACAGTTCAATCACACATATATAAACACGCACACACATATACATATACAAACACACACATACACACAAACACACACATACACGCACATACACACACACAAACACACACACAAACACATACACATGCATATACTTACGCACAAAGATGCACACATACACATATACACACAAACACACACAAACACACACACATACATAAACACAAACACACACACACAAACACACACACAAAAACACACAAAAAAACACAAACACATACACAAACACACACACACAACACACACACATGCATACATAAATACACAGAAACACACACCTGAAATCATTTCATGTGATAAAACAAAAAATAATTGCCTAAATACTACCAGATCGCTAACTAAATGACATACGATGTGGATAAGACAAACTTCAGCAAATGTATCAACAGCACAGTCACGTGCTCAGTGACCTTTCAATCACAAGTTATGCGTGGTTACTGGATTTTCACCATCAGTAACCCCAACTATTGGACACGATTAGAAGTTTCCATTACACTCACATCGCACATAACCAGGTGTTCCATGTTCCATGCAATATAACAACAAAATAAAACATAACGCAGGTGATTTGTGGGTAACATTTATGGATATTTAGCCTGTATGACTTCGAGGCAACATGAATGATATTTTGTTTAGCACCGAATCTGGGTAAACGGTTCGATTACGTATTTGAACGATCTAATTCCACTTAGCATAAGTTCGTGGTAGGTAGATTATTATCCTTAAACTTTAAGAGCTTAAGAGATCGCACTGTTTATGTGACATGCAGCGTTACATGATTATTGAAATCGACAGAATCAGGTTAGTTTTTACGTTAGTATTTTCTGGGAATTAGAATTTTGGGGTTTGCGTAGAATTGTCATTGCTTCAATAAACAGTTTTTGGAAACTATGAATTGTTTTATCTACTATAATAGGAACAGAGCAGTGTATACATACATTAAACATATGGTTAGTCTTAGTCATAGACTTATTGGCTTCCTTGCTTTACACGCCTTTATCCAATATTGTTATTCTGTAGAGAACGTCCTTGAACTGCGGCGTAGTAATGCAAAATAAATTTGAATCCAGCAATGGTTTTTTACCGATTGATTATTTATATATGGATGGACACTTCACGCATGTACGGACGCGGACGAGGACATGGAGAACGGATCACGGACTCATGGATACCCACGTCAGTATTTGAGAGTGAAAACGTTTCCTATAGAACTTGCTGCCGTAGCGTGTTGAGTAAACCATTCCAATAATAGAGTCTGGAGCTGGCGGCCTCTGGAGAACCGCATGGGATTCCACTTTATCTTACATGATGGATGACTCGGTAGGTAATCGTTGTTCCAGATTTCAATTCAATAAGTCGTTTTATATTTTCAAAAGTGGGCGTCGAGTCACCGCTTTATATATCATACATTAAGTCAAAAAAGATTTTAAAAACCAGAGGCCGTATGATTTCATATGCATTATCATTTTTTTTCAATGACAATAGGCTGTAGGGAACAATGCACCCAACGCAACGGTGTTATATTCTTCATGATCTTTAATACAATGCAATTATTTACCAGAGGAGGTCGTTACATTTCCATTTGCCTGAGGCTTTTATAACAACATCCGGGTGCCCATCAGCCGCCAATTGAATGGGTCGTCCTTTAACAAATTGGAGAAGACGTTATAAAATGAAAGCCAGGTCGTTAGGACGATGTACTGTTTGATTCGTTCACGAAAAACGTTAGCTTGTCTTCTTTCGTTTATGTAGTCACCCGAATCTCTTACATACGGCCCCAACGTCTGACATTGATCGATAGTGGCTGCGTGGACACCAAATAATTTACAATGTTGTAGCTTTTAACTTATTCTATTGTTAACGATGACAGCAATTTCAGGGACCGAGTCCAAGTTTGCACAGGCCTTCGTGCAACGCCATCAGTCCCATGTATTGTCCTACTCGCACTGGTTATCAACACCAGAGCTTATTAACGGTTTCATATGATATTCATGAGTGCATATGTCAGTAAACAGACGGGTAGGAGAGGTGAACATTTCTTGCAACATGGCTTCCTGAATTGCGTTGTCTCTCCTATGAATTATCTCATGGGTATTCCTTCTGCATACATAGCCATCTCTACATAATGTTTTAACATGGCTGTAGACATACGGCTTTGGGTAATTTGATTGCTTAGATAATAATTGCTTTAGATAATAATTGCTTTAGATAATAATCCTACCTATGCTGGTATCCAAGGATGTATTGGGAATTGATACAGCGCTATTGCGCTATTGCACGCGTGCCATTAAAAAAAATATAGATTTGCAACTATATAGTATGATGCATATAAGAGTAATACACCTCAAGGGAAAATAAACAGCCATTGGATTTCTAAGCGGGAAAGATACGATCGTTCTAGTGGACGCTAATAACCTACGGAGTCTAGCTCACCACAGTGTAGTAAGCAAGCACAGAGTCATGCTTATTGGCAAATAACCCACTTGATCACGAACGCCCTTAATATAATATATATATATATATATATATATATATATATATATATATATATATATATATATATATATATATATATATATATATATATATATATATATATATATATATATATATATATATATATATATATATATATATATATATATATATATATATATATATATCTATATATATATATATATATATATATATATATATATATATCTCTATATATATATATATAGGTATCTATTTTTTAGCCAGCAACAGGTATGCTTTTTTCATTCACGCATGTTCTTTCCCTCCACCATGGTAACTTGTGTAACGTGGATTATCGAGTAGCACCATCGCCTCAGCACAAAGGCTTTCTTCTCCATGTTCCAATAACATGGCTGTGCTTGTGCTTATTCTCATATGTTCGTTATTATTTACAATCAGGAGCTAGTAAAATACGTCCTGTACAGAATTACAAGTCGCAGTTTGTCATCACAATGTCAACAATAATCGCTATATTCGATTTCTACCTTTTCCTAATACGTTGGATATCCATGCCCGTTAATGGTGGTTGGTAACCAAGGAGCAAAGAGGACAATGGCCAGTAAGTTCTTGTCTAAATGAGTAGCCATTCCATGCGTATTCCATCCACGTACATAAACTTCCAACCGCTGGTTGATTTAATTATGTTCGCACCATAAGGATATAGGGAAGGCAAGTAAAGAGACATTCAGATAGGATAATGTTTTCTTTATTTGACGGTGGTACAATTATGTGTTAGGGTTAACGTCAATATGACTGAGCCCTGTGAGACACCGGGAAAGGTATATGACCCCAGTTATATCGATGACGCGTATATCAATTTCTCCGTGTGTTAAGTTGTGGGGGCAAGTATTCCGCTCACAATTGTAGCTGAAGGTGTCCGCAAATCACTTCCCCTGGGCTTAATGAGGATTTACAGTATTTCGATGCAAATTTCCGTGATTGGTACAGTATGCCTTATTTGTAGATTGATTGTCGTTGATATGATAGATTGGTATGTCAATTGTGATATGAGTACATCACAAAACATCACGAATGTTCTGGGCATTGGCTTGAATACCATCGAGAAGAGATGCTTTGTCAATGCTTAAGTGTCAGTTTACCTTCACTAATGCTGTACTTTTAAAATAGCACTTTAAACATTATTTCATGCACTAACGTGGCATTTTACGTGAAATTGATAACAGTCTCACCCTTAATCTCTTCATCTACTTTGTTTGTGTCATCTTCTTATTCACGTTACCCTATCCATTAACCTTGTATGAAGTAAGTAAGTACAGGGTTTAACAGCACACCAATGCTAATGCTATATATGGCGCCTCGAAAGATGAGATGAATATGAAGATTTAAGATTGACCTGATTGAGCGGGCGGCTTCTAGGTTAAATGGAAAAGGGTAAAATACACGTGGATGAAGATGAAAAAAAGATTCAAATGCAAGCATTGACACCGCCTGCTGATTGACTGAAACAGGCCATTCAAGCCTCTCGTCTAAGCAAAATCCGGGCCTAAGTGGTGTGCTGCGGATATGGCCCTCGCAAGGACCTCTCCGCTCAACCACCTGCATCCCATTGTCCACCGACACGAGTTGCCACCCACGGCAAACAGGTTGCCCCCTATTAGTTACCTTTAACGACATGCAGGAGGATGTAGAGTGCCTATTCTACCCCCGGACCCACAGGTGGACAAACGTCTGTGGGGTATTAGTCAGGATAAGTTGTTCCCATCAAGTTGGTAGTTTATATGCAGCTTCAATTGATCCTCGGTTAATATGATGATCAGTCTTTTTCATGGTGCTTTGGTCTTACCGTTGCTCCGTATGACATGCTGAAATCCATTATGGCTTGTATCACAAGTCGCCGTGGACAAGAGGTCGCGAGTTACAAAGGCATGGTAATTATCCAATATATTCTATCAGCGTCATCAACGTTGTTGTTCGTGAAATAAAATCACTATGATTTCCCTATCATCATCATCATCATCATCATCATCATCATCATCATCATCATCTTCATCATCTTCTTCTTCTTCTTCTTCTTCTTCTTCTTCTTCTTCTTCTTCTTCTTCTTCTTCTTCTTCTTCTTCTTCTTCTTCTTCTTCTTCTTCTTCTTCCACCACCACCACCACCACCACCACTCTCATAACCGTTATGGTCTGCGCAATGAAATAGCACGTTAACCCTATTTGAACAGTTGAGAAGATAAAAAAATCAATTCTATGCATGAGTGCTTATATTATTTCTTGCATCCATGCGAATCTTCACCATAAAACGTTGTAGTATGGAGCTAATCAATTTGTTATATAGTGTCGACAAAGATGGAGTAAAACGAATAGACAAGAAGTTCTTATTAAGATATAATTGAAATCAATAATATAATCCAATTGATCTAACTGAAACCAGGATTACAAATGGATCTCTTTTGAACCATTCGATCCGTAATAAGAATCAGATCAGCGCATTGGGTGTGCTTCTGCAAGGATTAACGTTCAAGATAAACAGCGTCTACAGGTTGTAGGTTGCTTGCAGCTGCAGCTTTGCCAGTTACAATGTGTCATAACCGTCATAATCCTGGGTGTAAATAAGTAAATTATTTACGCGCTTTCGAAAGTAAACAGTCGCTGATATCAGAAGTAATGCGGGAGTTTATTTTACATCAACATTTATCATAAATAGCGCCTGCAGACCGAGCCGTTGATAAAGGTTCGTTTTATGGGGTTTAATATTATATGCGCCATGTGTCCTTATATGTCTTGCCTTTCAGCAAGCAACTGATGGTGGATGAATAATACAGGGCAACCAATGGCACATTCTAATGTACGTTAGTATAGCTATGGGCACTATTACTAGACCGGGCTGGAGGTACAGGCCAACATTGCACTTATTGCCCCTGGGTGCAGTTACTCAAGATTGTATATGGTGATGCCAATGCAACTTTGTAATTCTCCAAGCGCAGATATTACCCCACGAAGGAATATAACGATTCCACAGGAAAGTATCAACTATGAAAATCATTCGTTTAGCTTATAGCGAAGGTCATTCGCTAATTTTGCAACCAAGCCATAATCATAGATATTTATGAATACGAACATTATGAGCATCAAATATTGTATTCTAAAGTCTGCGTCAGCAATAAAGTCATCGTAAGACGTCCCTAAATTATATCCATGGGGCCACAAAGTTAGTCCGCTTGTATTGTCGTTCATCGGATATCTGAATATTATAGGTTTTGATCCATCGTGCAAATTAGTCTATAGAATCCAACAAAAGCAGATACATATAGGTAAATCATTTCGTATATATTTGCGCAATAGTCCTTCATGCTGATTGCATTGATCTATTGGGCATTTGGCATTTGGCTAATGCACTCCTCCTCCACCCATGCCTCCCCCCCCCTCTCTCTCTCTCTCTCTCTCTCTCTCTCTCTCTCTCTCTCTCTCTCTCTCTCTCTCTCTCTCTCTCTCTCTCTCTCTCTCTCTCTCTCTCTCTCTCTCTCTCTCTCTCTCTCTCTCTCTCTCTCTCTCTCTCTCTCTCTCTCTCTCTCTCTCTCTCTCTCTCGTCTCTCTCTCTCTCTCTCTCTCTCTCTCTCTCTCTCTCTCTCTCTCTCTCTCTCTCTCTCTCTCTCTCTCTCTTGTTTGTAGCCGTTTGTCACCGCGGGTTTAAATTGGCTGACTTCAACCACCATTCATTATTCATTATTCAATCTGAGGATAAAGTCGCAGACTGCATTTTTACATATTCACACAAAGCACACCTAAACAACATCCATACCACATATAAGCTATATATCTTTGTGAATGTTGTATGATCATTGTCATTCTTACGAGCCGCTAGATATATATTACTCGACCCATTTCCATTACTGCAACATTTACATCAATTATTCTACGAGGCTTGCTTGCTTGCTTGGAGAGCACCACTGTGGTGACATGCACTGTGGCAACGGTGGGTTAAATTAAAACAAAATTACAAACAATGCGGCGTTATGTTTTGGAGAACAACTGATATACAACTGAGGAGAAGGATTTATCATTTCTGCTTTGAAAATGATATACAACTACATGTGTGAATACATTCAAACGATTAATTCACAATTAACAAGCAGACTATGTTTTGTAAGCGGTGCCTTTCAGGGTCACTCGCAAACTTCCAAAATGTTACGAGTGGAGGTATACGCTACGGTTGCTACGTAAATGAGAATACAGAGACTTTAGAAATCCGCCATAAAGTTACCATACAACACATATCCGTGCTTGGTTGAGTTGCCCTCCCGGGTCAAAGCATCTTCAAACCGGTAATCAGCCAATCAGAGACAAGCACTAGACAGGCCCTGATACTAGCCTAGCCAAGCAACCCGTTTTCGGTGCTGTGAAGGACTTCATTATAATATAATGCAAAATATTGGCCGTTTGAAACACAATCATCAAACGCAGAATACATCATTATTGAAAAGGACATGAACAGCCCAATGTGATAACCATAAATCGTGTTTAATATCCCGAAACATGACTTACGCAGTTAATTTGACAACATCACAATCTCGTCGAAGAACACATTATGCATATTCATACAGTATATCTTACGAGCTGATCTCAAATTGGATATCATAACATATATGTATACAAATTACAATCTTCCATTATCACCATCATCCTCAATGATATCAGGATTTATTTTTCCCCGTCTCACTCTTTTGTCTTTGATCATATTGATCAGTGTAGACATTCTGGTGATGCTTACACGTGGAGACTTGGAATGTTAGACGTCCTTTAGGCTACTAGGTAACGCAAGTTTGATATTATGATTTTTGAAACAGCCAATTAAGTATCTAGAAAGGCATCTCTTTGTTGTCGAAATGGAAAGCGTCCATAAATGCCTGATATATATCAGAAAACACATTTGCTACTTGTCAAACACAATGGTGGTAAGAGCATTACTAGTGACTATTGAATATGATAACTTTAAGAAAATGGCTGATGAGTTAACATACCGTCTAGCTTATACTCATCATAGAGTGGAAGTCAATGCACCAAACTGGAGTGACAAATAACCGAGCATGTTGAGAAATGTTTATCTCCGAAAATGTGATGGAAACGTTCAAAGCAAGCGACTCAAAAGGTCTATCAATTCCAGCAGCTCGTTTGGAAACAAAAGTAGTCTAACTCAGATTTAACATGCGACAGCGAGCAGGGTTGGTTGAACCATTTGTCTGACACACAGGCCCCCGGTCCCCGATGCCAAGCCTCCGCTGTTTTTCTTGGTCTCTATTCTGGCAGGAGATCTGGTGGTATTTTCATCATACGAATTACCTAAGGGAAATACATAGAAATGGAATGTAATGAAACCAATGTGATACATTTCTTGGTAATGGGATTAGGAGAGGTGTCTTTAAGTATGGCACTAAGCACATGAGCGCTCTGGACCATGCAATCTACATGAATCCTAAGTGTGTTAATGACATGAAATATATAATGGGGATGGGAGGGAAATGATCGTTGAACTGTGTGAGAGACTATTTCTGTTTATTCATAAGGGATCCGTTGGAAAAATATATCTTTTCAAGTAAATACTGTCAGGTGGAAATAATCAAAACCAATTTAGGCTTACAATTTTTAATTTGCGTTGCAGGTATTTTCCCTTTTTCTGTTGTACCACATACCAAATTTGAACGCTCACTGATGTTTGTGTTAAATATGCTTTATGTAGTATTAGAAATACAGCATTGCTCTTAGTTCACCTCACCCAAAGGCCACTGTTAAGACGCTACCTTTTACGCTATACCTGTTCACATAGCTCCCGAAGTCACTTATGCTCTCTGATGTATATCTTAATGGGTCTTGCTTATTAACACAGATGCCAAATTTTTCATTCGTTGTTGTTAAGTTAAAATTACAGGTTATTAGTTTGCAGACACAGCACGATATGTCTCTTAGCATATACAATAATACATCACTGAAATGCGAGATGTCCTCATAATTATCATAAGCAATCATAATCCTGCTCCTGTTATAAGATGTCGTCTCTCTATACCTGTCATGACACCTACGGGTTGATTTGTACGTGTTATTCATAGTAACAAGCAACATCCTACACAGTGGCTTGCAGGCACACCTGCATTTCCTATTGGGCATTTATCAAACGACATTTAACAATGTACATAAGCTTCATAATCATAGCAAGTCATACAACAGTGTCATATTTAAATGATCCACACACACCTTAATGTACCTGCACGATCCTACCGTATTTTGGGCTCAAACTTGCAGCCCTTATGGTGCTAACCCTAAAGCAGTGTTTTCGATTTATAAGGGCCGAATTCTTATTTCATAAACATTTATGTGCCTGTGTACTTATGTTTTATTTGCCGAATCTAATGATTGGCACCTCGATAACGATTAGAATTACACTTTGACATATACTTTTTCCAACATATAGATGATGTAATGTGTACTGTGTCGTTCAATGTAGTGTTATAACAGACAAGAGCAACATTCCGTCGGAGAAAATATCCTTCATTTTATGTCTTCTCTCGCCCATACGCTACTGGTGCCTTTCATCATGAAAGACTGATTGGGAGTTTTCATGTGTCATAAAAGGCAACGTGAGACACTCTTTACAATTAATACTAATGTAGCTGTCTTTACACTGTGGGTATTTAGCGCCGACTTTCATGAAGACATCTCGCCTTCTTAGCAATGTGATTACTTGTTTTCCACTGACAGCTTTTATACAGGCATTAATTACTTCCTATGTCCTATAATATGCCTATTTTTATTCAAGCATAGCACCTTGTACATAAGCAACCAATGACCGCATCTATCAAAAGCAGGCGGATTATGAATATAGCACACAGACGTGTCATTGTCGTAAAATAATATGTTGCCCACACAGTTAAAATAGCCTAGTGAAGGGATGTAGAACAACCGATTTATCAAAGCTATTGCCTGAAGACAGCTATTAGCTGAATGTTTCAGCAATGATAGAATTCTAGTCGAATAACTTGTTATATGCCTCCTTACTACGTTACGACGTGTGATGAATGTCAATTTCGCAGCTGCAAATTATGCATGAAGTCAAGCAAATGTTACAGGGAAGTAAATCCCACGATACATTTTCTGACATTCGTTCCTTCTTTTACCAGTTCGGTGTAATGACAGCTGGTGATATTGCATTGCAACAAGAATAATAATAAAGATGAATTGATAACTACGAAAATGAATTGGCCAACCAACACTTGCCGTTCTTTCACTCCATAACTTTGTAAGAAACTAAGTAGAATAAGAAGATTAAATCAAAGCCAGGCGATTCCACTATTCGTGCTCTTACTTGGTGGCTGCATGTCATATTATTTATTCTTATGAGTGAAATGAAGTCTTGCTGTTTTCCATATGCATATATCAGGAAGATGATCACCATCTGGTCAAAAGAGGTTCTTTATCCTTTCAATTTGTTTAGTGATGTATCATATGCTTAACAAAGTTTGAACATGCGGAGGTGGAGCACATTTTCAAACAAAGTTGAATTGCAACATCTAAAGTAAACATCGGCACCTATCAAACATGCAAAGGAAGCAATCATATCTATGAGCGTCATAGACGCATTGCATGTGGTATATTGTGTTATGAATAAGATAAAACGACGAGATGGGACAAAGGTTGAGAGAATATGAGAGAGAGAGAGAGAGAGAGAGAGAGAGAGAGAGAGAGAGAGAGAGAGAGAGAGAGAGAGAGAGAGAAGAAGAGTTGATGATAGGAAAGACAGAGAAGTAACGAGTGAGATATTTTGAGAGGTAGAGGGACAGAGGTGGGTAGCAGCATTGGTTATACACAGTAATTAAATCTGTAAGTACATCCGCGAAATGAAAAAGAGAATTCCAATAACAATCTGCTGTGCACGCATCCGGCATTCAGATTTATCTTCTGATAATTTGTTATTTGGCAGTTATCAATTCACAATGTGCTATATTAGTTGAATATTGTGGTATTCTCTCGGTTCATTCGTATACATGAACATCATTATGATCATATCAGAATGGTAAGTGAGGTAAGTAAACGGTTCAGCGCCACAGCAGCGCTAGTGTGTTATATTTCAGGTGTTCTCATCTCTTTTGGCTTCATAATAACAATAATACTGCATTAGCCGTGTTAAAATGCTTCGAAGCATCGATCATGAACGCGATTAAAAGATTGTACGATTGGTGAAACTTATACATAAGAATAAAATAATTCACATGTATTTCTATTCGCTGGTTCCGATATTCATAGATATATCACATTCATGATAAATTGTTTCCTCACCTGCATGAGTAAATTCGCCGATCATGTTGAAAGATTGTTATATAATCGTCATATTGAAGTCTGAATTGTTCCATTTCTTGTGTGAACGGGCAAAAGGTGGAAAATCATTCTCACATCCCTATCAGTAAATATACACCAATTTACATTTAACATGTATTCTCCGACAAGTTTGGTTGAGCCTGTTTGGTATGGGATGTTATCATAACCCATAATGCAGACAATCCAAGTATAATGAAGCCAGAAATGTAAAATATTTATACACAATTTCCCCATTTATATTAAGAATAACATTTATTAATGGTACAGCAGAGGCGTAAACAGTCATGTGGATGCCGCTTTATGCGCAATTTGAATAGCTTTACATATATGGTTGATGAAAGTTTATGCGAAATACGAATCACTGTGATTAGGAAATAAAACCTGTCATCAAACCAATTCCATCGCGTCGACGACCTTTGGCTTTGGTTCGAAACGTTTTCAATGATTGGGTTAATACATGCAGCTGACACATGGAGACAAGAATAAGATGTCACTTGGGACTGTTGCTGGGCGCTTGATAAATTTTATCATTTTTGCCAAAAAACTACAGATAAGGGGCGAATGACACCAGTATTAAATTGAATATTAGTTGAATACTGGATTCAGTAATAACTACGAATGATATGTGACGTCAATGTATGGTCTCAAGTATTGTGCAATTGGCGTTGTATACGGTGTCATTTGGATTGAAACAATGTCAATTATGTCCACTGCTAATAAAAAAACACTCCAGAAACTAAGCCAAGCCAAATTAAGATAGGAAAGGTCATTCAATGTTCGATTTCATGAGCCAGATACAAAGGGTTAGTGCTGAAAACATGTTCACAGATGAATTATCTAACCCACTACATCTATCATATAGAATGTACTCTCAATGTATTACGACCATATATTATATATCACACGATATTACAAAAATTTATCTCGTCAGAAGACAATTGCTGGCAGGTATTTTCAGCCGCAAGAAGAAACAATCATTGCGGCTATCCTAATACACCATCCTTAAATCATTGCAATGCTATTACAGACTCTTAGTTTTCTGACACGATGATTACGAGAAAGGCGACGTGATGTTAATGATAAGTACTGCAGTTGAGCTGTCGGGAATGTAAATACCCCCACTGTTATATCACCGATAACGAGTTATCTGTTGGTGGCAACTGATTGGTGTAGTGAGTTAGCAAGAGCAGCTTGGCATGAGCTCTTGTTGAACAATATGTTTGACGGAACCAACAATTATGAAGCAATACATTTGATCGGATAACATTCAACAGGACATATCATCCTGTGATTAAATCATTGAAAATTCTGTTATCATGTTCTCAGTAGAAATAATTAACCGGTCTCAGACATTTCTTAATTCTACCAACAATTGGCAGCTATTAACAATTATTTGTAAAAATGATCTAATTTCAAATCTAGTATCCCAAAATCTTCAATCGCCTAACCGATCATGTTGGCATCTTAAACATGATATAGCGACAATATGTATCTTGTGTCCCTTTGATTACGTGCGCATAATGGTGTGCCACCACAATAGTATCCCTCCTGCAAAAAATATGGAACAATACTTTAGTTTTTGCAGTAATTGGAGCGGTTCAAGTGCTTAAAGACTTGCTGCGCTTGAGGATGGCAATGCTTAAGCATGATTGCAAATATGCTGCCGCAAACAATGAATAAGGCAAGAGTTTTTGCAGTATATGGAACTGGTTGGGTTCTTGTCTCGCTGCTCACGAAGATGGCAATTCGCATGCAATATTGCCGACACCTGTGTTGCCGACGAGCAAGTAATGATTTTCGCGCACGGTTATCATGCCTCAAATGGAAACGCAAGATATTTGGGTGTGCTTTGACATTCATTGTTAAATACACAGTCTGTGGCTTTATTCGTAAATGGACTGGGACGTGAATTATAGATGAAGGGTGAAGAGTGCTAATATAAAGCCCCTGGTGATGGAGTGTTACGATCATGCCATCAAAGGCAGCTGTTGATCAAGAACGCGTAACGTAGTTGGGTGCAATATGCTGCGAAAAATCTATAACATCAAGCCATAATCGTTAATTATGATAGCTGATTTCCTGTATCCATCTCCGCATGGAATGCACTTAATGATGTGTGGTAACATTTATTTTCTGATTTATGGTATCCATTGTGCAGTTTCCGCATTGGGTCGAAACCTTTGGTAGTCTTGTGTTTAATAAGTAATTTAGCTGACACTAAATCGGATATAATTCATCAATATTGGAAGGCTCCCTCGGGAAGTTGCATATAGGATGGACGACTGAACAAGCAGGAAGACCTTTGTGGCCACATTAATATGCTATTCGCACGTTTTCAGATTGTTTTATGTCTGGCAGGCTTTGTATTGCTATTAAACACAGGCAGTGGATCATGCAGACATACAAGGGCAATGATACAGCACTCACATGAACTCATATAGTGTTGCTTAGATCGTTTCAGTAATATGATACATTTTGGTGTTCGCTAAATGTATGATATCACGCTAGGTTCTATTACATCACATCCAAACACATAAGCCAAAGATGGCACAGTCATTTATGTTAGTGCATAAATAGAGAGCGTACTTTGCTAAAAGCCTATATCTACAAAGTACTATTCTGCGTTCCCTGTAGAATCGTACCGTTGCATTGTGGAGCAACATCTGCGTTGGCAGAATTATTAAGTAGCAAAGGATATCACGATACAGACATTAAGTATGAGTGATGACACCCATGAGGCATTCGTCAGAGTTCGGCATGTACATTCAGGCTTGCTAGTGTTTGTGCTCATAGCTTTAGTATATTGTTAAAGCTATATTGAGCATGTCTCTGGCAACGTGAGACAATCAAATTGCCACGGAATTACGCATTCAATAATTGGTATTATACGAATCACCCTGAGGACCGCACTATAGAACAAAAAGACCGTACGGTTTAAAAGGGACCGACCAAGGGTTTATGCGAATAAAAATACAATATCCACATAGCATTACACCATACAATTTGGTTTAAACATCACTTTGTCCTTGGGAAACACATTGCGGTTTCTTAAAGAGTTCATCGAGCGGCTGAAACTGTCTTCCGTGGAATATTTTCCACAAGGTCATAGCTCAACAGGAAAAGCTTTTTATCTTAATTCTGTCCTTGTCCAAAGTTTTGCAAAGGTGAACAGATATACTTGAAGTCTTGAAATTTCCGGACAGCCCTGCTGAAATCCCTTGAAAATATAGCATACCTGTATGAGATACCCATGGAGACGTCCATTCTGATGAGTGTAATCGTTTTGCATAACTTAAGCGGACGTACCGGTAACTAGCTTTGTAGCTCACCTTTGAATCTTTTATAATATTTCCATATGACGCTGAAAGGTATGGTGATCACGCCTGAATTAAATATTTTGAATGGGACCCAACAAGTGTCTTATATAATTTGAAAAAGACTACTTTAATCATCCCGAACCCTCTGCATTGTTTACTCGATTTGAATGACTTCAACTATGATACATTAACCCCTCTCCTCTGTTAGATAATTTAACTGGTTCAGGGAGTACTGATATCATTTCAGTGAATATTGATGCAAAGTAATCATATATATACGTGAGGGATAAAGGATGAAATAATTAACCATGCAATTGAGCTCTATAATAAAGCATATGATGTGAAAATTGTATATCGTCTTTGCTCAACGACATTGTAAACCTTTCTTCGAGTTGCACAACCTGTTGAACTTTGTCGATAAACATTAATATAACATTTCATAGTGATCGACGAGGCTTTCACTGTATGTATGTTACGTAAACTAGTCTGTTCCCTAATCTATAAAGTTTTGTTGCTCTTTATCAATCAAAAGTCGGCAAAAGATCTCTGTGTCAAACAGCTCCACGCATGCATACCTAAAACACGGCATGCAACACCGACGATATCGACGGCCCCTAGTGCTAGATATATTTGCACGTCTTTAACGCAGTCATAGTGTAAAAACTCGCAAAAGATTCACTTTATGTGATCAGCGCTTTGTTAATGGCATATACCCCTTTCCAAAAGTCTTTTCAAACGAATTAGAGACCGCTAGTTTAAATCTGCTCAAGCTCTAGACCTTCCATCTCCTTAAATAATTATTTACCTGCACCTCTAGTTGCATATTGTCTGCAGTGGAATGCATGATAAACTCTGAGACTTTGAAGTCAAAAGTGTTTTAATTTATTTCTGGGTTCTTTAAAATTATGAAACATGAACTCAGTGAAAATCCAGTCCCATTATCAACTTGTTTAATGAAAGAGACAAGCATGAATAGGTTACAAAACAATTTTATATTCACAACTCATGTGAATGATTATTATAAATTACATATATCAGTTCATGGTATAAAATGACAACTATATAAGACCCCGGGATAAGACCTTTCAATAAGATTCTTATAATATCGCACCCTGAATGGGACATTCATAGATAAATTGGATATCATCTCATCCACATTCACATTTTACAAACACTACACATCACATTAGGCTGTTGTGGGGACGATGCACTGCCGAAAGTTACATAGCATATAACAGAAAAAGATTATGTCTTAGGGAAATCTGGACCACACAGTGGTTCATTGGTTCCATTAAGACTTTGAACGTTTTTCGTCCGCCACGCATAGCGCATTGACAGTGCCAGCGTGACTAAATGCCGACTGCGAGACTTCTTCGTCAAACTGGAACCAAATGGAAACGAATCTTGTTTTTTCTACGCGTTAGCCATGAAGTAAGCGCATTGAGGCGATGACTTCCGGTCGAGCTTGGGACCGCATTGCACTGTGTTGCCATCTCTCGGGCTAAGCGGCAACGCAGTCTCTCATTGCATTATTGTTTGGAAATTTCATCAAACGCATGCAACAAAATAACCAGTTCACAAAGCATTTGCTTTGGCAGTCGTTAATTGCAAGCTGCGAATCATTCTCCGAATGAGAAAGCATCTATCAAGGGATATACAATGATGTGAGTCACAATGGCGCAAATAAATTATTAAAAGATGGGTCAGAAGACGACAATGCTTAGGGAAGGATGGTAATGGCGCTCCTAGATCACTGCAGGTATTGTTCTCCTTGCAGTGTGATAGATTATCGCAAAATCATTTCCAGCCATTGCGTCTCTGGTTATGTGACACAAACGTGATTACAACACATATTTATTATTACAAATAACGAATGCTAGAAAAGCTGATCAAGCTAGTATTGCGGTGTTTGGATCGACTACAGCGGTTGACTGCACGTATTATTTAGGTTCGGGATGGGGTTAATACAAATTGAGGATTATACGCATTTTCGCCATCCATCATTCTGCCATATGGCTTACATCATATAGTATAGCTATGTAATAGAAACACATTGTTTCTCGCTTGTTATTCGACAATAAAGTTTCGTAACACAAATCATTCATTACATACAAACAGGTTATTATTTAAGGAACACAGGGGAATTGACAAGCGTATTTGCATTCGGTACCTTCGTGAAACAGTATCCGTCCTCTTGTGCTGTGATATGCTTACAAGGTTACCAGAACCCTATCGTGGACTGAAGTCATTCAAGATGAAAAATGGAAGTGGGTTTTCGTATGCCATTCATGGCAACACGAGCAAGCCGCTCCCCGCGGGGTGCGTCCTCTGCACAGCACTTCGATATTGCTGACAACAATGGTGACTGCTTCTGAGACACAACGGCGTCACCTGGCCTCATCTCATGGTAGAAATGACGTTGATGTCAATTTCCCATGTGACACATATGACTAAACGGTTACCCACTGACTCATGAGAAATTGTATTCATCAACGCTAAGAAAACATCCGTCACAAAGGTCAGATGCACAGCTCGGAAGTCGTTACACGCATCTGTCCAAATCTAATGTAAATGCCAAGCAATAATTTCCCTTTTAGGCTTTTAGCCGCTTCTTATAACCAGTTAAATGAAAGTGGATGTCAAACTGTATATATCCGACTTTAACCATTAAAATAACCAGCTGAATCTCAACCGAGAAGTTTGGGATATATTTTTTAAAAATGAGATTTTTAGGATTAAGCATTTAGCAACTCACGGTCCGCCGACGTTTAGAAATGGCATTATCGTCATTTGACCTTTACATGTGTTTAGACCATCATTGTAAACCTTCTATTGCAAGCCCAATTAACGTTGTTCATCTCTATGCGCCCCAATTAGCGTCAGTGTTTTGTGTCTTTATACACTGCTACTTGGATCACTTATGTACGATACACGAAGCATGAAGCGCCATCTGTGTGGGTCATCAAACGTCTTCTTGCTAGATATCTGGAAATTGGATTGCATTAGACATGTCCTCGGCAAACCATCGACTGAGAAAGACCACTTGGAAGAGTGGGTTTTTCATTTAGAGTTTGTGACTTAATTGACGCAGAATGGTGCAATCTGTGTTTGATATGACAGCAGCATGATCACGCTACTAAGGTATGAATACAGTGTGGTCATATCTTCAGAGTATAAGATGGGGTAGATACAAATGTTGGCCTTGTGTCAACTACTCGAAGAAGCAATAATATACAGAGCATCGACAACATTAGAGCAGCTACACCTGGGGCACACTGCGACATTATTAACAATATATCGGAACCATCGTGCCTACGAGTCTATAATATAAAAGCTGTGACTCGATTTATGTTGATGCAAGCGCAGGCAATGAGTGTTAATGATTCATGAGTATTCACCAAGGGAGGTGACTGTATTTTAATTGCTTAACCACCAGTCTAGGGATGACAATAACGAGGGTGTCTTTGAGAAGCAAGTTTTTCTAACGGATCACTTGATGTTTTCTATTTCGAAATTCACACCTTCCCATACCATAATGCAGTGAACGTCCAGGCGAATCTATTATTCAATATTGCATGATTCACTTTCCAGGAAAGCATTGACAAAGAGGATAACGAGCAGAAGCCACTGTGAAAAAGAAGCACAAAATAGATAGAATTATAGATAATTACAGAACGTATTTGAACCTTTACTAATTAAATTCGGAAAAACCAGCATGTTGGCTTTGCGTAACATATCACAAAATGCATTCGAGCGAACACCCACAAAGATGGGATTCGATATTCGATCACCAGCCCAAACATGCCACTGGAAATGGGTTGTGGGTGTAAAATAAGAAAGATAAAACCCACAGGTAAAGTGCAAGTGAAAAACACATTCATTAGTATTAAGTGGCGTAAAAGCTAAGCATGCAAATGACAGCCCCATGCTCTCGGGAATTCCTTTATGTAAAATGGAAACCCTCTTTAACTCGGAGTTCTGGATGACACTTATCCATTATGGATGGCACAAGTGACATAAAACACGAGATATGATACTGATGAAGTAAATCACCAACGAAGAAGTATTGTATTTTTGCTTTCTGACATATCACTCTTATTAATGATCATCCGGGGTACACACTTTTTGTCGACAAAGCAGGAAAATATTCATTGTAATCACCCCGAAATTGTGTAGCACAATGAGCCATTGGCAATGAGCCATTGGATTCATTACATGCATATTCAATTAACAAAATTATAAGTAAGAACTGAAATGATCGATAATGACTAACAATATCACTGATATTACTACAGATATACGAAATTTTTATTAGCAGTTATCATAATGCTATGCTATCACACATAACACTATCATTTGTGCTTATAACTATTACATCTGCCTATCGCAGACCCGTACCCTTAATAAAAATAAGGTAATAAGAACCCGTCTCAGCAATGTGATTACTGAGCGTTTTCCATGTGGCAATCTAACACAGACATCATATGTTTCCTTAAAAAGGCCTAGTATTATGCACATAAATCACCATTGTCCGCATTTATCAATGGCAAACACTTGGGTTTGGATTCTGGATCTAAAATATGCGGCTGCAGAGAAAACCTTAAAGCCCTATCTCCTTTAACACCCTACAACCATCATACCATGAGGAACGCGCTACGCGTGCCCTCATTGGTCAACTAATTAAGGCTTTAAGCCTCAACCCTAACTACACAGTTGCTGCCCGCCAACTTGGACAGTCCCGAGCAAGCCCTCAAACAAGCAGCATCTCCTGGTATCTCCTCATACAATAGTCTTCAGACACACCTTTCGGCAGTCATCAAAAGAACCTTAAACTGAATAAAGAGAAGTTTATATTTCGGCCCCCTACTACGTATAGCCACAACATCGGTTAATGTTGATGATTACATATTTCACATATGAAAATATCATCTCCATATCATCCTATTACACTTTAAACTGACACAAATTAGTTAGTGGCTAGTATCCATATTACTAATCGAAGACTACTAAACACCTCCCCTCCCCGCCCCGTAAAGCTGAGTGAATGAATACTGATTGAAGGGTGATTGAAACAATCATTAGATTTACCACTCGAGAGTAATCGTTAAGGGATACAGAATAGAATATGGTATCTATTCAAAATGCGTATTTTTCATTGTGCATTTTGTTCATCACATATCATTCAACAATATACCATGCATTTTTCGGCGATCCATCCAACAAGATGCTCACGAGCAAATCGTTGAATTTATGTTAAAAGATGAAAAACGAACCGAGGTTATAGCATTAGACGTTGTACGTTGTGTGAATTTTGACCATAGATGACATTTATAAAGATGTGCATCACACAAATAACAATCACAAGAGCGCACAAACATCAATAAGAGTTACAGCGTATCTATCGGCCTTACCTCTCGGGTGGGTCTTCGTTGACTAACACCTCGAAGGCCGAATGACTTACTGGTTGTCATTAAGATCAAATCTTAGGATGTTAGTTTGCACATACAACATAGGCTTTACCACAAAGCACATGCAATATTAAGCAGCACATGCAACAAAGCACATGCAATATTAAGCAGCACATGCAACATAGGCTTTACACATACATGCAATATTAAGCAGCTGAAAAAAACCAACGAGACATCATCACAATTGGTCACTTTTCGAGCACCTTCTAACCTGCTCCTTCCACAAAATAATCTCTCAACTTCTTCCCTTTCCATCTCCATCTTCCGATGTCCACGCACTTTTCGTTTTCATCCAGGTCTGTACATGCTTGCCAAAGCGTTGTTTTTAGATCGACATAAAACCAACGACATCTTACACAACATATATATGCCATCCAAGCTTGTCATAAAACATTGTGACATTTAAAGCATCCTTGCATGTAGCCTGTGTTATAATCAGTGTTGTCCCCACACCTTCTACTGGAGCGGATTTCCATATTCCCCGGAGTGACTATGAAAGTGTCATTGTACAACAGCCCAACAGCCTCATTACCCGATAATACAAGTGACATTAACGACAGTCTTGACGACGACCATGATGATGGTGATAATGACGACGACAACGATGATGATGTTGATGATGGATTCGTAGTCTTTTCAATAAAAGTAGCTATTCATTCTATAATAATGAACTGCATACATACACTACCGCGCAGTGAAGTGCTGGGCTTTAATTTATAAAATATCATTTTCAGTATATGACCGAGACTGAATTTCAATCGACCTGAAAAGTCAGACGACTAAGTTCGGATCGGGTTTAAATCACAGCCTCGGCCCTAACCCGTGTATATTGTTGCTTGTAGCGAACTCAGCAAACAAAAGATAGAAAAACCGAACGGTTTGGTTTTTTGTATTGATAAAAAGTTTAATTGAGTAAATTGTTGAGGAGGAAATAGCAAATATATCAACGAAAAGAATCTTTTTTAATTGCAACAATGCACATCGGATTTAGTTGGCACGACCAATTTCAAAAATATGATGGATTTTAAGTTGGGTTGTGACATCCGCATACATGCATGACGGCTAGTTAAAGTATATAATTTTCATGCAACATATTGGCATAAAGATAAAGGTACCTAGAGGGTACAAAATCTGATAATTGTTTACGATTTTTTTTATTGTGACTTATCTGAACGAAGTAAAACATCGTATTGAACTGAAATCCGGTAGTAAAATTACTAGATAGTATTTGCCAGATATACCTATCCTGGGCAAAAGCTTTCCATGATGAAAGTGGGATTCTAATTCCCATATACGGGCTACTGGAGCATGTGATGCTCATTAAGCAGACACCTGCAAACCCCACATTTAGCACGATTTATATTGCTAACCTCGAAGACAGGTATTACACGGATCTTACAGACCTCTGTGGATTTGTAGTTTCGCTTGATGTGACATAATCGTTTTCGTTGGAATTCAGAATTCACAATTCATTGCTTCCTAAATGCCCCGTCTGACTATTTATTCTACTACAATATTCGGGTTAAGGTGTCAGGCTTTCGAGCACCGAGCGGCTCATATAGTCCACATTTCTGTGTTCATCTATAATAACCATCCCAATATTTGGCAAGTTACCTCGCCCCTAAATGATATTGATGCGGATATTAGAGATCGAAAGTAGTAGAGAATTTATTTACCAACAATTCGTTATGCCTCCTGAAAACGTTATGACTTTCAACTGAACCACATAACAGTTGGCATTGAGTCAAGCGACGACGATGTTACAGGGAAGTAATAATACTTCTAGTACTTGATCTTTCTTCCAGTAATTCGGGTGATGACAGCTGTTGAAAATGTTTCGTGCCAAGAAAAATAAAAAAGAAGGATCGAACGACCTTTACCATGGTACAGACACAATCCCAAAACTCTACAAAAAGATCGGTAAATGTTCGTCCAAAGATTTGGAGAAACTACTTGAAAAAGATCGAGTCGAGGAGGAATTGACCAACCAACATTTGCTGTTCTTTCACGACAAACCACGTTAGCTTTACTTTCAAGCTGAGGAAGGAATATAATCCAGTTGGTTTATCATTGAGTCAATAGCGACGACGACGTTCCAGGTCCAGGCAATAATACTTCTAGTACTTGATCTTTCTTCTAGTAATTCGGGTGATGACAGCTGTTGAAAATGTTTGGTGCCAAGAAAAATAAAAAAGAAGGATCGAACGTCCTTTTGTGTACAGTGGTACAGTACACAAGGTCCCCCAAAACTGGCTACAAAAAGTTTATCGGATATTCAATAGTTCGTTCCAAAGATGGGGAGACCATAATGTCTTGAACTGGACAGGCATCCCAGATTTGGGATGCTCCAATCACAGGCCGTGAATCTCGGTCTCAACCAACTTTTTGAGTCTTGTCTCTCATTGGTCATTCTACAAGTTCCGAAGAACCAACCGAGCTTTAGAGCCGGAAACATTCAACAACACTCCGATTTGTTGTTTCAAGGGCAATATCACACAGTCCAGGCGAGTTCTTTCTTTATCGACTCTGGACGTAAACATGCCATGTTATAGCTTACGCGAAAAAACGGCTGGTTTAGTTCCAGGCACTTTTGAGACGCCGATATTCCAAGATGTTCAATGTGTTCTCATTGGATGCAGACCACTACAATGTCCATGGGTCACATGGTAACCGATACGCGTATCACAGATCTCTGGGCCAGGGTCAATTCCCTCAATCCGGGTCACAACTTTGTAAAAACGAAGATCAACGAACGGTCAAATGATATATTCGGAGCTGGTCTTTTAGACCTTTGTAGACTCTATATTAGCGGAACCCCTAGAGTCTGGGACGCAGACTAACTTTCAAGCTAATTTCTGAAAAAACAGTGAGGTTCCAGTGACAGCAACAATTATATTACAGTGTCCAACATTTCAATATCTGACCATACAAGGTCACAAACTGGTGTTAGAACTACGAAATTATGAAATCTGTTCAAGTCTGATTAATGAAAACATTTCCTTTACTTCACTGCAGGTTTTAAAAATGTATCCTGCATTTTTCTTTAGAACCCCATTCAAAGTCAATCAATCACTTGAGTTCGGGCTTATTCAGGTTTAGAATATGCATTGAATTATCAGTAAAAGATGGGATATGTTGGATCACCCCCATAAGATGACTTGATTAAGAAGATCTCAAGGCGTCTTGATATTTCAATACGCATACTGATTTAACAATGGGCGGCTTGTCATCTCAGTACTGGTTGGTATTTCTATACACAGGTTGAGATATCAAGCAGGTGATATATAATCCTGTCCAGAGATCTCAATGCGAGCTCTAACCTGCTAACAGGATTTCCACAGTATAGATCAGGATAGGCAAGTTTAGCCTAGGCAAGTCACCTGGCCCTAATGTTTAGAAGATCGGACACGAAACACGGAAGATCGAGAGCATTGAACAGTGCTGGACTATGATCCTTTGAATTGGTTTATATTATAATGCTTAATTTGCTGAGCACAGTTGACAAATGACAGAGGGTTAATTAAATTGAATATTTCCACAAGGATCTTTGAAACCTCCATCCATGTGATGGCTATTCCTTTCTACAATTGCAGAAAACTTAAAACTAGTCTTTCTTGTTGTTAGTTTGGCCCATTGTGAAAATTGGATGCCATATTTTAGATCTTTTAGACCAGAAGTTTCAAACAGGCCTATTTTATATACAGGGTTCTTTTTGTTTTTGTGGTGGGGTGGGGTATCTCAAATGAATTATGTGTTGTTTGATGAATGTGTCAGGTCAAATCAGTGAAGGACTGTTTCTGATTCGCGATAATGCTGCAAGTCCAGGAGACTATGTCTTGAGCTTCATCACAGGCAAGAGAGACAGTGAACATTTTGTCATCACACAGCGCAAGCCAGGATGGTACAGCTTCAACGAAGGACCTGTTCTACAAGGTAAATGTAACAGTATGACAGTATTTGTGAAATACCTTCACATGAGTGATGAGTATTTTGTTTGCTTCCCTCAGACAAAGCAACACTTTAAGCATCGCTTTAGTTGGAACGCATCAACATTTTGTATTTCAGGATTAGACAACTTGGTCACTCACTTCATGGGGAACGCTGATGGTTTGCCCACTAAGCTAACGAAACCATGCCCTGGAGGTTCACTTCCCCCACCCCTCAGCATCCAACGGGGTTACACAAACATCCTTCATGCTGCTGTCTTAGATGGTGAGTAATGTTGGCATGTTGAATCATGGCCTGAAACAATAAATGGATGTCCTGATCACTTGTCTCTTGGTGCTTCTCTGGGATCCATGTTTGTGTATATTTAAAGGTCGGTTTTTTGGTTTGTTCAAGGTAAGCCGGAAGCAGTGAATAAGATTGTTGAGTGTAAAGCCTGTCCAGATATCAACGCCAAATCTAGCGAAGGTAATCAGTGTAAACTGTATGACTTACCATTGATAAGCTCTGAGCCTTATCAAGATGGTATGTTTGCTGATATGGCAGTATTAGATGGGTGGTGTGTTGGTCCACCTGTCTGCCTACTGACAAATTGTAGTGACCATTTGTAGGATCATTGAATCTGTTTGTTGAAAAGCTTTGTGAATAAACATTATGTTGATGTATTTGCAACAATTACACATATATTGATTGCGAATGATTGGCAGGTGCTGGTATATTTGTTACAGGCAGCACATCTCTGCATATTGCCAGCGGTCATGGACTTGTTAATGTTGCTGAAATACTTCTGGCCAAAGGAGCTGCTCTCGACATCTCTGATGCTAATGGATACACACCACTACATGTATGCTGTTGCTGTGAAATCATTTAATCTGACCAAGCCTTAGGGGTTCATTAAGAATGCAATCAACTTGCAGGGGGCTGTTGGCCTCTGTACAGCTGCCATTATTTCCTGGTTTCTTTTCTATAAAAGCTATATATCTGTCACTGTAGACTGACCGCAGTGTTTCTTCATTATCATCATAAACCAGTGACATTGACATTAACGTACCTCCTAGTAATCAACATTCCCATTAACCTTACCTATGATATTATCTAGTCTTTGTATATGACCTCTCTCTTTTATGTGTCAGATCGCTTCAATAAGAGGGCACCCTGACATGGTGCGATTGTTGTTAAAATCAGGTGCCAATCCCCAGTGTCGCCATGAGAAGAACGGTAACGTGGCTCTTCATGAGGCTGCTCAGCGCAACCACATAGAATGTGTGAAAGTGAGAATCTGGATCTAACCTATTCATAATAACGAAATAGTATGTTTCTTAAATTTTGAATATTTATATACGTTATGATTTACTTGGTACGTTATGATGTCTACAGCAATTTCTGACCTGCAATGTACCCAAGGATCCTCGTCAATATGAAACTCTTTACACGCCTGGGCTATTGGCTCTCCATGCTGGAAACCAAGAATGTCAACTGCTTCTGGGTAGCTAAACATAGTGGATACAGTCTGATTTGTGAAACTTATATAGATACAGATGTACCAGTGTATTGAAAACCATGATGTTGCAGACCGGTACAAGCCACCCATGTCACAGACGACAATGAAGGACTGGTTCCATGATACAATTGATAGAAAGGTTAGAAACAATGCCAAATGCATAATTATTCACACCCAGACAATTATATTAAGCAAGTGCTATATATATATATATATCTTTGCATACTGCCACCATTGCTTCCATAGTGTACATATTCGGTGTCAATAATTCTAGATGTGAAGTGTGGATTTGATGTTATTGAAGAAAAATGGAGAAAAGTTAAAGACATGGAATATGTCTGTTGTCATATATTTCCCCAAACCTAGTGCATTGCTAGCTCTGTTTGTCTTTGGAATAGGGTGCTGTGGCTCTGCTGGAGCAATATGACAGTGCAGATGGGCACTTCCTGGTGAGGAAGAATTCTCAAGACCCAAACAAGTCTGTTCTCTCCTACAGCTACAACAACACTATTAATAACCTCATCATACAGAATGTGAGCAGTGTAGTTCTTCACTCTTAATAAATTATATCTAGGATCGGTTCTTGATATTTCCTGGTCTCAAACTTGTGTTTCACCGTGAGTTTTTGCCTTTATTTTATGTCAAATCAACCGCCGACCACATGGGTAACTTAAAGTGTGTTTTGTTTTCAGTTGATGAACCAATGTCATTGGATTGATGATGGTCCCTTGTTCAGCTCGGTGGAGCATGTCATAGAGCACTACTGTGTGTTTGATGACGGCCTTGGTTGCTTGCTCTCACATGCAATAACTCCAGGTGTGTTCTCCTCACCTGTCATGCCTGTCCTTAAGAGCGATTATACATACCCACTGCAAGGGAAAGTCGTTTTATGTTCATTCACAGATAGGATTGATTGTAAATGAATTTTAATTTCCCAAAATGGATAAAGTGGATTACTGCATAAACTCCCATTAGAATATCCTCGACACTATTAATCTGAGGTATTGCCCCTGGTTCTTCCAGATGGATCTCTGAAAGAAATGAATATCACTCACCCAACCAAGCCAGCACCCAAGACTAGCAAGTCAACTCCCAATTTGCCTCCCAGGATGCATGTGGGTATAGCTTGGGCATCTGCCACAGTTGATACAGATGCTACAGCAAACATCTATTAAATATTGATTCATCTTTTGTATTCAATACACCTTTCATGTAGCCCATTCACAGGTTACTTGTCTCTTTCGTCACATCTGTGGTCCTAGATAGAGGACAGCTACATATAAGTTTAAGAATATTGATGGAGGGATAAAGATGTGCTCATGATAGGCATGTATGCCCAGCTGGGGGAATGAAGTCACAGTTGTTGCATGTGCTATAGCCAAGTAACCACTACGGGCCGTCTCTCTACCAAGATTAGATTCCCTGTATTCTGCTAATGTTACCCTCGCTGAGCACTGATTAAACAACCAATATTAACACGCTACTTCAAATAGACATATGGTTTGTTACTATTGATAACACAAGTGCGGGCTTGGTGGTACTAATTGCTTCCTGTTACCTGGGGTCGCGGCAAGGTCAGTGGTTGCAAATTTAGATCTGTCCTAATTGGCCTGTTTTGTCCTACATTATATAAGCGGACAATTTCACAATCCCTTATCCCACGGACTTACACTATCCGTCCTGATGACATTCAATCACACAATTACTTGGTTGGGAAATAGTTGTATAAGACTCACACCTAAGCTGGTATCTTTATTGCATTTGACCCATGTTGGAAAAGACTGGCTGTTCAGTGCTTTTCATGAACACAAGCAGTTGCAGAGGCATGGGAATTTTTAAAACTGTCGAGACTATTCCTTGTTACAACAGCCAAATATACATTCACATAATGATTGCATACGGTTATCGCTAATTTGTCAGAACAGTTGAGTTTCTAACGCTACTAGTGGAAAATTTCCACCTGTGATCATCATTGCCATGTTGTGTGTGTGCAGCCCACCTCTTCTGAGCCCACAGCCCTTGATCCTGCCTCTCTACTGCTTGGTGAGTTACCTTCAAAATAATTCCCTCCTTTCACCCACGCCACACTCTCTCAAGTATTCAGTCTATCATCACTTCTCATGTTCATGGACACATATGCTTTAATAACCAGCTTATGTTCAATCCATTGAAACAATCAGATCTGGGATAACATGTACATACTCCAAGGCGAATTGTTCCCTATGTTGGGTCACTGAGCACCAAGATGTAGATCCATATTTACAATGTTTAACCCTCTTTGCTACTTAAGCTGACAACAGTAACTTTTTGATGCTTGTTCTTGGGTTGCTAAATATCTGGATTTTGTAATTATGCATATGCCAATCACACTCCACCTATATCTAAACTATGTGTTTGTGTCGACATTGAATTAAAGGTCTTGTTCTGTGTATAGAGTATGAAATAGGTCAAGGTGAATTTGGATGTGTGATGAAGGGGATATGGACAGCTCCTGATGGCTCCAAGGTGATGGTCTCTTTCATGAGTACTTGGTGACCTTCACTTGGTCAAACAAATAATTATCATGCAGGCTGATTCTTTCATGGTCCATATTGAAGACTCTTTAACTTGTGGGCTGTGAGTTTGAGCTGGTCTAACCATGGTGTCAGTGATCACAGCACTCACTGACGGTCATAGTTTTCGTTATTTGATAATGTAAGACATGATATTGATGACGTAATTGAAGGCAATTTATGTGGATGAGGTTATGCTAACAACCATATATATATAAATATATATATGTGTGATTGCTTAACGTTCAGGTGAATGTTGCCGTGAAGACATTACACGCCCAGTACCTGGAGACTGGCAAGGAAAACCTGATACGGGAAGCCAAGGTCATGGTTCGCTTCCGTCACCATGTATTGTCAAGCTGATAGGAATCAGTGAATCCACCTCGCTCATGCTGGTGAGGTTCCCAGCTCTTCTCTCTTGTTCACTTGAACATAACATGCTGTCCCTATTGGTGGCAAAGTGCAAATTAAGGATGGAGAGGCAAAATTCAGTAGCCATACAACTTATTATGATCATACTGGTCACAAGTGTTTGACTTTGCAGTCAGAGGGTTGCGAGTTCTGAAATGCTGTGGTACCATGTGGGTGGCAGCAGATTAAATCACATTGCCCATTCATTCTTATGGTTCACCCTTCTGTCTCCAAATAACCTAAAATGTTGAAAACAATTAAGAACTCCACTGTTGCTTACATCTTAAGCTGGCCATAGCCCTAATTCACTGCTTCAGGTTCAGGAACTGGTTGAGTTGGGGGCTTTACTCGACTACCTGCTTGACTACCCGGAGAAGATTGGGGTGCGTAAAGACATGAACCGATGGGCAGCCCAGATCGCTTGTGGTATGATGTACCTGGAGGAGGAGGGCATTGTGCATCGTGACTTGGCCACCAGAAACATCCTCCTCGCCTCACCAACACAGGTGAGGCATTAGATGGGGCCTGAGTGGTCAATACACTCATTATACTGGCCAAAAGATTTAATATATTTGTTTGTCAGTTATAAATTGCTCCAATATGAAGTGTGCGAAGGGATTATGGTCATTGGAGTGTATGGGGAGATGAGGCGGGTGATGGAGGGAATCTTTGTATGGGATCTGACATGTCTGCTTACAACAGTGGTATTTACAACTATCCACGTCATATAAGATGTTTGGAGAAAAGTCAACTGTAGCAAAATTATTTATATGCACTGGGCCTGGGTTGGAATTTTATCAGAGATACAAGAATCGGGGAAATCTCTCGTTACTAGTGACTATCTGTATGTATGTTATTGTTAAAAAGCTTGAATAAGTGACTGTTTTGCAGGCTAAAGTGGCTGACTTTGGTTTGTCACGTGGTGTTGGAAACAGTGACTATTACAAAGCATCAAAGGGTGGAAGATGGCCAGTTAAATGGTAAGGAGGCAGTTCTATTTTATCAAGGAGCTGAACTGTTTCTCATATTCAGATGATTTGATGTTCATCATGTAAAAAAAAACACGGCCATCACATATCCAAAGTTATGCTGTTACTGGATCCAACAAACAGGTATTTCCAATTATCATACCTGGCATCTAATGAATATCCCTCCATGTGTGCTCTTTTACAGGTATGCTCCCGAGTCAATCAACTATGGGACGTTTTCCAGTGCTAGCGATGTTTGGAGTTTTGGAGTGACGCTTTGGGAGATGTTTTCATATGGAGAACAGCCATATGGTGACATGACTGGAGCTCAGGTAGTGATCTTAGGTTAATAAGACTGTTTTAGATTAACAATCATTTTGTTGGTAATCATGAATTTATAATTCATTTGCCATATTCAGCCCTTTGAGGCGAGGCATTACGAACAACTGAAGTTGATGATAATTTCATCAAGTTAAGTGTAAAATATGTTTCACAAAAGGTTCTCCCATTTCATCCGACAGGTCATCCAGTTGATTGAGCGTAATGGCCGCCTGCATAAACCTGACAAGTGTCCCGAAGATGCCTACAACATCATGCAGGACTGCTGGAGGTACAAGCCAGTTGACAGACCCACGTTTAAATATCTTTTTCAAATGTACGAGCATAGATCCGATTACATCCGTTTCACACCAGAGGCATTGCTGCCGAGCAAATCATGATCCAGATCATGATCGCACGCTTCCTCCAAAATATAAAGACACTCATAGTCATGTACATATTGAAATCATTCCATGAAACTGGTGGCATGCTTGTTTTGTTCTTGTCAAGGTCTGAATCTGCTACAGACATCTTTTAAAAAATTACCACTGTAGCTTTCTAACTGGTTAGTCCCTTTTTTTTTTTCTTTTTTTTTAAAGATGTATGCAAATTCCACTAATTTTAGTTGCATGATGCACAAATGCAGTGGTTGTTTCTGTTGAATCACTTGTCCTGGTTTGGGTTAATACTCGAGTATGTATTCCTTTGGGTCATACAATTCACATCAGTGTATTGAACTAATGGTTGATTATAATTTCTTGTGCAATTACCGATTCATCGATTCACACATGCAAACTAAATTCCATGTTTACCCGGCTCCTTGGACATGTTGGAGCACAGTTTGTGTAGGGTATGTTACCCTCATCCATATCTGTAAAATATTGTGTATTCCTGTTATTCTATTTATCATGAGTGCAATGAATTTCACCGTTTTATTCCTGTGTCATTGTGGTAGCATTGTTCATAGTATCAGTCTTGAGGATTTAGTCTACATTCATGTTAATGTTGTACTCTTTGAATATATTGTGTATTTTGTTTCTAATACATCAGATTATGCTTCCCAGCAACTTCTCGAAATTCCACACTATAATAAATAATATTTTTTATTGATTTTTACAAAGCCATGTTAGTCTCGCTTTTCATGCAGATTATTTGGTATGATCTCGGCTTTCACTACAATTTTCTGAGGGAACTAACCTATCTGGCTTGGGTGTGCAGAGGGAACTAACCTATCTTGCTTGGGTGTGTAGAGGTAACTAACCTATCTGGCTTGGGTGTGTAGAGGTAACTAACCAGCCTGGCTTGGGTCTGCAGAGGGAACTTGTTACAGGAAGTGAAACACCTGACTTCTTACTAAAATCTTGAGATGAAATAGTTGCTGGCATGAGTGTTATTTGCCAGTAAGTAAATGATCTGTATATGACCACTTGATTTTAAACAACCAAACATATGACGTTTGGAATAATGCAACAAAAACCGTAAAAGTAAATGCATAAAATGACGAAGGATCTACTCGTGGGGGAATTCATTTCTGACTCGCGAGTCGGTAATTATAAGAAGTTGCATTGGTGAAAGCAAACAAGATAACTCATATTGTACAAAAATTTATTTGATAAGAGAAGTCCCTATCCTTCCAACTCTCTACAATGTAAGAGTAGGCATTCCATACAATTCATACATTACTCACTGTAGTACATACATTATTATGGTAGCAAAAATTAAAAACAGGTGCAACATCTCGTTGAATCGGCCTGAAATAAAAACACGAAATTACCACATGCCTGACAAAGCAGCACACCCAACTTAGTTGACATCGATTCCCCGAGAGTGTCCAGAATACAACCGAGCTAGCAGTTCATAGTCAACACGGGTATCGTCGTTTGATTGCATGATTGACCTTGACAAGGTATCATTCCCCATCAGGTCATATGGTTTCATGCAGGCTGATCAAGACCTCTGCAGTAGGGCGAAGTTCTTGAATTTGCCAGTTGGAGATGTTTGTGGAACATGTGGAAGGTGACCATACTTATATGGAAGTTTGAATTCGTTTAGCTCCCCCATAATAGCTCAGCAAGGCACTTGTTAAAATGTTCCGGACCAGATACAACAAAGACGGTCAAACAGCACAGACATTCCTTCACTCAGTCACGGCAAGTCCTTGTAACATGTGCACAAATGTATGCATTGCCAGCTTTAAACATGGGATTCAATTAGTCTGTTGTTTGCCTACTATAAGCCATTATTATCCACAGGCAGTTCACCATGATCATTAGAGTAGTTGGTCAGTACCCTTATCATAATGATCTTCAAACAACACGGCAACTAAATCAAGCGTAATGGATGCAATAGCTTTCCTATGAACCATAACATCCACTAATTGCACTGGATTAAGTTAAGCATATTTTAGGAAAATGTTCCTATGTAAATATTTATTCAAATAAGTAACTCCAAGATGTGCACCACTTGCCCATCTTGCCTTGCAGAGGTCAGATCGAAAACTACACCCACTAAACACCACATAAGTGTAGGGGACAATACATATCGAACTACTTGCGGTAGTTTGTTTTTGATTAAATCATGATCCGTGTTGGTTTCCCCATGCTGGTTAGGAAATCCCTATACCCGAAAATTAACAAACTGAAATTGAAAGCATTGCAGGTGTGCACGTTATCAACTGCACTAAACATCTTAAAATTAAACAGTCAGTCACAGGTCGCAGTAACGAACCTTTTCAGACCAAGTCAGACCTGTATGTTACTCCCCATGGTTTCTGTGATTCTGTAGTAAGTTATACTTCACTATCCACCATGCAAGGATATCAAACAGCTAAGAAGGTCTGATAAAAAAAACAGCCAGCTCGCAAACCTTCCTGATTGCTCAACTATATAAGTTATTGGATAATAATTCCCAAATTTCTGAAGAAAAATTGTTTTATGCCCCAGAGAGCTCACTTAATTATGCTTTGGTACGGACCATCAGTCAACAATGATCTCACAAAACAACCATGCTTCTACATCACAGAGGTACGGCATGTTGTCACCTTGCAACAGCAATGAAATAGAAATGAACGAATGATATTCACGACCAATCACAACTCGGCTTACAAGCGATGCCACAGGAACAGCTGAGCCTCGCTACTGTCTCAGTTGGTGCCCTTACTATTATATTAATTTATTAGCCTTCTACAACACGTTTCTCATCTAAACTTTTTTGTATTTATAGCGTTATAATACACATGTTACAAAATTTACATTTGTACAATGTCAAGGTATACAAAACAGGGCAATGCCAGTTGAGAGACACATTATTGAAATAGCCGCAGAGATCTCAAAGCTAGTGTCCCCATATGGGTACACAGGTTCCCTTTTTAGTGGGACCCTGGCTCCATTTCAAGCCAGCTGCAGCTCCTTATAATGCAAATCACCTCACTAACTTATCATAACTTGAGCTCATTGGCTATTTTTGAGGCAATGTTTTTGAAGCCAATGGATGTTCCAGAGATACGTTTGAAGCGGACGCCGTTGAGGGAGAGCCGGGGAAGTTTGCAGACCTCCATCTCCCATTGTACTAAGCTGTCAGTATTTGGGTCGCCATGGACACACAGCAACAAATACTTCTCCCGTTGTTCATAGTCACAATTGTTATGGTCCAGCACCTTGCGAATTTCACGCATCATCTCGTTGGGATCCATTGAGCTCGTTGTTTTCATGCTCCAAGTGAAACGCAATGAGCGGGGCTTGGATTGGTCGGCTAAGCCACCACCTCCTTCCCGCTCCGTCATTGACCTACGGAACAATTTGCTGTAAATTAAAACAGGCGTCATAGGATTTAGGAAAGGGACTCGACTGACTTGGAACCAAGTTATAGTGTTAGGAAGCATGCCTGCATGCAACCTCCACACCACGCCAGGCACCGCATACAGCAGAGATGGGGGCAGGGGGAACGGGGGAGGGGGGGGGGGGGGTCGGGAGGGAGGGATAAGGTGAGTGGGTACAAACCACAAGTTGTTGCATCCTTACACCAGATACTATTGCAAGTTACACAACAACTACTTGAAAGTCAATTAACTTGACATATCCACTTCATCATTTACACATGAGATGCAATTTCAATTAGCAAGGAATTACTGCAATACAGCCCCATGAACTTCTTTAAACTCCATGATACTAAACAGTTGCACCTCGACCTCTCTCCCGAAATTCATGCAAACTACCACACAAAACCAACTCTAACATGACACAAAATGGAGAGAGAAAGAAAAGAGGCATAGAGTTGGAACGACAAATACAGAAAGTGAGAGGTATGGAAACTTGAGAGAGGGGATTCATGAACACCACAACCAAATGATATGTGCAGGGGAAGGGGGGCTGTGTGAGGTGGGTTAGGGGGACTGAGATGGGGACTAGAGTGAGCAGTAGCTGTAGCAGCATGGAGATGCAAACAGGGCACACGTCCTCCAAATATGTTACCACTAACACTCTATTCTAAAGTTTCATTTCAAAGCAACATCAAGCTAGTAGTTTATGTGAATGTGAAATACACAGATCTAACAAAGGTAAGGTTAGTTAGTCTGTTATATTGGAAGTAATTCTATCAGATACTTTGGCACTGAGAGACATGTAATTAACAAATGGTTGCATTAAGTAAAGGATAGTAACCCTTCTGTCAGACTTCTTAAGTAATTTATATCATTTGAATTGGCAAATTACAGGCCAAAATGAAATGATGCAAATTTCCTCAGCAAACATATGCAAACCCTTATGACAGGCCCTCGAAAAAAGCACACATACTCCCCAAAGAAGTCCTAAGCTGCCCATAATATCCACCCAGTTCTCGTACTTAATAGGACTCTTAAATGCTGATTTGAGCATTCCTTGACATTGAAATATCTTCAGTAGCACGAGCCCTTTTGAGAGACCAATTGCTGGGGATAAGCTCTCAACATGTAGCTTTCCATAACAATTCAGGGCAGGTTATTTGTGCCAGAGCAAATAAAACATCTACAGAGATGGGAGTTTTCGCAACCTAAATGTCTGCATGGCTTACAGCAGAGATAAGGCGACATCAGAAAATAAAAACAAACGATAAAACAAATGATAAAATAGCAGCTTCAAATAAATATAACGTGTCCCACGGCAAGTTAGCTCCAAGGAGACTCAACAAGGAAGCAGAAGGAGACAAATGATGGTGTACGATTGGTACATGATGGAGGAATGACTGGCAGCGCATCAAACCAGAAGTGATGATGAAGGCAAGTAAGCTGAAGGCCTGGAAAAATCCTTCACCTATTACAGAAGCACAGGAACCACTCCACTACTTAGCTTGGTATCCTTCGCTGTGTGCAAGCGCTTGCCTTTGGGGCAGAAATTTCAAAATCACCCGGGAGCATTATAAGACAGTTGGCAAACTCAAAAGATGGCAGAATTCTTTTTTTTTTCTAAACTTTGTAAAAAAGCCACACAAATATCAGCGCTTCATGCAAGATAATGTTTAAGCAATGGGCGGCCAGTGGGGTTTGTTTGGTTACGTTAGAATGACTGGCAACCAGTCATGCCTCCAATCAAATTCAACAACAAAAAACCCAAGAAAAAAGGTAGGGCTCGTTAACCTAGCAGTCTGTGCCTAATGGATTTGCCCTGACTCTAGGAAAGCAGTGTGCTCAAGTTTGGCTCCATATCAAAGAGAGGGAATTCGTTTCTGTGTATAAGATACCTACCTACGACTGAATTTGGAGGTGAGTTTGTTTAAGAATGACATGCGACCCGGGCCACTGGCCATGGAAGGGTCCTGCATGGCCCCGGGACCATTGTAGGAAGCTTGCTGGTGGCGGTCACGGATAGGCGCTCCGTGGAATGTGCTGCGACTGGCTGTGCCTCGAGGGAAACGGGCGCTGCTAGGTAAGGGGGACACAGCTCCTGCCCCACCACCGGCCTGCTTGGAAGGCGCCGTCCTGAAACAACCCACAGGTTAGGTGCTCGTGAGACACCACTCCACTACAGCCAACTGTTATGGCAGCATTAGTCACTGACACATTCAACACACAAGCATCAAAAAGCCGCCCATGCACTGAGAGATGATGTCGACAAAGGGACAATGCAGACTGGGAACAGTGAGGGGGCACTTGATATAGCAACAAACGACGACACAGATAGTGGAGGCGATAGACAGAGGAAGAGAAAGGAGAGATGGAGAAGGAGCAGAAGGAATAAGGTGTTCTGTGGGAGTGGTGCAAATCAAAGCAGGTGCTGCCAAGTGCTTGCTTAGATACTTACGTGGGTCTCAGAGGGTCACCACCTGCGTCTGTGGCAGCGGTTGATGGCAAAGCGGGCAGCTCAGGCCGCATTGCCTGCGAGAGACTGGCTGACTTGACGTGGCCTTTAGGCCGCGTGGAGCCTCCAGAAGTGGTAGGCCTCTCAGACGAATTGGCCACGTTACTACAGCCACAGCCAGACATACTCGCTGGTTAGCCTTGCCTCCACCAGTGCTACCGTCATATCATTTGATAATGAAACAAGGCTGCTACGTACAAAATCATAAAAAGCTTCCTCATTGCCATCTCAAGCCAATCATCCCGATTCTCAAGATCAACAGTAAGAAAGGGGGAGGAGCTTGATAACGAAGGATTGGCAGGATCATGCATGTGGTATTAGTAGATGGGACTGGGAAGAGGGTCAGAGATGTATGAGAGGTTCCTTATGAGGTTAAACACAACATGCATTCACCATGCCAACGCTCAGTGTGCAATGACAACTCAATATAGACCAAAACCAAGCTGGGGCACAAGTCAAAAATTAGCCAAACCCTTTACGTTAGTGGGAGCCACTGAAACAATAATATGACTGGAAGGATATCTTCTACTGTCAAGGTCTATATCTGACCCGTCTCTGATTAGTCCCATATTGGAGATTATATCACCATTCCAGTCATCACTTAAATTTGAGGCAAAGATTACTTACAAGATCACAAAACATCAAATTTTGCCACCCAACAAAAGCCACACCATTAAATAAAACAAGGAGCCGAGAATGAATGAGTTGATACAATGTTATTTAAGTCAAACTGAACTCATCACATGAACAAAAAAATAAAATATATCATTCTTTCAATATCAACCATCAAATTCTGTCCCATATGTGTTTCACAAATAAACAATGCAATGTTTGTTATTTTTAATAGTTGCCTCTTGTAGGGTGGGTTTTCAGATTTGCTCTCATTTGTGTCAACGGACAAAACAAGAATCCATTCCAAAGGTCCAATAACAGGATTTATTAAAGCCTTAACTTAACCATCAGCCAATAACCATCAGCCAATAACCATTGTCTTAAACTAAGCCAAACTGCATGCATTAGCTGTGTGCTAAAACAGGTATTTCCTTGTAGTAAACATTCACTCACATGAGGTACCCTCGATTATACTGACTGCAATCAATCCAAATGGATAAACCTCAATGAAGCCCTTGCTGTGATGCGAGTAACCACTCAACTAACACACCTCAAAAACACATCACAAGGATGCATCAACCAGGCCTCGCCAACCATCACTTACCGTATATCGGATGTAGCATTTGCTGAAGCCGGGGAACCACCAGTCTTGTTGGCACGGTCCAGTGAGGGGGCTCGGGGAGCGTTGGCATCTCCGTAACCGAACGTGTTTCTCCGCTGTACGCCCACCACGCTGTTTTTGACAGGGGCACCACTGCCAGGAGTCTTCTTGGGGATGGCTGACTTGCCACCTGGGGTCAAACTGGAGGTGATCTGGAACCAATACAATACAACCTCAAGGCTATGTTGGTTGACTCAAATGGTTTTGCGCACTTCGTCGATCACTCTACTCAACGAGGTCAAATGAGAAGGAACAATAGGCTTCAAGAATAATATCAAAGACAGTTACAGTACAGGCTAACATCAACAATGTGGTATGCGGTGGAAGTGAGCATGCGAATCAATAAACAACAAAACTTATCATAAAGGGAAGGTGCACTGAGGAACTTATAGACCACTAGGATGAATAGGATGGAAAGACATGGCTTAGCCATCAAAGCCTTGATTATCAAATTCAAGCAATAATAGCAAATGCAGAAATGATTGCTTTGATTTCAGATGGTATTGTACATAACTGAGAGAAAAAACATCCAGTCTATTGTGTGATGCTGAATTATGACATATTTACGCCAGATCACAGTACTTTCCTACATTCCCAAACACTAAACACCCAACAAGGATGTAAAATAGTCCTTATCTTACACATCTACCAGTAACACCACACAGATTATCAAAGTAGATTGAAGCTAATTGATGCAGACAAGATGACATAATCTCTTTTCTATTGGGAAACCCCTACATACCACAATCTAATGTTACTTTGGGTGAATACTTAACAGATCTATGGTGGTTAAACATACGCTTGCTGTGGTTATATGCCAGATCACCGTGGTTATATACCAATCAGTTTTTTTTTTAACAATTCAGCCATCTGTCATAAATAATGAACTGACATCAGGCACTTAGCTTATTAAGAGAATAAAGAAACCTTAGCCCAGTTATTATTATTATTCTGCTTTTAATTAAGATAATCAACAATGGAAATTTAAGTTAAGTGATGAACAATATTTTCCAATCAAGTTAACCATTGATTGGGTAACAATATTTGATTACATGCACCTCATTTTTAGTTGCCCTATGTAATTACTTATGTGAGCTGTGTCACTCATTGGACAAAACCCATCATGAGGAGAAGCAGAAAGGAGAATCTGGGATGATGGTAAGCTAGGCATCAAGTGTTAATGCTTAGAAGGTCAGCTGAGTATGTGTTCATGTACAACAGGTGCCCAATCATGGTCGAGAGGGGCACAACTTACGTCGCTGTTCCTGGTGGGTGTGACACTCCGCGAACGGTTACTAACATTAGAGCTTATCTGAAATTATCCATTATGGTGTCAAAAGCAGAGGGGGGGGTATGGTTGGGGAACATCGTTAAACTGGAAAAGGATTCAAAGATGGGGCTCTCAAAAAATGCCAGTCTCTAAACATGTGTATGCTTCAATATATATTTTGTTCTTGCATTGGACCAAATACATTAACCATATTTTTTTCTCTAAAGGGGTAATATGATTGTTGAGGGACAGCAGATAACAGGGTAATTTGGGGCTTAAGACTGGTGGAGTAATTTCCTAGGCAGGACTCACTTCTGTGGTCCTGTTCACCTGTCTTTGCTTCTGAAACAACAAATAGTTTTCTGCATCCATCCAAGTGCCATTACTAATGTGTTATTACGACATGTGTGGGCCAATTAAATAAAGGGGATGGTCAGTGTGATTTAATGAAGTATTCATCATTTAAAAGATTTAATTAAACTTCCACCAGCTATTATACCATGCATGACACAAACAAAAACACAGAAATAGTGCACATAAAAGCAACATACACACCAGGTGACAACAACATGTGGAAACATCCATAAATGGGACCAAACGAACGGTATTTTAGAAAGTTATTATCAAATAAAACAATTACTCCTCGTATGCGCGTACAACTGAAAAGACCCTCCTTATAGCTGCTGATATTAACCATGGTTTTTCAACTAATGGCAGGGTGCTCGTACGGGCACAAGAAAGCAAACTTACTTCACTATTCCTTTGAGTAACCCTATGTGACCTCTGCAAAACAAAGGAGGAATAAATGAATCAAACCGAGGTACAAGGCAAGGTTAGTCCTGGGAAAAACCTGGCACTGGTTTCATGCATGAAGCCAAGAAATACTGCACATCTACTCCACTAATTGAGAACTGGATTTCTTGGAACAACATGCTCGATACTACAACTCAAAGTGTAATTTCTTAAAATAAACAGAACATCTATAGCATCACCATAAAAAGGACCAAGCACGTGGGTTGGTTAAATCAACAAGGAACTACAGCTTTTGCATTCAGGTAACTAAGAGACACAAATGAAAAATCCTTTGGCTTGGAATCACCTGTAGACTCCATGATTCTTAAAAAGGCAAATATATTCTGGCAACTTACTTCACTATTTCTGGTAGCCAGCCGATGTTGTCTCTGAAGACAGAAAACAAGAGTAGAAATATATGTATGGATATGGAATTATCGAAATTGAATAACAGATTAAAATCCTTAACCAAATAGTTTTATGTGGATCATTTGTTTGACTATTATGCCAGACCAAGATCTGTAGCTAGTAGGGCTTCCTAGAGCAGTAGGGCATCAAGAAGTGGATAAGGAGGGAAACTGTACAAGTGTGGTTAAGTAGGCCAGGTGGGATCTTTTATCAATGGAATGAGAGACATGGTAGACAGGACGACTCACCGAGATCCCACTGCCTTGAGGTGACTCTGACGATGCTGAAGCAGAGGTAGCTGTTCCCGCAGAGGTCTTGGGTCGCTGCGGCGTGATGGCATTTTCTTTAGAGGCGGTGTCTGAAGTGTTGGCCTGCCGCTTGGCGTAAGACGACCCACTCTGATGACCTCCCACTGGAACAACACCACATCCACCATACAGACAGAGCTCACAACAAACGGTCATAACTCCTTATTCAAGTCAGTCCAAGTGAAGAAATAGCTTAAGAACCGAATGGGTTGCCAAAATTATCATTATTTTTTAATATCAAATGTTCACTATCATGCACGATTTTAGACTCACCATTCACCACATGGTAACATGCACAGGTGCAGGAGAAGTATGTGATGCTGTTATTAGGTTCTGGTTATAAAAACATGACACCCACCATGGCTTCAAGACCCTAGCTTGGCTACCCTCCATATCATGTTTAAAAAAAATCAAATCAATGGTGCCGAACCTTGTTTCTTATCAATGAAGCTGATTAAATCATATAATTTGAGCTACCAATACTTCCAAGTTTGGCTCAAGAATCTTAGAACCTATGTATAATAGCAGAGGGTGAAAAGCAGCAATTTTTTTGCAATGGCCAGAAAGCGTGTAAATGTCTCTAATCATAACTTAAAGATATAATCATTCCAGTAAATGAGATATTTAGCCCCTATCCATGGCAAATGATCAAAATAATTAGCATTGGAATGGTCAGATGTTACTAGATTGGTATCGGCACCTATGTGCTACAGAACAAGGCTATTTATTCTGAACTGTGGATTAGTTGAGTAGCTATTAAACGTGGCAATTGTAAAGCTGGGTCTTCTCATGCACTCACATGACCTCAACACCAAACATCCACATGACAACCACACGATTGTAAATCACAAACAATACTCTTGATCAGAGCCCTTGGTGTAGCACCAACCATGCCGAAGCGAGACACCGCTCGCCAAAAAAACAATCAAACCACATCACAAAAAGCAGTGCTGCACATCGGAACTACACAGACGCCACGCCACCACAAGCCGAAGAGTCATCCACCGAGTTTACGACACAGCCAGAGAGAGTGAGAGGCGAGAAGAGTCTAGCCCGAGCATCTAGGCCAAGCTTCTAGAAGGTGTGGATTAGTAGCTAGCAAGACTAACCGCTACTCTCACCGCCACTACTGTAGCGCCGTGACTTGGACTGCTGCTGGGGGTTAGTGGCCGACACGCTCCGGTGAACCCGGTTGGCAGCACTGGTTCCCCCCGTGCTGACACTGTGAGACGGAGACTGTGATGTGTTGGCGTTCATCTCACTGTTGCCTCGGTGAGAGCTTGAATGCAGCTGCTTCAATGATAAACTGCTTCCTGATCTAGAGTCAGAGCCCTCCAACTGCAACAAAGACATCATCTTGGTAGATACCTACCCATACTACAACCCATACATCCAAACCAGTCATTTTTGTTCATACATGTCAACACTCTTTTCCGATAGAAACACTCACACGACGATGTGGTCTACCAAATATAATTAACCAGTAGTGTATCGACAGTTGCATGATTCATTACATAAGTGTAATTGACATCAGAGAGAAACCCTGGAAAACCAGTTTGATCTCTAATGAGATATAATGGTACTGACATCAGAGGAGCGCCTGCCTAGGAGAAGATATGTGGCGGTGATGTCATCGTATTTGTTCTGCGACAGTGACTCGTCAATTTCCTTCCGAGAATACCCCATGTTCACCATGATACCTACAGAACCACAAACATGCAGAACAAGGTAAACCAAAATACTGAATGCAGTTTAAAATCTCATCCCCACTGCTCAATAATAATCTCAAAAAATGGGGCAAGGTTATTTCACCTGGGCCTATTATTCAGATAATTTTAACAAATTACTCTAGATTTATGACTGTTTGCTACAACAGTTAAGAGAATTATCAAAGATGGCTAAACATGAGGTGCATATATGATTGATTGATAAAACAACATGAATTCACATTTACGGCTAGACAGGTGCATCCCTTCTCATTTTGTAAGAGACCGTAGACAAACATAGACCAACGTGCAAATAATTAAGATTTACACAGAGTGAATAGACTTGAAAATAAATCTACAACATGCTCCTAATATATCATCACGTTCAAACAGTAGCATCAATTACTTAAGTGTTAGGCATGCACTACAGAACCAAAGTTTCAAAACGCAGAGACAAAATTACACTGGTTAGAATATATACCATAAACAGGTAATGTTAGATGGACAGAATCATTCAACTGTCAATCATATGAAAAATAAATATTTTGAAATGCAATGGTTCTATAGTGAGAATTAGCATGCTATATTCAATAATGTTAGTACATGTCTTGGTATACCAGTGGCCTGAAATAGAACGTCCATACTATTATGTGGTGCAGGGGAGGGGAAGGATGATTGGATGGTATTTTAAAGATAGTCACAATGTAATAAACCTGGTTTTTTTTTTATTTTCATCAATATTTTCTTAGAAACTCCAGTTTGAATGCAGCAGACGAGCATAACTTGGAGAAATTCAGATCAATGATCATTGCCTGTAGGATCACACGGCAGATTTACACTAGAGCAATATGAATAAGAGTTGGAAGAAAAAACCCCATAAGGACGGCTCCCCAATTTAGTAAGAATAGAACACTATTATAAAAGTGAATATCCATAGGGATCATCCATTTACCATATTGCAAGTTTTTTCTGTCAATGATAATACCAGGCCCAGTAATGAAATGTCAATATCATGAATCTTTTAATGGCAGGACTTGATGGGTGAGAACCGAAATGACAAAACATGGGTGCAAGGGACGAAGGTAAGCAAGCAGATGTTTGACATAGGGTGTGGAAAACACGCTGATCCAAGCTGATCAGGGTATGAAGCAGTGAGAGTTTGGGGAGAGGTGGGACAAGGGGAGGAGAGTGCATTACCTATACGGCGATCCTCAATGATTTGCGGAGGCTCCACAAAGGGACGCAGCTCCTCCTCCTCATAGCCTAGATTCATCCAGCGATCTCTCATAACACTCTACAAAGGCCGCAATCACACAATACCCAGTGTAAGGCACATGCTTCCACTTACCACTGGGGTAGGGGGTTAAGGGACGGGGGGAAACTCAACATACCAGCTCTCACTCACTCAAAACCTAACCCAAATCAAATCAGGGATTAGTTTGAGATGCTTTCTATATGGGTGAGGATGATATGTGTACGGAGAAAGAAGGTTTCATCTCTGTCAACATACCAAGAGGTAAAGCGAAAACTGGTAGGGTCAATTAAGTGAGAGCTGATCTGTGAGGCCACAGACTAGTGAGTGACGGGGTACAGTCTGTGGAGGGGCCACTCGCATGATTCCATTCCTGTACCCCGCCAAGTGGGGTTACTCACCTATCATATGCAAACATACAAAAGGATAAAAGGAAAAAAAACATAGAACACAGCACCGACACTACACCCTGTGTTGACTGCCTCGATCGTACGTAGCCTACCGACGGCATCGCTCGTGATTTACCTATTCTAACTGAGTCACTAAAATCTCGCAGCGGTTCTATGTAGGGTTTCAATTCCTCTTCCTCATGACCTATATTCATCCACTTGTCTTTCATTATGTTCTGCGGGGAAAAGGGTGGGAAGAAAGCAAACACACCAAGCTTATTAAAACACATGCCAGCTACAAACCTTCACCACACTACCCTTTCTTCGGGAATGGGCTGTGGAAGGAAGGAAAAAACTACCAGGTGGGGAGTGGAAACTATAATCATTTTTTTCCCAATCCAGAATACACAAAAACTTTTAACAACATGTACATCCAAGCAATCACACATTCGAATTTCGCCCAGTCCATCAACCTCCCATGTTCTATTCCAACATTAGAACCGCCATTCACTTCACATGAATGTTACAAACAAACAAAATCCAATACAAACACTACTGCAGGCATTACGCGGCTTACATCTTTGATGAGGGGTTTTAATATCAATATAAACACAGCCAGCAGTCATTTAATCATCCATGCAAAACTCGCCCACCCGTACCGATGCTCCCACTAGACTAGATCAATAAGCCCCCCAGGTGTGCGACAGCCACGCATGTGACAGCTGACAGAGCCATCATGACATGCTGTGTTCCCTAAACCAACCCACTCCCCACATAACCAGCCCATATGACAGGAAATGATGCCGTAACACCTGTTCTTTTGTACATTAACACCCAAACAGGTGAACTACTGTCCCAATGTGGGGCCATAATTTGACTACACCTCTGTACAACTAATTACCTCTCAACCAACAAACACAGTAGAAGTGAAAGACAGATGCACATTTAGAAGACATGTATAAAGACATTAATATGAAATGTAATCAAAAAGTCACATTTACAGAGAAATACCCGTTATCACAAACTTAATCAACGCTAATCATGAAACAAATTACATATTTTTTATATCATTTAAACAATCAAATAGTCATCACAATGAAGTAAATAAATACATTAAAGATAGAATGAAGCACTTACTTCTAAACTTGCTCTTTTCATAGGATTTAATACTAAGAATTTCTTTAACAGGTTTTCACAGTCGGTAGACATGTAGAAAGGAATGCGATATTTCCCCCGCAAAACCCTCTCTCTCAGCTCCTGGGAGACAAACATCACATGTAGATCATACAGGCCGGTCATTAAGTTCTCAAAAAGGGGTATAAGAAAAACGCTGAAGACATTTAGTCTGATAAAAGGTAAGATACGAAAGAAGAAACAGAGAGTACAAACTTTTAAATTTTGGCCATCAAATGGCAAAGAGCCGCTGACTAGTGTATATAAAATGACCCCTAAACTCCAAACATCCACTTCTGGTCCATCATATTTCTTTCCTGTCAACACACACACACGTGCCAGATCAAGCTCCAACAGTAACATCTAGCACATTGTAAAAATAAATCACTTGGGGGGTCAAGGCCCTTTACTGAAGGACATTGAACCAGTATGAAAACATATGATGATACACATTTAAATATGCCAAAGGTAAAGGTGATTACTTCATTCAACAAGAGGAAGATGGGTCACTAAGTAATTGTACATTTTTGGAACTATTTTTTTTGTCAAATCAAAATACAAGTTTTACGTTCATTTGAACAACAAGATGTGACCACAATGGTGTTGGATTAACATGATTATGAAGCAAGCAGAGGGCACCTGGATTTCCTTTATCTACTTGCTGTATCAATCATGAACCTTACCCTGAAAAAGCTCTGGGGCAGCATATGGTGGACTACCACAGAAAGTATCAAGCTTATTGCCTGGCGTGAACTCGTTGCTAAATCCGAAGTCAGCAATCTTGATGTTCATGTCTCCATCAAGCAACAAGTTCTCAGCCTGATTACACAGAGGGAGAATGAACATCAACTGTAACAGCCCCTAACGGTCAAATTCTACATTGTAGGGTCAAACTACATTCAAAATAGTATTAAGGATTATACAATCCTATTCTGAAAAACAGCAAAAACATTATGCTACACAGATTACAATATTGCTTACAACATAATTAGATAATACATAATAGCTAACCTTTAAATCCCTATGTACAATGTGTTTTTGATGACAGTATTGAACTGCAGATACAATCTGAAAAACAGACAAAATCTCACATCATATAACAAAGAAACTTTTGCACTTTTGGTTTAGATTTAACTGATGCACAAATACAGCAGCAGAAATCAGACATATTGTTTTCAGTTATATATTGAAACCAATGGTATCACATTCGATTTCTCAAACATTGCTGAGGTTATTACGAACTTAAACGCCAGTTAACCATCAGCCAATCACAATGATAATCTAGGTTCGTCACCATATCACTCACAACAACCACTGTAAACTCTCACGACAATCCATCAACATTAATATCAAAGTTCTTTGCCATTCAAATGATAACATATCGAGATATCCCAAGACACTTGAGCTTATACAGGACACCTCCCCATACAGAAATTGCTATGGTACCTGTCTGAATTTAGCCCTGGCCTCCTTCTCCTTCATCCTTCCATGGGCCACAAGGTAATCAAACACCTCACCTGGCAACATCATTATGATAGCAATCAGAGATCACACAAGCTAATGACACCATAGAGCAATCAAAGAGGGGGAAATACATACTAATAGAAATGTGAGAAAGAAGGAAGTTTTTCCATAACTTCAATAATCATTTGTCAAAAAAAAATTTTAAATGCCAGATTACAAAAGCAGGTGTGAATCACCTCTGTGAAACACAGTACTAATTGTGCTGGTAGTATTTTTTAAATATTAAATGCTTATTTTGTAAGAGATCATCATATAAGTTATGTAATGCCTCAATAAGATGTAGGTTAAGTTATGAGCCCTCAGCTCAAACACCTACCTCCACTGGCATACTCCATAACCAGGTATAAAGTCTTTTCTGTTTCTATCACTTCAAATAATTTCACTGGAACATACAAGGATAATATGAACATTTAATAAATGTAACAATGATTTTAAAAGTTACTGAACTGGAGGACCATTTGATGTAATGATTACCGAACAAACATGCCATGAATTATGAAGCATGATGGGGGGGGGGGGGGGGGGGGGGGGGATTGTACAAGTCTTACAGAGAAACCTCACACCTTCAACAACAATAAACGGTGTAATTCTCTGAGCATAAAATCAGCTCATAACTATGCCAGGTGTTGGTGATTGTTATAGCCCAGTAATATCCTTTAACCAAGGACAATGCTGGGCGGGGTTACTCACCAATGTTATAGCCCAGTAATATCCTCAAACCAAGGACAATGCTGGGCGGGGTTACTCACCAATGTTAGGGTGATCCAGCACCTTCATAATGCGAACTTCTCGGAAGAGCTAAACACACCCACACACAGGAATACCACATGAGAGATGGGTTGTATCACTGCAGCTGACACCTCCGCCTTTCTAACATACGGTTTTACATTCATTTCATGGTATCAGAGGACCTGCGGACCTCCGTATTGCATGTGGTGGTCTTGTTGGCAGACAGGCAATCTATCCACTCAGCTTGTCAATAAACAGTTATACCTTATGCAGTATAGATGGCCAACAATAGTGCTGAGAAGAATCACAGAAAGCAACGGCAGTCTTGTGCAAGGATCAATCATCAAAAAGACTTCTGGTTTATTCCCGGGACATAACAGTGGTTTCATACTTAAAAAAAAAAAAATTGTTTCGTGGTGATGAGAATTTTTCCACACACAAAAAACCCCACATACAATTTGAGTAAACAATGCTGTATATGGTGGAATAATATGGGTGGTATGCTGAAAAAATATTGGGGGTATAGTTATAAGCTTGCAAAGGTAAATACTGCCTTAAGTGCGATGCAAAGGGACATGCACCTTCATTCCTGGAGACCCAGCATGATCCACATTCCACTCGCAGGCACTTGAGTCATAAAACGCCCATTCTAGTATATGAACTAGAAGCCAGAGAGGAGGGGCATTCTATAACTCGAGTGCCTGTGATTCCACTGGTAGGGGCCATGATGTCCGGTAAAAAAAACTGTGATTTCTTAACTGTTGCATGCCATCACAGCCAAACAACATACCTGAGACTCACATTGAAGCCAACCACTCACTCATGGCACCGACCTTCATGGTCTAGTATGCCTATACCAATGTCTAGCCACCTAGCATCTTATTAAAGTACCCTCACGAGCAACTAAAAATGTGTTATGTTAATTTGTTATCTTGCTTGGTGGGGTGTGTTATTAAAAGTGGATGTCAGTGTTATCTGTTGTCCTACCCTGGAGTCAAGAGTATATCAAGTTATAACCACTAAAGAACTGACACAAAGAAATGTAGGAGGAGCTGGCATTAACAATCCTGTTGCGCTCAGATCATCCTCATCAGGTAGTTGGTGGTGGTGGTGGGGGGGGGGGGGGGGGCGAAGTGGTGGGAGGCGAATCGTGGTGGCTGTTTGGCTAGTGATTATCTTATAACAGGGCTAGACAGGGCCCAGATCGCATAGAGGAAAGGTGGCCTTAAGGTCTGGGCTTGGCACGGGGAGTGCAGAACGCTGCGGGGGAGGATGATGAGTCAGAGTGCAACTATGTCCCAAGTAAGGAGCAACAACCGGTCCAGTTGTGAGACACCCCCCTTCTCAGTGTACGCATAATTACAACCACGTTGAATGCGCAATATCACCAAGAATGTAGGTAATTGACCTATACTGTTTCCTCAGAGAAGGGATTTATCACAACTCATGTCTGCTAGTGGGCCTAAACAGCGACCCCGTAGTCATTATTACTGGTCATACCAAATGCACACGGAGCGTCGTCGACATCGATAACATGGAGACCTTAAGGCAGCAACAGCCGCAGCAGATACCAACAAGACGTCAGGCTACGGCAGCTGAGCATCAGGAAAATAGTAACGCACCAATTGCGCACCGACGCGCCACCTCGGCCTTCACGCGTATTAATCCACGACCGATTACCAACATCAGCTTCCTGGCGTCTCGCTGCCAACGCCTCTATCAGCACTGGTGGGGGTGGTGGGGGCAGGGGGGGTAATAGCACGAGGATTGCAAGGGGCAATCACACCTATCTTGCAACTCAATCTATAATGACGCATCATTTATTTTTTAGTGGGCGAATGAACTCAATGTTGCTTCAGTGGGTTGAGCATATAGGAAGGGATAGGGGTCAACCTATCTGCCGCCAAATACATCCGGTTAACGATGGTGCCACATGGGCTTAGACACAACACAATGCCTATACGAGGACGGCAGGTTCACAGGGTACGGCAGCAACCCATCTGCATCGTGTGTTCTTTGTTGTAATAGGATTCGCCGAGGAAACAGAACAGGTTCAGTGCGAAGAGACACTGCCACAACCTCGTAATATCTAACTGCCATGGGACGTATTAAAGAGGCTAGTCAGCCATCAGTACCTTAATGCATTTAACGCAGACATAAATAATGCCATCTTTTAATTTGTGCCACAAATTATAGTTGATCGAAAATCAAGCTGGAAATATTCATCCATGATGTACTGTAAAAATCTGTTTAAATTAGTCGTTTCGTTCCATCGATAACGATGCCTCCCTGACACCAAGAACCACGCGAATGTTAGATGTAAATCATTGCGCGCTCTAAAACTACCTCGCAATCGATGTGCATAGTTCCGCTTAGGTTACAAACTGTAGATTTTCTCAAATCTCCAATTATCAGAGTTGTGGGCATCATAGCGCAAAAATTAAACCGACGAGCAGGAAGAATGATTTCCGACAACAAAAATGACGACAGCCGTAGCGACTGAATGTCTGAAGACTTTAAACTTATGGTTTCCAAGGTGCGGTTGCCAAGCAGCTTGCTAGGCAACAAATATGGGGCTGAACAGTCTCTTTAACATTGTCGTCATCTCATTCGACAACTATCGTACCTCTAACTGATTACCATATAGACGGAAATCATTATGCCAAAGTGGCGGCTCCAAAAATCAGCACTTGCTCGAAGATGTAGTCTTTGCACGTCTACCCCTATCCCCACCCTCCTCCCGTACTATTTCACCGCATGATAACGTTTGCCTGGAAGTCTATGTGTGTCAATGACTCAGTACTTATAAATCATTAATAGGTAAACCAAGCGCACTATCAACAAAATATATGTACCTGTGCCGTACGCACTGACTGCTGCGTACACTACACAAAGAGCAGAGAACAGAAAACGTGGCACCAATAACCAAGACAGTGGTGTATCAGGTGGGCAGAAGAGATTTTAAACACCCAAAACGCAATAAAAAAAGCCCTGCATAGTGTACCAAGGGCACGACAGTAGAAGGCGTTGCACTCGGCTTTCATCTAATGCAATATACTGGTCAGCGTGCACTATCAATACAACGTGTACAAGTCACTTAACTCTGTGCACTGATTGTACACATCACATGACCCGGTATAAACTACAGTGATGCGGCGCAACCCGCATACAGGAGCCCCGTCTGTATGATAAACCAGGGTAATCATAGCGATACACACACCACCGTGTAACCATCACTCGTAACATATCTACAACCTTTCAACAACCATTTAGCTATACATCCCAGCAAGCCGACGTTTTGCATATAGGCTCTGGTACATGCACTCATCGGCCGAGCCATGTATTATAATACGCGGTCCAAAAGGTCACCCGTATATAATCTGCAAGTTCCAGGCACTGTCATATCTCAATCACAACCACTGCGGAACACGTGAGCGGAGATTTAAGAAGCTGTGGGTTGACTGTCTTGTACCCCTGGGCAATTAACTAAATTCACATAAAAATGATACATGGCCAGGCAGTGTATAATGCATGGCGTACAGTATACATCTATGATTACCGTGTATGCATTCATCTCTTCAATCTCACCTCTAATCAATCCTACATGCGAATCTCAACGGAAATGGAGTCCAACGACAGGATATTGCACAGCCCAGAATTACATCCGCAACTTATTAATCTCCATAACAACAGAGGAGTTCCCAGAACCAAGACAAAGCAACCCGACCCGACCATTGACCTCTTATTACGACCCCTCTCCGGCTTCCCAATCACGATAACAACCCGATCACTTGGGTTCTATCAGCCTGTGGTCCGCAGCAGCATCCCACCCATCTGTCCATCATCCTCCCGCTGTCATAAGGAGCACAGGGCCTTGTGATTTATGGCCTGGTCAGTCTTCGCTACAGCGCAACACGGCCTAACACCCATGTCCTCCATCACACTATTCAAAGAGACGAGTTGATGCATACGAGCGGATGAAGGCGCCCGTCCATCGAACTCAATACTAAGGTTTACACAGAGGCTACCAGCTTACATCGATCATGTAATAAAACCTTATCGACTCCCGATACGAAACACGGCGTTTATCTTAACTCGATCAACCACATGTTAATGAGTTGATAGAACAGTCAAGGCATGAATGATGTGAAAGATAGCTACCCTGAATGACCTCGACTGGACTAACTCACTAGCCCCATCTGTCAACTGCTTTCACTTAGTTCTAAAAGGAAAACGCGCAACCCAGAAGCCTTGGACTGATTTAGATGGAGCGCACAGGAAATCGCGAGCGTTTGACATCACCACTGGCACATTATATGGGTCCATGTCGGGGTACATAAACACGGGTCAGCAACGCTCTTGCGTTTTCTCAGGGGCTGTCACTAGGGATGGGAAGTTGGGGAAACAGTCGCGCGTTAACGAGAGCGCGCAGCGGGAGGCCCAGTGAACCAAACACATGTAAGCGCTACCGTGCGTAGCTCGACAGGCCACCTGTCCCGACATTCAATGCTGAACGTGCATACGGGTGGGGATGTGTGTGTGTTGGGGGGGGGGGGGGGGCCAAGGGAAGGTAGGTGGCACAGTGGTAAATTAGTGAACACGAGATGACTTATTGACCAGTGATATCATACTCAGCGTCCTGCAGGACTATAACTCAAGTCTGCACACATCGCACATCGCCCGATTGCCGAAGTGACGCATGCATAAACAAGACACATTCAGGAGCCTCGTGTTGTTTTAACGTTGCGATAACACCCACATATCACTATCTTTACGGAACAAAGGATAACAATACACGGAAACGGTCAAAGAATGATCTATTAAATTCATGGTAACTGAACTAACGCCAAGTGGCCCATTGTTCCTAGCAAGCTACTTTCATGACCCACTTAAACGATTCCATTGATGAAGCAAGTTCGTCGACACTCAGCAACCCAACGCGTGGATCTAAGCGGCTTTAATACTAACTGGCAGAGCACATAAATCAGGGCAAATCGGCATCTTCGTTGCAACATAGCTAAAACGTCAACAACAACAACAATAACAATAACACTGCCTCGGCCATCTGAGAGATGGATTAACCACGAGGATATTTAATAGTATCCGGGTTTCCAACGGAAACGCCACAAAGATTAAATCCATTAGATGCAGGTTTTGAGTGAACAGCGCAATGTGCGTTTTATATTGATGACCACAGGTATGTAATCCTCCTGTAGAGAGACCCCCTATATTGAGCAGGGTTATCCTCGTAGTTAAAGCGAGTACTACTATATAACCGGGCCAAGTGTAACCACCAACTCAACAAGACCACCGACCAAACACTCGAACCCCACGGATGACGATCAATATGTGTTACAGTATCTAATTCGTAAGGGGGAAAACACTCTTACACACATCATTGTGATCGGACGCCGCAATGCCTGCCCGGCGGCGAGAATCCCCGGGTCCATTGTAATACACACACGCACACTAGTCAATGGCAGTGGGTTACAATAGCAGCTGCTTTAAAACACTACATCGCGAGGGTAAAAGACTAGGCGAAAATATTCCAAGGTGAAAACCACTCGTGTAAGCTAATTAAGGCCTCCATTGGGGTGACGGGGCATCCACCAAACAAACGGGCAAACATTGCACCATAATTCAATACTGCACATACAAAATTACCAAAGCAGGACCGTAAGTGTAGCGTTATTCCTTTAGGCTAATGAGCTTAGCACATCGGATCAATAGATTTCTTTGTGTTGGAATCCCAGCTGTCGGAATGAGCAACGCTGCGGTACTGACCGGGAACTCCCAATGACTACGACTGCAACCACCACTTAGGCAAGTACTCATTCAGAATACACTTAACTGGAAATAGGTTTTATGCATGCCACTTAAATCTTTGAAACCTGAAAAGTGGAAAACCAGGCTATCCCACAAGCTAAGCAGTGGAGATCATAGCATCTCCCAATAACAAGCACACAGAGATTAGATAAATTAATTACTAATCAAGGGACCCATGGTGACATTACAGGTAGAGCATTGGTAATAATAAGAGATCAAGTCACGCGGTCAGTGTACTTCACCACAAGGTGATGATGATGACATCACAAACTGATTAATCAGGTAATCACACAACCAGTATTGGACATCAAAACCAGGTCTGTCTCAAAATAGCAAAAACGTTTCACACATTTGTATGCAGTCAACAGTCAATGATGGACTCCATCGAGTGTACGATTGACCCCCAGAGGTCAACGGTTAGACATAGAGTCAATGCATACATGCATTGTGAACTCAACATGACAATAATTCCACGAGACCATAGGTAACCAATGACTTTAGCTGATCAATTTTCTACTATGATAACAAAGAGTGCAATTCTTTGAACTCTCTATAGTTGATCATACAAACCTACATCTAATGAGAGTGAGACATTACTTATATTTATAATCACACAAGGGCCTCTCAAAATCTACCCTACATATAATCACCGACAGAAAATAATGACATTGCGTCATCTAATGTTACTGATGGGGTACATGCAGCTCTCAAATGACCAACCTGATCTCCTTAGCCCACACAAGACCATATACAAGAGTCAGGGTCCTCCCCATGTGGCTCTGTAGCACTGCCTAGTTTGATTAAAGAAGAAGCAAATATACAGCCAATAGAGGCTCCACGTTGCACAGCAGGTCCTAGAGCAATATTGATCCTTGGCAATAGACTCTCAATCGCTGGTACAGCCGAGCCACAGAGCATTCAGCATCATCAGATATGTCTTGGATGCTGTTCGCCACTCCCACTACATACGCACTTGTTCTCAACCATAATTGCATTTAGGGAGGCCTAGGGTTCAGACAGCAACACCTTACAATGTGGTAATATAATATTAACCCACAGCCAGGTCGAGTGTGACAGATGCCCAGGCGCAGCATTCATTAATCTGCCAAGGTGGTTGGGGTGGGGCACCTGTTAGGTGATTTCCCATCCGATGGTCACATTAGCAATCATCAGGAAAACCAGGTATGGTAACATAGCATTGAGTCAGTCTCATGGTATAAAACATTCATTTGGGTCTATGTTGCGTGTGGAAGAGTGTCTGTTGATGCCATAAATTCTTACTATTATCACAATCATAAACAGTCTATTTAAACAAAGGGAGTGAGGTGCTACACTACTTAACAGAACACACACATTTGAAACGGGCATAAGTGGAAAATCAACACTAATACTAGTTCTGCTTCATATAAAATCATAATACTCATAGTCAGACAAATAGCCAATGTTGCTGTTTCACCCTTACCCAGATGCAGTTATAGGATAGAAAAACAAGGAGAGAGTGGCACACCTCTGACATTCATGAATATATTGTTTTCCTTCCACTAAGCCCATGGAATGGGCAAAGGAACAAACGGACGCTGTTCCGTTCGAGTCGTTAATGTTGCGCTTGCATTACATCATATAATCAAACACAGTAGATCTTTCAGTTACCAGGTTACCATGAGATACCTAAGGATGGTGCTGTTCACCATGACTTACTAGGCAGTAATACAATACTTCACTAGCCCCAAACTGAAAACCTCATTGAATACATCAACAAAATCTGGTGCCTCAAAATGTTCTAAAACCTTGCATAGCAGACACTGTAAGGCTCTTGAGAATAATGAACACATACAAACATGACTACAAACAAGCTGTCGAATCACAGCTCAGAATGACTCAACAACTGTATGGGGTCCTGAACACTTGTATTGATCAAGGAGTTGCAGATAAACATTGCCAATACATGAATATCTAATAGAAAAAATAAATGAGATCTGTATACTGACTAAATTACCCAGTACCATCACTGTATGTGAACAATACAACAACAGCCAGGTGCAAATGTTTGATTATACTTTATAAGGGGGCCTGTAGCCCAAGGTTAAAAGCATAGATTTCATTCAAGAACTTATGCACAAATCAAGATGTCCAAGCTGCACCAGACAATAGCCTTTTTTCACATTTTAGAGGACCGTAACAAATAATATAGACATATCTGGAAAGGATTGGCAAAACAGAACAAATCCTACTGTTTGATCTGAACTGAAGACAATTGCAATAAACAAATATACAATAAAAAGAGCAATGTTCTCTGGAGCTGACCCTGAATGTTAAGTACATAATCATGGAACTAGACACGGCTCAGCGTGTCTGACTATGAAATCTAATCCTACCATATTGATGAATCAGTAATTTAATAGGATTCTAAAGAAATGAAATGTAATGCTCCCTTGAAGAGGACCAGACTATGATAAATATCAAATCACCAGAACAATGACAAACGCATTATTCCCGAACAAAATGTACCCCTGAGCATTCTTTGATCTACCATATACAGCAAGCCTTAAACTGTAAAATAATGTGTGATGTAACCCATACGCAAAAAATTCTCATATTAAATAGCTTTGGTTTCAAGTACACAATGTAAACACATTGCAGACATACTATTCTTACATCCATGCACCAATGTCTTGGGAAGATAGCACATAGAGGAGAAGCTTGGGACCAAAATCCGTCATTCAATGGTAATGACATTCTCATCTCGATCAATTAAATAATGCAAAACAGAACATACCTTCTGCAAGCTGGAAGGATTTAGCTGGGTTTTGTCAATGATTTTGATTGCCACCTGAAAAGCAAAGCAGAGCTAATGAATACAAGTGTCTGATACTTCAATAAACAACCGGAATAAAATGACCTTGTTCAATGAATGACAGGACATGAAAAACACAAGAAATACAGGTTTGTATGCATCTGTACTGACCTCCCGCCCAGTGGGTACGTGCTTTGCAAGCTTGACCTTGGCAAAGTTCCCCTTTCCAATTGTCTTGATGAGTCTATATTTTCCTATATGAGGCTCATCGGCACCTCGTCCACCCCTTGATGAGGGTATCCTGGGGTTAGCATTGTCATCATTTGTCTGAAGAAACAGTTAGATATTAGATAACATCTTCATAAGAAAAAATTGCAGAGCACCAGCCCAGCAGCCAATCTAATGGTAGTTAAACCAATTGTAATATTATTTTGACACATAAACAAGTCACAAAATTGCACATCCATTTCTTCTAATTTGAATAAGCAAACATTTATAAAAGGACTATCTGTACATGATAACCATTGAACCATGAACAATATTGGAGATTATAACTTCCAAAATTATTAACAAAATTTAAGATACATAATTACATGTCACTTAATTGATGAAGTATTTGATCATAGTTGAACCACTCTTGTGGCAACACAAAATCACATTTCACAATCTAGCTAGCCTGTTTGACAGGTGAGTGACCTAACATGCTAACCAACATCACACATAGCACTTAGGTTAAGGTTTACAAAATCGGAAACAAAACAACCTGTGCTATCAGCTTTGAAATAATAGGGTTTACTCTGACGAAATGTCATACACCGGCGGTTCAGCTGATGTAGACAAGCGAAAATCGGGCATTCTATCCCAATCAGACAATGCTTAGAAACTAACCTTGTTTCGATGTTCTGAAGACACAGATTCGTGGACAGTTTGCAAAGGAGTCCGCGTAGACATTTTGAATAAATTAGTTATAAATGTTTCTTTCTACATATGCAAGGCAGACACATAAAGGAGCTCCAACTTTGTGAATGAGATGATCAGGGATAATGTAGAGCCCGAGCTTGCTATGTGGGCAAGTCTACACAGACGGATTCCTCTCGGTCCGCTAGGTGTGTGAGGTGTCAAACACTGCCCTTCGGTTTTAGCGATTATAGTGGCTAAAATCCATTGGGGCGCCTCATTTTTCTGATTATCCTAAATCCTCACAGAAAGGTCTATCACCATATACCGCATCGTAGGCGGTATTCTGACAGATGTCCGTCAATGTTGTGTTTTTGTTGTGCATTTACCAGCATCACAGAGGATTTTTGACGGCAAACAAAATGGCTGATCTGCAGGTGTCTGTGCGCATGCGGTCTGCGCAGGCGAAGATACTCAGCAGCGATTGGTCTGAGAGTGATGAAAGCATATTGGAGTGACGTCAGTAGGAGAAGCCAAGCCGAGACAATCAGCTGGTAACTTCAGGAGAATACTGAGGCCCGGTGAGGGGCATTTGGGCTACCCCTATAAAGTCGAGTATACCGATTACATAATCCCAGCATATAAGTGATGGGGAAGGAACCTGAAGAGGCTAGTGCAATCCACGATCGACACCAACCCCTTGACCATACTTTCTTATGTTTCATATTATAACCAACATAATTATTTACAAAGAAACACATTATTTAACCATGGTCCATACCCACTTTGTTGAATGTTAGAGTTTGGAAACTTAAATAAACTCAAAGGATTAGCTCCATGCTAATACCTGCATTTAAAATTCCGGGTATTCTATTTTTAACAATAACTGAAAAACTGTTCTCAGTTAGTTCAGATACATCAGGCACTTACTGTCACAACCAATGGTGACCACCTCATTCAATAAATACTAAATCAGCCCATCTATTTTTTAATAAAACACATGCAAAGCCATATTTTGTAAATATTCAAATTCATTCTGAAAGATGATAAATATGAAACATAACAAGAGACAAATACTTTAATACTCTCAATATAACAACAGTTATTGCCACTACTGAAGCTATGGGAGTGTAAATATAATTAAGATTTAGGCTAAGCCACAACTGGTAGACAACACACAGAGGCGCTAGTGGTCAATCAGAGCAGCAACATACACAAGGTCCTGACCATGCTGTCGAGGATTACATTATAATAATAACCCAAGACGTTTGGTTTCCAATGCTAAGCTTCCAAGCTGCCATATATATTAGCTATGAATAGATTTAGCATATCAGTGCTCCAAAGTTAGAATTTATAAACTAAATGCCTGTGTAAGTACCTATGGACAGCTACCATAATTGATTTTTTTTAAAGGAAGACGAATAATCTGTTCTTCAAAATTTTTTAAAATAATAAGATAGGTTGAATATAATCCATTATTTTTACTCAACATGACATATATTCATGTAACATAGCACAAAACAAAACAGTATGATAACATGAGCTGTCATACATTTTTGTGACCTACTACCAACAACAGATATGTTGCAATGACCAGTATAAGAAGTAAATCAGCACATTCCCTATTATCCAATGAAGGATCAATGCTTGTGACAGCTAGGGGACATACTTTGTGACACAGGATAACAGTAAAACAATTCCATGAAATGTATAAATGCATTTGGAGAATTTATAAACCAAGCACCACATGAATACCTGAAGGCAGACTAGTCGTCAAACACAGTCACCCAAGACCTTTGACACCTTCTTTGTCAATGATATATCTGCATATTGTGTTGGGAAGATGTGGGGCAAACAGCACCTCCATATGTCTTATATTTACTTCATGGGAACTTGAAGAGTTTTTGGCCACAAGAAATTGTTGACTGCGAGTTAGCATAAAACGAGAAGTAATGAAATGTGACCAGGAAAGGCCAAGAGCAGGTTTCATTTGGTGCGGCTTCTTTGATCTTGATGAATTGGGATCGCCTATCACATCCGTTACCTGATGACACAACAGAATATGCCGTTAAAATAAACATAAAACAATCCCAAGATATCATAAATAGACAACTTAATTCCTTATATCTAATCGAATAACAGAATAAGGCAGTTGCATGTTTCTGATCATGTGATTTTGCAATACACAATCATACTTCCAAAAAGAAATCATATTCACTAATACACAAAATGAATTTAAATGGTTTGAAATATTTTTGACCAAGTGAATTACCTGATTAACACAAATCACAGGTATGTTGTGTTTGACAGACAAGTTGCGCATGCTACATCCTAACTCTGACAGCACCTTGGCTCTTTGGGTCATCTCACCAGTGCCAAACTCTCCACGGAACAAAGCAGCAATGGAGTCCACTATTATCAATTTCACTGACTTCTCTTCAAGTAGGACAGGAGCCTTCTTTGTTAAACAAAATCGCAAACCTTCCTGCAACAAACCGATTCAGCTCAATTTTGAGATAAGGTATGATATGAAGGAAGATTATGGTTAGGACTTTTGTAAACATGCCATGTTTCTTGTATAAATGATGCATTCAAGCAAAGATTATTGATCAAATGGTAAAATATGTATGATATGTAAGTCATAAACAAAACGACATGAAACTTTGGATTCATATTAACAGGTGAATCAATACCATACATCTCTATCATGACTTAAGTTAAAAGGTCAGCATGATAGCATTGATCTTCTCAAGCAAAAAGCCATATGCAATTAAATATCATTATTGACATATTCTTGCATTGTTTCTTTCACTTACTATCTCAGCAGTATGTTCCAGATAGATGTTATCTGCAAATGGATGATGGTCGATTCCTTGGGTAGCCAATCTCCTCTGGAGAAGCTGCACCATTTCCATAAGCCTGCGGTTGGGAAAGGCATCCTCCGTGCAAATGTACAACACCCCTACACACAATGTTCATCAATTCACCATGAATAATATAAAATGTGGGCCACCAAATATCTAGTACTTGACATGATATATGACAGATAATGCCAACCTCCACCTAATCCACCCATATGGTCAGGTAATTGTGCTGTGATGCTCAGTTGCATGCACAGCTGAGTCTTCCCAGCAGCACTCTCTCCAGCAATCTCAGTGATACCCTGGGAATAGATTCCTCCTGCAGGGCCAGGAACAAAGAGTACCTCAAGGGTAAACTCAGCTTGTGTTACAGGAGGTATCTGAAGAAAGCCTCAAGACCTACAATAATAATTGCTAGTTTGCTGTTACGACAGTATTTCCAGTTTTATTCAATATATTGTTATCGATTACCTCGAAGAAATTTGTCAAGTGTGGAACAACCTGAAGTCAAACACCTCCTCTGCAAATTTTGAACAGATGAGCTATCACCAGACATCCTGTTGGCTGAAATAAGTTTATGGGCATCGTCAATGGATCATTTTAAGGTAAACATCATAAACCCTAATCTGGGCAATTAATAATAAAGTTTTATAGAAGTAAGACCATATTTATTATAATTTTGTACCTGAAATAATTGGTGAAGGGCCCAGTATGGAGTGCGAAACAGCATTTATAACTTTTTCAGCATCTTCAGCTTCTAGTACTGTCATTCGAGCCAGCTCAGCTGGGGACAACTGTACAATAGTTGCCAAGTCCACCAATTTTGCTGTAATTCCATGCAAAAAAAAAATAACATTCAGCTCTCAAACATGGTACTGATATAAATTTCATGTAGTTTTAGGGGCAGGAACTTAATATCTGCTGAGTTGGATCAGATGCAATTTCCTTTACTGTAAAAAGTGACAAATAACACCTGACACCCTGTGTACCCTGATAACTCTGTACTGTGTGCACAGTTGAGCATGAAGTTTCCCCAGACAAAATGGGTCAGGGGCAATGGTTAGTAGGAAATGGTCATACAGATAGGATTTTTAGTTGACAAGGAGCCATAACCATAAGCATTTTTGGGTTACTTGCCTGGTTTGCAAGAAAACTTTTCATCATAATTTTACAAACTGACAGGCAGACTGACAGATGGACAGAGCCAAAGTACATGATAGGCGCTGCTGAACATTTGAGTTAATGACAGTAGTGTTAGCTTGAACAGACACAAGGACACTGTTGATCACAAAATTAGTGTTTGATGGCTGCAGGAAGGTTTGGAATGAACATTGAAGGAGTAAGTTATCTATTTGTGCAAGTTTTGTACATCAAAAGAGACAGCGATGCTGTGCATTTACTCTGATGAAGTCCATTGTATGAGTAGATTATATAAAATGTTGCATACCATATGATATTAAAAATGGCGGTGAGTTTCACTAATGCAGCTTACAGACCAGTGTTAGACTGTAAAGTAGGTCACAGTAAATTCAGTTGGATTAAGTACCAAACTGAAGCTACCCTGATGTTTTGACCCTGATTCCAGTGACACCAGGAAACAAGCTTAGAGGGTTGAAGTGGCTGAAAATTATTGCCATGCTTACCTTCTAAACATGTAACTTAAATTTTGGTTGTATGATTGAAACTCATAACTATGCTGTTAGCCATCTTTCAAATGAATGTAAAAGTTAAACTAGTGACTGCATACGATCTACAGGGCCTAAACTCACCACAAAGTGCTTTAACTTGTCACTGCTTTTGTGGTTATTTACTGTACCTACTTGGCTATATATACCGTTTTTACTGAGAAAAATTGAGCCATGCTTGGAGGTAAGTAGGATCAGCCCGTCACAATGTTAAAGCATCCCCAAGGGTGGGAGGATTACAGTCGCACCATGCAGCGAGTTTAGCAAGCCCTGATACCGCCCCATCACGGGCAGTGAGTAGGAAGGCATGATTTTAAACAACCATCATTACGGGATCCGCGACAGACACGCCTTCACACCTCCAAGTATGGCAAAATTGGCATGGTCAAGTTGGTTGACCTGATACAATGTTAAAATAAATTGCCCACGGGCCATGGCAAAGGCTTATTTACCATTGACCAACGTTTTAATGAAATGATACATCCACACAGATCGGTGACTGACATACAGTGAGTCTGAGGCCAACTCTGTTTGCCACAATAACGAAATGTGTTGTGAGCGATAATTTGTTTTGAATTAGAATTTGCAATGGAAAACAACAGGGGCACACCTTTTCTTAATGCAGACAAAAGATAGGCTGGAAGATTAATATGTTCCATCATCCATGTCTCAGTCTAAATTAAATGACAGACATTGTGACAGGCAAATATATGGTACAGGAATCTTTCCAATCACCAATCTTTCGAAACTGCCGCCATATTTACATCTTTCGCTGGTTCCGTTTTCGCCCGCCCTTAGCTCGTACTCCAAAACATCTGACCTACGGATACAAAAATGTTCTGTGGCTTTCTTACCATGATCTGACAACGAAAAGGATAAAACTAAGAAATGACTGGGGCTATAATGAATCGATGAATTATCAGTCAGAAACAGTTTTTAAGATGAGATGCTGTTCTTCAATAACCCTTATATTAATTGTAAAGCAATGCCTTGAGGGGACCCTGTTATTATATCTGATTAGGTCCAGTGTGGAGGGTTTTAAACCTTTTTGCGGGCACAACGCGAGCTCAGACGGAGTGATGAAAACGTCCCTTTAATTGTAGCTCTATTAGACTACAAAGTGTGACGTCACATCGCTACAGTCTTCATTGGCTCATTTTTTCTAATGCTGTCTTGGAGGTAATATCTTATTGTAATTTGGAGATCTACTGGGTTATAATAAATGGATGATTAATCAGTTAGAAAGGCTTTGACCTCATAACGACGAAAGTTCTACTGCAATGCTAAAGAGAATACCTAGCTGTTGTTGGAGCCATTCTGACAATTTTCATTGGGAAATTATTGGGGGCACTGGCCTGGGGCACTGGGTGGGGTTGAATGGAATAACGACGACATAACTTTGTAGCCGTATACTGTTGAAGCAAGGGGCTCAGCATCATTTCTAGCTCCATTTTCTCAAACTAAACATCTTCCAACATTGTGGTAAATAGACTTACAAAGTGATGCCATTATAATCCAATATGACCCCATATGGCACTCGTCAAAACAGAATATAACCTGTCTATCAACAGGAATTCTCTGTGGAATTGCCATGCAGGATACGAACGTTCACCAACTGACATTTGTTACCATTGAAACGACAGTAGGTTATATCTCGGTTCGTTCTCTAAATTAAGTATACAGTTAATGTTAACATCCTTCTGGACACTGATATGTTACCTCTCGTACATTGCTACAAAGCTACCAAGAAACGGTGTGACAGTGCCAGTGGCTGTAAACAGCGAGATAGTGTCTCTCGCTATAGCTCTATCCATACTATTTCATATACCTAGCTGCAGACACAAGTGGATAGACATCTACAAGTATTGATCAGCTGATGAGCTCTTTGAATTTAATGAGGTATACCAAAATAAGGTATAAATACAGTTACATACTCTCCTAGAAGGGGGCTTCGTGATGTGCAAAAGTTGGAACCAAACTCCGGCAATACATTTTTCATGATAGGCAGATTGATCATTCGAAATGATTTGAAAAGACTAGTTTTAAAAAAAAATCATGGCAGTGTGCTTGAGGCCGACTTACCAAAGGAAGCAACCTGATCGTCATAAATTGACTGGCTCGCTAAACCTTTTTCGTAACGCTCTAGCGGCCAGCAAACCAACTAAATATCTTCTGTGACAAGGCAGCTGCACAGAAATGGTGCATCGTAAACAGATGTGATAATTTCGCAATGGCCTGTCAACTTAATTTGTTGGCATATTTCACTGACATTAGGAGTGTCAGGAAGTATCTCTTCCCCGATAACGAGGAGAAGAAGGAACCCGGTAATTACTTTAGCTGTCAAATTTGAATTCAAAGATTGGCAGCCAGATAGACATTGTCTGCTGACGGGATAGCAATACAAGACGTCCAAGTAGATATTTACATTACCGTTCGACCGGAGCTACGGACGGGATTGAATTGTTTAAGCATTTGAAAGAAAAACACATTTGCCATGACAGGACCTAGCCCCGGTCGGAGGATAAAGCAAAGCCCCAGTACATTACCAAAGCCCACATGTAGAATTTGTTTGTGAATGACTGGTATAGTTTTAATAACCACCTATCCCAGTCTTTGGTGAGGGCCGTGGTGTAATTGAACTCTGCCATACAGGGTTCGACAGTAAGGTTTCTGACCAACTTGTCCCGTAGGACAAGTGCTTGGAACTCTTATTGTCCTCCCTAATTTTTACTTGTCCTATATTTGTAATGTACTATAACAAGTGTTCTGGGCGCATGGGCAAAAGTGTTTATTTCTTCCTACTCTATATACAACTAATACACAAAGCATGAAGGATGTTCTATCGCACAACACAAAAGCTCATATACATTTAAGATAGTCATGGTATTGTTATACAAACATTAATGTGGGTGATGTGGTAGGGTGAAGCAGTGAAGCAAATGCCTGGGGCTGCTGACAAACAGTCCGCGTGCTGTGTGGCTCGATGCTAGGTCAGGTGATGATCATAAGACATTGACATTAATTAAACAAGTTTCAAATTGGAACCGTAAACGCTGTGATCGCTTATCAGTATAACAGTATGTTAACTTAATACAGTCAGTAGTTAAACTTAAAGAGATCAGTTGAGTGTCTGTATAGTCAAGGAAGCTGCTCAGCATGAAACAATAAATTAGGGGGTTGCAGAATGGGTGCCCGGCTCAGAAAAATCACTTGTAGGACAAGTTGACTAGGCCAGTTACTTGTCCAACAGGCCAAATCACTTGTCCCTGGCAAACAGACAACCGTTAGTGTCCAACACTGCTTGTATGGCATATATGTGAATTGTGCCATGAAGCTTTGTACAGATGTATCAACATAATTATGTTTATTCTCCTTTCCTGATATTGACTAAACCTAAGGAATATCTCACTCTTCCTAATTTGATTTCTTTTGTTTATTAGCAGCCGTAGAAGGCTGGGATGATTCTGACTGGGGATGGAAGGATGATGAAGCTGGGGATGAGGTGTGTGCCATGGAAACAGATATGGATCATTTCTCATGGTTACAGGCCTGTCATGTCTCATTGTCCCCTGCAGCTGAAATGATGGCCGTTGCCCATGGAGACAGACTTGTATTGTTGTCACGTAAGTGTAACAGAACTTATGATGCGATCACACTGATGGCCTTGATTTTGTGCGACCTCTTCATGTTTTGTGATGTATTTGTTTTCAGAGCGCTGGGGCACAGGAAATGAATCAAACAATATCATGAAATACAGCATACTTTATGAAGGATGTTTGAAACAGGAAGATGGGTACGGGTTATATTCTTTATGATTTATACCCAAAATAGATACACAAGCTCTAGGAAATGTGGAACATTTGAAATATTCATCATTTAGATCATATGACTGTCAAACTGATTACCTTGACTTAAATTTATTTAGCCTCAATACCTTTAAAAATCCAGTACCAATTATTGATGTTTTGATGATCACAGAGAGAAGATCACTTGCTTGTTGTGTCTTCCTTTGGCCTCCCAAAAAAGGTAGCACTATACTGTGATGTAGTGATGGTATAATATGGTATGATTTTCATACAACTGTTGTCTTTGTTGTAGTTTGCAGCACTAGGCATCATTAAATGTTGATGTATTGCCCCAGAATAATAGAGTTTCTGTTTGTCAGGAGTACACAAGGTGGTCCGGATTGGACATGTGTTATAGTTGGCTTCTCATCAGGCTATGTGCGGATATATACTGAGGTAATATATAGAGCTAGGCAGCCATGCTTCTCACCTGTTCTGATCCATTACTCATAATTATATAAATGCAGATATCATCTCCGATACATTGGTCGTGATTAGAGATATCAATATAGTTTTTGACTCGGATGTATTTGACTAAAATGTTTTGATCTAATGTTCCAAATGACTTGTTTTAGTTTGTTTTAACAATTTTGCTTTGATTTTTAGTCAGGGACGTTGCTACTATCACAGATCTTCAGTCATGAGATGGTGCAGGGTGTCAAATGTCGTACTTATGAGCCCCCAAGTCATGCCGCCGATGCTGAGAAGGTACGACAACCCTTACCCGACATGAATTTAAGTCATGACCTGACCTTAATCCCTTGAGTTTGTATTGATTATAAAATGAGATGTTTTTACTGTGCTCTGCTCCCCAGCATGAAGAGCTGAGTATTCTCTATAGGAAGGCTTTGGTGACTGTGGATGGTTTCAGTCTGGTTCAATCTTTACGTGCTTGTAGGAACCAAGTTGCTAGAGGTACTTTTCCCACGAGGGGCATTGTGATGGGATCCCATGGTATTTGTTTGCTCTTGATAAATCTCATGGCATAGGTTGTATATGATGTATATTCCAGCTGCAGCCAGTGGTAGTGAAATGATACAGCCCCCACCCCTGGCTTACAAGAAATGGTCCTTACTGGACCAGGAGCTTATAACAGACCATGTAGCATGTGGCCTTCACACTCCCAACCCCTTTGATCAGATGCATACAGCATCTATCATTGGAGGTTTCAATGCCACGATCAGATCCACACCCCCTGCTGCACACCTCTATGTCACGTCAGGATCATGGCCATATGCTGGATTTTATTATGGGATAGAGGTATCAGTATATCTTCCAAGAACATTGCTCTGAGATTTACTGAACTAACCTGAATCATATCAGCGGTTGTTTATGACAGATGTCTTCATGTTTGAAATGAGAATGCATTCTCTATTTTGGGATGCTGGTGTTGTTTCTCAGGGAAGTGCTCAGCCCATGTTGTCCGATGTGGCTCATGCTGTTGCCCATAAACTCAAGTCTGCTCTCTTTTCCCAGATCTCAGCTGCCAGGTAACATATTGTAATAGTTCAATAAATCTTCAATCTCACATTTACACATGGAAACTTCTTTTAGCAAGCCATCTCTCCTTCACTTTATACCAAATATTGAGAAGTTACTAAAGATGCTACATAAAGCAGAGGATTTGTGATGTCACATATATGGTGTATTACTTTAATCAATGCTCATACATTTGACCCAGTTGAATTTGCTAAAGATGTGAGATTAGGTTTCTCTTGATTGCAACACTTTAATAAATGTGGACCCATTTTTTAGGCTCTGTTGTCAAGGAGATCTTATCATAAGCCTTTGCTCTTACATATGTTTTTCAGTCTGTAAAGGCAGGGCTTGATTACAAATCAATCAAACAGCCCCAACATCAATCACTCCTTGGTAACTGGAAATATGACCTTTAGAAAAAACTGATTCCATCTTTTGTTCTTTGTAAATGCAACGATAAATTGAAACTGCTGTCTGTAAGCAATCCTACGAACTACATTAGTTTCTGTCAGGCACAATGTTTTTTTGGCCTTAGATTAGTGAGGTTATCAGTCACCTTGGCTTTATTTCTAGGTCACACCCAAAAAAACATACTGTTAGGTGCCATGGTTTGTCAATACAACATGTGGAATATTATAAATGCTCTTACACACACCTTTTAGTGTGCTACTCATGTAGTTAAATTACTTGACCAATGTCGCATAATTCAATAGCTCTGTAACCCTCATAAAACCATAAACATTATCATTAAGTGAATATAAGCCTACACACAACCTCATGGGGTGTGTGCGCCCAACATAAACATCCTGTCAACACTAATTTGGACCATTTCATAGCATTTTATACCAAAAACGAAAGCATCATAGATTGGAGGCTCATCATAGTGTTACATTGTTTATTTGTAATATAGAATAAATGTTATAGGTCACAGAACATTGTTGTAGTGCTAGTTCAGATGTTCTCTGCCTGAGCTACTTAAGGTGACTGGATTTCAGTGGTTGGTTGGGATTAGGAGGCAGCAAGCAAAACAGTGAACTCCTTCCCAAAGAAAAACCACCCAAGATCGAACCAGCTACACCACTGCAAAACAGGTGGACAAACTATTATTATCTTGACCTTGATACATATCGTTGTTGAAAACTAATCATGCAGTTTTTTTTCCACAGGAGAATTTTAATGGTGTTTGACTCGTGATCAATTCCTTTTTTTCTGTTTTAATGTTAGCTGGTCTCAGTTGGCCAATAGTAATTTATGTTAATTCTGATAGGACCATAGACACGTTATCAGTAAATACAGGCGTCACCTTGCATGCCAGTCATATGGTTAAATTACTGTGCTGTTAAGTAAAGGAAAAGCACACTACACACATAATGATTGTGTCGTAAGGGAATTTTCTGTGCTATCATATGATGTTTTATTCAAGTCATAACGTTTAAATTTTGTTGGCCACCAACAGTGATTGTGTTCATCCCAAATGTTTCTTGGCCTCTTGTTTACTTATTACACCTTCACTAATAAAGCTGGGGTATAATAATGTTTTCAACAGGTATGGATTACATGACAAGCGAAGACAAGGTGAGACCATTGTCCTCAGTCCTGATAGTCGCCTCGCGGCTACCACAGACAGTTTTGGTCGCGTTGTACTCCTAGACCTCCAGCGAGGTGCAGCTGTCAGGATGTGGAAAGGTATGCATTGATTTTTCTCTGCTGATTGAACCTATCACTAATCATGAGAAATGAGTCTTTCATATTTGTGCAAATATTTGAAATGTTGAATGTGATATTGGTATATAATGAAATGCAGATACTGTTTGTGATCTACTTAGCTAACTTTTTGTTCTCTTATTTGTTTAACTTACATATGTTATGTAATAAGGACAGTGCTTATATCTATGAAAATTTACATTTTTAGTTCTGTACCTTTGTATTGTAAGCATAAGTGTTGAATTTGCTTTCCATGCATGTGTACACAGGCTATCGAGATGCCCAGTTAGGTTGGGTCAGTGTGCAGGAAGACACCCATGGCTCCGAGCGGGCGCAGTCTGGGGCACCACCAAGGAGAGCCCTCTTCCTTGTCATATATGCACCCAGGCGAGGCATCCTAGAGGTAACAATTGCATCATCAACCTGTTTGATACTCACATGTTACACAGCCTCTGCTCTCCGCGCCAGTTTCTGTTAAATTGTGCATCCTATTCAATGTACCATTTCTATAAATCAAATAAAGGATAGATTTCATGATGCAATAATACATTTCATCTGAAAGCGATTCCCTTATATGAACTGTACGACATACATAACCCTGATCTCTGCCTAGGTATGGACAGCTCAACATGGCCCCCGTGTTGCAGCATTTAATATCAGCAAGTGGTGTTCACTTGTCTGCCCTGGCCATGGTCTCATCGGACTCAACAACGTCACGTTCAAAGAGGTCAAAGTCTATATGCATCAAATATACCTCATAGACCCTGAAGGATGTGTCCGGACAATAGAAGTACCTTTCCATTTGGCATTGAGGTAGGTATCATAATTCATCCTGACTAACACATGCAATTGTGCTATTTTGTGAGCTATTTCAAGTCTGCAACTTAGTGTCTTTTGAAATAAAAGAGGGTATGTTTGGTGTGAGCGCAGTGATAAGAATAGCAGACAGGCTCGCGACATGCATCTGTTGAAGAAGATGAAGATAATGCTGAAAGAAAACAGTCAAGAAAGTGGTCAGTATGAGATGCAAGTTCATGATAAAACAGGCATGAGACATGGAAGCTTCTTGATAGATTGGCACCATATTGACACTTTTTTTTCTTCACAATCTGATTGGAGACCGCGGAATTAAATGTTCGCTGGTTCTTTTCCAAAGTGTATGATTTGTAGTGTGACACTTCTGTTTTGAGCCATTTAAGACTGGCTCTTATTGGAGTAGACAGAGCTGTGAAAGTCTGACATTACCTAAATGGTTGCCAAATCAGCCTCTTACAGCTCTTCGAGGCTGTGAATTGGAAGACGGAAATGAGCCGTGATGTCGTTGTGATGTTGCAGCAAGCCTCCAGTCTGATGTGATCTCCCTCATTCTGGAGCTGCGGCTATCCAGCATGAAGCAGCAGGCCTTGCAGCGACTTCTACAGACCACCTACCTCTCCCAGTCATTCCTTCTATCCGCTGTACAGGATGTCCACCAACAGCTTGTCAAAATAGGTTACCGTCCTTCAGTCATACATCCATATGATAGACTTAAAATTGATTGTATATTCTATTCTACAATGGATGGGATATAGTTTCCTCCCAGACCCTATGCTATGATAAATATGGTAGCTTTAGAGCTGTTGTTGTGCATAGATCAAAATAAGATTAATTCTCTAATCAACTGCTACACATGATGGTGCAACAATGGTTGTAGGTCAAGTGTCTGAACATGTAAGAGATGTTATTCATCATAACCAGGTCATACAAATCAGCGGGCTGAGACGAGAGTGGATGTATGTTGCAGTGAGCACAACAGCAGAGACCACAGATACAGAAGCTGGAGAAGAAGAGGTGTTAGATTATGAGAGTAAGACATTGCAGCAGTTCTGTCTGATACAGGAGCACCTGTTACACCTGTACTCCCGTCTCATACAGACGACTGAGGCTGAAGAGGAGGCAGATGAACTCATCGTTGTAAGTCTTTATTTCGAATAATGTCGTTTGGAAGCTGTTTTACTGCATTAATGACAAGATCATTATTAGGCATGGTTCAACTTCGCTGAGAATCAAGTTCATATTTTATTTAAGATGTCTTTTTGTTTAGTAATGCTCCTATAAAATGGATTTAATAAATGCAGTGATTCTACAGTCAATAAGGTGGAGAACTTATCTGACCGTTTTCTGTTTATCAAGGATATGGAGAAATTTCTGTCTCTCAGCGCGGACGAAATGTCAGAAATCCAACAGCAACTGGAGAAATATTCTGCTGTAACCAGTGAGCAGAAGGCACACATTCGTTTTGGGATGGATGAGGAACAGATGATTGTCTCAGAGTTTCTTGGATGCTTTGACTGTCACACTCAGAGAGGAGAGAACTTGCCGATGAGAAGTAAAGGTGGATCTCCAGTAAAGCTGCTTCTATGCGATGAGTTACCAGACCCACTCAAAATGAAACTAGGTCTGTTGAATTTGATTGGTTTCTTAGTTATAGGTTTTGGGGAAATTTTAGTTAATTCAATCAGAAAGTTTGTGTGCGACTTACAACCCCGATCATTTCATTTGAGGGTATTATATCACTTATGAATGACCAATTTGTTTACAGCTGCATTAATATTCAGCCAAGCATTGACACATGGAACAAGTAGTGAGTTTAACATACTGCTTCAGGACAGCCAGATTCCCCCCGAGGATATTATGGTTGGCAAATTTATGTAATACATTTTCCCAAAATGATTTAATAAACCTAAAACCTTAGTATTTAGAATATTTTGAAATATCTTTAGAGACTGTAACTATATAGGACATTTTGTTGTTTAACTATGCTATGGTGTTGTTTAGAAGCTGTTGTTCCACCTGTGGCTCAGCAATAACACACACAAGATGGACCAGGCTATACATCTACTCTATCTGGTGAAAAGCATCAGTGCTCTTAAAGGTATACATATACATATGTTCATCAGTGATTAAATAGATATATGTATATATGACCTATTGTCTGATCAGAAGAGCAATAACACTGTTGAAAACTACTGCTTCAGAGGCAAGTGAGGTGACATCTGATGTGAACAAGGTGTCCCTCTGGTGGCAGAAGATAAGGGATTGCCTGAGCCAATCAGAGAACATCAGCTCTTCGTTGATTGGTGCTCTTGTGTGCAGGGGAGTGGGCAAGGAAATAGGAAGAATTGCTATGGTAAGTTTAATTCAATCTAACCAACTTTAGATTCGGTTTACACTAACCAAGAACAACTGTTGTCAGTGCTGAACTTGTGTAACATGACAGAGGGCACAATCATCATAAACATTTCCCGTCATTATTCTTCTCATTTGACCTCACATCCTGCTTACTGGTACAATATCATCAACAACATTCTGGAGACTTTGGCTGGCAGTATGTGAGCACTGATTCATGTGAATTCATGGGATGACATGTAGGTCAGTAGTGGGTCGCTGATACAAGCTAATGACTTCCTGAATCGCTGTCATGTGAGTAGGCTGTCTGTCTGAGGTCCTCTAATAGTGAGCAAGCCATACCACGCATGAATTATCACGGACTTCTGTAGATTGACTTTTGCATGGTACTATATAGTCAATGGCTTTGATAAATTCTCTGGCATGTGGCTATCCAATTATAGATATAAATAATCAGTGGTATGCAGTTCTCTGGGTACCTGTGGGTGAGATTTCTTTGATTTGGCTTGGATTTATGAATGGTACATCTATCAATAGCTGTTATTATTCATTTATATTCCACAGTCGTATCCTTATTCATAACCTTATTAGAATGTTATGGATAGTGTTTCCCTGAAAATCCACGAGCCTCCTGATTGAAGCGACGTGTATTGAATGTTCCCGCATGTCATTTTGATGTGACACGTTATTGTGTAGTTCATAGGAAAGTAGCTGGTTAGGAGGATGGTTTACAATCCAGCTTGAGGATTGATGTGTCTGGTTAGGATGATGGTTTACAATCCAGCTTGAGGATTGATGTGTCTGGTTTGAATTAATTTCACGTAGGAAATGACGAGTCTGTTGGTGGTGGTGCCTTTCTTCTACCTGTGTGGTTGTGCAATGTCAGCACTTCTTCACCCCTCATGTTTTCTTTACTTTCCATTCTGTGTATTCCATTAAAAACTCATTATGATTTCCATCAAAGATCATTGTGCTTTCTATTAAAGATCATTTTGCTTGCCATCAAAGATCATTGTGCTTTCTATCAAAGATCATTGTGCTTTCCATCAAAGATCATTGTGCTTTCTATCAAAGATCATTGTGCTTTCTATCAAAGATCGTTGCTCTCCATCTCTTATTTCAATGTGCTTTCTATCAAAGATCATTGTGCTTCCCATCAGTTATCATTCTTCAACAGCACCCAACTCATTCTACTTTCCAGCAGGAGGCCCAGATGAATAACAGCACAGACTCAGGTCGCCTGGACCTGTCTGACTGGGAGTCTCTGTCTTTTGATTGGTCAGCTTGGACCGTATTGGTTAAACAGCTGGAAGATGTCCTCGCCCTGAAGTGCCTGCTCTGTCTGACTCCTGACCTTGTAGACGCTCCCTGCCAAGCCACAGTCATCGATGTGTCTGTCAAAAGGATACTTGATGGGGGGAAAGGTCAGATTAATTCTATATTGGCAGATATTAGAAGGAAAAGTATTAATTGTCATGATGTAGGTATTAATCACGAGAAAGTTTATTTTTTCTATCAACGTCTGATTTTTAATGTTCTTTGAGGTACTCTGGAAAGGCCAAAGTGTCTCGGTTGGAACAATTATGAAGTAGCAGTATAATGGTGGTGAAATTGGTTGTATAACCTGGTAGTAGTTTGGAAAAAACGGTTTACTTAGGTGCCCCATGCATCAGGCTTTCCTGTACTTCAATTTTTCCCCAATGTAGAATATCCTTCTTTTCCCCATAACATAATCAACTTGTTTAAGTTGAAGAAAATTTGGATGTTGGACTGCAGGGATGCTTCCTGAGTTTGTGGCTAAGTGGATTGCTGGTCATGGAATACTTCCCAGCATGTTGTGTTTACAAGAAGAGGAGACAGAACCGGCCGAGGCGCAAGATGAGTCGCCTGATGCTGACAAAAAGGCCATGGAGCTAGACTCGCCAAAACTGCCTCCTCAGCGTTCTATTTCATCTAACCCCATTATAGGTAAGTGCTTTTGGTGTCTATATTTTTTACAGTTTGTCATTGTCTTATTTCTGTTTGATATTTTCAGGATAAAGGCCTTTTTCTGTTTTAGGAGATGAATTGTAAAATGTCTCAGTGATTCCATTTAACACCTGACTTTATCGAGTTTATAATGTATGTTGTATGGAGATTGAGCAAATGTTGTTGTTAGAATGTATGCTGTTAAGTTTTTCCATAGGAGTAAACTATTCCTGCTGTTTATTGTCACATGGTTAATCTGACCGAGTGATAGGTCTGAATGAGAGGTCTAAATTCCCTCAAGTCTCTCCATTATTCAAATGATGTTCACCTATTCCACTCTTTCACCATCACCTTGACCTGTTGATGTAGGTGAGATACAGTGGATGCAGCAGCGGTTGCCACACAGCCTTGACACCGACGTCCTCATGGCTAACTGTACCTGGGAGTATCTGGTCATCTGGTCTAGGGACCCCGAGGTCATCTTCCCGTTGGAGCAGGCCCTAGCTTACCTACGCTGTGTCCACAATGCCTTGTTACGACACGGTGAGTGGGAGATTCAGTGTGTTGTTTGAGTGAAGAATTCCGTGTTGGCTTCCTAGATGTTACCATTGTAAACAATACCTGTCGATTATTGTGAGAACATTTCCTCCTTAATTCATGAACTTCATCGTGCTATACACCAGTAATATTTGTTAATTAAATGTTTTGCTTGATCTAAATGCCCTGTGTGTGTGCATGTGTATGTATGTGGGTGTGTGTGCATGTGGGTGTGTATCAGGCCTAGCTGCAATGGTTTGGCAGATGTTTATGGTGAAGAAGATCTCAGCTGCAGCTCTACTGATTGAGAAGGTGATTTTATGCACAAATAGACAAAGTTTCAAAAATCTTATAATAAAATATAAAATACAACCCATGTAGCATATATCTTGCATATATGTGTTTGTAGGTAGGAAAAGCTCCCAAAGATCGTCTCTGTCGTAGGGTAAGTCTAATTGGTTACAAATGTAACACTGGCATAAACTATTTTATTAATGGGGGCAGAATTACATTGGTGGTGTTGTTTCGCAGGATGTGAACCTGAGCGACTCATCACTGACCAAGTTCCTAGGTCTGGCGGTAGAGTTTCTGGATACAATTATACAGGTGAATACTAAAAGAGAAATGTGGTCCTTGTTACCATTTCCCTGGCCCGTAGTGTTTGTGTTTTGTAATTGTGTACTTCTATTACTATGAAACAATTCCCATATCTGGTCACTGCTTGCTCTTATATCTACTTGTGCAATGTTGCTAGACACATTTGTAGTTTCTCGTTCATCCCACTAAAGACCCAAAACGCCTGCAATACATGCGCAAGCCTCATTATGGATGTCTGTGAACGTTCACTTTTCATCGTCAACGATGAACCGCTATGTGATAAGCATTATCGCACGATGAGATCAGTAAACCAGAGAGCTGCGAATGCTATTTCATCAGCTGTTCTATTCATCCATCATTTCCTGTGCTTTCTGTCTGAGCAGGCAAGCGAGGAAAGACAGGAGGTCCCGGTCCTGCGAACGGAGGACCTGTGGGCGGGTGTGTCTGGCCCTACATCACTGGTGGAGCTGGCTGCCGAGCAGAGACCCACCAACGAGGACCTGGTCGTCCACCACTTCTCGCTGGCCGTTATCCTCCATGCCGTCATGAATTTCTCCATGAAGGCTGTCAAACCACTGTCCCTGTTCGACACCAAGGTCAATCCTGATCATTTATATACAGGATAATATTCTGTATTATTCATTATTCCTGGATGCATACTGTTAAGAGACAGGATCATCAGTATCACGATAGGAATTTGTATATTCACAATTGATTGTTAACGTTGATATTGCAGGGAAGAAGTGCTTTCTTTAAGTCCCTCCAGTCCAGCCCATCATTAACAAGTCATAAAGCAGACGATGTCCTGCTCAAAGCCAGGAAACAGGTGAGATGTTTCTTTAGTATACCTGCTGTTCTTGAGCTATGCTACATGTGTGTAAGCCTGTGATATTTATGAAGCTGTTCTCGAGACATTCACTCTCAACGTTTTTTTTATTTTTTTGTTGTTACTTGTTTGATTGCAGTTCATGTACCGAGTGATCAGTCATGCAGTACAGAGTTTGACAGAATTGACCTCCCCGTCCTCTCCGACCCCTGCCTCTCCTTCCTCCCCATCTCCCTCCATGTCCCTTCTCAGTCCCCGCAACACCCATTACGCTCGCTGGCCCCCCATTCTTGCTCGTATCTCACGCGATCTCTGTGTGGATGTGGATGCACTGAGGCGACACCAAGTGGTGGAACTCTACTCCACTGGTCTTGACAAAATCGCAGAAGAGGTGACTCATCCTCAAAATTGATCATTATTTATTTTGTGAAATCCGTTTTACTGTGTGTAGGTTCTCTACACTAAATGGAAATCACTTGTGTAGGCTCTCTGCTCTAAAGGAAATCACATTGTCTGTTTGCCGTATCAGTGTAGAATTCTACACATGGGTAAACCTCCCTGTCTGTTTACTGTATCACTGTGTGTAGGTTCTCTACACTTGGGGGAATCCCTATTATCTATTTACCGTACCACCATGTGTAGGTTCTATACACTTGGGGAAGCCCTATTATCTATTTACCGTACCACCATGTGTTGGTTCTTTTCACTTGGGGAAGCCCTATCATCTATTTACCGTACCACCATGTGTAGATTCTATACACTTGTGGAACCCTATTATCTATTTACTGAACACCATGTGTAGGTTCTCTACACTTGGGGAAGCCCTATCATCTATTTACCGTACCACCATGTGTAGGTTCTCTTCACCTGGGGAAGCCCTATTATCTATTTACTGTATTACCATGTGTAGATTACCTACACTTGGGGAAGCCTTATTATCTATTTACCGAATCCCTGTGTGTAGGTACTCCTCACTGTGGGTGACCATGCTGTGATGGGGTCTGAACTGATGCTACTGGTCGGCCGTAGGCTGGCTCATTACGTGTTCGGGGCAGAGGAGAGTGACTTACGCGTGGAACGAGTATCCAAATGCTCCCCCAGTGTATCCATCTGGCTCAAAACCATGGTAAATCCAATGTCATTGTTAATCATGGATCAATGTGCACCACACGTAAGATGGCTTGATCGCATAGTGTTGTTCCTTGGACCAAAGGATAGTGGTTTGTGAGTAGTAAGTTTGTGGGTGTTGTTATGTGCCATCACTGTCAAAATATTATCTGTAATGTAAATAGCAAAGTAAGAACCCTGCTTTTCATTATGTTTTACCATACACAATATAGATAGTCTTCATGATGTGTTTCTGTGTGAAGGATATCGCCCCACTGTGTTGTAAGGATCCACCTCTGAACGACACTGCCCAGCTCCTGTCTCAGGTGGTGAACCAATTACCTGAGGGGCATTCAGAATATAATCTTGCCATCGAGCTGGTGGACTTGATTCAGGCTCTGTTCTAGAACATCTGTTAGTCCAATATATTACCTGCTTAAAGCTGCTGTGCCGGTGCTGCTGAAAGCTGAAGAGTTCTGTGTGCGTGTCCTATTTCAGTTTAAAGATGCTTTTGATATGCGGTGCTCATTTCAATACAGTGTACAACAAGCTTATAATCATTGATGCCTTCAATGTGGGATGGGTGATGTTTTTCCTCTGTGAACCTGGTTATTATTGCATCATAAACTTATTGAATAAGTTTGAAAACAATTTCCCGAAGTAAGAATCTACTAAGTGATGTAACCAGCAACCGTTTTGATATGTCAGTGTATCTCTTTAAATCAAGGCTTACATTTGTAGCCAATCGATGTCACTCGGGTTCTTTGAATTTCTAAATACCGTTTGTTTCAGTACCAAGAACATAGTGTGCTTGCGTATTCACGTTTGAAGGCTATTTGACAAATTCTAGTCATGCACTTATTTAAATCTGCACTCAGACCAAGTGAAATACCGTATTGAGTTATCATGTGGTCACCTTGACACGATTTCTGCTTATTATCAGCATTTCCAAATATGAGTTGTCTGCCCTGCGATTTGTGCAGGGTGTACTATATTCTCTGCTCTATGGGCGGCTGTGTACTGTTGTTGCCTTATCATATTTGGTGTTGTGTTTGGGTTTATTTCTGTTAACCACATGGTATTCATCCTCTTTGACCATCTGTTCAACAGTCCAGATTCTTTCTCTAAGATGCCACTGGCATTCAATTAGTTAAATGTTTGCTTCTTAATTTCCTCTGTCACGTGCCTTGTATGTTTGATTAGCACATTTTCTTGCAAACGTGAATTTATGCACCAACTGTTAATGATGAATAAAATAATCACCTATATTTTGGGGTTTGAAATTCTAAAACCCAACTGAGAGAATGTCCATGTTCACACACTAGGGTATCCATTTATTCAACATTTGAAAATGTTAGACATTTCAGCTATGTACACACATTCTAAAATAAAGCAACTCAGACAGTCATGATGTTGGATGAATGGAGGGTGTCAGCTGTCAGCTGTCCCAACCTTCAGCTAACACCATCTCGCAGCTCTCACACAGATTATCGACAGCTTTAGATGTGAAATGTCGACAGCGAGGACAACTAAAGTCTTCTGACGGCATGATGACTAATGTGTACCGTTCATGCACCTCAACGCCCTCTGGTGAACAAAGATGGCAACATAACAGTAACAAGGCTGGTTATTGGTTGGTTTATCAGAGTAAAGGACCCCTTAGACTAATCATCCTCTCCAAGATCAACTTGAATGATACTATACTTAATCATACAAAAATATAATATGAACCTATATTACAGCCACAATGTGGTTTAACAAATGCCTGTGTTTAGCTCAATACATGGCAAAGCAGTAAACTCTGTATATTATTACATGGGCAGCATCAATAAATATCCCAGGATGCCCCTGTTACAAGCCTTTATTGATTATTAATCTTTGATTAATCAGACGATCAATTATGCATAAGCAAATGATTTCCACCATATGTTAGATGCCCCCCACCCCTGGTTTTGTAATTGAAAATGGGTTTTAAAAAATGCTCGAACACAAGTTGATACACAATGTAGCAAGTACATTTTTTGATAATTTTCAGAATTATAGCCATTTATAGCAATCGAAAGAGCCTATGGCTGTGTGTACCTGCCGAGTAGAGAGAACACAAGCCATCAACGACCTGAGCTTCATCTAAGATGACTAGCGGGGGTCGGGAGAGCACGGTTGCAACAGAGCACTGGAGGATCTCACAGAGAGGCGAGTCCTGGGCCGTCAACTCCGCCTGTAGAGTCTGAAATACAACATCCGTCGGCATGAAGCTATATGTTTGTTGGTGTAGATAAGGTGTCACTGATACACAATTCAGGCCTGGGATATGGGATAAGATCTATTTACTTTTAAATGTGAGAACACGTGACGCCTGGCACAGATGATGACATGAAATTGAGATGGATTTTCAGAGGCTATAGTCTTTAAGAACGTTTCCCTGAGTGAAGCGACAATGTTGAATATCTGGTCTAAGTGAGGCTGGTGCCAGGACGGATTGGCTTTGTACCAGGGCATGTGGAAGACACTTTCATAATCTGTAACACACAATAACCTCCAGTCATAACACTGATTCAACAATGAAGGGACTGTACACAATAACATAACACAAAATATCCCCAATAAAGAGTATCATGGTGTACAAAAACGTACTAAGAAAACATTTAATGCATACTTTTGCCAAAGACTGAGAGGCTCTCGAAAGAAATAACACATACATTGGAGGAATGGAGGGTACTGGAATGCTTCCTCGGCCAGGTGAGGCAGTACTGGTGCTATGAACCTCGTTAATGCTTCCAGCAGCTCTAGTTGTACCATCTGGCAAGCCCTCCGACGGCGGTCACTAGCAGACCAGCAATACATCCTGACACACAAGGACGTTTATCACATAAACAACAATGGGGATATATCCAGGAAGAACCAAAGGCAAGGGAAATTTACATGTATTTTATAACAATTCCGATAATATGTTGTCATATGGTAACTGATTTCAAGACATCATTTCTTAAAACAAAACCAAAAATGACAAGCCCATGCTGCAGCCTTGGTGAATATGGTAAGCCATTGACAGCATTGCCGGGGCTGTAACTATCCCATAGTTAACGTACCTGTCTTTGGTTATATAACAGTAGAATGAAGAAACATGGTTGCTGGTGAACTTCTCAATGAGTCTCATGACACGCGAGTAGTTGAAGTCCTCGTATGCCTGGGTGACCTTCAACACATCACGCATACCATGCTATATAATAGATAACATTCTTATGAAATTCTGAAATTGTTTAATTCAACATTTCAAATTCAATGGAAAAAGGAGTTATAATGGGATGAAAACAAGGCTCTGCAAGGGGTGAGGCATTGATTGCCACACAGGTAGAGAAATGTCACACCTGACTAGATAACTGATGTAGTTGATGAAGCATGAATCTGTCCTGTGGAAGCATCTCACTCAGAGCTACGGCATCAGCTTCCCTGTCGTAGTCGCTGAGGTTACCCATCAGATAACGTAGCGCTTTCCTCAGCTGCAACACAATAATGGACAGGTAAGTTTATTCCTTGTTGGGGATAGTGGTAAGATAATCGGTGTTAATTGACCACACCAGCTCACCTGACTCTCTATGTCCATACTTCATCAGTGTCCATTGAACACTAACAATGTATGATTTACTCTAGTGGCGATAGCAGTGCTTAAAAACTTTCCTGTCAATTGCTTCTTTCATATCTCACCTAACAAGATGTTAAAAAATTATTCCTATTCTTAACAAACAAAAGTTCATACCTAGTAGCTCATCAGCATAAATGTTATATTTTTTCCTTCTTAACATAGAAACAACTTGAGGAATAAGAGCTACCTTGAACACTTGCTCATGACACCTGTTGAGGATAGAAGAGCCAATGTGGACTGTCATTTCTAATCCAGCCTGAGCGGCCCATAGACGCATCACATCCACACCATATGCCGGCTCCTTCTGGCGATTCTGAGGGAATCATTAACTCAACAATTCAATATCTGGTCAGAAAACCATACTTATAGAACTTTAACAAATTTAACAACCGCTTAGGCCGCTTCTTCAAAAGATGAGAACGATGGTGACCCATGACCCCATGTGTGATAGCAGACATTGCCCCCCCACTCCCCCCTCTTACACGTAAAGGTAAGTTATCAGATATACACATAAAGGTAAGTTATCAGTACCCACCTTGCCCCCATGTGTCACAGTCTGGGGATTCACCACATTGCCCACGGACTTAGACATTTTCTTTCCCTCTTCATCCACAGCAAAACCATGGACAACTAAATTTCTGTACAAAACAAAAAGTCCAAATTAAAAACAGGGTTTTGCATCTCTTTCAACATTCTGACTTTAATAAGAACATTGCCATCACAGATGTTCATAAGCCACAATTTGTCGAATAGAAAGTCTACGATACAAACCAGGATTTACCTATAGGGAGCCTTGCCTTGACTTGCTACAGATGTGAGAAGTGAGGACTGAAACCAGCCTCCAAACTGATCGAGCCCTTCCAGATAGACGTCTGCTACCTGACCGCACCCTGCAATTAACAAAGTGTAGAGTCACTGATACAAGCACAGTGTGGTAGAGCCAGGCTACCTAGCTTACCCATGCACCGTGCATACATTAATTTCATCCTCCGCCCATATGAGCACCACATATTGATGAAGTAGTGTCTGGATGCAACCAGTACCTGCATTTCCACTTACACTTCAACACATACATAATCACTAAATGTATACAGAGATAAACGAGAGCATACCTTGTAGGACCGAGGCCCAGGAGATACCGCTGTCAAACCAGATATCAAGCACGTCACGACCAGGTTTGTATGACTGAGAAGGGTCTACACCGCTCTGTGGGAGTAATCGTACACAGATTATTATGGGGAGGGAAAACTGAGAATGAACACAGTTGCACACTAATTTACATGACACATAGGCAGATGGTATGCTATAACAAACCCCATTGCATATATTCTAGGTGGGAGCAAAAATGAACTGAAAAAGAGGTGATATAGTGAAGGCCATGGAATAGGATGGTTGCGATTTTTGGACTGCTCCCCTAAAATGACTGCTCCCCTAAAATGATGTCGCCCAGTTGGTGCAAACTCATTGCAAACATCAGACTGCAAAACCCACGCCGGGACGAAAGTCCGTTACAATATTACATGAATGGTTTACCAGACAATTGTCACACATTGGTATCGAAGCCACAATGTGTGGGTCATGAGGCAAGCAGTTAACGACATCCCACTGTGAGCACCCACCTGTTCGAGGACATGTTTGGGCAGAAGCTGCTCCTGGGGTAGCTTCCACCAGCATCCCGCTCCATGCTGACGGAACAGAGAGGTCAGGTGGTCAATCAACGGCCTTCACAATAAAAACACATGAACGGGAGATGAAACGCAGTAAAGGCAGGGGGTCATTCACAGAGCTGAACCACACTGACACTCAATGATAAACTCACAGGATGAACAATTAATGTTGTTGTGACTTCAAATACACTTTCCTAAGGCAATTTAATCAACACAATTAATTAACTAGCACAGATATGCTTTCAAATATAGCATGATATATATTCAAATTTGTGGCTTGATGAATTTGGAAGAGATCATCAGGCGAAGACAGTTACTTTGATATGAGAGGCTCCGAGGTGGTTTCATTGTAGAAGACCGGAATTGGCACCCCCCACGTTCTCTGACGCGAGATACACCAGTATGACCGTGCCTCTAACTGTGCCTGCATACCATGGCCTGAGAAGGAAGGATGGATGTCTACCTCCGTCAACTTGTCCTAGAGCACAGCACACACCAGGACAATGAGCGCTACTGAAGGCTGTTCCATCACCTTGAGAATGTAGCCAGGTGTATAAAGGTGTGGAAGTCAATTATTTATACCCAGCAGACAAGCAAGATCCAGTATTATAAAAACGATATATTTGAGTGACCAAAACAGATCAGCCAGTAATTCTACTCATCGTGTGATACTGCATTAGTATCCATGCCAAAGGTGTGTATACATGTATTATATATGCAAGGATGATATTGGTGTACGCACCAGTGCATCTTGTCTGATCTTGGTGGTGTCGATGAACCACTGTAAGCTAGCACGTAGGATGGTGGGTTCTTTGGTACGCCAGTCGTACGGGTAGCTGTGTATAAAAGGCTCACTATGGATGATCTGTTCCTGCATCAGAGATAGGACTGCCAGGGGCATACCCCATTGAAGCAATTAATATCAGTGTCTATGATTACAGTTTTGAGGGCTGTGAGAAGCATATAAAGAGACGAACCTGTGTTATACACATTAAAGCCAGGAAAAATTGTTTACATTGCATTCATATCCACAGCATCCAGTGCAGAATATGTTTCAGGTTTAAGTCAATGTAGATATATTACCTGACTTGTTGCCATCTTCAAGCACGGCTTTGCCTTGTAGCTGTTTGCCAGCCAGGTGCGTGAAGCGTCCCGCCTCATCAACAATACACACCTGTACATGGCAATGCAATAAAAAAGTTCATCAATACACTAGATGTACAGTCCCAGGCATAATTGATTTACCTAGAAGCAGGTATGACAATACAATGGGTGAAGAGCATCACCTCAATACTGTCACTAAACCTACGATCAAGGATTATAAAACAAGATTTGTGATGAATTCAGTTCTCACGATCTGGATTCCATGATTAACGGCAACTTGGAAGTCTTCAGGGCCATGGGCTGGGGCCATGTGCACTAATCCTGTTCCTTTCTCCACAGTGACGTGACGTGCAGGAAGTAGGTTCTGTTTCCTATTCTCCATGGTGGGATGACGGTAGGTGGCGCCTTCCAGGTCCTCTCCTGAAATATTACCACCATATTGTACACATAAATTTTTATATCATTTGACGGTTGTCAATATTACACTCACAGAATAATCAATACTTACAAAAAAAATAAGGAACTCTCAGAGAAACTAACAATAACAGATAAACTAAACAATATACATGCCGCTGTCATTGACTGCAGTGACACTCAATTATCAACATGTTTTTGTATTGAATTCAATAATCACCAATTACTAGATTTTGTTGAAGACAGTACCTTGAAATTGAAACAGGACTTCCAGGTTTCTGTCCAAAAGTTGCCCCAGTTTCTCCACAAATGATGTAGAAATGAGGTAAGCACTTCGAGAGTGTGGATCCTTTGCAAAACAGTAGCTGTCAAATAGATCCACAAACATTCAGGTTTTTTTGGCTATACAAGAATGATAAGCCTTTGATTCAACAATTTGAAATAAACAAATTATCAATAAGCTTTCATTGAATATCAATGTGTCAATATCCAATAGTTTGGTACTTACTCAATTCCCGTACCATAGCAGATGGCTTGGTTGGAGGGGAGAGTCCAAGGCGTGGTTGTCCAAATCAAGGCGTACGGCTGCACCTCAGTGCCTGCCGTAATACCAGACTTTGGTTGGTTATTTATATACAGGACTCATTATTCTAATAGTCATCAACCAATGAGACTTGTCGCAAAAACAGAGTGGCTAGTGTCGAGATTATCACATGGATTTAAGCTTGTTTTGAAGACCGAGTACTTACTGATCAATATCATACAACTGTGTCATAACCGATTCCTGATACATTCTAAGGCTTGTAAACATGCCGAAAAATTAAAACAGCACAATTTTTATTACGAAGCTTATTGAAGCAGCAGGTTGAATTATCTCTGCGATGAGGGCTTGGCAGTTTAGGTGTAGGTTAAAACATACTGTCTTGCAGTTTATTTCTTACCCAGTTTTCTCCACAGTTGGTCAGGGATGTGTCGTAAAGGGAACTTGACATACAGGGCTGTACTCTGGTGGTCGTCTTTATACTCGAGCTCAGCCTCAGCAAGAGCCGTCCTGTAACAACCAAAATGTCAGCATGGCTTTGTTGTCTTCAACAGTTACATTAAAGCACATCTTTTGTTCAACAACAATGGAAGTTTATATGATGTTAAATCAACCACACTCACAATGAGTGAGTGATTGAAACAATATTCAATAGATCGACTCACTGTGATGAAGGAGACCAGTGTACTGGCATGAACTCTTGATAGACATACCCCTGTAAAAGGAACCAAGTGTCATTTGTACTGAGATGGCAATAGTTCAGACTATTTCAATGCACTTGATATGAGTATGAAATACTTATACAAACCTTTTGAAACAAATCAAAGAATACTTCTATTTCCCTTGTCTCATATGCAGGATGCATGGTTAAGTAGGGGCTGTCCCAATCTCCCATTACTCCCCAGCTCTTAAATGCAGCCTTCTGTTTCTGAATAGTTTTCAGAGCAAAACTTCTAGCTGGGATTGGAAGGTGGGGTAGATGGGGTGGGAGGGGGGGGGGAGGACAGAGAGAAAAAATCAGTCAATAACATGGCTGACTAGGTGTCTATCAATTCTTTAAATATTCTTCTCCTTTCCATTCATCTCAGCAAAATGAATCAAGAGACCTTTCTGTCTGATGTCAAGTGGATCCATAGTTGTGTAGTCAGCTCGAATTGCAGCCAAGGCTTTGTGTTCAATAGGAAGTCCATGACAATCCCATCCGGGTACATAATTAACCTCAAGTCCCTGAAGGACTTTATATCTGTTGGTAATATCCTTCAGTATCTATGAACACCCAATATTAGGAATGATAATTCAGTATATGTTTTTCTGAGTAATTCCTGTCAAAAATCATTAATATGATAAATTGCAAGTGTTTTAACAATTAGATCCATACAAACTTTGTTCAAGGCATGGCCCACATGCGGCTCCCCGTTGGCATAAGGTGGACCATCATGGAGAACAAACTTCTTTTCCCTCTCTTGCTCTTTCTGCCAGGTGTACAAGTCTTGGAACGCACTTCTCTGAAATCATGGAGGTGTTGAGATTGGCTCATTGACAACCTGTTCCAATGATACTATTTCAATACATAGGCCATTGTACAGAAAGTGTGGAAATCACCTTCTGAATAGTAGCTTCCCTTTTAGACACTGCCCCGTCCTTCATGGAAAGAGGGAAGGCCGTGCGGGGAAGGTTAAGTGTGTCTTTGTAACTTTTCGCATAGCCGCGATGCTGCGATATGGCAACACGTATTGTCAATACTTTCACGTATTGACCCAACAGTCGCATTTTTCGTGATACAAATCAAAACTGTTCTGCATCGCACACAGTTGTTTTCAAAGATCGACACTGACAGATAACTGTCAATTAAGCGTCCGTGATTTCCCAATGAGCTCGAGCTGACGCCGGAAGATCATTTCGAACAAAAACACTTATAAGTTTATCATTTGTTATTTTGTGGGTCGCTTCTTTGATAACCTCATTCAGCATGTTTTGGTAGTTGATACTGGCGTAAAGAGCAACTTTGCTGATTAATTTTGGTGTAAGTTCTCCCTAACATGCCAACAATCCTGATGCTTTCTGCTTATATTCAGATATTGTAGCGTAACGTTGTGACTTTAAACTTAGTTATCATAATGTTTTTCAGCCTATAACAAACATCATGGTTAAACAGGAGTGTCATAACGCCCCTCCATTGTGCGAGTGCCGCAACAAGCAGCTATATCTGTATTTATCACATGGGAATCTCTTTTAATCCAGTCAGCAGTCACATAAATAACTCCTACTCTAACGGCTGATGCGATAACTGTGAGCTTGAAGGTGTCTCGCGATAAATTGCGACATTAGTTTTTTAGTTTTAGTTTTAGTTTATTGCCACTAACTGCCCTCTAGGGGCTAAGGACAACATTATAACACACGAACATAAACAACAAAAAAACATGCATCATAACGGGGTACCTGATCATTATGACTACATGCAGATCTACATTAACACACTTGAGGTATAGAGAAACATTTACAAAAAGAAAAGGAATAAAGAAAGGAATAAAAAACTACCGTGGACAATCGTGGTCATTTAGACATTAGTGAACATAAAAAGCAATATTTTGGTTACACTCACACATTAAATCAATGAAATTTTCCGTACTTTGAACCCCCGGGGGGGGCACTTGGCCTTATTCTGGATAGGGGTGTGCCGCGGGACCTAAAAAACCCGTACCCGTCGTACAAGGTCAAAATGGCCAAAAGCATACCCCGTCGTACAAGGTATTATGCGAATGTATAACCCCTCGTACAGATTGAAGCTCAAAAACATACCCCGTCGTACAAGTATGAGGCCAAAAAACCCGTCGTACAAGTCAAGAGGCCGAAAAAACATACCCCGTCGCGCGGCACATATGTACTACCTCTATACCATTAAGTGCCCCCCCCCGGGTTTGAACCCTAACTTTCAAGTTATCTCTTATGATTATGATTAGAATATTTAGTCTTAGAAATCATAATGTTTCCCAATCGCCCATAAATATCTTGACGGATTGGCAAAAGTGTCAGTGGTACATGGCCATAGCTCCGGTCATAACGGTAACATGAATTTACTCAGACGTCTTGTAGGGCTAACATGGCCAAAGCTGCCAAATCCACTCTAATTAGATTAAACAACAACAACAACAAAAGTGTCATAACGCCAATCAATAGTGCGAGTGCAGCAGACGGAAGTCGACCCAGAGATCAGCTCAACTGACAACAGCAGGCGTTGTCGAGTATCATCAGCTGATGAGACGAGGCGAGATTAGCCCAACAGACCAACAGTCAATCGGGTACTCCCTTGTTGGGCGCAAGCTCAACTTGGTTCAATAGCTCAAAAGAGCTAGAGGCGATAGGTATTTATTTATTTATATTTATTATTTAGAGCAAGTATCCAAGAACATTGCTGATTCTCGTAACTATGGGGTACATTAACATTAACATTTGTCATTTCTTCGTTACGAGCCAATTTAGATATAAATGTCATGGAGAAGGGGCTTGTCAAGGATCGATGTCCAGCACTTCATCTGGGCATCGTTTTACTTGCAATAGATAAAGGAAGAGTAGGACATCTATAAAGAGGCTTGGATGGTTGCTTAGATTATTACATGCATTTGTGTATCCCCATAGTCATAATTCAGTCTGCAAACAAAGTGAATCCGGGGAATACATTGGCTTAATGGTGCTACAAGCTCACGATTATATTATTCAAAAGGACTCATCTGTGAATTATTGTATATTGATGATCAGATACAGAGAATATGCCAGAGAGAGACAAAGCTGATGAGATAATAAATGAGGTAACATCGTTGATGCTACTATGTTAGCACATCTTCCTACTATGATTGATAACCTAAAGAGTGGGCATAATAGATGTCATATATGGAATATGAGGTGTATGCTATATTTTCCTTGTCATTGCATTTAAAGCAGAATGTCTTATAGTATATATCTACCCAACGTTGTAATTTCTCATCTCGTACCGCATTCCAGTGTATTTGAGTCATGTCCTCTTACGTGATCACCCTCAACTGAATATTTCCGTTTATGTCTTGGTCGATCAGCTTTATTTCAGGATTGTTAACCACAAATATCGTTGAAGAAAAGCATTTAAAGTTAGTTTGCACTAAACCGCTTTATTGCGTACCTTATGGTGACGCTTGACATCAGCCTGTGTTATACCATGTGTACTAGTTTTGTCAACATCAAACATTCCTGAATATCTCCACTGAGATCAAACGATTTCATGTATAAATAAACTGAATGATTATAACAGGGATCACTGCTCCATTGCATTTATAGTTAACAATCTACATTATTAGTATGTGTTCTGGAGTAAATTATGTATGGCGACTCGTTAAAGCAGTTGAAGGTTTTAAGCAACCTTACAGCGAAAATATATATTGTTTGTGCAGCCTTCCATACTCGCTCTGGTCATATAATGGATGCAAGTGGCAGCTTAAACAGTCATACATTATTTATTATTCAGCGACGGTTCATTCAATCGATGGAAACAACATCACTATTAATCGCAGGTAAAATGCAATATGCAGTGCTGTAATATAGCATGTCATCTATACTCACTTCAACACACACATCACCTGTCATCTATATTCACTGTAGTCCAGATAACATATCCTCTACACCCAGAATTAGTCAAACAACCTATCAGTGAATGCTCAGATGATAAATATCAAACTAATTTGCGAAATAAACTCAAATATTGAGTCACGACTTATCCTTCACAGGGCAGGAGGTTGGAGTATTTACGTGGGGTATTGGCAGGAAGCTATAAACTCTTTGATAGAGCTCCTTGAATAAAGGAGAGTTCAAGTATTCAGTACACTGCTTATCCGACGTTGAGTGGATTGGAGCATACATTGATTGAGTTAGAAGAGTAGCTGACATCTGAAGAAGTGCCATTAAAATTAAGTTATTTTTATTTATTGGAAAAAATTACTGGGGACAATGTTATTAGCCATACATATCTGGTTTACAACGTTTCATTGAACCATGATAAAAAGTGTGTTAGCAAAATAGCTATTTACATTTTAGTTAAAGGAATGCTTAGAATATGTACTGAAGGAACTAAATGAATATTTGTTAACTTTGTTTTTCTCTTGCGATACAGGGTGCAAACTTTAATATACTTTCCCTAAAAATTTAAGAATAGAAATGTTTACTTCTTATTTTTCTCTCGCTATACAGATTGTAGGGCTATACGAGTCATTGTCAGAATGCGTTTGCTCCAATGCTCAAAAGTTTTGGTCTGAAGTTGTTGGGAGGTGTGTATTGACCATTCAGCATGATGCCATGTAGCCCTGGCATGGAAACCATCACTGTTAAATAAATGATATAATTGCAAGCTGCAGCTGAATGCCCGTGAGAGAGGGCTGTTTTGTCATCGATTTTGTGTGACTAATATATGTACAATAGCTGTCTATGATCAATGAGACCATTGCAGTATGAATTTTTAATCATGTCAATATTTGTTATACCTGTCCAGCAATTCTTCACTTTAACAGGATGACCGACTGATCAAACAAACATGGCAGGTAAGTTGCAAATCACAATATGTAATATCATTTTATTTCATGCAAGTAATCTTTGAGTGATTCAAAGAATGTGATGATATATTTTTCAAATTTCAGAAAACAATCACATAAAAGAAGAAACCCCACAGCCAGTGATAGCCGAGAAAGCTGATGAACTGCCAGTAAAAGATGACAGTCCTGTAAGTGAAACTTCCTCTATGTGCAAAATCTTTTAAATATTACTCAAACCATTGCACTGTTTATAAGCTTCGCATGATTTTGACAGGGCAGTGCCGGTTCTAGCAGTCCACCTGGGGAACAGCAATCAACCTGTATGTGTATCTTTATTGGTTTCATTTGAAATTTAGCTTGATTTTTTCATGTATAAAAAATAGTGCCGACTCATAGTATTTTTTAATGTTTGTGTGATCGTAAATCACACAAATACATCACATTATCAAAACCACTGGCAAACCTGGTCTTGTACACCTGTTCTTTATTCACACAGCAGAGTGGTTGGCGGAAGCTGTTTCAACAGAAAATATCACTTCAAGAGGAAGAGACTCCCAAACAATTGCTATCAGAGTTGTCACTGGATGGCGTTGTGAAGTATATCTTGGATGGAAAATGCAAAAAAATAGTGACCATGGCAGGAGCTGGAATTTCCACAAGTATTAAAGCTGGAATTTGAAATTAAGATTATATGATATTTTATAGGTCTGTGATACGTTTTGCTTGATTACAAGAATATGCTTGTTGTTATAGCTGCGGGCATCCCTGACTTCCGCAGCCCTGGCACCGGTCTGTATGATAACCTGCAAAAGTATAACCTCCCCAACCCACAGGCCATTTTTGAAATTGGATTTTTCAAAGTAAATAATGCTCCTAGAATTCATGAATATGCATTATTTTGGTTTGTTAAATTCAATTGTCATCTCATTTCCAGCATAATTATTGGAACTTGATTATTATTTTCAGGAAAACCCAGAACCATTTTATGCTCTAGCTAAAGAGCTCTACCCTGGCACATTCAAGGTAAGTTTGACATCAGTCACAGGTACAGAAATTGCTGCTTCACAAGGGGTCTGTACAGTTCATATCCCTGTGTTGTATCGAGTAAATGTCTGTATTGGAATGTCTGATGGGAAATTCTTTGCTATATTTGCTACACAGCCAACACCCTGTCACTATTTCCTGAGATTACTGGAAGAGAAAGGCTTTCTTCTGAGACACTTCACACAGGTTTGTCACAGGCAGTATAGAAGTAATTCATATTGGTTACAATCAGATGGGTTTGTAATGTAATGGTCACAATATTCCCTGTGTTGTCTGTAAGAAAGTCATCTCTGTGCTACTGTGTTTATTTCCCTCACAGAACATTGACACTCTGGAGAGGGTAGCAGGTCTGGAAGGAGACAAAATGGTTGAGGCTCACGGAACATTTCACACAGCCCATTGCATCATGTGTCGTGAACAATTCACTCAACAATGGGTCAAAGGTAATTCCTCTTTAAACCATTAATCCACCCCGTCACTATACATTTCAGGATTCATGTTGATTTATATATGTATATGTTTTTGGGGTTCTTTTTCAGAGAAAATATTTGCAGATGAAATACCTAAGTGCACAGTCTGTGATGGTTTAGTGAAACCAGGTAATTAATAAGACTGCTTCTTTGATGGCATGATGTCTGTGCCATCTGCAGTCACATTTTGCATTTTGTCCAGTTGCAATTCAAGTACAAGTGACCTGAATATACACAAGTATGACCAGCCATGGTTTAAACAAATATTTTTGTTGATTCTCAAATGTCTTTCATGAGGTATCACTTTATTCTTTGTTGATTTTTCTTTTTTAGATATTGTATTTTTTGGAGAGAGCATGCCAGACAACTTCATTGAAAAAGTCCAGACTGTACGTCAGACATAATTGCCATTTTTTCCTGTTTATCATGTATTAACAATTATCCTGCTCAGCGATGACACATGTAACTGACTCTGTTGGTTGATAACAGGACCTACCCATATGTGATCTCCTGATCATTCTGGGTACTTCATTAGCTGTTCATCCCTTTGCTTCCTTGACAAGCAGGTACTTATAACAGTATCATATTTCTTGACTTATTCGTGCGATATGGGCTAGTTGTCATTATTTATGGATTATTGGCTATAATGGATTATTTTATCTCCCTATGATTGATTTGTGCATGATGGTTCTCGGCTTTGTTATTTTCATTGAGTGTCATTGCGGTCTTGGTTGTATTCAGGGTGGACAAGACTGTACCAAGACTCTACATCAACTTGGAGAAGACCAATGGAGGGGTCGTTTCTCTTGCTTTCACGTTCTGTGTTTGATCTCAATGTGTGAATGAAATACAAGACCTGCCACTAATGTTCAAATAGGTCATGTCACAAATATTCAAATAGGTCATGTCACAAATGTTCAATAGGTCATGTCACAAATGTTCAAATAGGTCATGTCACAAATGTTCAAATAGGTCATGTTCTCAGTGTTGTATGTTTAAATTCTGTACAAATAAAATGTCCTTCATTTCACAGGGAGATCCAATGATGGAGTTGCTGGGAATGGGTCCTGGGTTCAGGTTTGACAGAGAGGACAATTACAGGTAATTGTCAAGGGACTGGTAATGCTCGGCTGCCTCCATCCAAATTTGTTCAGTCAACCCCCACATAAAACCATACATACACGTGCGCCTCTTTACATTGATTCTCTCAATATATTTGTGTTCCAGGGATGTATTTTGGCAGGGTTCTTGTGATGATGGGTGTCTGGAAATGGCCGACAAACTTGGCTGGGCGGTAAGTGGTTTATATCAGTAGCTTAACCTTTTCACCACCAATTCCCAGTCTTTACGAGGGGACGTCCCTATTTGAAAACTGTCTTCCAATCGCTTGGCAGGTGCCATCGCTTATTTTCATAATGAAACAACACTGACGGAAAGCACATTATGTTGTTTCAACGACAACTATTTGGGAATTATGACGATAGGAACAAATATAACATCAGATAATGCTTTTTTGATAAATCATTACTCAGTCCAGATGTTTGTCCAGGAGGCCAGGTACAAATAGGCTAAGCACTAGCCCCTGGTGTTTTGATGATCTGATGCCTCTACAGCGGCAACATAGCGCAAGAGCTGTAAGAGGCAAAGTTACTGTACAAAGTACAAATGGACTGGTTGCTAGGCGCGGTGGCTCGTGACGTATTAGGGCTGGGGAAAACAGGGAACTGGTGGTGATATCTTTGTATAGATACTCTAAAAAATATTTTTAATAACCTTTGAATTGGTCAGTATCCTACCATTTTGGATATCCTCCAAGTAAACTCATATGGTCAGGTGAAGAACATCATTCTTAATAGTTCGTTTGGTACACTGTTCAGGCGGAGTTGAAGAAACTTGTTGAAACAGAACACGCTGCAATTGATGCAAACACCAGTACCACAACTTGCAAACCAAAGGAGGCACACTTATAAGAAGGAGGGATAATATAATGAATATTGAGAACCTGTGTTGTTCCACCTGGCAATTACTGATGGATCAGTGAAAGATTGTTGTTATATAATATCAATTTGATATGCATGAAAATAAATAATATGTGGATTTTTGATTTTTTAGGTGATATATTGTTTTACCTGTATAGATTACTGTATGTTTGCAGGCAAATGTGTCATAATGTGGCCGCTTTATGTATTACTACTTGATATGTATGTTGATTCATGGACAAATTCTATGGAGAATCTGTTATTCTGATGGAATGACCCTAGAGCAAGTAATATAATCAGCTATCATAAACTATTCTTTTGTTAGAGCTACAGGATGTCTGCTATAATGAAATGATGTGTCTGTGCAGGGCTACGTGGTGATTTGCAATAAAGAAAATACTTATAAGAAATTTTCTCTTACGGTTGTTGAGTGAATTAGTGACATTGACCATATTCTATAGGTCGCACCTTCAATTAAACAAAGTGTGAATCTGGTTCATGTGAGTTGCGTTTTTAGCTCTGCGCTTGCACCATCGTCTTTCCATTTGTTTGTAAACTTTGGGTGTCACATTTTCTTATGAAGCAAGCCTCGATCCACATTTACACATGGACTTCTGATATTGATGGCTCCTTGCGAACCAAAAATAGACCAACAAGTCCTTTGATCTCAGAGTTGTCGGAGTGAAGTTGTCCAAGAGTTACAATCATTCTCAACCATCACCATAGCATGTCACCTCATAACCGTACACGACGTCTTATTCATATTACCGTCCGACCGGGGCTAGTCACCTCATGTCTGTGTGTAACGTCTAGGGGACGTCTATCTCTAGTATTTTATTTGTGACTATAGGTATGACAAATGTTATGAACCTCCCCTCTTTAGCCCTACAAGATGTCCGAGTAGATATATTACCGTTCGATCGGGGCTATCCCCTCTTAAGCATTTGAAAGCAAAATGACCCTCAACCCAGAGGTGTTGAAAAAAAATTCCCCCGCCCCTACCTTACCATTGCCAGGTAGCCCAACAGACCAACGTCAGGTTTAGAAAGTGCTGCAGCATCTCCCGTACTTGGTTCGCTGGAGCTATTGCTAGGCCCTCTCTGACATATTACAAACATTCTATAAATGATCGTTCTCAAAGAACCAGGCTCGGAATGCCTTCTTATACTTTGATTTCATGTATTAGTTTTTGTTACACTGCGCTACTTCGTTATGGGTTTCATCTGTTCATCGCTGCTTATTTGTTGCTTGAGTGGAAACTAACCAGAGAAATCACACGAGTCCAGGAGTAGAGTTGCTTAATGTTTTTTATTGAGGGTTTAACAATGAAGCTTTATTGGGATCTCTGACAGAGTCTCGTTTCTTGACTAGATCATCTCCTCTTAACCGATACGTGAGTCTGTTTATAGGGCTACAAAGTGATGTCGTCATAATCCCATCCCACCCCGCGTCGCGACCGCAAAAGGTGCGAAAACAGCCAGACAGGCTACAGCAGCAGGGTGTCCCTTTAGCAAGATAAGGACTGATGACGCCTTGCCATAGAGATTGTAGAGAAATAACCATGTAAGTTTGATATTTATCCTTTTAGTGCTCGTCGAAATATTGCCTAACATACTTGACAAGAATGCTACAACAAAAAGGTGTTTAGGAGCCAATAAGGACCGTTTTCAGTGATGTGACGTCACACTTTGTAGCCCTGTATTGTGGTCCCAGCGGTTGGGTTCCCGCCTAGGACCACTTGACCAACCAAAACGATTGGTAAGGCAAGGCCGTGGATTCACTAAGCTTCTATTCAAGTGTGTAGTAGTATAGAGAGTAGCAGTTCTGGGACAGCGGGGGACGGTTTTGGGACCGCACACCTAGGAGAGGTTCTGGCCCGATCTGCGTTTTGTACAGGCCCACAAAATATATATCCAACTCGCTGCACATACAACACCACCACCAGCCAATAGGGAAATTTATACTGCCTGGGGAATCCCCAACACCACCAAGACAGCGGTCGACATACACATAAATAGGTTTGTAGACAGAGATCCTTTTTTCCATAGAACAGAGCAACCAACAGCAGGATACAGACTTGTACACGTAGGCAGAGCTACCAAGGGTCGCAACAAGGCTGTACACCTAAATGGTACCAACTTGTACTGTGGGAGCACTCGACTACGAACCGGAAAAACCCGCACCACCACGCGAGAAACAAGACTACATAACAAACCAACTGCCAGATAAACTACTCCACAACAAGGCCATTTTGAATAAAGAGAATAAAGACAATCGATGTTTGATGTGGTGTATATGCTTTGCAATTGCAACCCGGGTCGGCCAGGAAGGCTGCACTTGCAAAAGAGGAAAGGATTATTTGTGGCACAGGATATAGGAACAAAAGGAACGGCCAACTGGTCCACACCAAGCGATCCATTGGTCTGCACCAAGCATTCCACTGGTCTGCTCCAAGCAATCCACGGCCCTATAGCCTACAAAGCCTGGTCTGCCCTATCCATTGGTCTACACCAGGCAAGCAATCCAATGGTCTGCCCCAAGCAAGCGATCCATTGGTCTGCCCCAAGCAAGCGATCCATTGGTCTGCCCCAAGCAAGCAATCCATTGGTCTACACCAAAGAGATGCTAGCAGAGGGCAAAGAAAGAAAAAAACAAGACTAGAGCCTACTCCATATACAAGGACGCAAATTTCTGCTACCCTTTTTTCGGCTACCTTTTTTCGCCATCCAACCTAGCGAGCCCTCCAGACCAATCTCCAACCAGTCTCCTCCAAAGCCTCCAACCCACTGCCAGCCAACCCGCAAACCACCCACCAGCCAAACCGCCAGACAACCCGCCAACCAACTGCCAGCCAACCTGGAAGCAAGCGATATATTGGTCTGCCCTATCCATTGGTCTACACCAAGCAAGCGATACATTGGTCTGCCCCAGAAAGCCTGGTCTGCCCTATATCCTACAAAGCCTCTCCCAATGGTGGTCTGCCCCAAGCGATCTATTTGCTTGTCCTGGCTCTTTTTCCATGTAGAAAGGGTCCCGCCTATCTAGCGCAGGCCGGGGTGCATTGTCCCGAGGCTCGGGGACCGGTTCTGGTTTTGGTAGGAAATTCGATGCGGCTTCCATGTGGTTCTTTGTGATTTTCCAGACCTTCCATGCAAGCAATGTGGTAAATCCTGCATATCCCGCCATTTGCAATCTTGTCGAAAACGACACTAGGTCCGCAATGGTTCCTAGATTGGTTTCAACCTCTTCTATATCGTCTACCGAAACCGCCAAGTTGTCGTCTTTACGGATTCTGCAATATCGTCTACCTTTTCTATATCGCCTGCCTTTTTTTCTATATTGTCCACTTTTTTCTCTATATTTGGCATTGTGTAGTAGAAATCGTATACACTAGGGATGCCATATCGTGGTGCGGTGTGGAATGGTAGTTGGGTGTGGCTACTTTCGAAATCCATTTTAGCAGACTTTGGTGGGAGGGCCAGTATCCATTGCGATTGCTACTAGTAGACTCTTGGGTAACATTGGTTGGCTGGTGGAGGCCATTTGGATTGCTACTCTCGGAGTCCTCCATAGAGCTTGCTGGCGTTGCCTCTGTTGCCCAAATTTTCGACAGCCTAGTGGACCCGATGCCATACTTCTTTTTCGCGGCAGCAAAGGAGATTCTTCCCTTGTCTGCACGTAGGTTTTTCACTGCTTCTTCGGAGAGGTATTCTGCGGATGGCATAGTATTGGTACCCAGCCCACCTGGTATAGTATGGTATTGCCAAGGTATTGCCTAGCATTGCCACGCACTTGCTGAAGCGTTGCTGTACACGTGTTGTAGCGTTGCTTTACACGTGCTGTAGCGTTGCTGTACACTTGCTGTAGCGTTGTTGTACACTTGTTGTGGCAATGCTAGGCAATACCTTGGCAATACCATACTATACCAGGTGGGCTGGGTTGGAAAGACTGAGTGGGCGTGGGTGGGAAGACAATTTGAAGCTATAGTCTTGGGTACTAATACTATGCCAACCTTTTGTTCCTATATCCTGTGCCACAAATAATCCTTTCCTCTTTTGCAAGTGCAGCCTTCCTGGCCGACCCGGGTTGCAATTGCAAAGCGTATACACCACATCAAACATCGATTGTCTTTGTTCTGTATATTCAAAATGGCCTTGTTGTGGAGTAGTTTATCTGGCAGTTGGATTGTTGTGTAGTCTTGTTTCTCGCATGGTGGTGTGGGTTCTTCCGGTTCGTAGTCGAGTGTATGTAGGACGAAGCGATCGCTTTTGCTACAGTGGTCGAAGGCGCCACATTTGCAGAAGGGATCTGTGTTACCGTAGAGTATGGTCTGTATGGCTGGAAAAGAGTATCGCTCTTCTTCGCCGCAGGATTCGCTGCAATTGTGTTGTCGTTCGACTTCTGGTATGCTATCCTCTGGTGTGGGAAGAATGCAACACATCCAGCCCGTCCTGTTGTTTGTCGTCTATGTACCTCCTGCGAAAGGGGTGGTGGAAAATCAGTTGGTACAGCTCGCGGACCTGGCGGGGAAAATCGACAAGGTGCACTACGGTGGTACCTCGGATGGAAGCAAGAACATCGCACTCTTCCTGGTACAGAAACAATAGGGTCTGTATTTGTGGGCCAGGTCGTAGAATGCTTGGTGTACCTTGTCGTCGCGGAGCACTTTTTCGACCTTGTCTTGGTGGATTTTGCAAAGGTTTTTGTGCCTTTGCGGTAGGTCCTTCGGGCTTCTCTTTCTCCAATCTTGCCTGCTTGGATGCCTTCCACTAGGGTGTCAGGGAGCTCCCGGTTGTGTGCAAAGTACTTCGTGGTTTGTGGCGTCGGGGTGTACGTCTCTTCTCCATTTCGGATGCGAGGGCCCCTATCTGGTATTGTTTCTTGGCCTCTCGTTGCCCTACTGCCCCAGAAACGATGTCTTGGTATGCTTTCTTCGATAGTGCGCTCTTTCCAGGCATTGTTTCCTATAGTGGTCCCATTTGTTCAAAACGTTGCTCCCACAGTACAAGTTGATACCATGTAGGTGTACAGCCTTGTTGCGACCCTTGGTAGCTCTGCCTATGTGTACAAGACTGTATCCTGCTGTTGGTTGCTCTGTTCTATGGAAAAAAAGGATCTCTGTGTACAAACCTATCTATGTGTATGTCGACCGCTGTCTTGGTGGTGTTGGGGATTCCCCTGGCGGTGTGGATTTCCCTATTGGCTGGCGGTGGTGTTGTATGTGCAGCGAGTTGGATATATATTTTGTGGGCCTGTACAAAACGCAGATCGGGCCAGAACCCTCTCCTAGGTGTGCGGTCCCAAAACCGTCCCCCGCTGTCCCAGAACCGCTATTCTCTATACTACTTGTGTGGTAACGCTATCTTTTCCACGCCGCTAACTTGTCCAACCGCATACCGCGCTGGGTAATATTTCTGTGATACACGGTTTATTGACACGACTTCTTTTGATCGTGCGATTTACTTTGATTGTTCATTTTTTTAAGTTAGCGTTACGACACTAGCTTTAGTGTGATAATGACATATACTCTCCTTTGCTTTCCAAATTGCTTGATGGTCCTTTACAATTAGCTATGGCATTGCATGTATGTTATGATTTTGTAAATAGTTTATAGTTCTCAATATGCTTACTGACTCCCTCGATCTAAGACAATTTCACTATCATGAACACAACTATCGCATTAGGACGGATGATTGGATTTGACAACGAGGTGGCAGATTCATGGGCAGATTGTGTTCTTGTGAACATAATCCGAGCTGAGTATTGGTTCATCGTATATAGCCCAACAGACCAACAGTCGGAGCGATTACAATTGAATGGTGCACAAGCTACAAAACTTGTTCAAAAGAGCTAATCGTACACGCTTGTTATTAAATGTGGTCTTACATGCCATGAAATTAAGGTTTTTTCCTCAGAGCTCATGGAATAAGCTTTGGCTACATTTTAATAACGTTGGAGCAGTCCCATCTCATGATTTTATAGTTGAGCCCAATCATTACGCAGACGTTGTATATAATGAGAACTCAATGAAAACCAAGCTCAACGTTGATTCAGAGAAGCTAGTAGAGAATGCAACTGAATTTCAATGGGGAAAAATCATAGATGCTACTCTCCATACTTTACGACTATATACCGTTGCTCCAAGATTCTCGTCTACCTGAATAATCTTACTACAACCGATCGATTGATGTTTATAATAAAAATTACTCGATTCCACATCGCAATTTTTGCTAATTACCGATATCTTTATCTGCTTATGATTACGATTTGGCTTTACAATTTATCTGTGACGAAGCCATTATTAGTTTTTCCGTTCGTTTTGTCGAATCCTGCACCGAGTTTCCCAGACTCCTTGTCGAAAGCAGATGTGATATTCATGTTGTATTCCGTCACGTCATTCTGCAAACAAAGCAAACTGATTGAATCTTACAGAGAACTTATTTTGTGGCATTTTGGTATACGAATGGGTCGGTATATGAGACTGCCAGGTGTAGCAATGGGTCATTTTGTTTGCATTGACAAGGTATACGAATGGGTCGAATTTTGGATTCTTTAACAGTCAAGTAGACCAACTGGCCGGTCAGAGGAAGACAGAGCCGCTATCAGCGACGGCGCCTTTCACTACTCTCGATCTTTCAAGCCTGCTGTAGATGGTAATGTCAGATCGTCAACAACCATCTGGCTGTCAAGGACGAGGAACTGGCATAGGGCTAACAACAACGATGGTCTGCTTGTCAGGGATATGTGATGCTACTAGGGGGACATATGAAAAGTACCTTGTACAACCGGACAAGTCGATTTCCTCGCTGGTCACGAGTATTTTTTAGACTAAACACTAATGCTGATGTTAATATTCTTCAGCTGAGCGTGTCCGACATAGTAGTCAGTAACTTTACAAACTTTACAACGCTGATGTTTACACCATTCAGGCGTGGAAATAGCGTTTCACTATACCTGAGAAGAGATCGACCAGGTTGTTACTAATGCCAGGGCTTGATGACCCACACTCGGCCACCCCCCACTCCCCAAGCAAGCAACAGTTGACGAAATTGTTTAAACAAATGGCTACAACCATAAACCTACCTTCTCTTCATTGATCCTCTTCCTGAATATATATTGTAAGAATTCCACATAGGGACGAGCTCCTTCTCCGTTTGTAGCCCCACCATCTATCGAAACTCCATTATCGAAACTTCCACTGCCTTTCTGCATTAGAATCAGCCCTACAAAACCGATAGCGTGGCAAGTCCAGCTTCCCACAGTCGGGTCTGGCAGGAAATGAACAGCTATGAGGTTCCATGCGCCACGCCACGCCAAACAATGAAGGTATTTATAGGTATAAACCATAAATCCTCGAGGAGAATCTTCCACAGTTTTGGCTTAGAGTCCAGCTTTGCGGAAGCTTTGACCACCTGTATGAAGGTTGAAAAATTGCATTATTTTGAAATTTTGGAATGTACATAGAATAAGTGATTCATAACGAATGATCAACCAAGGAGCTCGAAATATTCCTCCAAAAATGATAACATATGCATAACAAAAGATTAACAAAAATTATGTTGAACTCGACGTACTGGTCGATGGACGAGATAGAGCAGTAGCATCCCCCCCATGCCGACACCTAACGTCACTCCATTCGATACATTAAAATCACCGGGCAGAATGGTTTCGTCCATGAGGTTCCACATACAACGCCACACGAAGATGGCAATAGACTGAGCCAGAACGGTGGAGAGGGTTTGATCCAAGCACCATTTCCACCAGCCATCTTTCTCCACCTGTTGCATTACAAAAAGCTCATATGTTGTTGTTGTTTTTTTTTGTTGTTGTTGTTGTTGTTATTTCAGGCACAGCAGTTCGGCAACTAGAGGCCACGTACTGCTAAGAGCTCATAGCCTGCAAAGAAATGATATATGATGCCTACTCGTTTTGATTGGTCCTAATGCATTCAATGAGAACAGGATGGTGACTACGAAAACCGTTATTTAGGTTTTGAGCTGTAGGTTTCGAAGGAAAAAAAATGGCGACATGGAAGATATCTAAGAAAGACATTCTGTTAATTAGATGTTTCATTTTCAGATGATTTCATTTGATTGTAGGAAGAAGAATGTTATATCATTCACTTACCGACGTTTCAAACCAGGTACTTGACTCAAATATTCCCTCTTCCAAGTCGTTTCCTGTCTCCCATGGAAGGGACTGGCACAAGCGGAAGACGCGAGTTAGGAAACACAACGCCAAAGATGCCCCTAAGCCCACCGAGTTTTCCTTAATGTCAAGAGTACCATAATGGTCAGAAAGATTCCAAACACCCCTCCAGAAGCCAATGTTGAGAAACGCCATGACGTAGAGGTAAAACCTGCTGATGAGCACATACCAAAACATATGCATTCTCTTTGGAGTAACATACTCCAGTAATAGTGGGGAAAGACTATTGATGAGGATCATGCCCGCTGCTCCTACCGCGGCCGATAGCCAGAGTCCAACCACTTCCTGACATCCGGTCTCAGGTCCCCCACCTGGAGACCATCTGGATGGGGTGTTCAGCCTCATTGACAAGGTTTCGCCTGTCCGGTTGTAGCCTGTGCAGTCTACGTTGATGTAGTGTACCCAGATGTCCCATGTTCCACGCCAATAAAGGATCCCTAATGGGAAGATGATGACCAATGCAATCAACACATCCAACGCCTCTAGAACGTATTTCAGCTTGCAGCAGCCCATTGTAAGCTATGTCACGACAGACAATCCCAAAGGTGATTTTTCATAGATCCTCGTTGAACAAAAAAAACAATAAATTCCGATAGATATATAATGCGCAAACTATGTCGAGACTGATCAACAGCAAACCATACCTGTTGATTCGATGACTTTGTAAATAAAGCCGGTTACTAATCTCTTATCATGGTCAATAGAATTGGTCCTCTGGATGGAAGCTTCGATGATTATGCGAGCTGAATTTGGGCTATCACCTCTCACCATCTATTTATCGCTATCCGTATCGCTTTTATCGCCGATGGTCACCTGATTATCTGCATATCGTGGAGACCCTAAGCATGTTATCTTGCTGCACATATATAATGGTGTTGAGGACAATAAAGCTCGGGGGAGCTTCATGAGTTTTCCGGCGATCGAGTCTAAAGTCTAAAATGAAATTCCCGAAGTGCGTCAGTTGAGTCACCCAAGAAACATCGTTACATGTGATAAAAGAACAGGAATTTGTCAGGTTTGTTTGACATTGTTGATGATGCTGGCATAGTTGATTCTCGTTTCTTTTTCGGTTATACTTACACACCCCAAAGACAGAGCCCGGAGAGTTTTGCCGAGAGAGGGATTTGGGTTACACAGCGGACCATATGAAAGCGTATGAGACATCCTGTTCGCATACTGCAAATCATCATTGTCCAGTATCTCGATATAGAATCTTATCTCGCAACTGAATCTGCATGAGTACTCGGAAAATTAAATGATTGAGGGTTTGCTAATGATTATATGAGAGGGTTTGCTAATCGAACCAAATGTCAAATGTATAATTTATTAATAAAGTCATCCAATTTGAATTATATATTGAGGTCTTACGTATAACTGGTATGCCCTCCAGCATGGAGCCTTTATTCGTGTTATAAGGCTCATGGTGAGAAGTTCGAATTTGTCACCTTAATGTGCCGCGGGGTGGGTAGGGGTAGGGTTTAGGGGTATGCCTTCGTGGCGTAACCAAATATGTGTTTAACCGTAGACCAAGCCCCAAAATGCGGAAAAAGGGACCCATCCATACCGAATCTTTGAAAAATGGACCCGTTGATATACTAAACAAGATAAAAATGACATATTAGTACACCTAAATGAAATAAACAAAGTCTCCCCTAATTCTGATGGGAACCTTTCTGGCGTAAGCATCAGTGCTGTACCGTTACTGATTATTCTATTTGTTGTTGTTCGTGTTATTATTGTTGTCCGGCGAACAACCGACCATTGACCAATTGCTTCCCTGGGTTGAAAAAATACCGACCCATTCAAATACCGAAGAGCCCAGAAAAACCGACCTGAGATTGTCACACACACACACACACACACACACACACACACACACACACACACACACACACACACACACACACACACACACACACACACACACACACACACACACACACACACACACACACACACACACACACACACACACACACACACACACACATGACACCACACATTACATACATACAACGAGGGCGTTTAGATGATGCGTAGTCATTGCATCCCGGACATGACTAGAATGCTACAACGAAAAGGTGTTAAGGAGCCCGTTTGGACCGTTATCACCTTGTCGCCCTTTAAGGCCATGCGATGGGCACCTCGTCACTATTACGTCTATTACATACGATCGAGGTACACTGCTTATCAGAGTGATTGGTCCCCATACGTAAAAAACGTAATCAACCAGTGGCAATTGTCACAGGGAAATACAGTCCAATTTAAATAAATATTATATATCAATTATCGTGCCCAGAAATTGTGAATCAACGAGGTTTGGGTTCGTGAGAATTTGGAAATCTACAGGATTTAAATTGGTGTAGAGGAAGGTGGTACGTTCAGCCCTCAGTTAGCACACCTCGACACGGCCAGTATCAACACAACGACCAGGCGTTGCCGAGAAATCCATTTAAGTGATACAATTTGGGGACTTTCAGAGTGAAGTGACTGTAGCTAGCAAGGTTGGGTCAGGCAGCCGATGAACCTATTATTCAGTGTGACTAATAGGTTTGGAAGGCTGAGTGCGAACCTCAATATTTCAATATTTTTTTTTGTCTCGTGGACAATAATTTTTAATTAGCTCTGTGCTAGAACCCAGAACTTATCGAGTTTATTGACGTCGATGGCAAACGTCGAGTAGTATCGCAGCGCCTTATGTAGTGGCAATAGGTATGGTAACTATAGTACTACGCATCACAACGTCCCCTCCTGCTCCAAGGTACACACCAACAGCAGCTGCGACCATGATCAAATTGTGTCAAACCGGATGTGGCCGCATGGGTTATAAGCATGAGTAGTGTCTCGTTTGAGACATGTGTATTTCGTTATGTATGTTTGTGAGTGTGTGCCATTTGTGTTGTTTGTGTGTGTTTGCATCTGATTAGTTTCCTCTTGTCATGGCTGTCGTTTAATTGTCATCACAATCTGCTTCATGTCAGCGAAATATGTTTATACTTCTATGATTAGCGTTCGACATCCAGCATTGAACGTTTGATGGGTTTCTAGTCATGTTCAAAGGCTGTTGTGAAATCACATGTTTGTGTGATATGAAGGTATAATACCACATTTCGTCGGGTATTATTCTTTTCCATCTTGACCTATTGCAACCAATACTGATAGTATCGTGTTGTTTTGATGCAAATGTTAATGACCTATCAGATGCACTGGATATTGCTGGGGATATTCACTACGAAGCTAAGTTTGTGTATGTGTGGGTTAGTGCATCGATTTATACTTGTTTGCATCATAACTGTCATTGTGCCTTTGTTTGCACTTCTCAAGGATAAGAGGTTGATTTCTGCAGATAACATCGGAGTGATTTAGACATGAAGGCATGTTTTGATTACCTGATTGCAGGCAGGTGCGACTTTTGGAGGTGGTTTAGTTGGTTGGCAATCATGTGCAGAAGAGTCGCAACCTTTACGTGTATTTTTCATAGAGGAGCTATGAGAATATGCGTATAAAATGGGTTTACTCAGCTGAAAGATGGAGAATTATAGTAAGAGCGTGTTGTCAAATTCATTGTAATTGCGTGATTAGTGCAAGTAGCCCGCAGGGATAGCGTATCGTGAGACTTTCATGGGGATCTTATGATTAAGTGTAAAAGCAAGTAGGTAATGTTGTAGTCGAATAAGCGTTATTTTATGTGAGGTAAGCTATTAAATACACAGTTGAAGCTTCATCTCAGTGGTATACCTCGAATTGTACAATGTTGAACACGCAGAAGCATTTGATATTTAATGTTCAAGTTAAGGCTTACTTATCTGTCAATCTAACCCTCATGACTATCCAGTGGAAATTTAGTGTTTGAGTACATATTAAGCTTGTTTTGAATGGGTGAACCGCGTTATAGTGTCGATTGTGGTATGTAGACATTTTGGAACGTTTCGATGCATTGATTCAGTTACGGGCTATGTTGACGATTTGCTCCTTAGATGATGCAAAGTGATTGGATGTTTTGTGGGCGAATTGTAGATCACTGTTGGAATCGACAAGGTTAAACATCGTTAGCGATGACGTTCATTAAATGCTATTTTGGAAGTAAATTTTGTCGCTATCATTTGGCTTTGTGTTTTGACCCTCAGCCTCTGATGTAAGTTATGCCACAAAACGCATATCGTGAAGATCGAAGTGCATTCTTTCAGAAGCATACTTAGTATAGTTTATGTTAGTGAAAAGTTATTATGGATTTCAAAATTTTGGCAACCACAATTCAACCAATTTTCATGACCATCGCATGTGTATTCATGACTTTATAAGCAATCAAATTTATTAAAAAAATCATGCTGTCCGGGGCCATGATATATTGACGATGATGTGGCTTACTCAAGGAAAAGTTTAGTTTATTATATAGTAACGCGGCGTGCCATACTTGCGGGCGCCCCGTGAGGCGAGCTTTGTTCAGCTCGATAAGTCGGCTGATGATAAAGTGCTGCTGCGTCCGGGGGTCTTACTCACGCGGGTCTTCCTGCCCAGGACATAGTGCGGCTGCAGTACAATGCTTGGAAGGCTATGTCTAATCGTATTTATGCTCCAGTTCATCGCATATGTGTTGGAATATAACGCGAGAAGTTAATCAATACATTTTACAAACAAAGTATGTATACTCTCTTTTCCTGAACACATTTTCTTACACATATTATGTGTTTTAATGCAAACAATCCAAAGCTGTTGTAAATCCATTGGAATATAGAAGTTCAAACATGTCATGTTTATTGACCACTGAGTTTGGTGGGAGCCTGGTGAACATCAAAGTCACAGAAGTTTATTTATTGACCAAAGTTACATGAATGTTTAAATACAAAGCAAATAGTATACCACAGAGCGTTGCATCAACTAATTCTTCCATATCAGACATCAAACCTGAGAAATAAAAAATGATGTTGTCTGATCAAGTCACTGCAAGGATTCATGTTTACAAAGTTGTACCATGTTAGTGTAAAATCTCAGCGATACGAATTGTAAGCAAACTACAACTAATTTCTGATTAACTGCTGTAAATAAGTAGAGATGCACTTGAATATAAAGTAGGCCTTATCAAAGGCTAATTAATATATTTCTTAAAACAGATTGATTCTGAGCTAGAACATATATAGGTGAGCAAGTACAGCTGCTGTTCTCTTGTGGGAAAATTTCAGTTTGCTCATAAATGAAGGCTTGAATGAGGGCATAATATGACTCAAGAAAATGAAGGTAATGGTATTATTATTATGGTCAGTGTTACATCTGAGTTTCGATGAATGTACACAGCTAAAACATTATTGCCATACAGTATGCCATCACTAATGACATACATTAATATCCTCATCACTACATTATGTTATAGGTGTATATATAGCTACTGCCAACCAATGGCAGAGGTGGAAGATTCTGTATGTTGTGTGGAGATATTTCGGGTCATTACCTCCCTAGAGAATAGCCCCATTCCAATTGGTTGCATAACCCACCATCCTGGTTTCAGATCAATCTGTGTGAACACTTGGACCTAGCTAGTGGCATATTTGTGCATGAATAAATCTACATTGTTATTTAACAGGTGTTACAGGTAAACAGCACACATCCAGTTTATTCCATGGTGCTGGGATCATCTGGGGCAGAAGACAAGCGTTTATTTACCAGCCTGTGCTGTTACAATAATGAATAAAATATATGTCCAAAAAGTAAAACCTGTTTCCAGCCATTTCTTCCTAGCATGTACCTGCACTGGTGCTGTCAGGGTCAAATATTGGTAATGTGACGGATTGGCTTCCATCAGTTGGATGCGCAGAATCTTCTTCAGTACCAGGAGTTTGTTCTGGTTCAGCTATCTGACAGGCGCCCCTTGAACATCCAGTGGCATATATATTTTTTAACCATATCGATGTCATAGTTAGCCATAGCTGCCGCCAAAATCTGTAAATCAATGAGGAAAGTAATTATATCAGTGTATTTGGATACAATTTATGCACAAAACAAACAAACATATATATGTTTGAGTGGATGTGTGTGTGCGTGTGTTATTCTTGTCCAAATTGACCTAATGCGACCGATAGTGATAGTTTCGTGTTTATTTGACCTAATGTTTTTGAAGCTACCTTAGATACGTTGAATTTTACTGGCGATATTCAATGCGAAGTTAAATTTAATTGTTTTACGCGTGAGTTTTGTATGCGTGTGTGTGGGTGCGTGGAACTAAATTGTCAGCAGTTACATTTTGCGTGCGTAGATAGTGTAGGGCACTTAATCATATATTTCGCTCAGTTCGGCTTAATCAGATTTCACTGTTTAGTTCGTTAAGTTGTAGTTTACGGGCACCTGGATGGATAATATAGGTAACAGTTATGGAGTTATCAAGATCAACGTGAACATGAACAGTGGTTTTAGTTTACAGACCAAATTTAATGCGAGAAACATTGCAAGTGATTATTTGTAATTGATGAGCTTTACAGTTTCAAGGGCATTGGTTCCTTGTACATTACTCCATGCAAACTCGGAACTGCCAGCTATAAAAAAAAACAACGGTGTCGAATAATAGATTTGTTAGTGCAGAAGGGGTAATTGACTGGCTATTATTGCAGGTCTCATTCTGATGGTGACGGGTGGGTCGTAATCACCAACAAGCATCATCAGCAGGTGGGATTTGTTAAGGTTTACGTGCTGGTTATAAAGTAGCGCACGGTTAACACTCAGCTCTGCAGCAGCGATGATATTCATAACTTAAGCGATGTAATTTTAGTATTGTCAACACTAGAAGCTTTTGACAATTTAAGTTAATGTGTTTCTTGTTGGTTAATCTCTCCGACATAGCTAAAAATGTGAATGATTGTGAACCTGCTAAATTGTCACAGTTCATCAGAAAGTTATGACCACATTATTATGTCTAAATATTTGTTGATATGCTGTTCTTTAGGTGACATGTCAATGCGATTTGATGGCTTATAAAGAGTTTTTGGGAGCTTATGTATTTCCTGTATCACCTATCGAAGTATATAGCTAAATTTAGAAAACCAATAATTTGATTACATTGTTTTTCTATGAATAAATCACGGACAATCTATTTATGCTGTGCAACAGCAGTCTCCATACCCATGCATACATTGATGGTAACATAATCATGAAATAAACATGAAGGCAAGAGCCACTCATTAGATGGCCGATGGGTCCCAGGAAGCTCATTTGTGTGTGAAATTACATTTGACTACTGCAGATTATCCTTCCCGATCACTATTATATCACACATAATACCTAAAAGATATTGTAATTTCAGTGGGATTACTTCCCTATGTTGATTAAGCACAAACAGGTTTGATGTAGATGTATCATATTGATAGCGACACTGTTGGCTGACTCAAGGCATTATTACCGTGGCGTACCGCACGTGAGGGCGTGCCGGTGAGGCCAGCAGAGAGCAGCGGCGTTCTTTGTACAGTGCTATGTGTAGTGACACCCGCTGTACTTCAAGTATTCTTTGTGAGAAAACTAAAGATAAATTACAATTAATTGTATTTTGTTATATGTTCAGCATTGAATCAAAGAGTATATAGCTTCGCTAAGAGCGCTCATTTGATCCTTCCGCCTGAAGAAATATGCGAAGACGCCACCTGTTAGCCGAAGCGTTATTGTCATAGCGTCTTGTCATAGCGTCTCTCAAACCCACGTGGAATTCTCTGTTTAATTTGAAGCTGTAGTCGCCTCGACCAATCAGATGACTCCATATCATTACCAGCCGCAGAGCCCCGAAACGTTGGATCAACAGTCCCATGTGCTTTTGTTGATTTCATGGTATCCTCGCCTGATGTCGGGGAAGTCTTTCGTGTAATTTGATAATCGTCATGCAGCTTGGCGTAGCTACAAGTCGACCCCAGGCCACTTCTATCGCTTCAAACAGTTATTGGCAGTCTAAAACTACCATCCACAGTGCGGACTAGCCCTACAAGACGTCTGAGGTATAAATTCATGTTACCGTTATGACCGGAGCTAAGTGCGGACATGAAAGATCGAGGCGAACTGTTTTCGATAGGCGTACCCCAGACTGAGTAATTTATAAAGATGACATTTATCAAATGGTGTATTTTCGCAATTCATAAGCCTATTGTGCGACATATTTTGGCAGTGGCAAGGCTGTACGAAACGACATTTTTCCGCTCTCATCAATCGCAGTGACGTCAGCCCAGTATTCCCATGTGCTTTCGTCACGGTAGCGCCACGGTAGCACCACCTTACGAATGAAATAATCAGGGAAGCGACCACCGCAGAGCCACTCGAGGTGACCCTTCTTAGCGAAGCTATAAACTCTTTGATTGAATGGGCATCAGTTGAGTAAAAATTAATTAACAATGCGACCATTTGCAACAGTTGTTTCAACTTTAACTACAATCCTTGGGTTTTGTCGTTTTTCATTGACGTTGCTTGGGTAATGGTATACGTTATATCTGTGATATATTATGCTGAATCAGGATCATGAGTTGTGTGGATCAAGTTATAAAATACAATTTCAGTGAGTAGCGTTTCTTTTAATGTTCGATTACATCAATTTTATATTCGATTGTGTTCTTGGTTATGTATATCAACTGTTTCATATAACTCTTAACATTGGAATTCACTTTCAATGCTTTCCAATACTTTACATCTATTTTCTGAGACCGCAGCGCCGCGTAGCAACGTCGTTACAAAAATGGGGCTGAACAGTCTCTTTACGGTGCAGTGAGGGATCTAATGAATGGGGGTACTTCGAAAAGATGGGATAATATGACTGCCATCAGGGACGCTGTGAACGTTCCGTATTAAATAACCCTGGATAATTTAAAATGTCCAATTTTGAATACAAACCTGAAGTGTATCTGACTCCTGATAATGCTGTTTGTAATTCAATGGGTATTCTGTTGAATTACATCAGCGATTACTGAAAGCTTTATTTGTCTATGGCCTGAAGTCGGTTACGGAAGCAAGGACTAGCATTGCAACGAACTCCATGGCTTCTCGTGGTAGGGTTGTTCTTGGCATGGTGTACTGTTTGGCTTTTTGGTTGGCGAAGACTGTTGTTTTTGCGATCCTATACTTGCCATTGCCCTGTACATATGTGTTTTCTGGGTTGCTGTACTAGAGCGTACCTGTAAAATTTTGACTAGTTGATTAAAAACATCGCTCCAAATAGATAAACATCACTCCAACTGTGACAAACATCACTCCAACTGTGACAAACATCACTCCAACTGTGACAAACATCACTCCAAATAGATAAATCTGTTGTGTCCATTTTGGAAACTGCGCTCGTACCCCCACTCTCTATACTATTGTTGATCATGAAAACGAGGCTGTAGTCACTGCTCGCATGCGCAGTCCGGATTATTTCAAACATGACAGTTCAAAAAGCATGGTGCGCACCTAGCGAACGGAGAGCAAACAAATACCATATGACCTTATGTTTACCAAAATGATGGATATCGCATCTGGATTTCTCGGAAATCTATATTAAATGGCATTTCCTAAATAACCGCATCGATCGGGGGTAAGCTTTTAGTGCGTAGCAACATATTTTTTTCGCAGGCTCTTGATATATGTTGTCTTCTAAATACTAAATCCAGCGTAACATTCAAACCACATTGCCCATTCGCACGGAAATTGAAGATTCAGAACGGTATATAAAAAGATCACCGTTCGGCCATTTACCTGTTATATGTTTTTTTGTGTCATACCGGTTTCAATAACTAATGTGAAATTGTTCATAATGACTGCAAGCCTTTGTACATATGTATGTGTTAGTAAACAATAAAAAAAAAATCCTTCACCTGTGTACATCATTATCTGACATGTTGTCTGTATGAAAAATATGGCACTTGCAAGGTCTCAGGGTTGACACAGATTGGTCTGAAACCAGGATGCTGGGTTAAGCAACCATGACTCGAGGGTTCTCTGCACAGCATACAGATTTTCCCGGCTCTTCCATTGTTTGATAGTAGCAACACTCCCACAAACATGATGAAGTGATGAGAATATTAATGTATGTAATTAGCTAAACATATTTGCCATACAATATGTTATCACTGTGTACATTCATAGAAACTCAGATGTAACACTGACCATAATACTGATACCATAACCTTCATTTCCTTATGTCAAGTTATGCATTCATTTATGGGCTAACTGATATTCATAAAAGAAAACAGCTGTTGTACATGCTGTCCTGTATATGTTCTAGCTCTTGGGTAAGGCTTTTTTATATCCTACTGCATCAATATTTATTAACAGCAGCTAATCTGAAATTAGTTGAAATTTATTTATAATTTGTGGCTAGGAGCTTTTATACTTACATGGTACAACTTTGTAAACATGAATCCTTGCAGCCACTTGATCAAACAATTTTTTTTTATATCTCACATCTGCTGTCTGATATTGAAGAATTATTTGCTGCAAAGCTCTGTTGTATACTATTTGCTTTGTGTTGACATGAGTTGAGATTTATTTAAACATTCATGTCACTATGTTCAATAAAAAAACTTCTGTAGCTTTGGTGTTAACCAGGCTCTCACTAACTGAATTGTCAATATACATGATATGTTTGAACTTATATTACTCAATGGATTACAACAGCTTTGGATTGTTTGCATTAAAACATAATAAGTGTAAGAAAATATGTTAAGGAAAAGAGGGTACATACTTCGTTTGTAAAATTTGAATGAATCTTGCGATTTTAATACACCATCATGTACTGAATTTTACCGTTTTCTAGTTTTTCTCAGTTCATAAATATGTTGATCTTTGTGATGGTTTGAAGCAGTTGGTGATATTGCAAATGCAGCCTGTCTTCTATAGATTTATTGGACAGAATTGCTTCTTGTGAAAGAAATCCAAGTGACCAAGATCTGTCAAAAGAAACCGATCCAAATATAGCTTACTCTAAAAAATTTCTCCAAAACTTTACCGATACTGATGTGAATCATCTTCTACTCAGTACCCAGCCCCAAAGCTTACACAGACATTAGAAAACTCTGGACTACTAAAAGCTTTGAAAATACGTGTTAGAAGAAATACACTATATTTAAGAACTTTATAAAACTCCGAACCGTTTAGAATGAGCGAAAATACGAACTATGTAAAAAAAATATTAGCTGCTACAATAAGGTATGCGAAACAATCATATTTTCGAAAAAATGTAGTTTTGAGACAATATAATAAAACTTTTTAAACTAACATAATCGCATGAAACTATTGAATAAACAATATCCCAGTCTGCAAATAGAAGGAACGAAAGATTCCGATTATTTTGCACCACATGCTGCCAACCCCTAGCCTATATCTGAAACTTGACGTCATTCGAAAAAAAAAGATGATATCCCGAGGAAATGAACCTATTCAAACCTGGTAATCAGACAAATCCTACTTACTGCAGACCAGTATCTTTGTTACCCAAGTTATCCAAGACAATTGAGGGATTATTTTTCCTTTATAAAAGCAAAAAAATTACTACACAATGGACTGTATGGATTTAGAAGTAAGCATTTAGCGACGTATGCACTTGTACAATAACAAAAGCCACGGACAACAATGAGTCGACAATTAGTGTTTCCTTGGATCTCAAAAGGGCGTTTGACACTATTGATCATTATGTTTTATGCAGGAAGTTATATGCGATTTTCTGAAAATTATGTGCAACAAGGCTCTATTCTGGGTCCTTAACTGTTTTCGTTTCCCCTCTTCTAAATTTCACCCGTATATACAGACGATATTACCATATATTTCACAAATCAAAATTGTATTGAAGCTATATATATATATATATTGTTTACTAAGAGCAAAATAAGTTAACCACTTGGTTCCATACAAATAAACTATCGTTCATTGTAAATCCATCAAAATATATGACATCCAACAAAGAAATCCCCCTACAATCTTCAAAAATATTTTCACGGAAATATCCTTGAAAGGGTAGAATAAAACAAATTCGTGGATGCTCTGATGATAAGTTGAGCTGGAAGGCACACATCAATGTAGTAGAAGCTGAGATTTCCAAACACGTAATCAGTGCAATAGTTATTGAACCTTTTCAACTGCAAAAACGATTTATGTCTGCCCTTACGATAAATAACACGCAGGACACAATAAATATCGAGTGAAATGTTATTTTTTCCCTAATTTTGCGCGAAAATTTTTTTGTAATAAGGATGCCACGCCGGCAACTTCCGGGTTATCGAGGTCAATGTCGACTTCTTCAGTATTGTTTTGAGGAGATCTCTTGTCTGAGTTTCCACTCTTTTTATATCCTCTGATATTTTGATCTGAAGGCATAATATCATATGAATTGGTGATGTGCAATATCATGATATCATAGAATAGATGTGCAATGGGCCCTAAGTGGTATTGCCTTTGTAGATAGTCATCACCCAGCACGATTTGGGAGGGGATGCGGAGTGGTGATGGGGTGGGGGTGTAACGCCTCGACAGTAAATCGCATGTGAAGCTGTAACGGTGTCTTGAGGGCTGCTGTACCACTGTATAACTGCAAACTGGTTCCTCCCTGGGGGTCGCTTGGTGGGGACATTAGACATGCCCTCTTGCCCAAGCTTTGGAAAGGATAGGGCGTAGTATGTAGCAGTTATATGGAGTATTCGAATGTTTAAGTACCCCTAGACCTTGACGCCTCATAGACAGCCCTTGACGAGGACTCTTACGGCAGAGAGAGAATTGACTTGCGCAACACATCATCCATAGTTTTGGGCGGTCTCTTATCAAACCGCCCAATCAACTTAATTCCAAACCACTCCTTCCTCCTGAGAAAGACTTGCCTAGCGAACGCATACAGGAGGGGGAAACAAGAGGTAAAGGGAGGCTGTTCATATCTCCTCGACTGAAGGCTGACAAAGACGGACAGTGCACAAGATGAAAAACAACAAGAGAGGTGATAAAAGGATGATAAAGGGCTGATAAAGGGGTGCAGGCAGAGAGTAATAGGAAACGACGCCAGGGTTGTATATAAGAGATGAGAATACAGGCCACGTTATCGGTTGCTGACAGGGTCCCTGTAGTGAACGATGCTAGGCTATGCTCTTGTATAATGTGGGCTGTGCGATGCTATAAAAATGGCTCACAATTGAACGCATTAGTGGCATACTAAACTCACAGATATATATATGTATATATATCGAAGAGAGTCATGTATTACGGGAAATCCACAAGGCTGTAAATAATTGCAGAGGGAGACATTTAACCAGACGGTGGCAGCAGTACAGAATGCGTACAACTGACGGAGACATAGTATGGTTACATTTTAATTGCAATATTCCAATATTAAATATGCATTTTGATCATAACATGTCATAGGGCTATTCATGTGAGCGATAATTTCAAGCATGCAGCTTGCACTCTGATATCGTGGGAGCCTAGCAATGTATTAACTGGCAAGTGAAATCTGTTAGAAGAAGGATCTAAGTGCTGTATCAAGAGAGAAAGATATACTGTGCAGGATTACACCAGTGTATACTAAATCAAGTATACTAATCTGTACAAATATAGAACCATATATTTTTGCGCATTACCTATAGGTTTTCGATTCCTGATTAACTTTCCCTTCCTGGCCATTTCCTCCGTTAGTTGAGCCGAGAAAGCCAGAATATCCGTAGGCTGTTCACGAAGTATTTCGCTGGCCAAGAACGCCATAATGGCTTGAAGACCTGGCGGCGCTCTGATTTGAGGACACCCGCCATGCAAGATGCCCCCCTGGCACCCCTGCCTGAGACACTTGGTCTATGTACTCTTTTAGTCCTTGGTCCATACTTCTGTGCGAATGTTCCTTATATGCATAAATCCTATAAAAAAAATCAAGCTTTTTTGCCACCGAAATTTTATAGATACGACAATACAAGGTTGCTAAGGTTTCTTTGTGAAGGAAAACAGATTTCAATTGTTTCTTAGTTTGACGTTGTTTTGTTGCTGTTGTCATAGAAACGTTTTCGTTTGTAGTCTTTTCAATGTCCATTCTTGTGTGCTACCATCAATCATAAATTCGTCAAGATAATAACACTTAAAGGTGCATTTTTTTCCATACAAATGTTATGCGTTTTTTTCTTATCCATTTAAAATAACAACTCTTTTGGAACCCATACAAACTTTTGCTTTTGGCTAATCGTCGATACACCGTATCGAAATTTTGTGTTTACAAAACATGAGCACATCTCGATGGGAAAATTTGTGGGTCATTTGTTTAAACACATAGTCGTGACGTCATGAGCGTCGATTCGACACCGTAGTCGATTCCTATATTTTTCGATGAATCTTCTTTTGGACGGATGAGTTTCGTATGTTGTAAACAAAAAGAATCCGCCTGAATATAGTGAACACATCTCGATGGGAAAATTTGTGGGTCACCATTTGTTTACAACACGGGTCAGCCGAAATGGTGTGAGTCTTTTGATTCCTATATTTTTCGATGAATCATGCTGAATAGTGAACACTTTTTACAATGGATCATCGTGAATTTAACAATAAATAGCGTCACTGAAGCCTCGGATAGCTGGAATAAATGTTGTGAAATTGGAGTGGCAGATGTCTGAGATGACCTTAAATCTGCGTAATTTACAAATTGTTTTTGGCAGAGTCTGTCAATTATCAGTTTTTTAGGCTTTTGGCTCAAACACTGTAATAATTATAACATTATTGATTTAATTATTCATGTCATGTGCATTCATTGATTAAATTGAGCCAACTCACTTTCAAATTTAATGGAAAACCAAACGCCAAGAATGGGATCACGTACAAGAAGAGGCCGGGGTAGGGGTCGGGGTACAGATTATGACAACCTGTGTGGAACTGAGGTTGGTTCCTATGTTATTTCAATTGGATTCTTATCACAGGTATTTTATTGAACTCAGTATATCTGTTATGACTTGGAAGGATGTGCTTAATGCTTTGAAATTGTTCATCATGATAGGTTTTCGAGACGCAAGGAAGAGGTGGAGGTTGCAGACCAGCCCAAAGAGGTGGCAGAGGAGCCTCACCTTCTTCAAACAAGGTACTATTGGGCTTGCTGACCAGTATGTACAGTATACTGGCTATAAACAAAGTAGATTTGGGTAATATTCTTAGCTTAAATGTTTTAATTTGTAATGTAAATCAGGAAATATCTCATTCTTCTGCTTGTTATTTTTGTGTGGATTATATTGTTGTGCCAGTATTGAAAAAACGTGTGGTATTATTTGTGCTGAACATTTTTGTCTTATTTTTTGAGTATTATGTAATGAGCATTCATATATCAGTATTTTTTTGTCTCACAAACACAGAACAAATTATTATCCTTTACTCAATAATGATGTAATATAGATACAATGGCAAACCAATCCTGCCTCATGTGAGAAACAGGGAGTTTGTCAAGTGCTTGTCCAAATTATGTGCCATTTTCGGATGATAAAAATCGCAGCAACTTTCTAACTGACAGATATCAAAAATAATCTTGAGATGCCCAAAGTGAGACCTTGCAAAGGAACCAATGGCATATTTGATAAAAGCATTTTGAAATTTTGATTGACCACCCTACCAATGAAAATCCGTTCTCCTGTTCACGGGTCGTTTTACAATTAACAAATCCAAATATTGCTAAGGACCCAAAATAGGCCCTAACATTTGATTCAGTCGGTGACATTTACGCCAAGTCTACTTCGAGGAGCCGATTCAACAGCAGGATCATTCATAATATACAATTACCTTTATGTCCAGCAAAAACTTCTTCATTAGTCAAACACCTCACTTCCCTGAACGCTTCCCATCTGGCGAACTGAACCCCTAAAGAGAACCTCGTGTTAGACCGCAGCTGGTCTCACTTACGCTTCCTTCTTTTGATAGTTGAATCTGTTTGTAGCTTTTTCTCCCTCCACCTTTTCTTCGTTTCTTGCTTTAGTTGTCCATTATCGCAATGAAAATAGTGCAAACTAAACATCCGCCGGGTGCATCCCCTTTCAGAGATGGGACCGCCATTTAACGTTATCATCCGAGTCACTGGGAACCAATCTTGTTTCACGCCTTGGTATTGATCCCACAACCTTTGGGTCGAAAGGCGACGCAGCTTACCACTCACTAGGCCACGGGAACCGGCTTTCAGGGACTGTCTTATTGTGTACTAGCGCGCTAACATGCTCAGTCACTTCCTGTGTACTACCCATTACTTGCCTGCAATACAGGAATGGTACATGGATTATTGGGGGTGGGGGGCGGGTATTTAGGTTAGTATTACGTAACATAGAGGGTGTCTGGGCAAGTGTTATGGGGTATTACAGGGGGGGGGGGCTAGGGGGGATTATGGTGGTGTCCAAAATCGGCATAAAAAGCGTAACGTTATTTTTGAACGGCTCTAAACAGTAAATGTGGTGACTATTCACAAATAAAATCTTGACAGATCATTATGCCTTGCGACCACTGCGGATCTTTTATATAATAAAATCGCATGAGTGGAACATGCATTTCGAATAATGTACTGAGTGTACTGTTGTGCAATATGCTAATCAGCTCTGCTTAATTCAGCTACTATGTTTCCGTTTCAGAAGTTATTCAATGATGGCATACAAGAACGCGTGCGAATGGGATGTTAACCGCAACTAAAACATGTAGCCCGTCGCAATAATCGAAATCAAATTGATTCAATAGGTCTTTAAAAGATTTGTACACAACCACACAAAGCATTGGTTGTTTTCAAATCAATACAAACTTGTTCATAGGCAATCAGTTGAAATACCCTGGCATATGACTACTCCACGTCGCAGAAGAGGGAGGGGAAACGCTGACGTACGACCTGAATCAATATTCTCAAAATCAGGTGGGTAATTTTATATACATAATACTGCGAACATTTGTCCTTAATATAATTTTACTTCCAATCCGGTGAAGCACTTCATCAAAAAGATTTTGTATATTCCTAATTTCGAGTTTTGGTAAATGGATTATGCAGTGCAACCTCTAGTGTTTTTCGATGGGCACATTCGAGAAGGTGTCTTGTATTTGGTGCCTTTACCTGCCTACGATAATTATTCCGTTCCCTGATGTCGTTTTGTTAAGTTTTCCATGATGTATTTAAGACGTTCGTTTGGAAGAGCTGCCATTTGTACATGTTGAAGTGCGGTCTGTGCTGTCAGTTGTCAACGCGTACATGTTGAAGTGTGATTTGTGCTGTCAGTTGTTAACGCGTAAATGTTGAAGTGCGGTCTGTGTTGCCATTCGTTAATACGTACATGTTGAAGTGCGGTCTGCGCTGTCATTTTTCAATGCGTACATGTTGAAGTGTGATCTGTGCTGTCAGTTGTCAACGCGTAAATGATGAATTGCTACCTGTGCTGCCATTTGTCCACTCGTCGATGTCTATTACCTGTGCTGTCATTTCTAACGAAATGTTACCTGTCCTGTCTTGTTTGACAAATGCCCGTTTCAGGTCGGATAACAGCGCTGGCTCGTGGTCTGTATGCAAGCACTCCTTAATCCAAGAACCCTCGGATAATCCTATGTAATACTTCCTCATTTTAGCAGCTACAACACCTGCACCAACCACACCTGGACCAACCTCACCTGAACCAACCAACTCCTGCACCATCCACACCTGAACCAACCCACTCCAGCACCAGGATGTAAATGAAAATAAAAATGCACAGGCGATCCTTACTGCACAACCTTTGACTAACAACACATAGACGGACTTCATGGATCCTGTGACATGCTGAAAATTCTCTTCATAAAGCAATGACGGAAACAGATGCTTAACAATAAAACGTCCATTCCGTTGAGAAATAACGTCCTAAACTCATACTGCTTCCGTCTGCTCTAAACGTGCTCACAGGCTGTTCTGTGTATTTGCCTATTGCCTTTAGGCCAACAACACTTTGGGCATATAGCATCGACCGGAAAATGCAGTTAACAGCAAACGGAATCCTACGTTCTCTGCGTAAATGCTTCGCAGAAAGTATCACATACTGTCGACAACTGACATTACTATTTGAGAAAGCTCGGTGTAAACTACACGCCTGCACCACGACAAAATAAACACAATTACGTTTTCCTAACCTTGATCCCCTCAGTGTATGGGAACCAGCCAGGATGCAATCAACAATGAATCCTTACGAAAGGCAGGCAATTAATACACTACATTCTAATGGTTTCAAACATTCTCTTTCTTGTCACCATTATACTTAGAGCAGCATATACGGCATTTATTGACCCACAGGCAAGGCTTGCTTTGTAACAGGAGACACCACCAAAAGGCACAGTTAGTAATTCACCCTAATACTTTTGACAACTAGTGCATCCCAATACTAAATAACCATATTCCTTAATGTACTTTTAATGTAAGCTTCTACTCAAAGTTAACGCACGTATGTTTTTGTCAAGACATTATCCATGGATCGATAAGACTTTTAAAATGGAAATTGGAAGACATCCAATGTTACTGGAACATCTGAGAGTAACCCATTTGTTCAAGGTCCTTTCAATGTTTCCCAAGTCGTACGTCACAAAATTATAAGTGAATAACCTCACAATGCCGTTTTTAGGATGATTCAGCATCTGACTATTTCCTGAATATCGACCTAAACACGAACTTGATCACCGTATAATTTCATCTTTTGATCATCTGCTTTTATTATCTTCATCATAGCTTGTCAGTTTCTATCATTTCTATGACGATTATATATTGTGTACCTTTATGATTGAGCACATGGTATATATCACCCTTAGTCATTATAATTTCACATTTTCTTAATATTTCACAGCCATCATTAACATTTTCTTTCACTTACTTAGATATTCGACTTCGTAAGACTTAATTGCCTTACTTTGCATTCCATGATAATCAAAACACCGTGGAAGTTGTTCGGATAGAATGGGACCCCAGCGCACAGCATGGAGAAATGTCGAAATAAATTTGTATATATATCTATATATATATATATATATATATATAAAAATATATATATATATATATATATATATATATATATATATATATATATATATATATATATATATATTTATATATTATATATATATATATGTAAATATATATGCCTATGAATATATATCTATAGATATGTATATATATATATATATCTATTTAATATATATATATACATTTTTATATATAATTATATATATATATACGTATATAAAACACACCCCCACCCTTATAGGTTTGGCCTACTTAGAGTTGGCACATGCGCCAACGCCATGTCTTCCAACGACGAGCCTGGACGACCAGCAATACGGTTCCAACAATATACCACAAACAATATTATCTCTAAAAAAATATATATATGAATATATATATATATATATATGTATATATACATGTATTTATATACATATATTTATTTTTATATTTATATATATGTGTATATGTATATTTATATATATATGTATGTATATATGTATATATATGTATGTATATAAATATGTATATATACATGTATATATATATCTATATATATTTATATATATATTTATATATATGTATATTTATATATATGTATATATATATATATCTATCTATATATATATATATATATATGTATGTATATATATATGTATGTATGTATATATATATGTATAATATCTGTATATATACATATATGTGTTTATATATATATATATGTGTATATATATATATATATATATCTATATAGATATATATATATATATATATATATATACAGATATGTATATATATCTATGTATCCATATATATGTATATATATATATATATATATATATATCTTATATATATATATATATATATATATATATATATATCTTATATATATATCTGTATATACGTATATAAGCACACACACTTATCAATATACACATATATATGCTATTTATAGACAGCTGCTCGGCGCTCGGTAGCTTGGCATCGGAAACCGTGTGTATACATATATATATATATGTGTGTGCGTGTATGCGTGTTTGTGTATATATACCCGCTTTGATTGCACGGGGACATGCAGTGCACACTGTCGCTGAGACATAAAGACAGTAAATACACCGACCGAGAATAGCTGGTAACGCGCACTATTATAAGATCACAAGCTGCTGCCGCGTAAATGGCCTGTTTTGGCCTGTTTTGACATGACCCATTAAAGCCAGCCAAGGTAAGCGATGAATGGCTCTGGTCGATTACGTAAGGTTTGGCCTACTTAGACACGAACTGCGCATAGCCTGCTGCTAAGCTGCTGCAGTAGAAAACATTCAAACTAAACGTCCTTTTTACTGTTTTCTTTTACTGTGAATGCTTAAAATACTGTTACAGTCATTATCACGAGGCCAAGTTCTAATTACTGACAAAATTTCATGTCCGTAAATACAGCCGTTTCAGAGATATCAGCGAGGAGAGAAGTCGTAGCAAAAATCGCGATAGGTACTCTAAAATACATGTCATTATACAAAGTACAAAAGGTGAAAATAAATATTTTTTTGCGTTATTCCATGCTACGATAATTGCTTGTTACAACCATATAATTCATATGTTCGTAACCGCAGTAGTTATGGAGGAGATAGTTACAGCAAATGGGGGAAAAAAATCGACGAAAAATCGATCCCATAAGCCTCCAACACTGCGCATGCGCGTCAAATTGGGTCGGCAATTGTGTCTCAACTTGATCTATCATTCCCCAAAATTTCATGTTGATATGTTTAGCTGTTCCGGAGAAAAGCCCGAAAAACCTTGACTGGAGAAAAAAACCAAAAACTATCGTTGGAAGACATAATAAAGATATATATATGCATATATATATATATATATATATATATATATATCTATATATATATATATATATATATATATATATATATATATATATATATATATATATATATATATATATATATCTATATATTATATGTATATATATATGTATATATATATGTATATATATATGTAAATATATATATATATATATATATATATATATTCTGTTTTTGTATATCTTTTAAGTTTATGTATATATATGTATATATACGAGCTGTGACATAGTCAAACAGTCTGTAATCATGGCACATGGTTAGGTGAAAATCATTGATAATACATAAACGACGGGTGGTGGTCGATTGTTTATGACGAACAGCGGCTCTTCGCTGATTACGTCTCCGGTGCTCATAAATTGTCATGTCCGCTAAACTGTAAGCTACTACTTTGGATGTATAACATACGCTGTTGGTGCTGCAGAGCAGGAGACGGGGTAGGGGACAAACGGAAGCAAATATGCGCTATCAGCAAACCAAGCAGGGTATGAGTAGCTAACGGAGGGAGTCCTTTATGTTTCGTGGTTTCTTGTTATCAAGTGAACTGGGTATGCTTTACAGGGTATCTCTTGGTATACCAAAGCAAGAGTCAATAGGAGAGATGATAAGTAAAAAGTGGCTTGTTACGTGCCTTTTCATAAGCAGCCAGGTGAGTGTGGAAAAAAACTGAATGAAGATATCATAGTTAAACCAAATTCATCGTTTTCTATGCGTAGAGCTACTTATCTCAAGAAGAATATATGTAAGTTGGTTCGGTCTTCAACAAACATAGAAATGTTGACGCTATGAAGACGTATTGTTGGCAGGCGATCAATATTCGCGTCCGCTGTTTCATTGCGCCATTGTCTGTCGTGTCTCCAATATTTTTATCGACATAACGTTTCTGCTCTGAACAAAAAAACGGCTTACTCATGCTTATTGAATCTCTAACCCGCAACCGTTTCGAATGTGACTGCATCGGTGAACTTAGTCATTCACGCACAAACACATATACATTCACTAACCTAGTTCACTCGTCCACCCAGTCACCCATTCACTTACTCGATCACTTACTAACTCACTCCTGCACTTATCTGTCCATTCGCTAATATCCACAACCCCCCCCCCACCCACATTACCACATTCACTGATCCCCCTCCCCACCTTATGACATTCACTGATCCCCCCCCACCTTACGACATTCACTGATCCCCCCCACCTTACGACATTCACTGATCCCCCCACCTTACGACATTCACTGATCCCCCCACCTTACGACACATTCACTGATCCCCCCACCTTACGACATTCACTGATCCCCCCACCTTACGACATTCATTGATCCCCCCCACCTTACGACATTCACTGATCCCCCCCACCTTACGACATTCACTGACCCCCCCCCCCCCCCCCCCCCCCCACCTTACGACATTCACTGATCTCCTCCCGCCTTACGATATCCACTAACCCTATACCGCCGTACGACATTCCATCATTCACTCACCCTTTTGATCAAATTCTTAACACGCACAAATTCACTAACTCACTCATTCACTCACTCACTAAGACGCACAAACTCACTTACTCACTAACACGCACACACTCACTACCGCACTCACTCACTCTTTCACTCACTCACTAACACGCACAAATTCACTGACTCACTAGCTCGCACACACTCACGCACATACTCAATAAGACACACACACTCACTCACTCACTGGCACGCGCACACACACTCACTCACTCACTCACTCACTCACTCACTCACTCACTCACTCACTCACTCACTCACTCACTAACACGCTCACAAACTCACTTATTCATTCACTCAATGCGCACAAACTCGCTAGCTCACTCACTCACTAACACGCACACACTCACCACAGGACGGGACACGCACTACAGCTATAATTCAATGTCTCAAGCATTCACTGGTTGTTTAGGTTGAGGTTGCCATGAACCTGGGGTTACATAAGATGGAGGCTTACATGAGTTTAAGGTTTACACGATATTGAGGTATGCAAAGCTTACCGCTGCCGCCTCCTGTTAACGTATCTTCCCAGGTAAACCTGCCGTTACCGCCGCCTCCTGTTAACTTATCTTCCCAGGTAAGCCTGTCGTTACAACCGCCTCCTGTTAACGTATCTTCCTGGGTAAGCCTGCCGATAACGTATCGTCCCAGGTAAGCTTGCCGTTACCGCCGCCTGTTAACGTATCTTCCCGGGTAAGCCTGCCGTTAATGTATCTTCCCAGGTAAGCCTGCCGTTACCGCTGCCTCCTGTTGTTGTAGTTGATTAATATGAATACTGTTATTTACGCGTTTTGAAAGCAACATTCTGCTATGGAGACGTCTCTGTCACTCGCACAACACTGTTTATTTTCCCTGAATGAAACCGTTGATCAATGTTATTTAAAGAACAATTCCAATCATTGACACAACGACTTTCTCAAGACAACGAGCAATCTCAAGGATTTTCTTGATTCTTTTTGTACATCGCCTATTTCACAGCACGTGACTGAGTGCGGAAGTCAGTGAGACAGTGAACAAGTGAGCGAGTGGGTGAACAATCGGGTGAGTGAGTGAGTGAGTGAGTGAGTGAGTGAGTGAGTGAGTGAGTGAGTGAGTGAGAGAGAGAGTGAGTGAGTGAGTGAGTGAGAGAGTCAGTGAGTCAGTGAGTGAGTCAGTGAGTGAGTCAGTGAGTGAGTCAGTGAGTAAGCGAGTTAGTGAATCAGTCAGCTTTCTTTTTAGATATTACCGCGTCGTGCCATGCTTGACAGCATGCAGGTGAGTCGTGCAGTGCGGCGATGTCCTTTGTACTCCCTGATTGTTTTTAACATACGACAATTTATCACGGAGAAACGACTTGTTAACTTCCGATTGCACTACTTAATTACAGTTTTTGGTTCGTAACCAGAAATGACGTCATTGACATCAATAAAAAAAAATTACCATTAGTTAGACGCTGTCCCATACAATATTTGACCCAATTTTTATGACCATCGATCACATATTGTAGATTTTATAAGCGATCAAAAATTTCTTGCCCATCTGGGTTCTGTGCATCATTGTTTCCGACCAGTTAAAAAAAATCCTGAATAATTTAAAAAATTGCGACCTGTATTGCGTGCCCAAAAATTTTCACGTACCAAAAAACCCCATAAACCTAAAAACTTACAAACCGGACTGATCGCCATAACTTGGCGAATGCGAATTCGCCTAGTTAACAACCAGGTCTGTGAGATAAGCATTTTACAATGCTGGCGAAGCTTTTCGATACTATATCAGCTTCCTAGTTGACACAACTTATCTAGGATCAAGGACCATTGTCGAATGAAACCTAGCATACGTCTCAGTTTAAGCTATGACCAACATGGCAATGCGATGAAATAAGAAAGAGCGCGATGGTCAGTTAGTCTTTGTGATGAATCTAGCAACAGAGCGACGATCAGTTAGTCATTGTGAGGTACCTAGCAGCAGCGCGATGGTCAGTAAGCAGTAATCATGATGAACTTAGTAACAGAGCGACGGTCAGTTAGTCATTGTGATGAACTTGAAACATCGTTAAACACAGTCGCTTATACTATGTGATGGCCTCAGATACTGGTCTATGGTCAACGTGTTGACGATTTCGTCACCGTCGGTTCATGTGCCGATTAAAAGAGTTTCATGGAACTCAAACAACAGAGCATAGGCACTTAAGTGATAAAACGCTCCTCCTTTCTCTTTGATAATATGTATCAAGCCTTTGAAGTCTCGATAGGATATGCTCCGTATGCAAACATGAATAGTTAAATAACATACGAAATAAAACTTCCATTCTATCCCAAGGATGGGCCTAAGCACTTGATATATCCCATTTTCGCTGAAAAATATACTACGCCAAACAAAAGAAGGGCTGCAAGAAGTCGTGACTAGTTTTCAGCCTCATCTGCAATAATTATGTGAATGTCGTCAATGTCAGTTGATAACCATGCCTCTATTCATCTGTTCATGTCAGGTGAGCGATAAAGTCCCATTGGTCATGAACTTCTGACGAAGGAAACAACATCGTTCTAAGTTCCTACTCTCTACAGTCCTTTGAGTTTGAAAAAGCCCGTGCGGTTAACTCACCAAGTGTTGTCCCCGGACGACCTTTTTGAGGGCGTAAACAGATGAGCTCCCGTCTGTCACGGATTTGTGAGGACTGGAAAAACATGTTTTCAACATTTGTTCAACACATTCCTTTTAGACAATTTAATTTCTGCAGAGATATTCTTGCTCTGTCAGTATTGACCAGCTCTCTATCTGACCCTCTAACATAATGCGTCCTCTCTGTAATCTCCCTCTCAGTATTGACCACTCTCTCTATCATACCTCTAACGAAGGGGCCCATTAGGTACATGGGGTAACTTGACAAACTGTATCTGGAAGTTGAAAAATTTCAAAAGGGCCCATAATTAACCGAGTTATCATGTATTTTAAATTTTTGGCAACCACAGTTTAACCAATTTTAATAACCATCGCACGTGTATTGACGATTTTACAAGTGATCAAATTTATTGAGGAAATCATACTGTCCAGGGCCACGATAGATTGACAATAGTTTGGCTGACTCAAGGAAATATAACCGTGACGAACAGGTCTTGTATAGTAGAAGGTGAGACTCTCTACTGACATCCACGACTTGCATAACATGATGAAATAATCACATCTCTTGCAGCTCTTCTTTTGTATGGCATGATGTATTATTCTAAGGCAAGAGAGCAAAATATCGAACGTTAAGGTCTATCCCAGTGGTAACATGTTCTTGTTGCGTACGTTATTCAGCTATTCACGATAGACTCTGCTGCACATTCGCTCGAGTGTTTAATATTATCGTCTAGTGAAGGGCTTGCTTCAAAATTCTGCTGCCTGTACTCTCGCATATGTGTTCCGTGAAATGTTTTCCAATTGCACAATGAACCGACGTTGACGAAATCGTCATCACGAGCTATTACCCGCTTGATCCGATAGCCTAGTATAAACACATCAACCATTGCGATGTGGTCAACTGATTCGTTGGAAGCTAAAGTTCAGATAGGGGAATGACTAAGCGAGCCTCGTCCTGTTCAAAGTTCATCGTAATATTTATCTGCCCTGCTGCTAAGTTGATCACAATGACTTACTTGACCCTCACTCATACATAACTACCCACTTAACTACTCATTAACTCACTCATTAACTCGCTCTCTCCCTCACTCACTCACACTTAAGTACCAACTCACCACTCACCAACTCACTCCCTCATCCATACTTAACTATCCAGTTAACAGCTCACTAACTCACTCATCAAGTTGCTCGCTCACTCACTCACTCACACGTAACTACTCACCCACTCACACTTAACTACCCACTCACCAGTCACTCACTCACTCGCCGACTCATACTTAACTTCTTACTCACTCACTCACTCACTCACTCACTCACTCACTCACTCACTCACTCACTCACTCACTCACTCACTCACTCACTCACTCACTCACTCATTCGCACTCACTCACTCACTCACTCACTCACTCACTCACTCACCCAATCACTCACGCACTCACTAACTCATTCACACTTAACTACCCACTCATACACTCACTCATTCACTCACTCAACCACTTGCACTTAGTCACCCGCTTACTTCCTAACTCATGTTGTCATTTGGTAGCTGATTACTTACTTCTTAACCCATTAATGCGCTCAGTCGCTCTTTCATGCTTTCATCAATGGAATCCTTTTTATCTCAATTTTTACACCGTGTCCTGTTTCCCATTTCTTCAGGTTATCTGCTTCCCGACCTGGACGCTAAAATTATGCGCTTGATTGATTCTATTGAAGCTTGACTTACAAGAACACACTCAGAGAACAAACAGGAGCTGTAGATATTGTTAAGTATGGATGTTGATACATATCAATGTGTCACCTCGTGCGCGTGACATTATCGGACATACAGAAGAGAAAGAGGTATCATAGGTGTCCGTGGGAAAGTTGCTAACCAGGCAAACGTGATTGAAAACACACTATGTGTAACTTCTGAGATGGCTTTTTACGGCTAACGACCACGAAATGTTGATATTCTTTAAATCGCGATCTTGAAAACTGCATGAATTGGCGTGGGTTTTCTAAGCAACATGAGAAATCCAGACGCAAAGCGCGCCAGTCAACTGGATACAACTTACATATCTTCTATCACACCGACGAACGCACCAGACAGTAACGAATAGATCTGTAAAACTGTGAATCTAGAGCCATATAGATATTTTGATGACATTCTATTGATCATAATCGCTATCATCACCATTACACCCAACAGAAGTGACAACCCCAAGCTCACTTTGTGAGAAAACTATCGATAATTTACACCGTAAAAGAATTAGTAATATATTCAGAATTGGACGAGCTTCTTTCCAGTGAAATCAAATTTATGATATGATCATTAACGACGGGGCAACGACTGTAGAGCAATATACATGCCTCACTTGCAGAGCCATATACATGCCTTAAGTGTGTCCTCACTTTTAGAGCATTTAACATGCCTCGATTGTCTGCACTTGCATGGCAATATATATGCCCTTATGTCTTCGCTCGTAAAACAATGTACATGCCTTGAGTGTGTCCTCATTTTTAGAGCAATATACATGCCTCGAGTGTCCAAACTTGTATAGCAATATACATGCCTTAAGTGTGTCCACACTTGTAGAGCAATATTTATGCTTGAGTATCCTCACTTTAAGAGCAATATGCATATCCTTGAATGTGTTCTTACTTGTATAGCAATATACATGCCATGAGTGTGTCCTCACTTGGAGATCATTATACATGTCATGAGTGTGTTCTCACTTGTAGAGCAATATACATGCATTGAGTGTGTCCTCATTTATAGAGCAATATACACGTCTTAAGTGTGTCCTAACTTGTAGAGCATTATACATACTTTGAGTGTGTTATCACTTGTTTAACAATATACATGCATTGACTGTGTCCTCATTTTTAGGGCAATATATACGCCTTATTTGTGTCCTTACTTATAGAGCATTATACATACTTTGAGTGTGTTCTCACTTGTATAACAATATACATGCAATGGGTGCGTCCTCATTTGCAGGGCAATAAGCATGCCTTAAGTGTGTCCCAACTTGTAGAGCAATATACACGCCTTAAATTGTGCCCTCACTTGTAGAGCCATATACAAGCCTTGAGTATGTCCTTACTTGTAAAGTAATATACATGCCTTGAGTGTGTTCTCCCCTTTCATAGTTTAAAATAATCCATTCACAATGCGAGACTCGAATGATCAATAATTAAGATGATTATTTCGGTGACTTACTATTTTGCAAACCTTTTTCCCTACAACATAAAATCATTCATTCGTAGCCTTTTTATAGCTACACTCCTCCAACCGAGAAAATATGCTAACACGTCACCTATGAGCAGCGTAGAGCTTTGAAACAGCACCTCCTTAAATCACATGGATTAATTTGGATTAATTTGGGCTCTAAATCCTTGACAACATATCAATATTGGCGTTTCGGAAAAATATCACCTCATAAATGGAGAAACTTACTCAAGTCAATCATTTTTCACAGCGAAAATTTCTAATGATTGCATTCATCTATTACTAACGTGTAAAAGCAAAACACGCAATAACATAACTAGTTATTATGGATTTAATATAACTTATTGAATTCTACATTTTTCATCACAATTAATCGACTACTTTTGATCAATAGCTGTTATTTACTTGGAGTACTAGAATTATTTTCAACACAAGCCATGTTATGTCGTGAAGCAATTACTCGATGTCAGATATCAAATCTGAACGCCGTTGATCAAATAAACGTATTTTGGTCATTATAATACACCAACCCATATCATGCACGGGGATTTAGTGTCCTTTGCCATTCGTCCTCCGGTAATGGTGAGCGGTCTCCTCTTAAGCATCCAAGAACAAGGAGATTACTCCCCCGCAACAGCGTCGTCGAGCATTACAACGCTCCTTTTCCTGAGTGCATGATTGATGTCAATGCGTTGCTGAGCCGCATGGTCAAGAACGTCGGCACTTTCAATGCGTCCTGGAAAGGCGTCGTCTACAATAGCGGCTTCGTTAGCTTCTCGCTTGTTGCGTTCTAATTTGCGCTCCATGCACGCCAAAGAACTCACCCCTTGACACTGGGGTCTGGCATCAGCAGTCAGCGAAATGACCACAAGAATCACAACGGTATACTGCATCGTCATCATCTTGATTCCTGGGAGGATTATTTTTCTGGAAGGGTAACAAACAATAGTAAAACCACAAAATCAAACTGTGATAACTTATATAACGCAGACAAAATTAATATACCAACAAATGAATATGCGTTAAATGCTTTTCCTTTTGGATGGAGCCAAACACAGTTTGACGCGCGAATAAATATTGCTGTTTATAAAGGGCAACAGAGCGGAAATTGAGCAAGACGTCATGCGCAGCTGTGCCACCCGTGTGTTTGTATGCCACTTAAGTATCCGCTCCCGGATACATACCAAATCCTCTGAAAAAAGACCCATTCATATACAAATTTTAAAGGGCCACCAATACATATACCAAAATCAATGAACCCAAATCATATCTAGACCACCTCGAGGAGCTACAAGGGACCCATCCATATACCAAACCAACGATTATGAAATTACACGAAAGACACCCCCGACATCAGGCGATGATACCATGAAATCAACAAAAGCACATGGGATTGTTGATCCAACGTCTTGGGGCTCGGCGGCTGTTAAAGATATGGAGTCATCTGATTGGTCGAGGCATCAAATTAAACAGAGAATTCAACGTGGTTTTAAGAGACGCTATGACAACACGCTATGACAATAGCGCTTCAGCTAACAGGTGGCGTCTTCACATATTTTTCCTCCGGCGGAAGGCTCGAATGAGCGCTCTTAGCGAAGCTATATACTCTTTGCTAACACGCCGACCAGGTTAAAGTTACCAATCGGAATCTGTCATGTTGTGGAACAACCTATTTATGACTTCATACCAAGTAATAAATTACATTGCTCAGCATGTTAATTTAATTCAAATTTCACATGATGTTGTGTCGTGGCCATATCACTGTTCGTATTAGTGGTGTTAACCTTCTTGATATATAATATTCCGATGTAAGAAGATGATGACGATGCAGTCAACCGTTATGGTGCTTGCGGTCATTTACCCGACACCTTTATCTTCAGACACATATTGTAGATTTAAGACAACACACCGAGATATCTTCAGTTCTGTTACCTGTACTTTATTTAGGACGCTTGTCATATCATGTCACGCGAAAGTTGTGCATGTATTCATAAATGCATCCTTATGTGTAGTGTGAATATATGTATGTATGTATGTATGGTATGTATGTATGTATGTATGTATGTATGTATGTATGTATGTATGTATGTATGTATGTATGCATGCATGTATGTATGTATGTATGCATGTATGTATGTATGTATGTATGTATGCATGCATGCATGTATGTATGCATGCATGTATGTATGTATGTATGTATGTATGCATGCATGTATGTATGTATGCATGTATGTATGTATGTATGTATGTATGTATGTATGTATGTATGTATGTATGTATGTATGTATGTATGTATGTATGTATGTATGTATGTATGTATGTATGTATGTATGTATGTATGTATGTATGTATGTATGTATGTATGTATGTATGTATGTGTACGAACATGATCATAAATTTTCTAGCCTTTTCCAATAATGACGGTTTTATATGTACTTGAAAATACCTTTAAAAGGTCAGATACAGCGATATTCTTTTTTTCAAAGTTGTATGTTTTAAAAGGTTATCGTAACCAAAATAAGTTGACTGCGCGTTTTTTTTTTCTTTTTTGAAAAATGATTTAGAAATGATAACTTTTTACGTCGAAACGGTCAAGATATTATTCGGTAAAATTCTTGAATTTCCTGACCGTGACGTCACATGTCCTGTTCGCGAACACCCCTAGCCATCTTCAGTCTTCACGATTGGTTGACAGCCCGGGGGTGGGGGGGGGGGGCACTTAAGTGTATAGAGGTAGTATATTTGTGCCGCGCGACGGGGTATGCTTTTTCGGCCTCTCGACTTGTACGACGGGTTTTTTGGCCTCATACTTGTACGACGGGGTATGTTTTTCAGCTTCAAATCTGTTCGACGGGTTATACATTCGCATAATACCTTGTACGACGGGGTATGATTTTGGCCATTTTGACCTTGTACGACGGGTACGGGTTTTCGAGGTCCCGCGGCATATCCCTATCCAGAATAAGGCCAAGTGCCCCCCACCCCCCCACCCCCCTCCGGGGTTGACAGCGTGTGACTTGCATTTCTTTCTTAATGGTCTGGTGCATTTCTTGGTGTGGATTATGCCTTATTGTTGCGCGTTCGGCTGTCGGAACAATGAGAAGTCAGGCGTGAGTATTTGTTCGGTTTCCGAAAGACAACAAAATGCGCCTCATATGGGTGACGAAATACAACCGTAAAGACCTACCGACCCTTACGACAGGTCTATGTTCTGATCATTTTTAAATTGGTGCTTATGAGACTAGGCAACGAAATGAAGCTATACCGACTCTCTTTAGTATCGTAGCTGAGTGGGGATGTGAATGTGCGAAAAAAACGAAAAAAGACCCTCAGAGCGAAGCTTGCACGTACACTCGACCTCAACCACCACGAGCCTCTTTGACGGAAAAACAGTATCATAGCAAATGGAACCTTTTTTGGAATGGCCGAAGTAGACATACACGTACCAGAAACCCTTAAAGACAATTGTAGGGAAATGACCCCTATATTCAAAAACATAGAACTGACACGAGATGAAATCGGACCTTTCATGCGAAACTTTACTGAACAACGGGACATAATGAAATTGAGTACACAAGGGTTACAATTTAAAGAGCATGGGTGGTCATAAAGAATTTTGCTGCGATTGTTATGATGTCATAACGATTTTTATCATTTATTTTCATATAGACGGAATGGCAGATAGGGAGCTGCAAAGGTGTGAAAATATTGCTTGCTAGCCCACTTTTGAAATGGTACATGGAACATGGTCTGGTGATCACGAAGATAAACCCACAGCCTGTTTCAAACGATTTGCCAAGACCGTATCAGACGCCAGGTATGTACGAATACACGAATGTAGTTATATGTTATACTCTTTTAAGCGTTGTATTTTTGATAATGTTCTTGTTTGTGTGAAGACGTAGGAGTGATGTCGACCCGAGTCAGACCGTTATAGCCGAAACTTTCAAGCTACTCAGGAATTCGGCATATTGTAAATATACTAAAATGTATTATTTTCAAATGGCTATTTTCAAATTTATTTCAAATTTATTATTTGAAAAAATACCCCTCAAGTGCTTATGTGTTTGTATATGTTTGCAGCTAAATGCGTCACGGATAAAACTAAACACCGTGATGTCAGGTCCACCACCGAGAGGGTCGGAAATTGATCAACGACAACAGATTCAGAGCCATGAACGAATTAACCCTCAACCTGTTTGAATTCGACGTGACCAAAACGACCATTTATCTCAACTTACCCCCAACGAATAGGATATTTTGTTTATCAATACTCAAAATAAAGAATGCTTGAATTTTGCTATGTCGCGATATCGGATTTTGCCTTTATGTACAGATGGACACTGACAGTAGTTATAGTACACATCTAACTGATGTCATTGAACCTAATACTAAAGGACAATTTTGCGGAGGTTACCCTCAGTGGCTGCCAGCTGTAGCGTGTGATGATCATACAAACAATTAGTACAGTGTAAAATGAATGGAACCCCGTGGGTACCTCAACCGTGCTGTGTGACCTGCCAAAAATATGATAAACGTACCCCGGGGTTATTTAAAGAGGAGTGGAGTGGAGATGACTTTATTGGATTGTGTTGTAAAACTTATTACTGTTACAGAAATACGCATAAAGCCTCGTGTAAAGGACTCAATAAACGTCAAAATGAACTGAGCCAGGAGAAATATATGAATGTGCTATGAGAACAAAAAGCGGGTCGCAAAATGATCCTCGGCTTTCGCGTTAACAACAACACGATGTATTCGATGTATTCGTATACACAAATTAAAGATAGATTAAATTATTTTTACTCCCAAAGAATTGTGAGTTCAGATGGTGTAAGCACTAAACCATTTGATGTATGATAAGTTAATATGCTATTTAAAAAATTGATACGTGTTATTATGCCGTACCAAAACGCATTTCCAAACGCACGTTCCCTTGTTTCAACAAATTAAAATGAGTACCTGCTATCAGCCATGACGGGGGTCAGATCAAAAGCGAACAGTGTATAGCCACGTCGACAGTGTTAACTACGCGCCCTACCTCGTGCGAGTCGTTTTATAGAGACCGCCGGTTGGTGACGCCCCCCCCCCCCCCCCCCCCCCCCCCCCCCTCGCTCCTGTTTTCTTGGCATGTTTCTTAACGACAGGTAAAACTTTTCGTACCAGCGCTGACGCCATTTTTGCCAGGCACCCTAACACATTCCCCAGACTTTGTCCTCGCTGACCCTTTGCGCCGGAAAAAACGGGGAGCCCACCACCAGCTTGGTTCAGATAATAGGGGGTGTAAATATCAGCCATGGTTTTAAGAATATATCTTCTTGGTTTTAGATACAAGATTCGAATGGGATGGGCCGTCCCGTGTCAACACTTATATCAATTTCTATAGCAGAAAAAGACTTGGTGGCTATCTGGTAATAACATTTCTTTTTATTTGTGAGGTTGATCAAGGGCCCTCGACGATCGTTATCCACTGAGCTTCAATGAGATTGCAATAGACATAAAGCCCGTATAACCTCGATCGGGGTCAACAAGTGCTGACCAACTTGACTCTTTTCAAAAATCACCATCTCAAAACCGAGTCTTTGACACAACCCCTCGTCCATGTAAACTACAACTGACTCATTCGCTAGGGTCATAGTCACTGTCCGTTGTGTCGATTGTAGGCGAGACGCACTCGCTCTTCATTTTGTTCGTTTAACCGGGCTGCGTGGGCTTCTATCTGCGATCTGACCGTATAAAAACCAGGGGTTATGTGAAAATATCTAGGACGAGTCTCCTCAAATTCATTTACAATATCATATTGTGAACAGATGTCCCGGAGATCATACACATGAGCAACGCGATTGTCTGACCTTCTTTGCTTTGAGCTTCATAGCTTTGAATAACTGCTGCTCTCAACTGATGATCCATTAAGCACTCTCTAGCTTCGACCGCTTTACTAAGAGCCGTGTCAAAATCGTACCCCTGCTCAATCAAGTGCTGTTGATTCATACTAATTTCTAAGTTCTTGTGTAAGTTGTGCATTCATCTGTAACTTGTCTTTTAAAAAACAGACCACTTATTATACGCATCAGTCATGTTGATGTAACTCTCATGCTATCTTAGTCATCAATGACAGCCCATCAAATTTTAACTCCTTATAACATAACGCCAAATAAAAACACCATTGTATATTTTCATTCTTTTATCATACAATCTGTTTATTACACGTATTTCAATATCTGTTTTCACCGAATCTAACCAATATTTCCTATAGTCTACACATAACCATTTGCTACACTCCAACCACGAAGGGCTGGGATCAATTAAAGCTTCACGCAATTCCCATAACCTTGTCACATACAGTTCATCAACCCGTTCAAGGGAGTCTGCCATACACAGCTGAACTTGTTCCTCAGGTTCTGGCATCAAACAAAGTTCATGTTTTAGCTGTTGCATTTTTTGTTTTGTTATTAGGGTTTCTTTTAAGTCTTCTATCTTCTTCCTACAAACAAAACAAAAAATATTTTAATCTCTAAGAATAAGAACTAACTGTTCAAGAAAATCTTAAACATTTTGATTTTTTTGGGGTACTCATGGTAGGATTTAAGTAGACAAGATGTCTGCACACAAAGACATATATACTTACAACATATATAAAAGACAATGAATCGATACTACGATGTAGCGTGATTAAAACAAATACTCACTGAACAGGGAAGGCGGATACGAGGGACCGGGCCGAGATGAATACTGGGTATTCGCCGGTAACACCCACTACACTTCCAAGCTGTTTGTACAGCACATTTTTCGAATACAGCCATTGTTCTTCCAAATCCAGACTGGAAATAGTTTTTACCACTAGCTCTTATATGTAAAATTTGGATTTTTTTTTATCCGTGGAAATGAAAAGATGCTGGTGAATGTGTTCCATCTTCGAGAGATAATTTCAGATGAAAACTATTTTCAAATTTACCCACCAAGCCCTTTTTGTAACCCAAAACCCACCCCTTAATTTGAGAAATAACAAATCAATAAACTCTGACAAATTTATTCACCTGCAAGTTAAATTCCAAATGAGAGTTAGATAACACTTTCTTCGAATCAAAATTTTCAATATATAATGACAAGTCTCCTGTAATTTTCATTCATCAGTATTTGAATATTTTTATGGTTATTAATTTTTCGTTCACCTGCAAACTAAAGTGAACATTACAATTTGACACCAGCTTTCTTCAAACTGTTAAATAGTATCCTATTGACGTATGTTAGATGAATAGAAATTCCTCAACCTCATTAACCCATTCAAAGATATTTCTTTAACAAAATTACAATAACCAGGTGAAAACTCACCGCTTGTTAAATGTATTATCTCATTACCAGAATAGAGGAAGTTAATAGTCACTTACAAACACCTTTCAAAGACCCTTCCTAAAATCACCATAGACATCATTGTCATATCTTCAACACTTTATAGACCTTTTCACTAGATAACTGAAAATGCCAACCGAAAATAGTTCCACCGAAAATATCGTCCCAATAATATCGCCCACAAAAATACGTCAGCATAGTTTTCTCGCAGGTAAATGTCCGGAAAACAACTCAAATTGGCTAGAAATTTTTGATCGCTCATAAAGTCGACAATTTGCGTTTGATAGTTAAACGTGGATCAAATGTTATCATGAAAAGCGTCAACCGAATTATAATCTTTTTGGGATGTCCCTAGCGTCATTTCCGGTTGCGAACGAATCGAAGTTAAAATGGGACTGGATTCAAAGTTAACACGTCGTTTCTACCTCGTTAATGGTCGTATCGTAAATTACACTCCAAGGAAGCCCATTTAATTCTGAACAAACAACTTAATATTTTCCGTTTTAAATTATCTGTAGTTTTCTCACAAAGTGAACTTGAAGTACAGCGGGTGTCATTTCTGCTGGTATTTCACTGGTTTGTTAACAACAGCCGATTTATCGCGCCGTACAAAGGTCGCCTCTACTCTCTGCTCACCTCACAGGGCACCTGCAAGTATGGCACGCCGCTGTACTATTTAATAAACTAAGCTTTTCCTAGAGTCAGCCAAATCATTGTCAATCTTCATCATAGCCCCGGACGGCATGATTCCTTTAATAAATTTGATATATATATCGTATAAAATCGATAGTGTTCCCGAGCGCCCCAGGTCGAAAAATCGTGGTTTCAGTCAAAATGTCAACAAAAAGAATATTCAAGCGCTTATAAAACCATCAATAGGTGTTCGATGCTGATAAAAGTTGAGTCAAATGTTCCCCGTGACATTTTAATTCGCATCCTAAGATTTATTGGATGTCAATGAAGCACTTGCGGTTACGGAAGCATCAAATTTTTTCAAAAAATGCTTAATATTTCCATGCATTAGAATTCGATTTTAAAACATATTCTGAAAGTGTAATGTAATTGTGAACTTTTTTGGCATACATGTTATTGTAAATAATGCATTGTTAAAAATTCTAGCAGGTCGAAAGTTTCTGGTAGCCAAAATCTCTAAACTTTTTTATTTCGCAATTAATTTACCAATTATCGTCCGATTGTAAAATAATTAACATTCTCTGCAAGCTGAATAAAATATCAAACTTCTATAATGGATGTGACATTTTTCGTAAATTTTCGATCACTTATGAAATCGTGAATATAAGTTCAATAGTCATAAAAATTGAACGTGTTGTTGTCATAGACAGAACGAATCCAATCCTCAACTTTTATGGAGTTAACATGTCGTTTCTCCGTCGTTAATGATTATTTCGTAAATTGAATGTCACTCGAAGGAAGCCCATTAAATTCTCGATATATAACTAATTACCTTGCGTTTTCAATTATCGATAGTTTTCTCACATAGTAAGCTTGAAGTACAGTTCGTGTCATTTCTGTTGGTATGTTAACAGAAGCCTACTCATCTTGCTGTACCAACAAATCAACAAATTTAAAGGGATAAACAGCCCAGCAAGGCGAAAATACATGTAAACGTCCCGTTGAGCTTCACAAAAGGTCGACATTAGTGCTGCTACCCACGACCCCTTGACAGCGCATGAAAGGTGAGTCAAGCTTCGCATATAACGAGTTAGGGCACCTATACGGACACTTTGTTCAGATGCGCACAGTTTCTTACACCCTTTCTCTTTTGACTCACATTCATTCTCCTCAGTTGGCATTCTGGTAAAGAAAAACGTTTATAGCGCTTCGTCTGTATGATCAGCAAATACACACAGACGATAGACTGACAGAGCAGAAGAAACGTGAAGATTCCTTCTCTTCATCCAGGTACGTGAACTTTTTGCAAAAGCTCGTTTTGATTCGCTGGTTGCACTAATCTGCGTAATTATATGAATAACTTGAGAGATCCATAAATTACTTTGCATAAATTGCTGGCTTGTATATAACACAATGTATGGATGAACGCTCACAATGGCATTGCGCGGATTATTACATAATGATTATTTTGTTCATGTCACATATCTACCACAATACAATATCAACTGCGACCCCACAACATACACCACCCCATGTCGTAAACAGTTTTTGTTCTATTTTAACCTCTCTACCTTATAGCGTCTGACCCATCAGTTACCCGTTCGTTGTTGTTGTTGTTATTTCAAGGTAAAGCAGTTCGGCAACTATAGGCCACGTACTGCTAAAAAAACACACAAAAAACAAAGAATTATGTATGAACATGCAATCAGAGGGCGCCAGGTAGGAGGGGTTGAACGAGGAGGGAGAGTTGATTTACATTGTATATTGAAATATAGAAAAGATAAATAGAAGTGAGACTAAGACACCGATGAGTTCATTCAGGCCCTGTGATTTTTAATTTTTAATGCTAATAAACTAAAGTATAATGAGGTGCTTCTAATTAGGGTGCTGAAGGATGCAAAATGCACCCCGCGTCTGAGTGTAGCGTATTGTCGAGGGTGGTGGCGGCGCAGCGCTCTCAGTGTGGGAAATAGCGTTGGCTAGTTCGGACATTTTCACGCCATTTTCTTTGTCTGATTAGTCATGTCTGGAAATGTAGGAGCATGTGGGGGGGGGGGGGGGGGGGGGTTGACTTTAGGCGGTTCAAGCAAGAGCCGAAATGCTATGAGAGGGATTTGATTATGCAAAATCAGATTGAAAGAATTGTATCGGCGGCCAATTTACTAGATAAACTTCATCTAAAAGCGGGTTTGAGGATGTTTCCAACTGAAACCGTACAGTGGCAAGGAATGCTTATAGTCGAAATTTGGTTAGCTGGCTTGAGGTGTTTTATCTGGGGGTGACAACAGCTTCCTCGATACTCCAGATGACGAAAACACCATTGTCTATATGTTGTACCTGTGGTTTGCTTAAGTCCTTGGAGACATAACGTTCATCACATACCTCATTAGTTGCTACATCTCTGTTTAAGAACAAAGCAGCACTGCACGTGAGTTTGGTCATATATTTCAGCGGTAGCTGGTTGTAGTTGCTGCGCAGACCGTTTGCTTGCAGTGAGTGGAACTGATTAAGGCCCAATTCCTTATCACAGTGCTTATTCTCAGAGATGGCGAAATACTCCGGTAGATTCGAGATTTGTGTGTGTGTGTGTGTCCTGGTTAAAGTGTGCCATCGGGGTTTTGAATTGGAATGGGGAAATTCAATACCTTGTACACTTCTAAATAATCTATAACCGAGTTTACAGGGACACATGTATCGTTGCGAATAACAGTCAAATAGCAAACTTTGTGCGAATAGTTGTCATGTAATTCAGTGGACCCGTGTATAAGACTGAACCTGGGGCGATCGGAAATAAGTTGCTCTTCCAATTTAGACAAGGCTTGTTTAATTGAGTCCTGGGATATGGCAATTAGTGCACATAAATCCGCGAACGTAGCTTTATTGTGCGAGTCCCTATCTCGGACATTGACTGTAAAATCGGTCAAGTAGTGCTGTAAAGTCGCTAGCTCGACCGTTTGAGCAATGTTGACAGCGTGCTGTTCGAATCACGAATTTGTGACACAAATTTTACTAGGGACACAATGAAATTGAGTGTATTTATGGCATCATCGTTCAATAATATACTCACTGTGCTTACCAGGCGACGGATGATCTAAGTCCCGGTCGTAGCAGTTTTAAGAAAACGTGAAGGCAGGTTTATCCGTCCGCGTGTGCCGAACAAGGTTGAATTCGGCCTTCTTCTCTAATAAAAGCCACCCCTTAGTTGACTTTAACCGTCTGTGGTATCTCTGGCGAGATGGTCGGCACCAAGTGCGGCATGACTACCACATTCAGCAAAATTGCCATGATATTTTCCATTGTAGAGGTTGGAGTTTGCTCTAGGAGAAGATAAGGAGCAAGTGACTGTTCTACCTGCGGTCACCCACATCTGTAGATCCCCTACCATAATACAAATATACACTTTTATTACAGGTTGAATTGAGGGGAATACATTACAAAGTTGGATTATGAGTTTACCTTATTACCGCCAAGACACTAGACACAAAACCATCCACCATTATCTTCTTGATAGATTCCATACTGCTATGATAAAGACTTATCATACATGGTATGAGCGATAATACAGTATATATATTTAGAGGCCAAATTTGAATTATGCATGTGATGATGGCATGTGACATAGCAACACTGCAAATACAATAATATAATTAGTTTAATCTCAGAATCACTATCCTGGCAAAAAATCATAATACACATCAATTCTAGATTTAACACTTGCATGATTCTGGAATAGCACATTAAACACAAAGCACACATTATATACACGCCATCAAACAGGTACAAGCACAGGTATTCGTATCAGAAGGTAGGTTGAAGATAGAAATATATATATATTTATCGATCTATGACCCCCGATAGATCGTAGAAAGAAGAGAGAAATATTTATATAATCGATCTTACGATCCCGCTACTACTAAAAAAACACAAGGGAAACAACGACCGGGCGCATCCCCGGTGGAAAACTTCCGATAATTACTCCCAAACCCATGTCATCTCACTCCAAACAGCTCGATTCGGTGGGAAAACGTCCATTTTTATTCTCAACACACTCACTCGCCGTGAGCAGACCCTTTCAACGCATATTCGATCACTTTTTCGCAACTTCAGCCAGAACTACAGAGCTCGGTTTACGGAAGCTGCCATTTGTCCCTATTTATTTTATTTTTGCAGAATAATCACACATACGCTGGCCAATGGGAGCACGGAACCAAATTTGCCGCGGGGCAAAAATGATGTAAATCATGTAACGATCCTATTATTATCGGAGTTATTCGATATACTAGATTTTCACTTTTTCAAATACCGTGATATAAGCTTGCGGTCATCGTCCAAACAAAACCTGTGGATTCTGTGCATTAATGTGGCCGACCATTTAAAAAAACAGAATCGGAAAGATTTTGAAAATTGCGACCTGTATCGCGTGCCAAAGAGTGAGCTAACATACATACATGCATACATACATACACGCATGAATATATACATTAATACATACGTACTTACGTACGTACATTCGTACGTACGTAGATACGTATGTACGTACATGCATGCATGCATAAATACATACATGCATGCATGGATACGTACGTACGTACATACGTACATACGTACATACATACATACATACATACATACATACATACATACATACATACATACATACATACATACATACATACATACATACATACATACATACATACATACATACATGCATACATACATATATACATACATAAATTAGGTATGGATTTTGTATCTTGGGTCAAAATATTGCTTTACTTAGATAGTACCCCTATATATTTTTGTGTTTATGAATTGATTTTTGTCAGTGATGCAGCTATCATTTGCCAATTGCGCAACTAAATTATGGACAAATCTCAAATGAACAATGGAGGAATTTTCAACGTTGTTTGATTAACAACACTGATATACAACCTACTGCCAGATTTCATCAGCCTTTCATGCACATTTAACACGGAAGATAAATGCTATTAATATATTGTTTATTCATGCAAAAACTGTAAAAATATAAACACATCTTAATATGAAAGAACGTTTTGCTTTTCAAGCATGAATACCACATATAAATGATCACTGCGGATAATGGCCTTGGCACCAACTGGTTCAATATTTGCACTCTTGACTTTAAACTAGAGTTCTGTTGTTATAACGTCAACAAAAACAATTGCTGTCATTATGCAAGGAGGAGAGAATATTGCACATTAAACTTCTGGTGTCTACAGAATAATAATGAAGAATATCAAATGATTAGAGTCAAAGCAAAACCAGGGTTCAGAACGCTGACAACCATTTAACAATAAAACAATGTTAAGTCACTAATAATATCATCTGGAGGTCAGAACACAACGGTATCGAGAGCTATTCGCGGCGAACACTGCCTTAGATGATTATGTCAGTATAGTAAAAATGAGCAATGAATCTAATTTGTCATCAGTTGGAAAACTAATTCCACGCTGCCTCCCCCACAGAATAATTGAATGTTCGTTACCCTGCTCATGTTGATCTGGTCCACGTTAACCCAATAAGTACGATGGAGATATAAGGCACATGGCAGCTTAAAGTCAACAGCACATGTCATGAGACACAGAGTTATTAGAAGGACATTCTGATCTCAGCCACAAGGGGACATTGCAGTGAGCAGTCCAACCACTCCCAGTCAAAGACGGTCCCACCCCCGGGCGATAACATGTGAACGAGCTCATTGATGTCATCAAGGTCGTTTTTCGTAAACTTGATAGTAAATTTACTATCTCCCCACACATTGACTAATCGACTGAAAAAAGCAATAGGGAGTTACAAACCGGGATTGGAAATGAAAGATAAGCAACGAGTGTATTTGGAGAAGTTGCTCGTGGGAAAAGACGTTGTTGCTAATCTACCAACGATGTATGGGAACAGCATGACATACCATTTGCTCCCAGATTTTCTGCCCTCCCCCGATGGGAGTTCACGGTTTTATGGAGAAAAAAATGTTCAAACAAAAGTAACGGCGTTAGTTTAGCCATTAATATACGACTATAGCAAGGACAAATACGCCAATAAACTACAGATTGACCTCCTCTGTTTGAGACTCAAGCGCCTTCGGGCGGATACCTTGCCATGATATTACATGAAAAATATTACCAGGAATTACCTATGTGGTAACTGTCAGCTCACGTAACAACAGATTTCGTTTTAAAGGAAGCGACGATTTCCAGACCGGAAGTATATATGCCTATAATACACTATTATTTGAGTCTTAAAACGCCACTCCCTCCAGATTGCAAATATATCAAACAGTATACAGATGGTCTGAGAAGTGGGGCATTTTAAGACTCAAGTGCTGAGCTTTTTTTTACAATTCAAACTTATGTGCAGCTACTGGCTAGAAATATAACTTTTACATCAACTTCCTCATCAACACAAATGCTTTGATTTGTATTGCACAAAGCTACTTTGTTTAAATACTCTACTGCCTAATATAAATACATGATAAATAAGCACATATTGGTGAAAACTGTCAAATGCCTCGGAAATATACGTGCATGACACTCAGAAACAACAACATTAAGTCATTTGGGTAACATGAACCCCAAATGCACTAGAATAAATTAGGAATAACATTCAAACACCATATTGGTTGACAGTTAAGTGTACTTGTTACCTGCCACACACATGCTTTTCACTCCATTAACAATAACGATTGCTCTCATCATCTGTGACTACCAAGGCTAGCCATGGAGCTCGTTACACTGTACAACTCTCCTTCCGCGTCATCATCATCATCACTACCAGTAGCAGCAGCAGCAGCATCTGGAGGGACAGCATTACCCGTTACATCACGACCAGCAGTCAGGTTCAGTGGCACTAGTTCAGTCTGATTCAGTGTTTCAGCTCGCTCTTCAGGGGTACCTATGGGGCCGCCTTTATCCGACATTGGGCGAGATCCACTCACGCTGCTTGTAGCACTCAGGTTCCCCTGTCGCTTCCTCCACTTGGCTATGACATCAGAATCAGACAACCAATAAGACGCGCGTTTCCTTACAAACCTCACTCTTAATGTATCACAATTGTATTTTATTTTCGTTAGAATTATAACTTACCGAACGCCTTTCGACCGAAGTAGATGCCTACACCGAGCAGGGCTAATGACAGCAAGCCGCCCAATACAAATCCAGCTATCTTTAGAGCCAGAAGGTCATGGTCCGGTATCGTGGGGTTCGCCGCTTCAGACATAACTGTTATGATCTCAGGGGTCACTGCCATGGTGGATAATTTGGCAGTCTCGGTCGTTGTCTGAGGTGCATTAAAAACGTGCTCCCAAAACCCTGAGACAAAATTAAAGAAAATCTGCATCAAATAGGTCATAATAATAAAGATAATCGATAAGATCTTTCCCTTGGCAAATCAGGTTTTCGAATGAAAGACCTAAAATGAAATATTCTTACATGGGCAGTTAGTCTTGCACCATTGCTCATTCCCTTCATGGCAGATTTCCGTGCAGCTGAAGCAGGAGAGGAAATCCTGTGAGCAATATTGATCGGATGGGCAGTCTTGGGAGTCCGAGCAATAACCCGATCGTGACTCAATGTGCCTGCCGTTGGCGAACATCCCACAGGCGAGTATCTGAACAAACACAACAAATTATATGAAAGACAAGAGTGTAGCGTCGCTTTTGATAGAGAAGTCACATCTTGAATGGCTTCTTTAAGGAGCCATTGCAGGTCGCCATCGTTGCATTGAATTCCATGATTATCCCAAAAGACCAACGTCAGGTTCTATTAATCACCTTGTCGGTCAACCCAGAACTCACCACTTTTTTCACGAAACATGCATGTTCTGACGAGTTTCGGGAGATCAGTGTCGAAAGTTATTATCTAATTCGGTTCGAGATAATGTTTCATATTCCTATCGTCTGCGGAAAACTATATTTTCGATAATTTTCCAAGTTTACCGGTGATATTTTCTTCCGAAATACAAGCGCGGAGGACGATATCCCAGACAGCCCCAGAAACTTCCGATGTAAATAAGGCGGTGAGAACATAGGCAAAAACTATAGCTGATAATTCCTGTCGCCTTTTCCCTAGGTTTTCGTTGCTTTCTTCGTGATTCGGTGTGATATTTGTGCGACAGTGAATGTTAGTGGCCTTTTCTACATGTTAGACAAGGTCATTTTAGCTTATAGCTTCGTGCCACAAATAGTTCCTGTGAACCCGCGTCTTGTGAGTAGTCTCGCCTATGTTCCAATTGGTGTATCCTCCCGCTGGTCAGTTTCCGCCGCCTCGCCGCCATGTTGCCAAGTCGGGCTTAGATAATACCGTTTGGTGTGTTTTAGACCAAAATACTTATTCACAGGATACTGTTGTTGCTGAAATTCAGCTTCTGATCCTATAAATGTTTGGTGAGTTGATTTTATTAGCTAAATCTAGGTAAAGCAGCGGAACTCTTGATAATTCCGTTGACTTTTGTCGGGAATTATCGTTGGACGCCAGAACTAAGAGGGAGTGCATACTCCCGTACTTAGTTCGAAAGAGCTATCCATGATCAGGCTAAACATGTCGTTTAGCAGTATATCACAGCAAATCAATGGCGAATTTGAACGGAACACCAACTTCCAAGGAATGACTAGTCAAGGAAAAAAAGCACAGATGAATGACGCTCGAGCTCTGCATGTGGACGTGCATCTGGGGTGATTTATTTCACGTCTCTATCAATAACAGCTTTGCACATAAATCGAAGTAGTACCCAAGTAAATGCCCTCGGTTTCAAGTCAAGCGGCCCGGGCATATTTTCAGCAAAATTTCAAGTCTTAACAAGCGGGAATTTCAGTCACGATGATACGAAGCATGAGCGGAGAAATAATTGGACCTGTGAACAACCGCATCTAGAAATGACTAGTCGTTGAAGAAAGAATAAATGGTATTTTCTAGAGCTACGCAAATGGAAGAGATTCCAGGTTTGGTTTTGTTTTTCCTATAAGCCAAGTCATAAATCGAGGTGATGTCGAATCTTGGGAGAGGACTGCGCTCAATCGGTCGGCATCGTGCAGACCTTTGAATAGTGGAACATATTTTGGCAAATAGTCAGGTCGCAGCAAACTGGCGTCTGCAGAGGCAATATGATTACGCCGAGCTTAACCTGTTAATTCGACAACTAGCACAAGACCAATTTTACTTGACGTTATGTGCTCAAGTTACTGCTGACACGATGAAGTGTGTTCTATGACATGATCAAATATTTCGCTGAAAGCCACGAATGTTATGAAAGCGAACCTTTCATTGCATTGTCATTTCATTGCTTCATGTAGGGCTGCCTTGAACTCGTTCGTGAAATGTTCAGATTAATGTCAAATGTCATACGAAACTGTCTGATTCATTATGACAAACTACGCTATGACAAATTGGAGTGTTTTGGCGATTCTGGGACGAAAACTGGCTTCGGGCCAAGGCAACAAGTCAGGGCTACATAATAATGTCGTCATAATCCCGCCCGATTGATTTACCAGATCGGTCACCGTAGTATACGGACGTGTTGTTTATGTTGCTCCGAATCTTTGGCGCCAAAATTTCGCTTCAATTTTTCTTCGTTCTCTCTTCAAGTTGAACTAACCTTTTCTACTCCTGACCTCCCCACCAAAGTACAAATAGGATACACCTTTCGCAACGTTAAACTTTACATTTCCATCCCCACCAAATGTTTTAAATGCAACAGATATGGCCATACTTCCCCTTTCTGCCCAAATAACTCCTCTTGTCCAAACTGTGGAGAGCGCCATCCCTTTACTCAATGTCAAACTAAAGAGAAAAAATTGTGGTGGTAATCACAGCGCAGCCTATAAAGGCGCCCAATCAATAAATCAAATCAAATTTACCAGAAACATTTCTTACGCCCAAGCAGCATTCCTTGTTCCAGCTGCTCCCCACCCCGGGCTCCCCACCCTCAACCATCTTATGTTTCTCCTTTAACCCCTTCTTCTCTCCCTACCTCATCATCACTCCCTATCCCCAAAACTGTTTAAAGCTAAGTTTAGTTGCAAACAAGATTATAGAGATCTAATGAAAACACAGGGCGCTGCGATCCGCCAAACACAGTCGGCAAGTTCTCGTTTGGGTTGAAGGACTACTCTACGTACCTAGAAAATAACATATATCAAGAGCCTTTACAAAAAATAGACTTTACGCGCCAAAAAACTTACCACCACTCGACGCTATTCTTCAATAAATAGCATCGATAGTTCGTTTCCTAACAAATCGCGATACGATGTCTGCCATTTTGGAAACAATTAATTCTCGCGATTTCCCGCATTGCCTTAGCATTCCAAGTGGGGGGCACTTACCCTAACTCGGATAGGGGTGTGCCGCGGGACCTCGAAAACCTGTACCCGTTGTACTCGTTGAGAATGAGAAAAAGTATACTCCATCGTACAAGGTATTATGCGAATGTCTAACCCGTCGTAAAAGTCGAGATGTTGAAAAAACCACCCCTTCGTGCGGCACTTGTATACTATATCTTTACACTTAAGTGCCCCCCCCCCCCCCCGCGCAATGCATGTGGTCTTGAACTTGTAAACAAACTTGTTGCTGTGTTTCTGACTTTTTACCGCTTCCCAAGTTGATCGAACTATAAATAATTACCACGGATGAAATCACCAGCCGAAAAGGGATGAAATTGTCCTAAAACATCATTGCATTCTATAACTCCATCACTTGTGTATGTTTGGTGTTTGGTAGTTGTCTGAATCGATCTAAAAATAATTGAGTGGCGTTGTTTCGTGAAAGACTTCAGGCTGGCTATGGGCCAATTTGAATGATCTGCGTAGTGACGATATCATGCCTTACCCTAACGTGCACGAATGACAGAGAACGTGCGTTAGTTTAATAAATGGAAAGACTGAGCGAATAAAGTCTTCTCTAATGGGACCACGTAGTAACAAGCAGAATTCCCACACCAGCCCAGAGAGTGGTCGCGAGGGCGGGTGGGGAGGCGAGGGGAGGCTCAAACAGTTATTCTAAACATTCACACCAAAATATATCGACTAAAATAAACAAGATAGAATAACAGTCGCATTACAACGAAATGACTTTCATATCGTTCCACGCTAGATAGAACATGTACGGTGACGGCGAGTATCAAGTCTAAGATAACTCACTGCGACAGATAGCAGATATCTTCCCACCACGTCCATCGTCTGAATCGTCGGCAACCGAGAAGAGTTGTTGTTGTTGTTTTTTTCAAAAATTTAAAGTGTATTTGGCAGCTTTGGTCATGTACCACACCGTGAAGAGTAGAAACTTGATGACGGTTTTTAATGTCTGTTGATGGCTGAACACTGTCTTGAAGAGTACACTGTCCGACGAGTTCAATGCAGAAACAACCACAGTCATGTAAGTACACAGCTAAGTCACATGTGACAGCAGGCGTGCTCTAGGTAAAGTATGGAAAACCGCCGTCCATGAAAAGCGTAAATGATCGTGTGCGCATTCAAATCACGGGGCCTCAATACGATATGACCGTTTTCACCTATACATGTTGATATGCAGTTTAACGCATAATGCATTAGCGTGTATGTGTTGATAGTTTCAATAACATTAGATACTATTGTTTTATATATATATATATATATATATATATATATATATATATATATATATATATATATATATATATATATATATATATATATAGATTCATAACTGTTGATGAGTGATTATTATTATCAGAATATACGGCGATTATTGTACATCAATGATTCTCGTAACAATGCTAGGGATGATGTAATAAAATAGATTAGTATTCGAGTTAATCATCAAAATGGGAACTAAGCTGAATGATCCAGCTTAATCATTAACATTTCCTTGAGGATGTATATATAAGTGTTTGACACCAATAGCCTTCCATAATATTTATGCAAAGTAGGGGAATCACGCAATCCACCATGGGTTTCTTCCGAACCAACGCGTGAACTCGGTCAGACCCCACGAGTTTTTGTGTTCTGCCGAAATTCGCTGCTTACACATTTAAGAGTAAAATTTCCACTTCAATGGAAGATGCCATACGGAATTAGAGCGGTCACAAGACCTGCTTCATGAGTGCAAATGCACCGAGGTTTGTGGTGTCGTTGAAAGTGCAGCTGTCAGCCAGCATTCACATGATCGGGTTGACTGGTTGGACGTTCATTCCGGGATTAAGTATGTACACAAAGCGTAATTGTTTAGGCCCCGTAGCCCTTTGCTCTAAACATGTTCAAAGACAACGATCTTAATGATCATGATAATGATGCTCATGGTTGAAAAACTTTCATTCCGGTTCGCCATAATGAAGGTTTTAATGATGGTTATAATGATGGCTAGCATGATAATTAAGATTATAATCACGATGATGATAGGATAGTGGTAACAATGAATATGATGTAGATGATGTATATGATGATGAAGATTATGATGACAGCGATGATCATGAAAATTAAGAAGACAACGATCATGATGATGATGATGATGATTAAAACGAATGAAAAACTTGCATTCCAGTTTGCAAAAATGATGGTTTTTATGATGTAGATGATGATGAAGATATAGAACACTAAAGATGATGATTAGGAACACCATGATGATGGTGATCATCAAGATGATGATCACGGAAATTGGATTTTTTTGATCATTATACGTGCGATGGTCATACAAATTGTGGTTGTCAAAAATTAAAAGTCCATAATATTATGTACCGATTTTTTTTTTTTAAATTTCCTGATACAGTTCGCCAAATTCATCCATTTTTCATGGACCTCTTGTTGACTTGATTGATTCCCACTGATGTATGTATGCATGCATGCATGTATGTGTGTGTGTGTGTGTGTGTGTGTGTGTGTGTGTGTGTGTGTGTGTGTGTGTGTGTGTGTGTGTGAGTGTGTGTGTGTGTGTGTGTGTGTGTGTGTGTGTGTGTGCGTGTGTGTGTGTATGTATGTATGTATGTATGTATGTATTTATGTATGTATGTATGTATGTATGTATGTATGTATGTATGTATGTATGTATGTATGTATGTACGTATGTATGTGTGTATGTGTGTATGTATGTATGTGTGTATGTATGTATGTATGTATGTATGTATGTATGTATGTATGTATGTATGTATGTATGTATGTGTGTATGTATGTATGTACCGTATGTATGTGTGTATGTGTGTATGTATGTATGTGTGTATGTATGTATGTATGTCTGTATGTATGTATGTATGTATGTATGTCTGTATGTATGTATGTATGTATGTATGTATGTATGTATGTATGTATGTATGTATGTATGTCTGTATGTATGTCTGTCTGTATGTATGTCTGTATGTATGTATGTATGTATGTATGTATGTATGTATGTATGTATGTTCGTTTGTTTTTGTGTGGAAAATTGTTAGGCGTCAATAATGCACAGAACCTAGAGTCGAGGTCATCGAATAAGTGAGAAATTAGTATCTTGAATAACTCCTTTAATAATGATCGGATTGCTCATTTTAACTAAACTTTTCCTTGAGTCAAATCATAGTCAATATATCACGACCCAGACAGCGTGATTTCAATTTGATTACTTATAAAATCATCAATATACATACCATGGTCATGGAAATTGGTTAAATTGTGGTTGTCAAAAACTTAGAATTCATAATTACTTGGTCGATTATGGTCCGATTCTGATTTTTTTCAAACTTCCTGATTTAGTTCACCAAGTTCCCCCATGTCCCATGGTCCTACTTCGTTTAACGTTGGTAAGCTTCTAAATAAAAATTCAAGTTTATTTGTCTTGTGATACAGATCGCAATTTTCAGTATATTTGTGTTTCTTGAATGCAAGGTCAAGGCTATCGAAACTTATTTCAATTCATTAATATCTTCCTGGAAAATGATTCAATCGTAAAATCAATTACAGATTGTTGGCAATGAATTGATTTGTTAGCGTTTTCTATGCATATAACAAATTGTAAGATTTCCATGACGATAAGGGTTTTGATGATAATAATGATGTCAATGAGGATTTTTGTGATGAAGGTAATTCTGAACATAACCTTGAGGATTATACTAGTGATGATGAAGATTTTGATAAAAAAAATTGTCATCAAAGTTTGGCAAGTTCCCTCATGTACCCATGGGCCTATTTTATTTTCCCTTGCCTTGTTCACTTTAACAATGGGTATTGTCGGGCACGAAGGAAGTACAGGGTCTCTCAGTCCAATAGTAAGCTATGTAAGGTGTGTTATTAATGGTAGGAATGAAAATGATGTACATTACCAAAGATCCTCTTGAAAAGGGTTTCATCCACCCCAGATAGATTATTTATTGAGGAACTGCGTCTATGTTACGGAGGTTGATTAAATAAATCACAAGTCGTGATTGGCCTGTGATAATACGCAGACATTCTTGACCAAGATAGTCAACATTACAGTAGCAGTCATTCCCGACAAATATCACAATTCGAGATGGCTGAATTGCTTATGGAAACTGCTTGTTAGTAAGATGTAATAGGTATTAACAAAGAAAAAAATTGATTGAAATATACACATTATATGACGGTGTTTTCGAATCAGAAACTCGGAATTATCTCACGGGATAATTTCCCACCATACAATCATAATTTTTGGGTGCGAGTAAAACGCGATAATTTAATTTCAGATGGACGACGTGACAGGTCCTGTTAATTCAAAATTTTACTGTGTATATTATATTATTTGTTCGATATTCCTTAACCATAAATAATTACGGTTTTACTTTACACTCAGTTGTTAAGGGCTCTTTTTACATTTGGTTGTTGCTGTTGTAGTTATATTTTGGGGGGTTTCTTTGCAGTTAAAATTTTGGCCGTACAAATTGTAGTCCATCATCGAAGCCTAAATGTGCGATATATTTTATAACATTTCCCATTAGTATGTATGGCAAAGTCAGTTTGTGTGACGAAAAGGTAAGCCATGCCTGTATATCTTCCTAGGGTATTCTGTAAAGCCATACTTTAGACAAGAATTCACGAAACGAGACAACATAATTCGTGAGCATTTCAAATGCGGGTGTTTAAAAGGCGAAGTACATACTTTCAAAATATTTAGCTACAATTATGAAAATGTTTGATTAAAGTACTTTTTAACTAATATATATTATTAATAATGCGACATTTAGATGAAAAAACACGTTGCCGCCGCTCGCCATTGGAAAGCGACGAAAAATATCGCGCGATATATGATAACTATCAACAAAGCGCATAAGTTAACATAAATATACACCTATGTTACTGGTAATGTATCCGTTCGATATGTTGGCAATATGTCAAAACGGTTATTTTGCAACGTAAAATCGAAGATTGGTATCGAATAAAATTGTTGTTGTTTGGACAAGACGTCGGCACAGACATTGTGAAAACAATGTCTACATTCCTGACTCCAGGGGTTCCGCTACTCACCCAAGAGCGATATTCAATATCCGAAACATGTATGCGTCCCTGTGCCAGGGGCTGGGGGTTCTCGACAAGTAGAAACCGAAAGGTTTGGTTCGCTAATACATCACTGTTCATTATTGATTGAGTCTGTCCAAGCTATGCTATGAGGAGTAACTTTGGGCAATTAAATATGCTAGGAGTAACTTGGAACAATTTATATGTTAATTACCTGTGATGGCAAAATACTTCGACATTTAAGGAATTGCATTTTGACAAAGCTAAATTGCTTTCGTCTTTTGTGTCATTTAAATGCCAAATACAACCCATAAGCGATATAAAAAAACATTTTCTCATTGGCGAGCAACCCCACCACATCGCTCATTTGCGATTTTGGGTGGCTTTCCAATCATGGTGTGAGTTCGATTAGTCTCTTTGTGAAATAAGCCATCCATTCAATGTGATAGGAAATTATTCATTCTGATATTATAGTTAGCCCTCATCTATGAAATAGCATAATTTCAAATTACAAATCAATAGAATCGAACTCGAAATGAACATAACCTGTTGAATTACAGCCAGCGTACGTACCTTGTATGCGTGTGAGCCAAAAAACTAGACTAGAATATATTGCAGAGGAACCTTAAAACGTTTCCAAATTTGACTAAACTGGATATGAGAAAGAATAAATCGTTGAAATGATTACTGTTTTGAAATAGATAGCATTTTAAAAGCCAAGATTTCTCCACGCGAAGTTATCATCACAACCTTGTGGCGTTACTTATTTTGTATCGTAGAGAGTAATACATATTGTTTCATTATTTGCTGAATTATTTATTGGAGATTTTGATAACTTATTGTGACACCTACTCAATACGCTGGCTTCGGCGGCATGGAATGTCATGAAAACTACAAGCTGACAGTTAACGCTTCAGTTCCTGTTCAATCAGTGATTCGATCCGGTAAAACTGTGAACTCATGGTGACACCTACTCATAACGCCGGCTTCGGCGGCATGGAATGTCATGAAAACTGGCAAGCTGACAGTTAACGCTTCAGTTCCTGTTCAATCAGTGATTCGATCCGGTAAAACTGTGAACGATCGCGCACCTTGAGCTTAGCTCAGCAATTGTTGTCGTTGTTATGCATGACGTCATATGCGATGTGCTGAGGCAAGCGTTCGTGGGGCTATATAAGCGTAGGTTAACGGAGTGTGAGTTGTCGCGAAACCAGCACCGAGAGGAATACTGCGGACCACGTTAAAGGGGTGTGCCTCTCACACCCACCCAGCCGGCCATGGCTGTCGACTGGAAGTGGGTGTTGTCACACATTGAGACAAACCCCACCTGACGGTTCAAGCTTACTTCGTAGCCTCTTGGGGCTTTCTAGCTCCAGGAATAAACAACCGGCCTCCGGGGACACACGCCGCAGCGACCCTGCCATCACTCAGTGAGTGCGAGAGGGTTGGCGTGCTACCCGCTGGCCACCGGTCCGATCAGGCAGGCTCGCCGGGGCGCTCACGGACTGCCAGCGTATCATGTTACCGCTTGGCAGTACGTGGCGTTTACAGGAAGCTCGTGTTGATCGAATCTGCGGCTGGTGGGGATATTCAACGAGACTGCCCGGGGGTTGGTCAGGTAATATTTACTTATCACAGTGGCTTGGTCATAGACTTTTTTCATTGTGTATGGTAAAGTTTAAATCGACCGTAAAGTAACTCGCAGGGCATTGGTCCCAGTGTCAGCTCACTTTCTTTCATTGTGAAATTGCAATGGTGTGTAAAATCTAAAGAATATATCCAAGTCACTGTGAATGTGATAAATTCGCTATAGATCGTGGAGACTGCGCTGCAAGCTGGTAACCGTCATGTGTTGGGATTTGTCTATGTTGCGACAATGCTCTCTTCCGCTGTCGGACGTAATGGAGCAGAATATTCGTCAGGGTGCAGTATCAGTCTTGAATATCGTCCGATTATTGTTTTATTAACTGATTTGCCCCACAGGAGAGGTTCCCTTGGGTACCCCCACGAGAGTCCTAAGAAACAGGATTGACTATTTCCAAATGTGAAACTTGTGTTACTGAATGCCGTCTCTCGCTTCTCGAATCTCGCGATTCCCGAACAAGATCAGAACATCAGGAGCAGTGAGGGGCATCCCCGATTTATATGTATCACATAACTTAAAATATACAATGGAATTCAAGACGTTTATGAATGCTTTTGTTGTAGTTAACAACAATATCGGCCGATCTTAGATATATTCATACATAAATCTATTTGTTTTGATATTTGGAAAAGAGAATAAATATTTGTTAAATACTATTTGGTTGTTTTTTTATAACCTGGCCATCTGTTGTTATACATCAGTTGATTTATGAGTAGGGATATGCTATTACATCTATCTATAAATGTCAAAATTGAATGGCAATAACTAGTTGGCATTCCTAACGTTCTCTTTTAGTTTAAAATTAATCCAGTATTTTTGGTTGATGGGGTTGCTGGAATGGTAAAACCCCCAAGCCATCATTAACACTAGCATCAGATGAACAACTAGGGTTGTTAATACTAGTATAATCAATGTAAATTTTTTATAGACTGCACCAACAGGGACATTCTCTTGGCTTATTTGGACCAATTAGAGCCTTTTATATATTGACTGAAGAGAATCATTTTACATTTCAATTGAATTGTGTTAGTATATTAACAAGACTTGGATGATATCTCAAAGCTGTGGAATGTTTTTGTCTGTACGAGCTGTTGTAATTTTCAGAGATAATGGTTACAAAGAATTAACCTATAACCAAGGAGAGACAGCCCTAAATCATGAGTGCCAAATACAATCTCTTAAAGGTTTAGTTTTATCATAGATAATTTCTCCCTGCTTTCAATATCTAAGCCATTAGGATACTAATGAACTGTAACAGTCTTTTCAAATACCTGTCAATAAATATATGTTTCTGATGGCGTGCAAAGCTGACCAAGATCAACACTGTGTTACAAGTTGTTATTCATTACAGCAAGATGATCGCTTGCTCGGGTTATAAGAAAACTGAGCTCGTAGAATCAGTAAGAAATGCCTGCAGCACCGCAAATATTGTGGACTTGATCGTGGAAGATGATGGAGAGAATACTTACAATAAACAATTAGCATAGAGGGTCAGCAAGTCAATTTCGAGAAACAATGCAATGTATAGCTTCTCTTTTCACCATCTGGTACCATACAGTCTGCTGGATGTGAGTGCACAGGGTAATTTTTAATTTATATAATTAGAATATTTAACTTAAGAAAGTTTAATACAGATATATCACACATCTTATAAATATGTATAAATACCTATGGAGACTTGCTGGTACAATATTAACTTGGTGTAATGTTTTATGTGGTGTTGTGGTTTGGTGGAAAAGAGGTATGTTTGTTATGTATTTTCTCATCTTTCTTTGCAGAGATGATGGTGGTTGCAAACATGTTGTGGCCATGATGTTTGCAGTGGCTAACTCCAATACCAATGCAAATTCTAGTCCAGCATTACCTCCTGATAAAGAAACATGCCGCACGGCTTTTCGTGCATCGCGTTTGCGTTTTGGAAAAACATGCTCCTACTTCCGGTTGAAAATCAGTATCGCCTCCTGCCGGCCGCGACGGAAACCCCAGAATGTGAAGGAAGGAATTACCAAACTTTGATAATTGACATATGCTTGATTAAATATTCGTCATTTTCAAAGCGCTTTGAGTTGGAAGCACGAATTTTCGACAAACGTTCGATTGCTCATAAAATAGTAATTATTGGTCCAATGGTCATAAAAATTGCACCAGTTGTTATCATCGACAGTACGTACGTACGTACGTACGCACGCATATATGTATGTATGTATGTATGTATGTATGTATGTATGTATGTATGTATGTATGTATGTATGTATGTATGTATGTATGTATGTATGTATGTATGTATGTATGTATGTATGTATGTATGTATGTATCCATGGATGCATGCATACATACATACATACATACATACATACATACATACATACATACATACATACATACATACATACATACATACATACATACTTACATACATACATACATACATACATACATACATACATACATACATACATACATACATACATACATACATACATACATACATACATACATACATGCATACATACATACATACATACACACACACATACATATGTATGCATGCATGCATGCATGAATGCACATTTTATAGAGGTTTTGTTTTGACCTTGACCGTAAGCTAGGTCAGGGTTATCGAAAAATTTAAAAATGGCATCTCAAATAACTCCGTCAATAATGGTCGGATCGTCATATGATTTGTAGCTCAATCTAATTGTAAACTTAAGGATTTGAGTCGGATCCCTTGATTAAATGGATGTCGATGACGTCACTTCCGGTTTCATAACTTGGTAATTTTTGGGCCGATTTTGAAATTTTAAAAAAATCCTTGTACAGTTCGCCAACTTCTCCCATGTTTTGTTTGTGGGTATGTTAGTATGTAAACTTTTATTTGGCATGGATACAGATCGCAATTTTTTAGAATATTTTTTCGTTAACTGGTTGGGAGAAACCGGAAACTAAGGTCAAGGTCAGCGAAAAATTAAGAAACCAGTATATCGAATAACTCCATTAATAATGGTCTGATCGATCCCAAATTTGCATCAATTTGTAGCTCGTTTAAATTGTTAATTTTCTCAATCCCTGTCAATGAATCGAACCAACAGTTTTCCAAAGAGCCCGTTGTCGAAACATTGTGGTATTAATTCAAATGTATCGTTTTATCACATTTTTCAATCGCTTATAAAATCGACAATATGCGATCTATGGTCATAAAAATTGCATTAAATGTTATTTGGGTCAGCGTCTAACAATGGTAAGTGTTTAATGGATGTCAATGACGTCACTTCCTGTTATGAGAACAGATGTAATTCAGCAGTGCAATCGGAAGTTAACACGTCGTTTCTCGAATAATGCGTAGTTTTCTCACGAATCACAGGTAAAAGTTCGGAAAACAGCTAAAATTGGCAAGAAATTTTCGATCGCTTATAAAATGACAATATGCGTTCGATGGTCATAAAAAATAGTTATCATGGAGAGCGTCAACCGAATAATAATTTTTTGGGGGAAGTCGCTGACGTCATTTCCGGTCACGAACGAATCAAATTTAAAATGGGACTGAAATCTGAAGTTATCGTTTGTTCGTCGTGAATGGTCAATTAGTCCAATTGACTGTCAAAATGCATGTAGGATATAGAGCGCGTTTACTCTCTGCTTTATTGTGAATTCTATGAACACAACTGATGTTATTGCTTACACTAACAACCATAGATATAGTTTCGGCCAAATTGATATTATTTAACGTGTCTGGATACAATAGCCTACTTCCGAACATGGTTAGAAAACAACCAAAACCCCTCTAATTGGGCGATTCCAACCAGTTGTCAAGTAACTGACATGATCAATCTTTTACAACCGATATTTTAAGAGTTATGTGAGTCTTTATTTTTAAATGAATAAGAGGCTTTGTTATGATTAAATGAGACCAAATGTGTATAAGCTAACGGACAACGATTAATTACTTAAGCAAAATATGTAATGGCTTGTTGGTACTGTTAAAATTCAAGAAATACATTCATAGCATGACACTATGTAGCGTTATGATGCGGTAGTCAGTGGGACGATAATTAATGGTGCTGTAAGCATGGGCTGATATGTTTGAGTTTACTGTTGTTGCTTTACTTCATGTTCATGTGATATATTTCTTAAGTATAGTCGTGTAATGAAAAGCCCCCAAAAATTTTTAACATATTGATGCAACACACAGGAAACGAAACCATGCCGGTCAATAGTACATACTCATCCTTGACTTTCGATGGTTCCCACAAGTCATAATAACGATGATAACAATGATGATTCATGTCTTATGATTTTTTTCCCATTTCCCATGATTCTTGGGTGTATCATATACTTACTTATAATTCATAACGATGTATTTTTTTTCATGATTCTTATCGGGTGTATGTTATGTATGTATGTATGTTATATGTATGTTGTATGTATCAATTATTATGTACGTATGTATGTATGTATTTTTTTCATGTTGTATCAAATTGGCGATGTATGTATGTATGTATGTATGTATGTTGTATGTATGTATGTATGTATGTATGTATGTATGTATGTATGTATGTATGTATGTATGTATGTATGTCTGTATGTCTGTATGTATGTATGTATGTGTATGTATGTATGTATGTATGTATGTATGTATGTATGTATGTATGTATGTATGTATGTATGTATGTATGTGTATGTATGTATGTATGTATGTATGTAATGTATGTATGTATGTCTGTATGTATGTATGTATGTATGTATGTATGTATGTATGTATGTATGTGTATGTATGTCTGTCTGTATGTATGTATGTATGTATGTGTATGTCTGTCTGGTGTATGTCTGTATGTCTGTCTGTATGTCTGTCTGTATGTCTGTCTGTCTGTCTGTGTCTGTCTGTATGTATGTCTGTCTGTCTGTATGTGTCTGTCTGTCTGTCTGTCTGTCTGTCTGTCTGTATGTATGTATCTGTATGTATGTCTGTATGTCTGTATGTATGTATGTCTGTATGTCTGTCTGTATGTCTGTCTGTATGTATGTCTGTATGTCTGTATGTCTGTATGTCTGTCTGTATGTCTGTCTGTCTGTCTGTCTGTCTGTCTGTCTGTATGTCTGTCTGTCTGTCTGTCTGTATGTCTGTCTGTCTGTCTGTCTGTCTGTCTGTCTGTCTGTCTGTCTGTCTGTCTGTCTGTCTGTCTGTCTGTCTGTCTGTCTGTCTGTCTGTCTGTCTGTCTGTCTGTCTGTCTGTCTGTGTCTGTCTGTCTGTCTGTCTGTCTGTCTGTCTTTCTGTCTGTCTGTCTGTCTGTCTGTCTGTATGTCTGTCTGTCTGTCTGTCTGTCTGTCTGTCTGTCTGTCTGTCTGTCTGTCTGTCTGTCTGTGTCTGTGTCTGTCTGTCTGTCTGTCTGTCTGTCTGTCTGTCTGTCTGTCTGTCTGTCTGTCTGTCTGTCTGTCTATCTGTCTGTCTGTCTGTCTGTCTGTCTGTCTGTATGTCTGTCTGTCTGTCTGTCTGTCTGTCTGTTCTGTCTGTCTGTCTGTCTGTCTGTCTGTGTCTGTCTGTCTGTCTGTCTGTCTGTCTGTCTGTATGTCTGTCTGTCTGTCTGTCTGTCTGTCCTGTCTGTCTGTCTGTCTGTCTGTCTGTCTGTCTTGTCTGTCTGTCTGTCTGTCTGTCTGTCTGTCTGTCTGTATGTCTGTCTGTCTGTCTGAATAATGTAGTGTCTGTCGAAATTAGTATCTTGAATAACTTTTCCTTGAGTCAAATCATAGTCAATATATCACGACCCAGACAGCGTGATTTCAATTTGATTACTTATAAAATCATCAATATACATACCATGGTCATGGAAATTGGTTAAATTGTGGTTGTCAAAAACTTAGAATTCATAATTACTTGGTCGATTATGGTCCGATTCTGATTTTTTTCAAACTTCCTGATTTAGTTCACCAAGTTCCCCCATGTCCCATGGTCCTACTTCGTTTAACGTTGGTAAGCTTCTAAATAAAAATTCAAGTTTATTTGTCTTGTGATACAGATCGCAATTTTCAATATATTTGTGTTTCTTGAATGCAAGGTCAAGGCTATCGAAACTTATTTCAATTAATTAATATCTTCCTGGAAAATGATTCAATCGTAAAATCAATTACAGATTGTTGGCAATGAATTGATTTGTTAGCGTTTTCTATGCATATAACAAATTGTAAGATTTCCATGACGATAAGGGTTTTGATGATAATAATGATGTCAATGAGGATTTTTGTGATGAAGGTAATTCTGAACATAACCTTGAGGATTATACTAGTGATGATGAAGATTTTGATAAAAAAATTGTCATCAAAGTTTGGCAAGTTCCCTCATGTACCCATGGGCCTATTTTATTTTCCCTTGCCTTGTTCACTTTAACAATGGGTTTTGTCGGGCACGAAGGAAGTACAGGGTCTCTCAGTCCAATAGTAAGCTATGTAAGGTGTGTTATTAATGGTAGGAATGAAAATGATGTACATTACCAAAGATCCTCTTGAAAAGGGTTACATCCACCCCAGATAGATTATTTATTGAGGAACTGCGTCTATGTTACGGAGGTTGATTAAATAAATCACAAGTCGTGATTGGCCTGTGATAATACGCATACATTCTTGACCAAGATAGACATTACAGAAGCAGTCATTCACGAAAAATACCACAATATGCTCATTATATGACGTGGTTTTCCCACCATACAATCATAATTTTTGGGTGCGAGTAAAATGCGATAATCGAATTTCAGATGGACGACGTGACAGGTCCTGTTAATTCAAAATTTTACTGTGTATATTATATTATTTGTTCGATATTCCTTAACCATAAATAATTACGGTTTTACTTTACACTCAGTTGTTAAGGGCTCTTTTTACATTTGGTTGTTGCTGTTGTAGTTATATTTTGGGGCGTTTCTTTGCAGTTAAAATTTTGGCCGTACAAATTGAAGTCCATCATCGAAGCCTAAATGTGCGATATATTTTATAACATTTCCCATTAGTATGTATGGCAAAGTCAGTTTGTGTGACGAAAAGGTAAGCCATGCCTGTATATCTTCCTAGGGTATTCTGTAAAGCCATTCTTTAGACAAGAATTCACGAAACGAGACAACATAATTCGTGAGCATTTCAAATGCGGGTGTTTAAAAGGCGAAGTACATACTTTCAAAATATTTAGCTACAATTATGAAAATGTTTGATTAAAGTACTTTTTAACTAATATATATTATTAATAATGCGACATTTAGATGAAAAAACACGTTGCCGCCGCTCGCCATTGGAAAGCGACGAAAAATATCGCGCGATATATGATAACTATCAACAAAGCGCATAAGTTAACATAAATATACACCTATGTTACTGGTAATGTATCCGTTCGATATGTTGGTAATATGTCAAAACGGTTATTTTGCAACGTAAAATCGAAGATTGGTATCGAATAAAATTGTTGTTGTTTGGACAAGACGTCGGCACAGACATTGTGAAAACATTGTCTACATTCCTGACTCCAGGGGTTCCACTACTCACCCAAGAGCGATATTCAATATCCGAAACATGTATGCGTCCCTGTGCCAGGGGCTGGGGGTTCTCGACAAGTGGAAACCGAAATGTCTGGCTATGTTTGGAACGCTAATACATCAAAGTTCATTATTGATTGAGTCTGTTCAATCTATGCTGAGTTACTTTGGGCAATTAAATGTGCTAGGAGTAACTTGGAACAATTTATATGTTCATTACCTGTGATGGCAAAATACCTCGACATTTAAGGAATTGCATTTCAACAAAGCTAAATTGCTTTGGCCTTTTGTGTCATTTAAATACCAAATACAACCCATAAGTCGCAGCTAGCGATATAAAAAAACATTTTCTCATTGGCGAGCAACCCCACCACATCGCTCATTTGCGATTTTGGGTGGCTTTCCAATCATGGTGTGAGTTCGATTAGTCTCTTTGTGAAATAAGCCATCCATTCAATGTGATAGGAAATTATTCATTCTGATATCATATTTAGCCCTCATCTATGAAATAGCATAATTTCAAAATATAAATAAATAGAATCGAACTCGAAATGAGCATAACCTGTTGAATAACAGCCAGCGTACGTACTTTGTATGCGTGTGAGCCAAAAAACTAGACTAGAATATATTGCAGAGGAACCTTAAAACGTTTCCAAATTTGATTAAACTGGATATGAGTAAGAATAAATCGTTGAAATGATTACTGTTTTGAAATAGATAGCATTTTGAAAGCCAAGATTTCTCCACGCGAAGTTATCATCACAACTTTGGGGCGTTACTTATTTTGTATCGTAGTGAGTAATACATATTGTTTCATTATTTGCTGAATAACTTATTGGAGATTTTGATAACTTATTGTGACACCTACTCATAACGCCGGCTTCGGCGGCATGGAATGTCATGAAAACTACAAGCTGACAGTTAACGCTTCAGTTCCTGTTCAATCAGGGATTCGATCCGGTAAAACTGTGAACGATCGCGCACCTTGAGCTTAGCTCAGCAATTGTTGTCGTTGTTATGCATGACGTCATATGCGATGTGCTGAGGCAAGCGTTCGTGGGGCTATATATGCATAGGTTAACTGCATGT
>CM067346.1:28810355-28811869 GCA_034190875.2 Urechis unicinctus
GTATGTATGTATGTATGTATGTATGTATGTATGTATGTATGTATGTATGTATGTATGTATGTATGTATGTTCGTTTGTTTTTGTGTGGACAATTGTTAGGCGTCAATAATGCACAGAACCTAGAGTCGAGGTCATCGAATAAGTGAAAAATTAGTATCTTGAATAACGCCTTTAATAATGGTCGGATTGCTCATTTTAACTAAACTTTTCCTTGAGTCAAATCATAGTCAATATATCACGACCCAGACAGCGTGATTTCAATTTGATTACTTATAAAATCAGCAATATACATACCATGGTCATGGAAATTGGTTAAATTGTGGTTGTCAAAAACTTAGAATTCATAATTACTTTGTCAATTATGGTCCTATTCTGATTTTTTTCAAACTTCCTGATATAGTTCACCAAGTTCCCCCATGTCCCATGGTCCTACTTCGTTTAACGTTGGTAAGCTTCTAAATAAAAATTCAAGTTTATTTGTCTTGTGATACAGATCGCAATTTTCAGTATATTTGTGTTTCTTGAATGCAAGGTCAAGGCTATCGAAACTTATTTCAATTCATTAATATCTTCCTGGAAAATGATTCAATCGTAAAATCAATTACAGATTGTTGGCAATGAATTGATTTGTTAGCGTTTTCTATGCATATAACAAATTGTAAGATTTCCATGACGATAAGGGTTTTGATGATAATAATTATGTCAATGAAGATTTTTGTGATGAAGGTAATTCTGAACATAACCTTGAGGATTATACTAGTGATGATGAAGATTTTGATAAAAAAATTGTCATCAAAGTTTGGCAAGTTCCCCCATGTACCCATGGGCCTATTTTATTTTCCCTTGCCTTGTTCACTTTAACAATGGGTATTGTCGGGCACGAAGGAAGTACAGGGTCTCTCAGTCCAATAGTAAGCTATGTAAGGTGTGTTATTAATGGTAGGAATGAAAATGATGTACATTACCAAAGATCCTCTTGAAAAGGGTTTCATCCACCCCAGATAGATTATAGTCAACATTACAGTAGCAGTCATTCCCGACAAATATCACAATTCGAGATGGCTGAATTGCTTATGGAAACTGCTTGTTAGTAAGATGTAATAGGTATCAACAAAGAAAAAAATTGATTGAAATATACTCATTATATGACGGGGTTTTCGAATCAGAAACTCGGAATTATCTCACGGGATAATTTCCCACCATACAATCATATTTTTTTGGTGCGAGTAAAACGCGATAATCTAATTTCAGATGGACGACGTGACAGGTCCTGTTAATTCAAAATTTTACTGTGTATATTATATTATTTGTTCGATATTCTTTAACCATAAATTATTTCGGTTTTACGGAAATATAAGCTTAAACTTTACACTTAGTTGTTAAGGGCTCTTTTTACATTTGGTTGTTGCTGTTTTTGGTTGTAGTTATATTTTGGGGGGTTTCTTTGCAGTTAAAATTTTGGGCGTACAAATTGTAGTCAATCATCGAAGCCTAAATGTGCGATATATTTTATA
>CM067346.1:28819518-28822018 GCA_034190875.2 Urechis unicinctus
GGTCTGCGCTGTCATTTTTCAATGCGTACATGTTGAAGTGTGATCTGTGCTGTCAGTTGTCAACGCGTAAATGATGAATTGCTACCTGTGCTGCCATTTGTCCACTCGTCGATGTCTATTACCTGTGCTGTCATTTCTAACGAAATGTTACCTGTCCTGTCTTGTTTGACAAATGCCCGTTTCAGGTCGGATAACAGCGCTGGCTCGTGGTCTGTATGCAAGCACTCCTTAATCCAAGAACCCTCGGATAATCCTATGTAATACTTCCTCATTTTAGCAGCTACAACACTTGCACCAACCACACCTGGACCAACCTCACCTGAACCAACCAACTCCTGCACCATCCACACCTGAACCAACCCACTCCAGCACCAGGATGTAAATGAAAATGAAAATGCACAGGCGATCCTTACTGCACAACCTTTGACTAACAACACATAGACGGACTTCATGGATCCTGTGACATGCTGAAAATTCTCTTCATAAAGCAATGACGGAAACAGTTGCTTAACAATAAAACGTCCATTCCGTTGAGAAATAACGTCCTAAACTCATACTGCTCCCGTCTGCTCTGAACGTGCTCACAGGCTGTTCTGTGTATTTACCTATTGCCTTTAGGCCAACAACACTTTGGGCATATAGCATCGACCGGAAAATGCAGTTAACAGCAAACGGAATCCTACGTTCTCTGCGTAAATGCTTCGCAGCAAGTATCACATACTGTCGACAACTGACATTACTATTTGAGAAAGATCGGTGTAAACTACACGCCTGCACCACGACAAAATAAACACAATTACGTTTTCCTAACCTTAATCCCCTCAGTGTATGGGAACCAGCCAGGATGCAATCAACAATGAATCCTTACGAAAGGCAGGCAATTAATACACTACATTCTAATGGTTTCAAACATTCTCTTTCTTGTCACCATTATACTTAGAGCAGCATATACGGCATTTATTGACCCACAGGCAAGGCTTGCTTTGTAACAGGAGACACCACCAAAAGGCACAGTTAGTAATTCACCCTAATACTTTTTTGACAACTAGTGCATCCCAATACTAATATATATATATATAGATATATATATATATATATATAGATATATATAGAGATATATATATATAGAGAGATATATATATATATATATATAGAGATATATATATATATATATATATATCTATATAGAGATATAGAGATATGAGAGATATAGATATATATATATATATATATATATATATGTATGTATGTATATATCTGTATGTATAAATATGTATATATACATGTATATATATATATATATATCCTATCTCTATTTATATATATATTCTCTTTATCTCTATCTATGTGTCTATGTATTTTATATATATGTATATATATATATATAGTCTATATATATATATATATATATATATATATATATCCTAGTATGTATATATCTCTGTCTCTCTGTATATACATATATCTGTGTCTATCTCTATATGTGTCTCTCTCTCCCTCTCTCTATATAGAGATAGAGATATATATATATCTCTCTCTGTATCTATATCTATCTATACAGATATGTATCTAGATCTCTGTATAGTATATCTGTATATATCTATCTCTCTCTCTAGATCTCTATCTCTCTATCTCTCTCTCTTCTCTATATATATATATATATATATATATATATATATATATATATATATCTATATATATATATATATATACGTATATAAACACACACACTTATAAATATTCACATATATATGCTATTTATAGATAGCTGCTCGGCGCTCGGAAGCTTGGCATCGGAAACCGTGTGTATACATATATATATTTATATATATATATGTGCGTGTATGCGTGTTTGTGTATATATACCCGCTTTGATTGCACCGGGACATCCAGTGCACACTGTCTCGTTGGAAGACATAATAAACTGGGAAGTATATCGATTAATCGAAGCATAATAGAGATTTATTAATTGACGCACGATAGAGCTGAGAGACTGAATCATATTGATGATGTGTATGTGTGTGCGCGTATGTGTGTATATATGCGTGTGAGTGTGTATGTGTGTATGTGTGTGGGTGCGTGTGTGTGTTTGTATATGCGTGTGGTAGTGTGCGTGTATATATATAAAAACTAGATTCGGCAGGAACGCCAACGGCATGTCTTCCAATAGCAAGCCTGGACGACCAGCAATATGGTATCAACAATATTACACAAACAAATGTTATCTCTAAACAAAATGAATTCTTGACCTATTAGTTTAGCAATCGGGTCTGTGATTGCGCCTTGTTAAGAAACCCTATGCGCCGCACATGTTTAAGGTAGATGTCAGCGAGGGGAGCTGGTAACGCGCACTATTTTTCGATAGATGTCACAAGCTGCAGCCCCTTAGATGTTTTGATATGACCCCTTAGCAGATGTTTTGACATGACCCCTTAACCAAGTCAATACAAAGCCGAGGGAATGGCACTAAGCCGGTCTCAGTGGCTTTGGTGGTTTACTG
>CM067346.1:28827018-28834518 GCA_034190875.2 Urechis unicinctus
GCTATTTAAAAAATTGATACGTGTTATTATGCCGTACCAAAACGCATTTCCAAACGCACGTTCCCTTGTTTCAACAAATTAAAATGAGTACCTGCTATCAGCCATGACGGGGGTCAGATCAAAAGCGAACAGTGTATAGCCACGTCGACAGTGTTAACTACGCGCCTACCTCGTGCGAGTCGTTTTATAGAGACCGCCGGTTGGTGACGCCCCCCCCCCCCCCCCCCGCTCCTGTTTTCTTGGCATGTTTCTTAACGGCAGGTGAAACTTTTCGTACCAGCGGTGACGCCATTTTTGCCAGGCACCCTAACACATTCCCCAGACTTTGTCCTCGCTGACCCTTTGCGCCGGAAAAAACGGGGAGCCCACCACCAGCTTGGTTCAGATAATAGGGGGTGTAAATATCAGCCATGGTTTTAAGAATATATCTTCTTGGTTTTAGATACAAGATTCGAATGGGATGGGCCGTCCCGTGTCAACACTTATATCAATTTCTATAGCAGAAAAAGACTTGGTGGCTATCTGGTAATAACATTTCTTTTTATTTGTGAGGTTGATCAAGGGCCCTCGACGATCGTTATCCACTGAGCTTCAATGAGATTGCAATAGACATAAAGCCCGTATAACCTCGATCGGGGTCAACAAGTGCTGACCAACTTGACTCTTTTCAAAAATCACCATCTCAAAACCGAGTCTTTGACACAACCCCTCGTCCATGTAAACTACAACTGACTCATTCGCTAGGGTCATAGTCACTGTCCGTTGTGTCCGATTGTAGGCGAGACGCACTCGCTCTTCATTTTGTTCGTTTAACCGGGCTGCGTGGGCTTCTATCTGCGATCTGACCGTATAAAAACCAGGGGTTATGTGAAAATATCTAGGACGAGTCTCCTCAAATTCATTTACAATATCATATTGTGAACAGATGTCCCGGAGATCATACACATGAGCAACGCGATTGTCTGACCTCCTTTGCTTTGAGCTTCATAGCTTTGAATAACTGCTGCTCTCAACTGATGATCCATTAAGCACTCTCTAGCTTCGACCGCTTTACTAAGAGCCGTGTCAAAATCGTACCCCTGCTCAATCAAGTGCTGTTGATTCATACTAATTTCTAAGTTCTTGTGTAAGTTGTGCATTCATCTGTAACTTGTCTTTTAAAACAGACCACTTATTATACGCATCAGTCATGTTGATGTAACTCTCATGCTATCTTAGTCATCAATGACAGCCCATCAAATTTTAACTCCTTATAACATAACGCCAAATAAAAACACCATTGTATATTTTCATTCTTTTATCATACAATCTGTTTATTACACGTATTTCAATATCTGTTTTCACCGAATCTAACCAATATTTCCTATAGTCTACACATAACCATTTGCTACACTCCAACCACGAAGGGCTGGGATCAATTAAAGCTTCACGCAATTCCCATAACCTTGTCACATACAGTTCATCAACCCGTTCAAGGGAGTCTGCCATACACAGCTGAACTTTTTCCTCAGGTTCTGGCATCAAACAAAGTTCATGTTTTAGCTGTTGCATTTTTTGTTTTGTTATTAGGGTTTCTTTTAAGTCTTCTATCTTCTTCCTACAAACAAAACAAAAAATATTTTAATCTCTAAGAATAAGAACTAACTGTTCAAGATAATCTTAAACATTTTGATTTTTTTGGGGTACTCATGGTAGGATTTAAGTAGACAAGATGTCTGCACACAAAGACATATATACTTACAACATATATAAAAGACAATGAATCGATACTACGATGTAGCGTGATTAAAACAAATACTCACTGAACAGGGAAGGCGGATACGAGGGACCGGGCCGAGATGAATACTGGGTATTCGCCGGTAACACCCACTACACTTCCAAGCTGTTTGTACAGCACATTTTTCGAATACAACCATTGTTCTTCCAAATCCAGACTGGAAATAGTTTTTACCACTAGCTCTTATATGTAAAATTTGGATTTTTTTTTATCCGTGGAAATGAAAAGATGCTGGTGAATGTGTTCCATCTTCGAGAGATAATTTCAGATGAAAACTATTTTCAAATTTACCCACCAAGCCCTTTTTGTAACCCAAAACCCACCCCTTAATTTGAGAAATAACAAATCAATAAACTCTGACAAATTATTTCACCTGCAAGTTAAATTCCAAATGAGAGTTAGATAACACTTTCTTCGAATCAAAATTTTCAATATATAATGACAAGTCTCCTGTAATTTTCATTCATCAGTATTTGAATATTTTTATGGTTATTAATTTTTCGTTCACCTGCAAACTAAAGTGAACATTACAATTTGTCACCAGCTTTCTTCAAACTGTTAAATAGTATCTTATTGACGTATGTTAGATGAATAGAAATTCCTCAACCTCATTAACCCATTCAAAGATATTTCTTTAACAAAATTACAATAACCAGGTGAAAACTCACCGCTTGTTAAATATATTATCTCATTACCAGAATAGAGGAAGTTAATAGTCACTTACAAACACCTTTCAAAGACCCTTCCTAAAATCACAATAGACATCATTATCATATCTTCAACACTTTATAGACCTTTTCACTAGATAACTGAAAATGCCAACCGAAAATAGTTCCGCCGAAAATATCGTCCCAATAATATCGCCCACAAAAATACGTCAGCATAGTTTTCTCAAAAATCGCAGGTAAATGTCCGGAAAACAACTCAAATTGGCTAGAAATTTTTGATCGCTCATAAAATCGACAATTTGCGTTTGATGGTTAAACGTGGGTCAAATGTTATCATGAAAAGCGTCAACCGAATTATAATCTTTTTGGGATGTCCCTAGCGTCATTTCCGGTTGCGAACGAATCGAAGTTAAAATGGGACTGGATTCAAAGTTAACACGTCGTTTCTACCTCGTTAATGGTCGTATCGTAAATTACACTCCAAGGAAGCCCATTTAATTCTGAACAAACAACTTAATATTTTCCGTTTTAAATTATCTGTAGTTTTCTCACAAAGTGAACTTGAAGTACAGCGGGTGTCATTTCTGCTGGCATTTCACTGGTTTGTTAACAACAGCCGATTCATCGCGCCGTACAAAGGTCGCCTCTACTCTCTGCTCACCTCACAGGGCACCTGCAAGTATGGCACGCCGCTGTACTATTTAATAAACTAAGCTTTTCCTAGAGTCAGCCAAATCATTGTCAATCTATCATAGCCCCGGACGGCATGATTCCTTTAATAAATTTGATATATATAATCGTATAAAATCGAAAGTGTTCCCGAGCGCCCCAGGTCGAAAAATCGTGGTTTCAGTCAAAATGTCAACAAAAAGAATATTCAAGCGCTTATAAAACCATCAATAGGTGTTCGATGCTGATAAAAGTTGAGTCAAATGTTCCCCGTGACATTTTAATTCGCATCCTAAGATTTATTGGATGTCAATGAAGCACTTGCGGTTACGGAAGCATCAAATTTTTCAAAAAATGCTTAATATTTCCATGCATTAGAATTCGATTTTAAAACATATTCTGAAAGTGTAATGTAATTGTGAACTTTTTTGGCATACATGTTATTGTAAATAATGCATTGTTAAAAATTCTAGCAGGTCGAAAGTTTCTGGTAGCCAAAATCTCTAAACTTTTTTATTTCGCAATTAATTTACCAATTATCGTCCGATTGTAAAATAATTAACATTCTCTGCAAGCTGAATAAAATATCAAACTTCTATAATGGATGTGTCTTTTCAATATATTCGTCGTTTTCAAAGCGTGTTGAGAAAAAAAATCCCACGAATCCAATCCTCAACTTTTATGGAGTTAACATGTCGTTTCTCCGTCGTTAATGATTATTTCGTAAATTGAATGTCACTCGAAGGAAGCCCTTTAAATTCTCGATATATAACTAATTACCTTGCGTTTTCAATTATCGATAGTTTTCTCACATAGTAAGCTTGAAGTACAGTTCGTGTCATTTCTGTTGGTATGTTAACAGAAGCCTACTCATCTTGCTGTACCAACAAATCAACAAATTTAAAGGGATAAACAGCCCAGAAAGGCGAAAATACATGTAAACGTCCCGTTGAGCTTCACAAAAGGTCGACATTAGTGCTGCTACCCACGACCCCCTTGACAGCGCATGAAAGGTGAGTCAAGCTTCGCATATAACGAGTTAGGGCACCTATACGGACACTTTGTTCAGATGCGCACAGTTTCTTACACACTTTCTCTTTTGACTCACATTCATTCTCCTCAGTTGGCATTCTGGTAAAGAAAAACGTTTATAGCGCTTCGTCTGTATGATCAGCAAATACACACAGACGATAGACTGACAGAGCAGAAGAAACGTGAAGATTCCTTCTCTTCATCCAGGTACGTGAACTTTTTGCAAAAGCTCGTTTTGATTCGCTGGTTGCACTAATCTGCGTAATTATATGATTAACTCGAGAGATCCATAAATTACTTTGCATAAATTGCTGGCTTGTATATAACACAATGTATGGATGAACGCTCACAATGGCATTGCGCGGATTATTACATAATGATTATTTTGTTCATGTCACATATCTACCACAATACAATATCAACTGCGACCCCACAACATACACCACCCCATGTCGTAAACAGTTTTTGTTCTATTTTAACCTCTCTACCTTATAGCGTCTGACCCATCAGTTACCCGTTCGTTGTTGTTGTTGTTATTTCAAGGTAAAGCAGTTCGGCAACTATAGGCCACGTACTGCTAAAAAAACACACAAAAAACAAAAAATTATGTATGAACATGCAATCAGAGGGCGCCAGGTAGGAGGGGTTGAACGAGGAGGGAGAGTTGATTTACATTGTATATTGAAATATAGAAAAGATTAATAGAAGTGAGACTAAGACACCGATGAGTTCATTCAGGCCCTGTGATTTTTAATTTTTAATGCTGATAAACTAAAGTATAATGAGGTGCTTCTAATTAGGGTGCTGAAGGATGCAAAATGCGATGCGGATCCAACACCCTGCGTCTGAGTGTAGCGTACTGTCGAGGGTGGTGGCGGCGCAGCGCTCTCAGTGTGGGAAATAGCGTTCGGACATTTTCACGCCATTTTCTTTGTCTGATTAGTCATGTCTGGAAATGTAGGAGCATGTGGGGGGTGGGGGAGTTTGACTTTAGGCGGTTCAAGCAAAAGCCGAAATGCTATGAGAGGGATTTGATTATGCAAAATCAGATTGAAAGAATTGTATCAGCGGCCAATTTACTAGATAAACTTCATCTAAAAGCGGGTTTGAGGATGTTTCCAACTGAAACCGTACAGTGGCAAGGAATGCTTATAGTCGAAATTTGGTTAGCTGGCTTGAGGTGTTTTATCTGGGGGTGACAACAGCTTCCTCGATACTCCAGATGACGAAAACACCATTGTCTATATGTTGTACCTGTGGTTTGCTTAAGTCCTTGGAGACATAACGTTCATCACATACCTCATTAGTTGCTACATCTCTGTTTAAGAACAAAGCAGCACTGTACGTGAGTTTGGTCATATCTTTCAGCGGTAGCTGGTTGTAGTTGCTGCGCAGACCGTTTGCTTGCAGTGAGTGGAATTGATTAAGGCCCAATTCCCTATCACAGTGCTTATTCTCAGAGATGGCGAAATACTCCGGTAGATTCGAGATGTGTGTGTGTGTGTCGTGGTTAAAGTGTGCCATCGGGGTTTTGAATTGGAATGGGGAAATTCAATACCTTGTACACTTCTAAATAATCTATAACCGAGTTTACAGGGACACATGTATCGTTGTGAATAACAGTCAAATAGCAAACTTTGTGCGAATAGTAGTAATGTAATTCAGTGGACCCGTGTATAAGACTGAACCCGGGGCGATCGGAAATAAGTTGCTCTTCCAATTTAGACAAGGCTTGTTTAATTGAGTCCTGGGATATGGCAATTAGTGCACATAAATCCGCGAACGTAGCATTATTGTGCGAGTCCCTATCTCGGACAGTGACTGTAAAATCGGTCAAGTAGTGCTGTTAAGTCGCTAGCTCGACCGTTTGAGCAATGTTGACAGCGGGCTGTTCGAATCACGAATTTGTGACACAAATTTTACTAGGGACACAATGAAATTGAGTGTATTTATGGCATCATCGTTCAATAATATACTCACTGTGCTTACCGCGCGACGGATGATCTAAGTCCCGGTCGTAGCAGTTTTAAGAAAACGTGAAGCCAGGTTTATCCGTCGGCGTGTGCCGAACAAGGTTGAAATCGGCCTTCTTCTCTAATAAAAGCCACCCCTTAGTTGACTTTAACCGTCTGTGGTATCTCTGGCGAGATGGTCGGCACCAAGTGCGGCATGACTACCACATTCAGCAAAATTGCCATGATATTTTCCATTGTAGAGGTTGGAGTTTGCTCTAGGAGAAGATAAGGAGCAAGTGACTGTTCTACCTGCGGTCACCCACATCTGTAGATCCCCTACCATAATACAAATATACAGTTTTATTACAGGTTGAATTGAGGGGAATACATTACAAAGTTGGATTATGAGTTTACCTTATTACCGCCAAGACACTAGACACAAAACCATCCACCATTATCTTCTTGATAGATTCCATACTGCTATGATAAAGACTTATCATACATGGTATGAGCGATAATACAGTATAAATATTTAGAGGCCAAATTTGAATTATGCATGTGATGATGGCATGTGACATAGCAACACTGCAAATACAATAAAATAACTAGATTCGGCAGGCACGCCATCGGCAAGTCTTCCAATGGCAAGCAATCGGGTCTGTGATTGCGCCTTGTTAAGAAACCCTATGCGCAGCACACGTTTACGATAGATGTCAGCGAGGGGAGTTGGTAACGCGCACTATTTTTCGATAGATGTCACAAGCTGCAGCCCCTTAGATGTTTTGATATGACCCCTTAGCAGATGTTTTGACATGACCCCTTAACCAAGTCAATAAAAAGCCGAGGGAATGGCACTAAGCCGGTCTCAGTGGCTTGGTGGTTTACTGCTTTGCCTTTTGATCCACAGGCTGTGGGTTCGACTCCAAGGTGTGACAACCTGACTCGTGACTCGGATGATCACGTACAAATGGTGGTCACATCTTTGAAAAGGGATGTAAAAGATCCTTTGAGGACGACGTGCTCCGTAGCAGTGACCAGTTTAGAGTAATTTACTCAATTGTAGTCGTACATAGCTTAGTTGCTAAATACGAATATGTTTCGATGCACACAAACACACACACACACCCACGTTACTGGTCGATTACGTAAGGTTAGGACTTCTTTGAGTTGGCACAAGCGCCAACGGCATGTCTTCCAACGGCAAGCCTGGACGACCAGCAATACGGTACCAACAATATAACAACAAACAATATTATCTCTAAACAAAATATATATATTTATATATATATATATATATATATATATATATATATATATATATATATTATATTATATATATTTATATCATATTTTATATATATTTTATCTATCTCATATACTCTATATATGTATATATTTA
>CM067346.1:28839518-28892018 GCA_034190875.2 Urechis unicinctus
TGTTACTACGTGGTCCCATTAAAGAAGACTTTATTCGCCTCAGTCTTTCCATTTATTAAACTAACGCACGTTCTCTGTCATTCGTTCACGTTTAGGGTAAGCCATGAGATCGTCACTACGCAGATCATTTAAATTGGCCCATAGCCAGCCTGAAGTCTGTCAATCGGGTGTGTTTACAATTTCTTGGCAGCATTCCATTACGTCTAGCCATCTGTCTGATTAACATATGAACTTTGAAACGTGACATCATCAGGGCTACAAAGTGTGACGTCACACCGCTGTTTACGATCCTAACTGGGTGTTTGACACCTGTTCGCTGTGGCATTCTAGTCACGCCTTGGAGTAGCTCTGGTCCGACAGTGATATACGTGTTGCGTGAACCCTGGCAGATTGATGGCGGATCGCAGCGCCCTGTGTTTTCCTTAGATCTCTATAATTTTGTTTGCAACTAAACTTAGCTTTAAACAGTCTTGGGGATAGGGGGTGATGATGAGGTAGGGAGAGGAGATGGGGTAAAGGGAGAAACATAAGATGGTTGAGGGTGGGGAGCCCGGGGTGGGGAGCAGCTGGAACAAGGGATGCTGCTTGGGCGTAAGAAATGTTTCTGGTAAATTTGATTTGATTTATTGATTGGGCGCCTTTATAGGCTGCGCTGTGATTACCACCACAATTTTTTCTCTTTAGTTTGACATTGAGTAAAGGGGTGGCGCTCTCCACAGTTTGGACAAGAGGAGTTATTTGGGCAGAAAGGGGAAGTATGGCCATATCTGTTGCGTTTAAAACATCTGGTGGGGATGGAAATGTAAAGTTTAACGTTGCGAAAGGTGTATCCTATTTGTACTTTGGTGGGGAGGTCAGGAGTAGAAAAGGTTAGTTCATCTTGAAAAGAGAACGAAGAAAAATTTAAGCGAAATTCTGGCGCCAAAGATCCGGAGCAACATAACACGTCCGTATACTACGGTGACCGATCTGGTAAATCAATCGGGTGGGATTATGACGACATAATTATGTAGTCCTGACTTGTGGCCTTGGCCCGAAGCCAGTTTTCGTCCCAGAATCGCCAAAACACTCCATGTAATTACTAAGCTCTCAAAGCTCAAATTTGTCATAGCGTAGTTTGTCATAATGAATCAGACAGTTTCGTATGACATTTGACATTAATCTGAACATTTCACGAACGAGTTCAAGGCAGCCCTACATGAAGCAATGAAATGACAATGCAATGAAAGGTTCGCTTTCATAACTTACGTGGCTTTCAGCGAAATATTTGATCATGTCATAGAACGCACTTCATTGTGTCAACAGTAAGTTGAGCACATAACGTCAAGTAAAATGGGTTTTGTGCTAGTTGTCGAATTAACAGGCTAAGCTCGGTGTAATCATATTGCCTCTGCAGACTCCAGTTTGCTGCGACCTGACTATTTGCCAAAATATGTTCCACTATTCAAAGGTCTGCACGATGCCGACCGATTGAGCGCAGTCCTCTCCCAAGATTCGACATCACCTCGATTTATGACTTGGCTTATAGAAAAAACCAAACCAAACCTGGAATCTCTACCATTTGCGTAGCTCTAGAAAATACCATTTATTCTTTCTTCAACGACTAGTCATTTCTAGATGCGGTTGTTCACAGGTCCAATTATTTCTCCGCTCATGCTTCGTATCATCGTGACTGAAATTCCCGCTTGTTTAGACTTGAAATTTTGCTGATAATATGCCCGGGTCGCTTGACTTGAAACCGAGGGCATTTACTTGGGTACTACCAAGATTCGATTTTTACTTCGATTTATGTTCAAAGCTATTATTGATAGAGACGTGAAATAAATCACCCCAGATGCACGTCCACATGCAGAGCTCGAGCGTTATTCATCTGGGCTTTTGTTCCATGACAAGTGTTCCGTTCAAATTCGCCATTGATTTGCTGTGATATACAGCTAAACGACATGTTAAGCCTGTTCTCATAAAAAATGACCATTGAATTCAATCAAACGAGCGCGACCAGCAATGGCTCCTTGAAGAAGCCATTCAAGATGTGACTTCTCTATTAAAAGCGACGCTACACGCTTGTCTTTCATATCATTTGTTGTGTTTGTTCAGATACTCGCCTGTGGGATGTTCGCCAGCGGCAGGCACATTGAGTCACGATCGGGTTATTGCTCGGACTCCCAAGACTGCCCATCCGATCAATATTGCTCGCAGGATTTCCTCTCCTGCTTCAGCTGCACGGAGATCTGCCATGAAGGGAATGAGCAATGGTGCAAGACTAACTGCCCATGTAAAAATATTTCATTTTAGGTCATTCATTCGAAAACCTGATTTGCCAAGGGAAAGATCTTATCGATTATCTTCATAATTATCCTTTACTTGACCTATTTGATGCAGATTTTCTTTAATTTTGTCTCAGGGTTTTGGGAGTACGTTTTTAATGCACCTCAGACAACGACTGAGACTGCCAAATTATCCACCATGGCAGTGACCCCTGAGATCATAACAGTTATGTCTGAAGCGGCGAACCCCACGATACCGGACCATGACCTTCTGGCTCTAAAGATAGCTGGATTTGTCTTGGGCGGCTTGCTGTCATTAGCCCTGCTCGGTGTAGGCATCTACTTAGGTCGAAAGGCGTTCGGTGAGTTCTAATTCTCACGAAAATAAAATACAATTGTGATACATTAAGAGTGAGGTTTGTAAGGAAACGCGCGTCTTATTGGTTGTCTGATTCTGATGTCATAGCCAAGTGGAGGAAGCGACAGGGGAACCTGAGTGCTACAAGCAGCGTGAGTGGATCTCGCCCAATGTCGGATAGAGGCGGCCCCATAGGTACCCCTGAAGAGCGAGATGAAACACTGAATCAGACTGAACTAGTGCCACTGAACCTGACTGCTGGTCGTGATGTGACGGGTAATGCTGTCCCTCCAGATGCTGCTGCTGCTGCTACTGGTAGTGATGATGATGATGATGATGACGCGGAAGGAGAGTTGTACAGTGTAACGAGCTCCATGGCTAGCCTTGGTAGTCACAGATGATGAGAGCGATCATTATTGTTAATGGAGTGAAAAGCATGTGTGTGGCAGGTAACAAGTACACTTAACTGTCAACCAATATGGCGTTTGAATGTTATTCCTAATTTATTCTAGCGCATTTGGGGTTCATGTTACCCAAATGACTTCATGTAGTTGTTTCTGAGTGTCATGCACGTATATTTCCGAGGCATTTGACAGTTTTCTCCAATATGTGCTTATTATTTATCATGTATTTATATTAGGCAGTAGAGTATTTAAACAAAGTAGCTATGTGCAATACAAATCAATGGATTTGTGTTGATAAGGAAGTTGATGAAACTCTAATAATAGTGTATTATAGGCATATATACTTCCGGTCTGGAAATCGTCGCTTCCTTTAAAACGAAATCTGCTGTTACGTGAGCTGACAGTTACCACATAGGTAATTCCTGGTAATATTTTTCATGTTATATCATGGCAAGGTATCCGTCCGAAGGCGCCTGAGTCTCAAACAGAGGAGGTCAATCTGTAGTTTATTGGCGTATTTGTCCTTGGTATAGTCGTATATTAATGGCTAAACTAACGCCGTTACTTTTGTTTGAACATTTTTTCTCCATAAAACCGTGAACTCCCATCGGGGGGGGGGGGGGGGGGGGGGGGGGGGGGGGGGGGGGGAAAATCTGGGAGCAAATGGTATGTCATGCTCTTCCCATACATCGTTGGTAGATTAGCAACAACGTCTTTTCCCACGAGCAACTTCTCCAAATACTCTCGTTGCTTATCTTTCATTTCCAATCCCGGTTTGTAACTCTCTATTGCTTTTTTCAGTCGATTAGTCAATGTGTGGGGAGATAGTAAATTTACAATCAAGTTTACGAAAAACGACCTTGATGACGTCAATGAGCGCGTTCACATGTTATCGCCCGGGGGTGGGACCGTCTTTGACTGGGAGTGGTTGGACTGCTTACTGCAATGTCCCCTTGTGGCTGAGATCAGAATGTCCTTCTAATAACTCTGTGTTTCATGACATGTGCTGTTGCCTTTAAGCTGTCTTGTGTCTTATATCTCCATCGGACTTATTGGGTTAACGTGGACCATATCAACATGAACAGGGTAACGAACATTCAATTATTCTATGGGGCAGCGTGGAATTAGTTTTCCAACTGATGACAAATTAGCTATAGATTCATTGCTCATTTTTACTATACTGACATAATCATCTAAGGCAGTGTTCGCCGTGAATAGCTCTCGATACCGTTGTGTTCTGACCTCCGGATGATATTATTAGTGACTTAACATTGTTTTATTGTTAAATGGTGGTTAGCGTTCTGAACCCTGGTTTTGCTTTGACTCTAATCATTTGATATTCTTCATTATTATTCTGTAGACACCAGAAGTTTAATGTGCAATATTCTCTCCTCCTTGCATAATGACAGCAACTGTTTTTGTTGACGTTATAACAACAGAACTCTAGTTTAAAGTCAAGAGTGCAAATATTGAACCAGTTGGTACCAAGGCCATTATCCGCAGTGATCATTTATATGTGGTATTCATGCTTGAAAAGCAAAACGTTCTTTCATATTAAGATGTGTTTATATTTTTACAGTTTTTGCATGAATAAACAATATATTAATAGCATTTATCTTCCGTGTTAAATGTGCATGAAAGGCTGATGAAATCTGGCAATAGGTTGTATATCAGTGTTGTTAATCAAACAAGGTTGAAAATTCCTCCATCGTTCATTTGAGATTTTTCCATAATTTAGTTGCGCAATTGGCAAATGATAGCTGCATCACTGACAAAATCAATTCATAAACACAAAAATATATAGTGGTACTATCTAAGTAAAGCAATATTTTGACCCAAGATACAAAATCCATACCTAATTTATGTATGTATGTATGTATGTATGTATGTATGTATGTATGTATTTATGTATTTATGTATGTATGTATGTATGTATGTATGTATGCATGCATGCATGCATTTTTGACACGCAATTTTTTAAATGTTCCCCAATTTGTTTTTGTATATGGTCGGCCCAATAAATGCACAGTATTCCGAGTTTTTTTTTTTACCTTGACCGTATGCTAAGGTCAGCGTCATCGAAAAACTCCGTTAATAATGGTCGGATCGTCATATGATTTGCATCATTTGTAGCTCAATCTAATTGTAAACTTAAGGACTTTAGTCGGATCCCTTGATTTCATGGATGTCGATGACGTCACTTCCGGTTATATAACGTGGTTAATTTTTGGCCGATTTTGAAATTTTAAAAGATCCTTATACAGTTCGCCAAGTTCTCCCATGTTTTGTTTGTGGGTTTGTTGGTATTTAAAAAAATTTTTGGCATGGATATAGGTCGCAATTTTTTAGAATTTTTTTTTGTTAACTGGTTGGGAGCATTGATGCGCAGACCACAGATATTTTGTTTTGACCTTGACCGGAAACTAAGGTCAAGGTCATCGAAAAATTAAAAAACTAGTATATCGAATAACTACGTTAATAATGGTCCGATCGATCCCAAATTTGCATCAATTTGTAGCTCGTTTAAATTGCAAACTTTTTCTCAATCCCTGTCAATGCATCGAACCAAGAGTTTTCCCAAGTGTCACAGGTCGAAAAACTGTGGTATTGACCCAAATGTATTGTTTTATCACATTTTTCAATCGCTTATAAAATCGACCATATGCGATTAATGGTCATAAAAATTGCATTTAATGTTATTTCGGGCAGCGTCTAACAATGGTAAGTGTTTAATGGATGTCAATGACGTCACTTCCTGTTATGAGAACAGATGTAATTCAGCGGTGCAATCGGAAGTTAACACGTTTCTCGAATAATGCGTAGTTTTCTCACGAATCACAGGTAAAAGTTCGGAAAACAGCTAAAATTGGCAAGAAATTTTCCATCGCTTATAAAATGACAATATGCGTTCGATGGTCATAAAAAATAGGGTCAAATGTTATCATGGAGAGCGTCAACCGAATTATAACTTTTTTGGGGAAGTCGCTGACGTCATTTCCGGTCACGAACGAATCAAATTTAAAATGGGACTGAAATCTGAAGTTATCGCGTCGTTTGTTCGTCGTGAATGGTCAATTAGTCCAATTGACTGTCAAAATGCATGTAGGATATAGAGCGCGTTTACTCTCTGCTTTATTGTGAATTCTATGAACAACACTGATGTTATTGCTTACACTAACAACCATAGATATAGTTTCGGCCAAATTGATATTATTTAACGTGTCTGGATACAATAGCCTACTTCCGAACAACAACCTAAACCCCTCTAATTGGGCGATTCCAACCAGTTGTCAAGTAACTGACATGATCAATCTTTTACAACCGATATTTCAAGAGTTATGTGGGTCTTTATTTTTAAATGAATAAGAGGCTTTGTTATGATTAAATGAGACCAAATGTGTATAAGCTAACAGACAACGATTAACTACTTAAGCAAAATATGTTATGGCTTGTTGGTACTGTTAAAATTCAAGAAATACATTCATAGCATGACACTATGTAGCGTTATGATGCGGTAGTCAGTTGGACGATAATTAATGGTGCTGTAAGCGTGGGCTGATATGTTTGAGTTACTGTTGTTGCTTTACTTCATGTGATAAATTTCTAAAGTATAGTCGTGTCATGAAAAGCCCCAAAAAATTTAACATATTGATGCAACACACAGGAAACGAAACCATGCCGGTCAATAGTACATACTCATCCTTGACTTTCGATGGTTCCCACAAGACATAATAACGATGATAACGTAATGATGATTCGTGCCTTATGATTTTTCATTTCCCATGAATCACTTTGCAATCATAACGATTTTCATGATTCTTGGGTGTATCTTATATACTTACTTATAATTTAGTCAATTATTGTACGATCGTAATTTTTTTTCATTTTTCAAATTGGCGAATCGTATGGCCAAGTTATCTTGGTCAATCGCGTTTGTATGTATGTATGTATGTATGTTTGTTTGTTTTTATGTGGACAATTGTTAGGCGTCGATAATGCACAGAGCCGAGAGGTTTTATTTTGACCTTGACCTGAAACTAAGGTCGAGGTCATCGAATAAGTGAGATATTAGTATCTCGAATATCCTTGAGTCAGCCAAATCATAGTCAATATATCACGACCCAGACATCGTGATTTCAATTTGATTACTATAAAATCATCAATATACATACCATGGTCATGGAAATTGATTAAATTATGGTTGTCAAAAACTTAGAATTCATAATTACTTGGTCAACTATGGGCCGATTTGTTTCTAACTTCCTGATATAGTTCACCAATTCCCCCATGTCCCATGGTCCTACTTCGTTTAATGTTGGTAAGCTTCTAAATAAAAATTAAAGTTTATTTGTCTCGTGATACAGATCGCAATTTTCAGTATATTTGTGTTTCTTGAATGCAAGGTCAAGGTTATCGAAACTAATTTCAAATCATTAATATCTTCCTGGAAAATGATTCAATCGTAAAATCAATTACAGATTGTTGGCAATGAATTGATTTGTGACCGTTTTCTATGCATATAACAAATTGTAAGATTTCCATGACAATAAGGGTTATGATGATAATAATGATGTCAATGAAGATTTTTGTGATGAAGGTAATTCTGAACATAACCTTGAGGATTATACTAGTGATGATGATGATTTTGATAAAAAAAATTGTCATCAAAGTTCGGCAAGTTCCCCCATGTACCCATGGGCCTATTTTATTTTCCCTTGCCTTGTTCACTTTAACAATGGGTCTTGTCGGGCACGAAGGAAGTACAGGGTCTCTCAGTCCAATAGTAAGCTATGTAAGGCGTGTAGGAAGGAAAATGATGTACATTGCCAAAGATCCTCATGAAAAGGGTTACATCCACCCCAGATAGATTATTTCTTGAGGAACTGCGTCTATGTTACGGAGGTTGATTAAATAAGTCGTGATTGGCCTGTGATAATATGCAGACATTCCTGACCAAGATAGACATTACAGTAGCAGTCATTCCCGACAAATATCACAATTCGAGATGGTTGAATTGCTTATGGAAACTGCTTGTTAGTAAGATACAATAGGTATTAACAAAGAAAAAAAATGATTGAAATATACTCATTATATGACGGGGTTTTCGAATCAGAAACTCGGAATTATCTCACGGGATAATTTCCCACCATACAATCATAATTTTTGGGTGCGAGTAAAACGCGATAATTTAATTTCAGATGGACGACGTGACAGGTCCTGTTAATTCAAAATTTTACTGTGTATATCATATTATTTGTTCGATATTCTTTAACCATAAATTATTTTGGTTTTACGGAAATATAAGCTTAAACTTTACACTTAGTTGTTAAGGGCTCTTTTTACATTTGGTTGTTGCTGTTGTAGTTATATTTTGGGGGGTTTCTTTGCAGTTAAAATTTTGGCCGTACAAATTGTAGTCCATCATCGAAGCCTAAATGTGCGATATATTTTATAACATTTCCCATTAGTATGTATGGCAAAGTCAGTTTGTGTGACGAAAAGGTAAGCCATGCCTGTATATCTTCCTAGGGTATTCTGTAAAGCCATTCTTTAGACAATAATTCACGAAACGAGACAACATAATTCGTGAGCATTTCAAATGCGGGTGTTTAAAAGGCGAAGTACATACTTTCAAAATATGTAGCTACAATTATGAAAATGTTTGATTAAAGTACTTTTTAACTAATATATATTATTAATAATGCGACATTTAGATGGAAAAAAAACACGTTGCCGCCGCACGCCATTGGAAAGCGACGAAAAATATCGCGCGATATATGATAACTATCAACAAAGCGCATAAGTTAACATAAATATACACCTATGTTACTGGTAATGTATCCGTTCGATATGTTGGTAATATGTCAAAACGGTTATTTTGCAACGTAAAATCGAAGATTGGTATCGAATAAAATTGTTGTTGTTTGGACAAGACGTCGGCACAGACATTGTGAAAACATTGTCTACATTCCTGACTCCAGGGGTTCCACTACTCACCCAAGAGCGATATTCAATATCCGAAACATGTATTCGTCCCTGTGCCAGGGGCTGGGGGTTCTCGACAAGTGGAAACCGAAATGTCTGGCTATGTTTGGAACGCTAATACATCACTGTTCATTATTGATTGAGTCTGTTCAATCTATGCTGAGTTACTTTGGGCAATTAAATGTGCTAGGAGTAACTTGGAACAATTTATATGTTCATTACCTGTGATGGCAAAATACCTCGACATTTAAGGAATTGCATTTCAACAAAGCTAAATTGCTTTGGCCTTTTGTGTCATTTAAATACCAAATACAACCCATAAGTCGCAGCTAGCGATATAAAAAAACATTTTCTCATTGGCGAGCAACCCCACCACATCGCTCATTTGCGATTTTGGGTGGCTTTCCAATCATGGTGTGAGTTCGATTAGTCTCTTTGTGAAATAAGCCATCCATTCAATGTGATAGGAAATTATTCATTCTGATATCATATTTAGCCCTCATCTATGAAATAGCATAATTTCAAAATATAAATAAATAGAATCGAACTCGAAATGAGCATAACCTGTTGAATAACAGCCAGCGTACGTACTTTGTATGCGTGTGAGCCAAAAAACTAGACTAGAATATATTGCAGAGGAACCTTAAAACGTTTCCAAATTTGATTAAACTGGATATGAGTAAGAATAAATCGTTGAAATGATTACTGTTTTGAAATAGATAGCATTTTGAAAGCCAAGATTTCTCCACACGAAGTTATCATCACAACTTTGGGGCGTTACTTATTTTGTATCGTAGTGAGTAATACATATTGTTTCATTATTTGCTGAATAACTTATTGGAGATTTTGATAACTTATTGTGACACCTACTCATAACGCCGGCTTCGGCGGCATGGAATGTCATGAAAACTACAAGCTGACAGTGAACGCTTCAGTTCCTGTTCAATCAGGGATTCGATCCGGTAAAACTGTGAACGATCGCGCACCTTGAGCTTAGCTCAGCAATTGTTGTCGTTGTTATGCATGACGTCATATGCGATGTGCTGAGGCAAGCGTTCGTGGGGCTATATAAGCGTAGGTTAACTGCATGTGAGTTGTCGCGAAACCAGCACCGAGAGGAACACTGCGGACCACGTTAAAGGGGTGTGCCTCTCACACCCACCCAGCCGGCCATGGCTGTCGACTGGAAGTGGGTGTTGTCACACATTGAGACAAACCCCACCTGACGGTTCAAGCTTACTTCGTAGCCTCTTGGGGCTTTCTAGCTCCAGGAATAAACAACCGGCCTCCGGGGACACACGCCGCAGCGACCCTGCCATCACTCAGTGAGTGCGAGAGGGTTGGCGTGCTACCCGCTGGCCACCGGTCCGATCAGGCAGGCTCGCCGGGGCGCTCACGGACTGCCAGCGTATCATGTTACCGCTTGGCAGTACGTGGCGTTTATAGGAAGCTCGTGTTGATCGAATCTGCGGCTGGTGGTGATATTCAACGAGACTGCCCGGGGGTTGGTCAGCTAATATTTACTTATCACAGTGGCTTGGTTATAGTCTTTTTTCATTGTGTATGGTAAAGTTTAAATCGACCGTAAAGTAACTCGCAGGGCATTGGTCCCAGTGTCAGCTCACTTTCTTTCATTTGTGAAATTGCAATGGTGTGTAAAATCTAAAGAACATATCCAAGTCACTGTGAATGTGATAAATTCGCTATAGATCGTGGAGACTGCGCTGCAAGCTGGTAACCGCCATGTGTTGGGATTTGTCTATGTTGCGACAACGCTCTCTTCCGGTGTCGGACGTAATGGAGCAGAATATTCGTCAGGGTGCAGTATCAGTCTTGAATATCGTCCGATTATTGTTTTATTAGCCGATTTGCCCCACAGGAGAGGTTCTCTTGGGCACCCCCACGAGAGGCCTAAGAAACAGGATTGACTATTTCCAAATGTGCAACTTGTGATACTGAATGCCGTCTCTCGCTTCTCGAATCTCGCGATTCCCGAACAAGATCAAAACATCAAGAGCAATGAGGGCATCCCCGATTTATATGTTTCCCATAACTTATAATATGCAATGGAATTCAAGACGTTTATGAATGCTTTTGTTGTAGTTAACAACAATATCGGCCGATCTTAGATATATTCATACATAAATCCATTTGTTTTGATATTTGGAAAAGAGAATAAATATTTGTTAAATACTATTTGGTTGTTTTTTTATAACCTGGCCATCTGTTGTTATACATCAGTTGATTTACGAGTAGGGATATGCTATTACATCTATAAATGTCAACATTGAATGGCAATAACTTGTTGACATTCCTAACGTTCTCTTTTAGTTTAAAATTAATCCAGTATTTTTGGTTGATGGGGTTGCTGGAATGGTAAAATCCCCAATCCATCATTAGCACTAGCATCAGATGAACAACTAGGGTTGTTAATACTAGTATAATCAATGTAAAATTTATATAGACTGCACCAACAGGGACATTCTCTTGGCTTATTTGGACCAATTAGAGCCTTTTATATATTGACTGAAGAGAATCATTTTACATTTCAATTGAATTGTGTTAGTATATTAACAAGACTTGGATGATATCTCAATGCTGTGGAATGTTCTTTGTCTGTACGAGCTGTTGTAATTTCAAGAGATAATGGTTGCAAAGAATTAACCTATAACCAAGGAGAGACAGCCCTAAATCATGAGTGCCAAATACAAGAATCTCTTAAAGGTTTAGTTTTATCATAGATAATTTCTCCCTGCTTACGATATCTAAGCCATGAGGATACTAATGAACTGTAATAGTCTTTTCAAATACCTGTCAATAAAGATATGTTTCTGATGGCGTGCAAAGCTGACCAAGATCAACACTGTGTTACAAGTTGTTATTCATTACAGCAAGATGATCGCTTGCTCGAGTTATAAGAAAACTGAGCTCGTAGAATCAGTAAGAAATGCCTGTAGCACCGTAAATATTGTGGACTTGATCGTGGAAGATGATGGAGAGAATACTTACAATAAACAATTAGCATAGAGGGTCAGCAAGTCAATTTCGAGAAACAATACAATGTATAGCTTCTCTTTTCACCAGCTGGTACCATAGTCTGCTGGATGTGAGTGCACAGGGTAATTTTTAATTTATATAATTAGAATATTTAACCTAAGAAAGTTGAATACAGATATATCACACATCTTATAAATATGTATAAATACCTATGAAGACTTGCTGGTACAATATCAACTTTTATGTGGTGTTGTGGTTTGGTGGAAAAGAGGTATGTTTGTTATGTATTTTCTCATCTTTCTTTGCAGAGATGATGGTGTATGTATGTATGTATGTATGTATGTATGTATGTATGTATGTATGTATGTATGTATGTATGTATGTATGTGTGTGTGTGTGTGTGTGTGTGTGTGTGTGTGTGTGTGTGTGTGTGTATGTATGTATGTATGTATGTATGTATGTATGTATGTATGTATGTATGTATGTATGTATGTATGTGTGCATGTATGTATGTATATATGTATGTATGTATGTATGTGGGTATGTGTGTGTACATACATACATACATACATAAATACATACATAATACATACATACATAATACATACATACATACATACATACATACATACATACATACATACATACATACATACATACATACATACATATACATACATACATACATACATACATACATACATACATACATACATACATACATACATACATACATACATACATACATACATACATACATACATACATACATACATACATACATACATACATACATACATACATACATACATACATACATACATACATACATACATACATATGTATGCATGCATGCATGCATGAATGCACATTTTATAGAGGTTTTGTTTTGACCTTGACCGTAAGCTAGGTCAGGGTTATCGAAAAAGTTAAAAATGGCATCTCAAATAACTCCGTCAATAATGGTTGGATCGTCATATGATTTGCATCATTTGTAGCTCAATCTAATTGTAAACTTAAGGATTTGAGTCGGATCCCTTGATTAAATGGATGTCGATGACGTCACTTCCGGTTACATAACTTGGTAATTTTTGGGCCGATTTCGAAATTTAAAAAAATCCTTGTACAGTTCGCCAACTTCTCCCATGTTTTGTTTGTGGGTATGTTAGTATGTAAACTTTTATTTGGCATGGATACCGATCGCAATTTTTTAGAATATTTTTTCGTTAACTGGTTGGGAGAAACCGGAAACTAAGGTCAAGGTCAGCGAAAAATTAAGAAACTAGTATATCGAATAACTCCGTTAATAATGGTCTGATCGATCCCAAATTTGCATCAATTTGTAGCTCGTTTAAATTGCAAACTTTTTCTCAATCCCTGTCAATGCATCGAACCAACAGTTTTCCAAAGAGCCCGTTGTCGAAACATTGAGGTATCAATTCAAATGTATCATTTTATCACATTTTTCAATCGCTTATAAAATCGACAATATGCGATCAATGGTCATAAAATGGGCATTAAATGTTATTTGGGTCAGCGTCTAACAATGGTAAGTGTTTAATGGATGTCAATGACGTCACTTCCTGTTATGAGAACAGATGTAATTCAGCAGTGCAATCGGAAGTTAACACGTCGTTTCTCGAATAATGCGTAGTTTTCTCACGAATCACAGGTAAAAGTTGGGAAAACAGCTAAAATTGGCAAGAATTTTCGATCGCTTATAAAATGACAATATGCGTTCGATGGTCATAAAAAATAGTTATCATGGAGAGCGTCAACCGAATTATAATTTTTGGGGGGAAGTCGCTGACGTCATTTCCGGTCACGAACGAATCAAATTTAAAATGGGACTGATATCTGAAGTTATCGCGTCGTTTGTTCGTCGTGTATGGTCAATTAGTCCAATTGACTGTCAAAATGCATGTAGGATATAGAGCGCGTTTACTCTCTGCTTTATTGTGAATTCTATGAACACAACTGATGTTATTGCTTACACTAACAACCATAGATATAGTTTCGGCTAAATTGATATTATTTAACGTGTCTGGATACAATAGCCTACTTCCGAACATGGTTAGAAAACAACCAAAACCCCTCTAATTGGGCGATTCCAACCAGTTCTCAAGTAACTGACATGATCAATCTTTTACAACCGATATTTTAAGAGTTATGTGAGTCTTTATTTTTAAATGAATAAGAGGCTTTGTTATGATTAAATGAGACCAAATGTGTATAAGCTAACGGACAACGATTAACTACTTAAGCAAAATATGTTATGGCTTGTTGGTACTGTTAAAATTCAAGAAATACATTCATAGCATGACACTATGTAGCGTTATGATGCGGTAGTCAGTGGGACGATAATTAATGGTGCTGTAAGCATGGGCTGATATGTTTGAGTTACTGTTGTTGCTTTACTTCATGTGATATATTTCTTAAGTATAGTCGTGTAATGAAAAGCCCCCAAAAATTTTAACATATTGATGCAACACACAGGAAACGAAACCATGCCGGTCAATAGTACATACTCATCCTTGACTTTCGATGGTTCCCACAAGTCATAATAACGATGATAACGTAATGATGATTCATGTCTTATGATTTTTCATTTCCCATGAATCACTTTGCAATCATAATGATTTTCATGATTCTTGGGTGTATCTTATATACTTACTTATAATTTAATCAATTATTGTACGATCGTAATTTTTTTTCATTTTTCAAATTGGCGAATCGTATGGCCAAGTTATCGCGTTTGTATGTATGTATGTATGTATGTTCGTTTGTTTTTGTGGACAATTGTTAGGCGTCAATAATGCACAGAACCTAGAGTCGAGGTCATCGAATAAGTGAGAAATTAGTATCTTGAATAACTCCTTTAATAATGGTCGGATTGCTCATTTTAACTAAACTTTTCCTTGAGTCAAATCATAGTCAATATATCACGACCCAGACAGCGTGATTTCAATTTGATTACTTATAAAATCATCAATATACATACCATGGTCATGGAAATTGGTTAAATTGTGGTTGTCAAAAACTTAGAATTCATAATTACTTGGTCAATTATGGTTCGATTCTGATTTTTTTCAAACTTCCTGATTTAGTTCACCAAGTTCCCCCATGTCCGATGGTCCTACTTCGTTTAACGTTGGTAAGCTTCTAAATAAAAATTCAAGTTTATTTGTCTCGTGATACAGATCGCAATTTTCAGTATATTTGTGTTTCTTGAATGCAAGGTCAAGGTTATCGAAACTTATTTCAAATCATTAATATCTTCCTGGAAAATGATTCAATCGTAAAATCAATTACAATTGATTTGTTAGCGTTTTCTATGCATATAACAAATTGTAAGATTTCCATGACGATAAGGGTTTTGATGATAATAATTATGTCAATGAAGATTTTTGTGATGAAGGTAATTCTGAACATAACCTTGAGGATTATACTAGTGATGATGATGATTTTGATAAAAAAAATTGTCATCAAAGTTCGGCAAGTTCCCCCATGTACCCATGGGCCTATTTTATTTTCCCTTGCCTTGTTCACTTTAACAATGGGTATTGTCGGGCACGAAGGAAGTACAGGGTCTCTCAGTCCAATAGTAAGCTATGTAAGGTGTGTTATTAATGGTAGGAATGAAAATGATGTACATTACCAAAGATCCTCTTGAAAAGGGTTTCATCCACCCCAGATAGATTATTTATTGAGGAACTGCGTCTATGTTACAGAGGTTGATTAAATAAATCACAAGTCGTGATTGGCCTGTGATAATACGCAGACATTCTTGACCAAGATAGTCAACATTACAGTAGCAGTCATTCCCAACAAATATCACAATTCGAGATGGCTGAATTGTTTATGGAAACTGCTTGTTAGTAAGAAAAAAAATGATTGAAATATACACATTATATGACGGGGTTTTCGAATCAGAAACTCGGAATTATCTCACGGGATAATTTCCCACCATACAATCATAATTTTTGGGTGCGAGTAAAACGCGATAATTTAATTTCAGATAGACGACGTGACAGGTCCTGTTAATTCAAAATTTTACTGTGTATATCATATTATTTGTTCGATATTCTTTAACCATAAATTATTTTGGTTTTACGGAAATATAAGCTTAAACTTTACACTTAGTTGTTAAGGGCTCTTTTTACATTTGGTTGTTGCTGTTGTAGTTATATTTTGGGGGGTTTCTTTGCAGTTAAAATTTTGGCCGTACAAATTGTAGTCCATCATCGAAGCCTAAATGTGCGATATATTTCATAACATTTCCCATTAGTATGTATGGCAAAGTCAGTTTGTGTGACGAAAAGGTAAGCCATGCCTGTATATCTTCCTAGGGTATTCTGTAAAGCCATACTTTAGACAATAATTCACGAAACGAGACAACATAATTCGTGAGCATTTCAAATGCGGGTGTTTAAAAGGCGAAGTACATACTTTTAAAATATTTAGCTACAATTATGAAAATGTTTGATTGAAGTACTTTTTAACTAATATATATTATTAATAATGCGACATTTAGATGAAAAAAACACGTTGCCGCCGCTCGCCATTGGAAAGCGACGAAAAATATCGCGCGATATATGATAACTATCAACAAAGCGCATAAGTTAACATAAATATACACCTATGTTACTGGTAATGTATCCATTCGATATGTTGGTAATATGTCAAAACGGTTATTTTGCAACGTAAAATCGAAGATTGGTATCGAATAAAATTGTTGTTGTTTGGACAAGACGTCGGCACAGACATTGTGAAAACATTGTCTACATTCCTGACTCCAGGGGTTCCACTACTCACCCAAGAGCGATATTCAATATCCGAAACATGTATGCGTCCCTGTGCCAGGGGCTGGGGGTTCTCGACAAGTGGAAACCGAAATGTCTGGCTATGTTTGGAACGCTAATACATCACTGTTCATTATTGATTGAGTCTGTTCAATCTATGCTGAGTTACTTTGGGCAATTAAATGTGCTAGGAGTAACTTGGAACAATTTATATGTTCATTACCTGTGATGGCAAAATACCTCGACATTTAAGGAATTGCATTTCGACAAAGCTAAATTGCTTTGGCCTTTTGTATCATTTAAATACCAAATACAACCCATAAGTCGCAGCTAGCGATATAAAAAAAATTTCTCATTGGCGAGCAACCCCACCACATCGCTCATTTGCGATTTTGGGTGGCTTTCCAATCATGGTGTGAGTTCGATTAGTCTCTTTGTGAAATAAGCCATCCATTCAATTTGATAGGAAATTATTCATTCTGATATCATATTTAGCCCTCATCTATGAAATAGCATAATTTCAAAATATAAATAAATAGAATCGAACTCGAAATGAGCATAACCTGTTGAATAACAGCCAGCGTACGTACTTTGTATGCGTGTGAGCCAAAAAACTAGACTAGAATATATTGCAGAGGAACCTTAAAACGTTTCCAAATTTGATTAAACTGGATATGAGTAAGAATAAATCGTTGAAATGATTACTGTTTTGAAATAGATAGTATTTTGAAAGCCAAGATTTCTCCACGCGAAGTTATCATCACAGCTGTGTGGCGTTACTTATTTTGTATTGTAGTGAGTGATACATATTGTTTCATTATTTGCTGAATTATTTATTGGAGATTTTGATAACTTATTGTGACACCTACTCATAACGCCGGCTTCGGCGGCATGGAATGTCATGAAAACTTCAAGCTGACAGTTAATGCTTCAGTTCCTGTTCAATCAGGGATTCGATCCGGTAAAACTGTGAACGATCGCGCACCTTGAGCTTAGCTCAGCAATTGTTGTCGTTGTTATGCATGACGTCATATGCGATGTGCTGAGGCAAGCGTTCGTGGGGCTATATATGCATAGGTTAACTGCATGTGAGTTGTCGCGAAACCAGCACCGAGAGGAACACTGCGGACCACGTTAAAGGGGTGTGCCTCTCACACCCACCCAGCCGGCCATGGCTGTCGACTGGAAGTGGGTGTTGTCACACATTGAGCCAACCCCCACCTGACGGTTCAAGCTTACTTCGTAGCCTCTTGGGGCTTTCTAGCTCCAAGAATAAACAACCGGCCTCCGGGGACACACGCCGTAGCGACCCTGCCATCACTCAGTGAGTGCGAGAGGGTTGGCGTGCTACCCGCTGGCCACCGGTCCGATCAGGCAGGCTCGCCGGGGCGCTCACGGACTGCCAGCGTATCATGTTACCGCTTGGCAGTACGTGGCGTTTACAGGAAGCTCGTGTTGATCGAATCTGTGGCTGGTGGTGATATTCAACGAGATTGCCTGGAGGTCAGTGAATATTTACTTATCACAGTGGCTTGGTCATAGACTTTTTTCATTGTGTATGGTAAAGTTTAAATCGACCGTAAAGTAACTCACAGGGCATTGGTCCCAGTGTCAGCTCACTTTCTTTCATTGTGAAATTGCAATGGTGTGTAAAATCTAAAGAATATATCCAAGTCACTGTGAATGTGATAAATTCGCTATAGATCGTGGAGACTGCGCTGCAAGCTGGTAACCGTCATGTGTTGGGATTTGTCTATGTTGCGACAACGCTCTCTTCAGGTGTCGGACGTAATGGAGCAGAATATTCGTCAGGGTGCAGTATCAGTCTTGAATATCGTCCGATTATTATTTTATTGACCGATTTGCCCCACAGGAGAGGTTCTCTTGGGCACCCCCACGAGAGGCCTAAGAAACAGGATTGACTATTTCCAAATGGGCAACTTGTGATACTGAATGCCGTCTCTCGCTTCTCGAATCTCGCGATTCCCGAACAAGATCAAAACATCAGGAGCAGTGAGGGGCATCCCCGATTTATATGTTTCCCATAACTTATAATATGCAATGGAATTCTAGACGTTTATGAATGCTTTTGTTGTAGTTAACAACAATATCGGCCGATCTTAGATATATTCATACATAAATCTATTTGTTTTGATATTTGGAAAAGAGAATAAATATTTGTTAAATACTATTTGGTTGTTTTTTTATAACCTGGCCATCTGTTGTTATACACCAGTTGATTTATGAGTAGGGATATGCTATTACATCTATAAATGTCAACATTGAATGGCAATAACTTGTTGACATTCCTAACGTTCTCTTTTAGTTTAAAATTAATCCAGTACTTTTGGTTGATGGGGTTGCTGGAATGGTAAAAACCCCAAGCCATCATTACCACTAGCATCAGATGAACAACTAGGGATGTTAATACTAGTAAAATCAATGTAAAATTTATATAGACTGCACCTACAGGGACATATGCTTGTTATTGAAATATTGCATCAGGGACATTCTCTTGGCTTATTTGGACCAATTAGAGCCTTTTATATATTGACTGAAGAGAATCATTTTACATTTCAATTGAATTGTGTTAGTATATTAACAAGACTTGGATGATATCTTAAAGCTGTGGAATGTTCTTTGTCTGTACGAGCTGTTGTAATTTTCAGAGATAATGGTTGCAAAGAATTAACCTATAACCAAGGAGAGACAGCCCTAAATCATGAGTGCCAAATACAATCTCTTAAAGGTTTAGTTTTATCATAGATAATTTCTCCCTGCTTTCAATATCTAAGTCATTAGGATACTAATGAACTGTAACAGTCTTTTCAAATACCTGTCAATAAAGATATGTTTCTGATGGCGTGCAAAGCTGACCAAGATCAACACTGTGTTACAAGTTGTTATTCATTGCAGCAAGATGAACGATTGCTCGAGTCATGAGAAAACTGAGCACATAGAATCAGTAAGAAATGCCTGCAGCACCGTAAATATTGTGGACTTGATCGTGGAAGATGATGGAGAGAATACTTACAATAAACAATTAGCATAGAGGGTCAGCAAGTCAATTTCGAGAAACAATACAATGTATAGCTTCTCTTTTCACCATCTGGTACCATAGAGTCTGCTGGATGTGAGTGCACAGGGTAATTTTCAATTTATATAATTAGAATATTTAACTTAAGAAAGTTGAATACAGATATATTACACATCTTATAAATATGTATAAATACCTATGGAGACTTGCTGGTACAATATTAACTTTTATGTGGTGTTGTGGTTTGGTGAAAAGAGGTATGTTTGTTATGTATTTTCTCATCTTTCTTTGCAGAGATGATGGTGGTTGCAAACATGTTGTTGCAGTGGCTAACTCCAATACCAATGCAAATTCTAGTCCAGCATTACCTCCTGATAAAGAGACATGTCGCACGGCTTTTCGTGCATTGCGTTTGCGTTTTGGAAAAACATGCTCCTACTTCCGGTTGAAAATCAGTATCGCCTCTTGGCGGCCGCGACGGAAACCCCAGAATGTGAAGGCAGGAATTACCAAACTTTGATAATTGACATATGCTATCAATGTATTCGTCATTTTCATAGCGCGTTGAGTTGGAAGCACGAATTTCACTAAGTTAATTTTCGTCAAATGTTCGATAAAATAGTAAATATTGGTCCAATGGTGATAAAAATTGCGCCAGTTGTTGTCATCGACAGCGCGAATCTTATCTTTTAATTTGATGGATATCGATGACGTCACTTCCGGTTACGAACGAATCAAAGTTGAAAACGGGACTGAAATCTGAATCCTTCGTTAATGGTCATTTTGTCAGTGAGTCAAGGAACAAAAGTGTTTTTGGGTAAAATATAAAATATTTATTGATTACATCGCAGGTATTGAAGAGATTAATAATAATGACACCGTTTATATATGCAGAAAAATGGTAAACCAGGATGAACATGTGACAGATTTTATATAGAATTATGTTAAGCATTGAAAAGGAAAGATTATTGAAATACTCATGTGACAGAAAATATGAAGGTGATAAGAGGTACATATCACAAAAGTAATCTAGTCGGTAGTGGAAATGCCCCAAATGTTAATGATGAGAATCAAAACCCAAAGTGCTCATACATATACAGATAATCAAATAATGAAAATACAAATAAAGAAATTGACAACTATTTACAAATCTGCGAATATATCTAACTAAGAGTAAAGGCCAAAATCAGAGACACTCGTCTATGACTGCAATCCCACAAGAACAAGGAGATAGACAAAGACCTGATAATGGGAAGGGGTCGGGGGCGCCTAGAGGATGGATAACCAAGGGCAGCAAGCACTGACCCCTGAAATCCTGTGGATTTGACATGGAGTAGAGATTGGGTGGCAGTAAGCACCAACCCGGGAAGACTGAGATGACGTCGTCAGACAAAAATGGCAGCTAGCGCTGGCCCATGTTGACGGGTCGGTTGGTGGGTGGGTGCTACTGCGGTAATTTAAATGTTACAGGATGTATTGTGTGAATGCCGAGCTGTGCGACCTGCCTGTAGATCGTATAACAGCATCAGCAGTGTTGTTGGAAGCCAATAGTGTTGCTCTGACAATTCGGAATGAATGAGTATTGTATCGAGAAAGTGGGCGTTAGCCAAGTTCAAGTTTGAAAAAGGATGTAAAGAGGTGTCTGGGGCATGGTTGAGCTGTGTTGTCTAGAAAAATAGGACCTGGTGAATTTCTCCGAAGGGGAACGAATTTTTGAAGTGCTGCAATGGGACAATAGGGTGTATCTTGTAGAGCTTCTAAAATCAAACTTGGTGTGGCTTGTTTGCTATGTTTGAAAGAAGTGAAATGAATTTGGTAGCCTGTTGGGATTGAGTGAGTTTTATGTAAAGGTTTTATTTGGTGAATAGAGAGTGTGTGTATGGTCGTTGGAATGAACCGCTTCGCCTACTCTAAGGCATGCATAGAAGGAGAGTAGTATAGCGCTCGAAGCATATGTCGGGTGTAGTTACAGGTAGTGCAATACGGTAAGCTGTCAATCAATTTATGAAGAATAGCTTTTGTAATTAGAAGAAGCTTAGTATTTGGTGTAGCGGGATGAGAGTTGAGAACCCCGGTCAAGTTTTGAAATGTACAAAGAAGATGGGCAGATATATAAGTTGTGATGGTGGAATATTTGAGCCCTTGATTGTAAAGGTGGGCAATAAACATGGCAACTGATATGGCATTAGGCGGCAAGGCAGTGGGTTGATTAGTGGCACAAAAGTGAATGTAAGAGTTTCAATGGTGCAAATGAGATTGACTGGTTGTTGGCTTAATGGACTTGTTAAGAAGGCTGTTCACTGTAACCTGAAGTTGCTTGGTAAGAGGTGTGGAGGGACTGCTGTGGCTTGGGGCTGTATCCCAAATTGTGTTAACAGGCTGGCACCACCTGAAGCCGAAAGATTGAACAATTTAGAATATTGTGAGTGCCGGGGAAGTGGGGGTTGTGGAAAAAGGGGGGAAATATTGGTCCAATTGTCATAAAAATTGCGCCAGTTGTTGTCATCGACAGTGCGAATCTTATCTTTTAATTTGATGGATATCGATGACGTTATTTTCGGTTACGAACGAATCAAAGTTGAAACGGGACTGAAATCTGAAGTAAACGTGTCGTTTCTCCGTCGTTAATGGTCATATCGTATTTAATTTCACTCGAAAAGAAGCCCGTTCAATTCTGAATATATATCTTTCATTGCGTCATCGGCATGCTGTCAAGTAAGGCACGCCGCGGTGATATGTCGTGGGGGGGGAGGCTTATCAAGGATCGATGTCAAGCACTAGCATCGTTTAACATGCAACACAAATGCACCAGAATAGTTCGTTAAACAAGAGCTAGACATCGATATAGGGGTTTAGTGGGTGTGCGGAGATTATTTCTTGCATTTGTTTATCACTGATAAGCGAATCCAGGGAATGCATTGGCTTTATGGCGCTACAAGCTCACGATTGTATTATTCAAAAGGACTCATCTGTGAACAAATGTATATTTATGTTCATAGCAGAGAGTATGCTTTTAGAGTGTATGTCAGAGAGTCGACAAAGCTGATGAGATAATGAGTGAGATAATTTTGTTAATACTACAATGTTTGCACATCTTCCAGCTAGGACTGATAACTTAGAGTGACCCAATTAATGTTGACATATATGGAAGGTGAGGTGTATGCTATATTTTCCTCATCATTGAATCAAAAAGTGTATAGCTTCGCTAAGAAGGCTCATTTCGAGTGGCTCTGTGGTGATCGCCTCGCTGATTATAACATTTTCGAAAATGTGATTATGATACACTGCAATCGTTAGGAGGCGCTACAAAAGCACATGGGTATACTGGGCTGACGTCACTGCGGAAATGATGTCGTTTCACAGAGCCTTTCCGCTGCCAAAATACAACGCACACCGGCTTAAAAATACCGAAAATAACAGCTACAATATTAAACGAGATGCCCATGAGGACATGGGTGAACTTGGCTAACAGTGTCGGAAACTTTTTAAAATTTCAATATTGACCCAAAATTGACCAAGTTACTCTAGATTTATCGATAAACTATGATTCAGAGGCTGACACAAGGAAAAGCATATTTTCATATTTAATAGTACCGCGGCCTGCCGTACTTGCCGCGCCACGCGCCCCGCGCACCCCGAACCGAGAGCAGAGAGGCAGGCTGTGTAAACAAGCCAGCGCCGAGCCATCAGAAATGACACCCACTGTACTTCAAACTTACTTTATGAGAGAACTGTCATATATTATGAGCAGAAAATTTTACACCTATGTTCAGAATTGAATGGGCTTCCCTCGTGCGCAGACAAATTCACGATACGACCATTCACGTCGGACGAACGACGCTATAACTTCAGATTTGAGTACCGTTTTTGCTTTGATTCGTTCGAAACCGTAAGTGGCGCAACCGATATCAATAAATTTTGCGGATTAGATTCGCGCTGTTGATGTCAACATCTGATTTAATTTTTATCACCATTGAACTGATATTTACGATTTTATTAGCAATCGAAAATTTTACGAAAATTTACTGAGTGAAATTTGCTTTTTCAACTCAACGGGCATATGTCAATTATTAAAGTTTGGTAATTTCATCAGCTTTCAGAAAATGTAAATTTTGTTACGATCGGACCATAATTGATGAATCTATTGCGAAATTAAAAAGTTTAGAGATTTTAGTTACCAGAAATTATCGACCTGCTACGATTTTTTTTATGATGCATTATTTACAACTAAGTATATTTAGAAAAAGTTTACAATTACATTACACTTTTAGAATATGTTGACTATATTGATATTTAATTGTAAAGCATGGACATATTGAGCATTGAACTTGTGTCATTTTTTGTAAACTTTGATGCTTTCGTGACCGGAAGTGACGTCATCGACATTCATGAAATCTATGGATCCGACTTAAGTTGTCATGAAGCACATGTGACCCAATTATTATCATTATCGGACATGTATTGACGGTTTTATAGGCGGTTCTGCGCATCAATCACGCCTAACGATTAAAGAAGAAAAATATGGAAAATTTCACAAATGAGAGACCTCGAGTTTTAATCCGCTACGAGGCGCCACGGAGCAAAGCGGTCCCTCGCCCGCTTCCGGTATTCTAATACACACAGTTTACCATAGAAGGTGGCGCAACATCGTTATTTTTGATTGAAACCTTTCGAGTTGTATCGTTGGTAGCATTGTAGCAAATCATAACTGATGGATAAGTACGGCCGTCTGACCTTACAGCAATTGAAAATAGAGCTGAAGAAGCGAAATGCGATTCTTAGCGAGCAAAGAATTGAACTCCCAGTTTGGCAGGATATGCAAAGCAACTATCAAAACAGACTTGGTTGCTGACTATCAAAACAGACTTGGTCGCTGACCCGCGTCAACCAGATTCGGGCCAAAACAATCGACAAGGTATCCATAATGAGCCTGTGGCTCCGAGGAATATGCTGAGTTGACTGGGATCGAAGTCAAGCCATGTGGGATTGTAGTGTCCCAAACACACCCCTACCTCGCATGCTCACCAGATGGGGTGGTGACTGATGACATGAATGCTGAGGTCAAGTTTCCCTACAGTACCAGGGACAAACCTGTCACTCCTGGTCAATGAGAACAACCAGCTCACCCTTAAAGCCAACATGACTACTACAGTAAAACCTCCCTGCCCGACCACCTCCCTAACCCGATCGCCTCCCTAACTCGATCGATTTTTTCCAGTCCCGATGGTCGGCCTATACTTAAGCATTGTGACAGAATTCTCTAATCCGATCACCTCCCTACTCTGTAAGTCGATCGATCATTTTGGTCCCAACGCCCCATTTGATATTCCCTAAGTCGATCGATTGTCGGCTGGCGGAAAGATTAGAGTCACCGGTTGATTGCAATTAGCAGAACACACACACTCAGGCGATAACGCCTGCGGACTGAATAGCACTCTTGAAATGTGTGAAACAGGTTAGCGGTTCGTTCGGTGTTGTTAGAGTATGCACTGAAGCTTTGATAATCTTGATCACAAAACTCGATACCTTTAGAACAGATACAATCGAGCGATGCACCTGTGAACGGCGTGAGCTTTGATGATCTTGATCACAAAACTCCCTCTTGTTACAACACACACGTAAGATACAAGTAGCGGCTATTTAAGGTGTGGATATTGGTCTTATGAATCATTATCTCACTGAGTGTCATGGCAGCAACACGGAAAAAGGCGAAGGAGCTTCCACTCTCACGGAAAGTAGAACTTATCGGCACGAAGGAACGCGAGGGCAAAGCAATCAACAGCTTGCTGATATCTTTGGCATCGGAAAATCAACAGTTCAAAACATACTGAAACGTAAAGCTGATTACATTATGGCATACGAGGCTAATGAAGAACCAAGTCGCAAGCGCATTCGGACCCGTGTTGATAGAGAAGAGTTAGAATGTGCCATATGGACTTAGTTTCAGAAGGCCCGCTCCATCAACGTTTCCGTCAGCGGGCCTATGTTGCAAGAGAAAACCCTTGAGTTCGCCGCTAAGATGAAAATTGAAGGTTTTAAAGCATCGAATGGCTGGCTTCAGAAATTCCGTTCTCGTCATAACATAACGCACCACACGTTGTCAATGGCGAGAGTGGGGAAGTGCCCCAAAGCAGCGTTGACGATTGGACCAGCAAGCTGCCGAGCCTCATCCGTAGCTATTCGGCGGTGACATCTTTAACATGGATGAGACTTGCTTGTTTTTCCGTGCGCTACCGGACCGGTCACTCAGCATCAAGGGTGATCAGTGTAGGGTGGGGTGGCGAGCGCCGTCAGCGAATGCAAATCCTCCGCAGTGACCAGATGCTTTGCGAGATGTGGTTTCAACATGAGCACAGCAAATGACCTGCAGGAGGACGACCACTCCCTCGATATCCCCCTTGCACAATTACTCAAGGACTTAAGAGCGAACATGACTGACCCCATCACGGATACTGAGGAGTATGTCGCTCTGGACGATAAGGCGCCGACAACGGAGGAACTGAAGGATGGCTGGAAGGATATTGTTGTCTCTCAAATCACTGGCGTATCACAACCGACTGAGAGCGACGACGACGACCGCGCGTCCTCCACCACACCAGAAACGACCACCATGACCTTCAGTGAGTGCCTTCAGCGAGTAGGCGACGTGATGCTGTTCTGTCTAGAGAAAGATCTGGGGGACATGCTTCCATTTGTCGCCTCCCTCCATAACCACTAGAGAGGAATGCCATCGCAGCTAAAGCAACCGCCAAGCAAGTTTCGATAAAGAAATTTCTGCAAAAGTGATAACTTGTATATTTGAATATCTGATTTTCCAAATAAACAAAAACCTACATTGTATTGTGAAAACATCTCTTTTTCTGTTGTTTTTTTTCTCCACGAGTAAAATATCGGATGGATATTCTGTAACCCGACCACCTCCCTAAGTCGATCGATTTTTTCCAGTCCCATCGTCGGTCGACTTAGAGAGGTTTCACTGTATTACCAAATTCAGGGCCAGTTGTTTTGCACGAACAGTCAACTTTGTCATCTTGTGGTGTTTACGTCTCAGAGTATGGAGATTGTTCCAGTTACCCGTGACGATGAGTTTATTACTTCTATGATTTCAAGGTTAGAGGTGTTTTTTCAGTGGCTATTTCAAAGAGCTATACTTGATTCAATGTTTTTTCACAATTTCTCTTAGTGAGTAGTCTTGTGCACTGATTTATTTTTTCTTTAAGGAAGCATTTGCCTGCATATTGCATGTGGTGGAATGTATAATAAACTTTTGAAACTTGAAAAGTACAAAGTGTTTTAATTGAATTATAAACTATTAACCCATTGGGGGTTCCACAGTCACTTATTCAATTAAAGGGACAAAAATGAATAGGGTGAAAATCATTTTTTTCTTCAACAGTATTCACGTGTAGGGTTATTATAGATTACACTATAAGGCGCATGGTATAAAAACACTATTACATATCACCTTTCATTGAGATTCATATAATATCACCTTCGACAGTTGTGGGGACGATGCACTGCCTAAAGTTACATAACATGTAACAAACAAAGATTATGTCAGAGGAAATTTGGACCTCACAGTGGATCATAGGTTCCACCAAGATTTTGAAGGTTTTTCCCAATCCTATTATCCGCTCAATGTGCACCCTCTTGCTGGAGATCTTCCGGTCTCTCTGTACCACTTTCCCTCTCAGCTGATTCTTCTTACTGAAAAAGGTTGGTATATTAACAGTGACATCATAGGGAGCAAATAAGTCCTGCATGACAAACCCATTACCGAGTCATCCTGGTCAGACATTTCTGGTAGTTTGCTCCTTTCCATCACCTGCCTGTCACTGGTCTGTCCCTACATAAGAGGGAGACACATAGAACACTAGGCCTCCTGGTGTAGCACCCACCACCTTCATTGTGATACGGTTCTTGTACGTTGAAAAAGTGGCCTAGGAAACAATATACCTGGGTCTCTGTGATCTCGACTTGGCCAGTTGTCCGTCGCCAGTCGGCTCGTTTCACAGCGTTTCGGAGATGCTCGTTCGCTATGCACATCGCATTGACAGTGACAGCTTTACCCTAAATGTCGTCACCATCAAATATCTCATGACCGCGTGACGTAGAGCGAGAAATTTTATTCGTCGAAGTGAAGCAAAATGGAAATGAATCTCTTGTATTTACGCGTAAACCACGAAGTAAGCGCATAACCTGATAACTTCCGGTCGAGCTTGGGACCGCATTGCTCTGTGCCGCCACCTCTCGGAGAAAACCGCAACGCAGTCTCCCATTGCGACCTGTATCGCGAAACAAAAAAAATGTTAACTAACAAACATACATCCAAACATACAAACCGGACCGATCGCCATAACTTGGCTCTGAGCCAAGTTAACAAGTTAATGAATTGCCCGGGTAGACCTATCGAAAGCAATTCGCCTCTCACAGCGTCCGCAGCCGTTACTATTCTCGATCTTTAATGTCTGGTGGTATTAGACTGTCAACAACCTTCCAGAGCGAGGGAACTGGTCGGTGGGGGGGGGGGAAATTCAACAATTGTTGGTTTGTGAAGATCTCGAGCATAGAGTTTATAGCTTCGCTGAGCTGTGTGGGGATTATGAAATTACATGAAATACAACGCCGTCATCAGGCGACGATTCAATGATATCGACAAAAGCTCTAGGCGATGATGAACCGACGTCTCGGGGTCGGCGTCTGATAAAGACATTGAGTCATCTGATTGGTCGAGCCTTCCACGACTAAGAATAAATTAATGAATTCCATGTGGTTTTAAGGGACGCTATGACAAAGCATCGCACGGCTCCTAACAGGTGGCGTCTTCACGTTTTGTCTCGTGCTGAGGCTTGAGTGAGCGCTCTTAGCGTAGCTATAAACTCTTTGATTGTATTTAAAGCAGGATGTCTTATATTATGTATCTACCCCACGTTATAATATCCCACCTCGCACCACATTCCAGTGTATTCGAGTCACGTCCTCTACCGTTTATATCTTGGTCGATCAGCTTTATTACAGGATCGTTAACCACAAATACCGTTGAAAAAAAGCAGTAAAAGTTAACATGCACTAGACAGCTTTATTGCGTACATTAAGAGCGACGCTTGACAACAGCCCGTGTTATACGATGTGTGTCAGTTTTGTTAACATCAAACATTTATGAATATCTCCACTGAGATCAAACGATTTCATGTCGACATAAACCGAATGATTAAAATAGGGATCACTGCTTTATTGCATTTATAGTTAAAAATCTACATTTTTAGTATGTGTTTTCGAGTAAGTTTTGTATGTCGGCACGTTAAAGCAGTTGATCAACATTAAAGCGAAAAAATATATTGTTTGTGCAGTCTACCATACTGGCTCTAGCGATAAAATAGATTTAGTGGCAGCTAAAACAGTCATTCATTCCCCCATAGTATTTAGTATTCAGCGACGGTTCATTCAATGGATGAAACAACATCAACTTTATCGCGGTCAAAATGCAATATGCAGTGCTGTAATACATATAGCGTAAACACATCAGTGTCAGACAGTAGAGGCAACAACAACAAACTCAGGCAGGGTAAAAAGTCAACCAAGGGTAAAAACTGTACCTTATGCAACAACTGTACACAAGGTAACAACTTTACACAGGGAAACAACTATGACCAGGGTAACAACACCTCCACCCAATATAACAATTGTTCACAGGGTAACAACTATACCCTGCTTAACAACTGTACGAAGTTAAACAACTGTACCTTGTTTAACAATTATACCTAGTGTAATGACTGTATCCAGGGTAAATACAGTACCAGGCGGAACAGTAGTATATTTACGTGCCCCTTCACACCTCGTTTTTGATCTTGTATGATTTGGGTGATGTGAGAAACCATTGCGCAATATATGTTTCGTTGGTGGAGCGTTGGCGGATTCGGTGCGCGGTATTTGGTGGTGACATCATTCTATTTTGGGGTGTTTTCGGCTGATGAAATTCCCTCAGATATTTCATCATCGACCTTGGGTAAGTGAAGTAATACCTCATGTCAATACATTGTGATATTTGGATGACATCATTTTCGACAGGTGTATTTTGGGGTGGTGGGTTGGTGTTCTTGGTTGATGAGATAAGTTGTCTATTGAAAAGTTTTATAAAGTGTTGAAGATATGCTAATGATGACTTTGTGTGGGGTCTTTGAAAGGAGTTTGTAAGTGATCATTAATTTCCTCTAGCCAGGTTATGAGGTATTTACCAAGTGGTGGTGTTCTTGGTAGATTGGGGTGACAAGGGTAGTGTTATTGGTGATGTGAGTTTTCACCTGTTTCTGTTGATATGAAGATGGTCTTTATTGAATGGGGCTATTAACAAGGTGATATATTAAAACGTCATTAACTATTGAATACATTTTACTTTGAAAGAAGTGTGTTCTAATAACTTGCAGGTGGATTAGCATGTGATGATTGGATATTTCTCAAAATTGGGGTGGAGTTAAGGGTTACAAATAGCGGATGGTAACTTTACTTCAAAATAGTTTTCATCTGAAATATTTCCCGAATAACAAGCATGGAGCACATTTACGCCAATCATTATTTAACATCGGACCCGACAAAGTCAAGATTTTACGAATCCAGCTATTCTGGTTTAGTGAACGAAACAGTGGAAAATCCAGATATAGAGGAACATTTTGGGATACATAAAACAGTTCATTATAAGCGATTCGAATATGTAGTTGGAGTCACAGGGGCGTATCCTGGATATATATCGGCACCCATCAAGTGGGTTAAAGTCATCACGAAGGGCGGGTCTCTCATAACAGGCTATCCTATACTATACTCCCATGTGGTGAGGGTCCATATAAAACGCGAGAGTGTCTCAGTTCAGTTATAACCATGGCTGGGAAGAGACAGCTAGAAGCTTTCAATGATGTGAACAAACGCAGTAGACAAATGAGTGATGCGGACTTGTTAAAAGCCGTGGAACAAATCGAGATGGAAAGCAGTAAGTATGATTTTATTTTCTTTATCTGAATTATAGAATTACCAGGTATACGTCATTTATTTATTTATTTATTTTTGTTACGCGTGTGTGTTTTAGTGTTGACGGGAGACGAAGATATTTTACATACAGCCATGGACGCGTATGAAATTGAACATGCCAATTGAGAATTGAGAATTGAGGAATGACGGAAATCTTTATATTGACAGATTATCGATGATTATGTCGACAGAAGCTGTCTTGCCTGCGAATGAAAGAGCTATACGGACTCATACGCGATTTGGAAGCCTGCAAACTGTTTACAATTATAGTTTATCTGAAGATGTGCCCAACCTCAACCATATATATTTTAGGAATGCGATTCAGCCTTTAAAATCAACGGGAGTTATGGATTCTTATTACGTCACAAAGAAAAACAGACGAATTGCGCTATTTTCACTCGTCACCTCTACAGAATAACGACGATTTTGACAGGGCTATGCGTGAAATAACACAAACAGACTTGATCTACGCCCAGAATCAACGACCTGACTCGAGTGTGGAGGCAGTAACAAATTTGACCGCCTTTGTGAACCCAATCGAAGATCACGTGATCGGCTACCCACCACCTGTTATACCGGATTACCTGAAAACAAACAGAGCCATCAACTTGTTAGACCAAAAGAAAAGTAAGTGGCTATTAACTTACCGGAAGGCCTGTGCATACACACGCTTTATTGGGCTAAATGAAGTCAAGGTTCAGAGAGTGACCACGTGCGCGGAGAGAGCGCCAGAGGGGGGTTAAACACCAGAGAGGAAGAGGCTAATTACTTGCTATTAAAGACTCAATAGGACGATAATGAGGTGTTATATATCTCACCTGATGAATCTGTGGTATAATTACACAGTTGAGTGATGTGATTTACTGATCGTCGAATTCACGATGCGCTTCTATGATCATTAGGTAACGGTTCGTGTCAAACGATTTGAGTCATTGTTAGTTGCGGCCCCATAGCGATAAAGACTAGTGTATATCATTGTCAACCCTGGGTGTCGGTCGAGCGTGACCCTCAGTTATTGAACAATCTCTGGGGGTGTTTCTATTCATTTGACATTGGTACATGAAGGTACTGACATACTCATATTATAACTGTAACAGCTGTACCGCGGATCCAGCTGGTTACATATTATGGTACACATCAATATTAACGAAAGCGATTATCGGAAGGAAACACGCAAACATCAGGAGATATATGTGTTCTTCATCAAACTCTTACGTGATTTCAACTTGGAGTGGCGGGGTCACTCTCCTATGGAGCAGCAGAGATATGATATTCTACTTACACCTGACCAACCTACACACATTGCCTTCACTCCTCGCAATATACAGACACACGTGCATTTTCCCCCAGTTTTTAAACTATTACGCCAATAAGCTGATATATAAATAACTTTGAAATATCGACGATTGAAATAATTATTCACGTATCATTTTCTTTTGCAATTATTTTGTCGTAACTTACGATATGTGTTTAAGTCATGATTTACTCCTGCATATTCTTTCTTAGCACACTTAGTCATAATCATATTTTCTATTATACCTGCCTGTCATAATATAATTTTATATCTCATATCCAGTACTAATTACCTCCACTTTGTATTCTTCTGCGTATTGAACACTGAATAACAGTTAATCACATGTCTCATCAATGTCATTAGTAATCACATATTATAACCTTTTATCAATACCATATATTCTTAAACTTTCTGTTCTTTATACTTACCTCATGTTTCCATGTAAGTTGTACTTGACAATGACATTGTTAGTATTATACCATCCCATATCAACTTGTATGTTAAGAAACTATCTTGTTAGTTTTATACCCTTTGACTTGATTCTTGACTCCTTCACAAAAATTACATATTTTCCCAGTTTGTACATATTTACTCCATTAAAATGATAAATACATAACTTTCGAATGGCAACGATTGAAATAATTATTCACGTAGCATTTTCTTTTGCAATTATTTTGTCGTAACTTACGATATGTGTTTAAGTCATGATTTACTCCTGCATATTCTTTCTTAGCACACTTAGTCATAATCATATTTTTTATTATACCTGCCTGTCATAATATAATTTTATATCTCATATCCAGTACTAATTACCTCCACTTTGTATTCTTCTGCGTATTGAACATTGAATAACAGTTAATCACATGTCTCATCAATGTCATTAGTAATCACATATTATAACCTTTTATCAATACCATATATTCTTAAACTTTTTGTTCTTTATACTTACCTCATGTTTCCATGTAAGTTGTACTTTACAATGACATTGTTAGAATTATACCATCCCATATCAACTTGTATGTTAAGAAACTATCTTATTAGTTTTATACCCTTTGACTTGATTCTTGACTCCTTCACAAAATTGCATATTTTTCCAGTTTGTACATATTTACTCCATTAAAATGATAAATACATAACTTTCGAATGGCGACGATTGGATTTGTCTGTCCATGATGTTGTTGTTTTATTTAATTGTCATAATCTAAGGGTCATTTAATTTTTCTGTAATTGGAGATACGGTTTCTGTAAGGCCATCCTAATTAAACATGTTCCACAAGAAAAAGGAAATGTAACTAACCCAACAAATATTATATGTGAATATAATAGTCTTTGTTTATTCACTATTTTCAGACAGCCATTTTTTTTATTAAGATATTATGACCCTCAACATTACTATAACTAAGTACTGGATAGCGAGACTTAACGACGCGAGTTTTCACCTGATTTTATTGAAACTTTGTTGAAGAGATTAATAAATCGAATTGTCGACGCGCTTCTATCGTAGTTAGATAACGTTTCGTGTCAAACAATTTGATAAATTAGTCATTGTGAGTGCGTCCCCTTAGCGATGAAGATTACTCAAGCGTATATCTTAGAGATTAAAACAAAAAGAAAATAATGTGTTGTGTTTGTAGGAAGAAGATGGAAGACTCGTTAATTAGTTAGAAATATATATCAATAAATGTTATACTGTTGTTTGTGTTCGACAATAAGTAAATCACATTACCAACTTGTGTAATTATACCACAGATTCGTCAAGTCCGATTAATAACACAAACAACAGTATAACATTTATAGGCATATATTTCTAACTAATTAACGAGACTTCCATCTTCTTCCTACAAACACAACACATTATTTTCTTTTTGTTTTAATCTCTAAGATTTACGCTTGAGTAATCTTCATCGCTAAGGGGACGCAACTCACAATGACTAATTTATCAAATCGTTTGACACGAAACGTTATCTAATTACGATAGAAGCGCTTCGTGAATTCGACAATAAGTAAATCACATTACCAACTTGTGTAATTATACCAGAGATTCGTCAAGTCCGATTAATAACACAAACAACAGTATAACATTTATTGACATATATTTCTAACTAATTAACGAGACTTCCATCCTCTTCGTACAAACAAAACAAATTATTATCTTTTTGTTTTAATCTCTAAGAGTAAGAAAAAAAACAAAAAAAAAAAAAACCTGTTCACCATCTCGTGTTTATATCTACAACACCCCTAAAATGTTAACCGGTCGTTGACATGAGGTATTACTTAACTATTAAGTCATTGACAGAAGACGAAAGTCAATGAGTAAAAGGGTTCTTTTGTCGCGTTTTCGCGCAAAGTTCAGCAAAATGATCGTGTAATTTCTGAGGAGATTGGGAAATCGACCGACAATGATATACGCTTGAGTAATCTTAAGCACTTTCCCCCCGCAGCTCACAAGGATTAATTTATCAAATCGTTTGACACGAGACGTTATCTAATTACGATAGAAGCGCGTCGTGAATTCGACAATATGTAAATCACATTACCAACTTGTGTAATTATACCACAGATTTGTCAAGTCCGATTAATAACACAAACACCGGTATAACATTAATTTATATCTATTTCTAACTTATTAACGAGTCTTCATCTTCTTCCTACAAACAAAACAAATTATATTTTTGTTTTAATCTCTAAGAATAAGAAAGAGAGAAACCTATTCAAGAGAATCTTAAGCTTTCTTGCCCTCACGCTAGGTCAGGTGTGGTTTAATGGGTTGTCTGCATACAAAGAAATATATACTTACAACATATACAAAAGTCAACAAATATATACCATGATGTATCCTGTTTAAAACGAATACTCCTTCAAAATCACATTGATCCGGTTGGTAGGGGTCGAGATGAATCCTGGCCATTCGCCAGTGGCATCTACTACACTCTCAAACTGTTTGTATTAAATATTTGTTATACCCATTGTTCTTCCCTATTCAGGTTGGAAATAGTTTTTGTCACCGGATCTGGATACTTCCATGTACAAAATTTCGATGTTTTGGGATCAGTGGAAACAACATGGTGTCTAAATATGTGTACCATAATTATTGTTCTGACAAATAATTTCAGATGAAAACTATTTTCAAATAAACCCACTAACCGCTATTTGTAACCCATAACTCCACCCTAAACTCTGACAATTACATTCACCAGCAAGCTGAATTCCAAATGAGAGTTACAAAACTCTTCTTTTGAATTAAAATTTATTCAGTATATTATGACAAGTCTCCTGTAATTTTCATTCATCAGTAACTGAATACCGCCATGGTATTAATTTTCATTCACGTGCAAACTAAAGTAAAAATAAGAATTTGTTACCAGTTTGCTTCAAACTGTTAAATACTATTTCACTGACAGAGGCCGTATGCCAAACAAATGAATAGAAATTTCTCAACATCATTAACCCGTTCAAAGATCGATTTATTAATCTCTTCAACAAAGTTTCAATAAAATCAGGTGAAAACTCGCGTCGTTAAGTCTCGCTATCCAGTACTTAGTTATAGTAATGTTGAGGGTCATAATATCTTAATAAAAAAAATGGCTGTCTGAAAATAGTGAATAAACAAAGACTATTATATTCACATATAATATTTGTTGGGTTAGTTACATTTCCTTTTTCTTGTGGAACATGTTTAATTAGGATGGCCTTACAGAAACCGTATCTCCAATTACAGAAAAATTAAATGACCCTTAGATTATGACAATTAAATAAAACAACAACATCATGGACAGACAAATCCAATCGTCGCCATTCGAAAGTTATGTATTTATCATTTTAATGGAGTAAATATGTACAAACTGGAAAAATATGCAATTTTGTGAAGGAGTCAAGAATCAAGTCAAAGGGTATAAAAAATAAGATAGTTTCTTAACATACAAGTTGATATGGGATGGTATAATTCTAACAATGTCATTGTAAAGTACAACTTACATGGAAACATGAGGTAAGTATAAAGAACAAAAGTTTAAGAATATATGGTATTGATAAAAGGTTATAATATGTGATTACTAATGACATTGATGAGACATGTGATTAACTGTTATTCAATGTTCAATACGCAGAAGAATACAAAGTGGAGGTAATTAGTACTGGATATGAGATATAAAATTATATTATGACAGGCAGGTATAATAAAAAATATGATTATGACTAAGTGTGCTAAGAAAGAATATGCAGGAGTAAATCATGACTTAAACACATATCGTAAGTTACGACAAAATAATTGCAAAAGAAAATGCTACGTGAATAATTATTTCAATCGTTGCCATTCGAAAGTTATGTATTTATCATTTTAATGGAGTAAATATGTACAAACTGGGAAAATATGTAATTTTTGTGAAGGAGTCAAGAATCAAGTCAAAGGGTATAAAACTAACAAGATAGTTTCTTAACATACAAGTTGATATGGGATGGTATAATACTAACAATGTCATTGTCAAGTACAACTTACATGGAAACATGAGGTAAGTATAAAGAACAGAAAGTTTAAGAATATATGGTATTGATAAAAGGTTATAATATGTGATTACTAATGACATTGATGAGACATGTGATTAACTGTTATTCAGTGTTCAATACGCAGAAGAATACAAAGTGGAGGTAATTAGTACTGGATATGAGATATAAAATTATATTATGACAGGCAGGTATAATAGAAAATATGATTATGACTAAGTGTGCTAAGAAAGAATATGCAGGAGTAAATCATGACTTAAACACATATCGTAAGTTACGACAAAATAATTGCAAAAGAAAATGATACGTGAATAATTATTTCAATCGTCGATATTTCAAAGTTATTTATATATCAGCTTATTGGCGTAATAGTTTAAAAACTGGGGGAAAATGCACGTGTGTCTGTATATTGCGAGGAGTGAAGGCAATGTGTGTAGGTTGGTCAGGTGTAAGTAGAATATCATATCTCTGCTCCATAGGAGAGAGTGACCCCGCCACTCCAAGTTGAAATCACGTAAGAGTTTGATGAAGAACACATATATCTCCTGATGTTTGCGTGTTTCCTTCCGATAATCGCTTTCGTTAATATTGATGTGTACCATAATATGTAACCAGCTGGATCCGCGGTACAGCTGTTACAGTTATAATATGAGTATGTCAGTACCTTCATGTACCAATGTCAAATGAATAGAAACACCCCCAGAGATTGTTCAATAACTGAGGGTCACGCTCGACCGACACCCAGGGTTGACAATGATATACACTAGTCTTTATCGCTATGGGGCCGCAACTAACAATGACTCAAATCGTTTGACACGAACCGTTACCTAATGATCATAGAAGCGCATCGTGAATTCGACGATCAGTAAATCACATCACTCAACTGTGTAATTATACCACAGATTCATCAGGTGAGATATATAACACCTCATTATCGTCCTATTGAGTCTTTAATAGCAAGTAATTAGCCTCTTCCTCTCTGTGTTAACCCCCCTCTGGCGCTCTCTCCGCGCACGTGGTCACTCTCTGAACCTTGACTTCATTTAGCCCAATAAAGCGTGTGTATGCACAGGCCTTCCGGTAAGTTAATAGCCACTTACTTTTCTTTTGGTCTAACAAGTTGATGGCTCTGTTTGTTTTCAGGTAATCCGGTATAACAGGTGGTGGGTAGCCGATCACGTGATCTTCGATTGGGTTCACAAAGGCGGTCAAATTTGTTACTGCCTCCACACTCGAGTCAGGTCGTTGATTCTGGGCGTAGATCAAGTCTGTTTGTGTTATTTCACGCATAGCCCTGTCAAAATCGTCGTTATTCTGTAGAGGTGACGAGTGAAAATAGCGCAATTCGTCTGTTTCTTTGTGACGTAATAAGAATCCATAACTCCCGTTGATTTTAAAGGCTGAATCGCATTCCTAAAATATATATGGTTGAGGTTGGGCACATCTTCAGATAAACTATAATTGTAAACAGTTTGCAGGCTTCCAAATCGCGTATGAGTCCGTATAGCTCTTTCATTCGCAGGCAAGACAGCTTCTGTCGACATAATCATCGATAATCTGTCAATATAAAGATTTCCGTCATTCCTCAATTCTCAATTCTCAATTGGCATGTTCAATTTCATACGCGTCCATGGCTGTATGTAAAATATCTTCGTCTCCCGTCAACACTAAAACACACACGCGTAACAAAAATAAATAAATAAATAAATGACGTATACCTGGTAATTCTATAATTCAGATAAAGAAAATAAAAAATCATACTTACTGCTTTCCATCTCGATTTGTTCCACGGCTTTTAACAAGTCCGCATCACTCATTTGTCTACTGCGTTTGTTCACATCATTGAAAGCTTCTAGCTGTCTCTTCCCAGCCATGGTTATAACTGAACTGAGACACTCTCGCGTTTTATATGGACCCTCACCACATGGGAGTATAGTATAGGATAGCCTGTTATGAGAGACCCGCCCTTCGTGATGACTTTAACCCACTTGATGGGTGCCGATATATATCCAGGATACGCCCCTGTGACTCCAACTACATATTCGAATCGCTTATAATGAACTGTTTTATGTATCCCAAAATGTTCCTCTATATCTGGATTTTCCACTGTTTCGTTCACTAAACCAGAATAGCTGGATTCGTAAAATCTTGACTTTGTCGGGTCCGATGTTAAATAATGATTGGCGTAAATGTGCTCCATGCTTGTTATTCGGGAAATATTTCAGATGAAAACTATTTTGAAGTAAAGTTACCATCCGCTATTTGTAACCCTTAACTCCACCCCAATTTTGAGAAATATCCAATCATCACATGCTAATCCACCTGCAAGTTATTAGAACACACTTCTTTCAAAGTAAAATGTATTCAATAGTTAATGACGTTTTAATATATCACCTTGTTAATAGCCCCATTCAATAAAGACCATCTTCATATCAACAGAAACAGGTGAAAACTCACATCACCAATAACACTACCCTTGTCACCCCAATCTACCAAGAACACCACCACTTGGTAAATACCTCATAACCTGGCTAGAGGAAATTAATGATCACTTACAAACTCCTTTCAAAGACCCCACACAAAGTCATCATTAGCATATCTTCAACACTTTATAAAACTTTTCAATAGACAACTTATCTCATCAACCAAGAACACCAACCCACCAGCCCAAAATACACCTGTCGAAAATGATGTCATCCAAATATCACAATGTATTGACATGAGGTATTACTTCACTTACCCAAGGTCGATGATGAAATATCTGAGGGAATTTCATCAGCCGAAAACACCCCAAAATAGAATGATGTCACCACCAAATACCGCGCACCGAATCCGCCAACGCTCCACCAACGAAACATATATTGCGCAATGGTTTCTCACATCACCCAAATCATACAAGATCAAAAACGAGGTGTGAAGGGGCACGTAAATATACTACTCGGAACCAGTGCACCCACTTTAGCAATTTCACACAATGTAACAACTTTACTAAGGGCAACAACTGTACCTATGGAAAGAACTGCACCCCATTAAACATCTGCACCGTGAGTAACAACTAAATTGTAGAAGTTTCACCCAGCACAAAAGCTGTACCTAGGGTAACAACTGTGACAATGTGACAAGGGTAACAAATGTACCCAGTGTAATAAATGTGACCTGTGTGACAAATGTACTCAGGGTTGGAACTGTACCCAGGGTGACAACTATAACTAAGGCAACAACTGTACCCAGGGTTCATTCGTATCCATGGTTACAACTGAAACAAGGGTAAAAACTTTAATCAGGGTAATTACTATATAACTCGACCAAGCAAAAATATACCCAGTGTAATAACTATGAAAATATATCCTTCTTAACCGGTCACAACTGTACCAAGTGCAAAAACCATATAGAGTAGTAATTTTACCCAATGTATCAACTGTATCAAATGTAATGAGTTTACCAAGGGCAACAACTGCAAAACAACAACATCCAATGTATTACCTTTACCAAGGGTAAAAACTGTGCCGAGTGCAGCAGATGTCCGAGCGCAAAGGCTGTACCAGTGATATTGTACATGTAATTTTCGCAATCATTATGCCTATTGGGCGATGTGTTTTGGCTGCGGAAACTTTTTCCTGCTCTCATTGATCGCAATGACCTCAATCCAATGTATACATGCAATTTTGTTTATTACATATTACCACCACCTAACAATGGCTGTGTATTATAATTGGGGAAGCTCGCAGAGCCACTCAGAGTAAATCCTCTTAGCAAAGCTTTACATTTTTTGATAGCGCTCCTTGAATAAAAGGGCGCTCGAGAGTATAAGTATTCAACGCACTGCTTATCCGATGTTGAGCGAATTTCAAAATTTCTTCATTTTTATTTATTTGAAAAACAAATTACTATCTAGTTCCTATTAGTCATGCATCTCTGGTTTAAAACGTTTTATTGAACCATTATTACCATAGTGTATTAGCAAAATAACTATTGACATTTTAGCTTAAGTAATGCTTAGAATATGTACTGAAGAACCTATATACATATTTGTTCACATTTTTAGTCTCGCGATGCAGGTCGAAATTGTATGGTCCGGGTTTTTTTTTGTAAAATATAAAATGTTATTCATGCGCGATACAAGTCACTATTTTTTTAAATCGAAATTTTTACTTCTTGTTGTCTCGTTTACATAGCGAATTCATTGTATGTATGTATAGGTCGCAATTTGCAAAAATTTGTATTTTTAAATGTTTGGCCCCATTAATGCGCAGAACGCAGAGGTTTTGTTTTAACCTTGACTGCAAGCTAAGGTCACGGTCATCGAAAAAGTGAAAAACTAGCATCTTAAATAACTCCGTTAATAATAGTCGGATCATTATATGATTTACATCAGTTTGTTGCTCAATCTAATTGTAAACTTTTTATTAATATATATAAGTACTTCAATCCAAAAGTTTTCCCATGCGCCCCAGGTCGAAAAATCAAAGTCCAAATGTCAACGAAAGTTTCATGAAAATTTCGCCTACAAAATCGTCAATACATATCCGATAGTAATAAAAACTGAGTCACATGTTCTCCGTGACAGCTTTAGTCGGATCCAATGATTTCATGGATGTCGATGAAGTCTATTCCGGTTACGATAGCATCAAACTTTTCAAAAATTACTCAAGTTCAGCGCTTAGTTCCTCCATGCTGTAGAATTCGATTTTAAAACAGTTAACTTTTTCTGAGTATATGTAATTTAAAAAATTCATTGTTAAAAACATTCTTTTTTAGTTGGAAAAAACATTTCGACATGGACATTTATCATCAAATTTTCGATGGCTTATGAAACACTAAATATCGGTCCCACGGTCATAAAAATTGGGCTAGTTGTTATCATCGACAGCGGGAATCAAATCTTTTAATTTGATGGATATCGATGTCGTCACTTCCAGTTACGAACGAATCAAAGTTAAAAGGGACTGAAATCTAAAGTAAACGGGTTGTTTTCCGTTGTTAATGATCATTTCGGAGATTCAATTTCACTTGAAAGGAACCCGTTCAATCCTGAATATACAACTAATTGTAAATTATCGATAGTTTTCGCACAAAGTAAGCTTCTAGTACAGCTGGTGTCACTTCTGTTGGGTTTTCAATGGTGTGTTTACAGCAGCCTACACAACGTGCTGTGCAAAGATCGCCGCTGATATAGTTTCAAGTTAATTTTTGTATTAAAAAAATATCTTTCCAGTTTGCTATAGTAAGTACTAAATAATTACTTCTCAGTAACATCTACAGAATCCTCTCTTCGAATTGTTGACAGTTTTCATATCATTTAATTTTATTGATCGTGGTCATGATGGTATGATCATCATTGTTAGCATCATCATCATCATCATCATCATCATCATCATCATCATCATCATCATCATCATCATCATCGTCATCACTGTTCGTAGCATCATCATATCAATCATATGGTATATGTACTGGCTACCATCATCATTATAGTGTTTCTATTGTGGTCATGATGCCATCATCAGCACAGTCATCATCATCATCATCATCATTATCATCATCATCATCATCATCATTATCATCATCATCATTATCATCACCATATTTATTCACCAATGCTCTTAATCCTGAAGTTGCGAATTTACATCACAATCATCCTTCATCACTGAATTGTTTGTACTGGCTTTATTATAATAATGGTGTATTTATTGTGATTGTGAAACTAAGCAAGTTGTTGATAGATGATGACAGTATCATGCTGTTTTCTTGACACTTTTACCCTCAGAGTATGCATGGGTAGGCAGACTGTTGTTGCATAACATAGATAGATTGGCCTTGATATATTTATAGAAAAACGATGTAATCAAATTATTGATTTGCTAAATCCAATTATTTTAGCTATATGCGTAAAGTTTGTTAGCTTCTAAATAAAAGTTTATATTTGTTTTTCTCGTGATACAATTTTCAATATATCTTCGAATATATTTCTTAAAATGGAAAGTGTTGCGTTTTGATCTTGAATGCTAACTAAAGTAAAGGTCATCGAATAAAATTTTAAATCATCAATATCGCCTGGAAAATGATTCGATCGTAAAACAATTACAGATTATTGTAGTTGAATTGAATTGCACGCGTTTTCTATATATAACTATTTATAAGATTTCCATGACGATACGGGTTATGCCGATGATTATTGATGATTACAATGGTGATGATGATGACTATGATAAAAGCATGTCATCAAAGTACGCCAAGTTCTCCAATGTACCTAAGGGTCTATTTCGTTTAACGTTGGTCGGCTTCAAAATAAATCTTTGTTAACTTTTTTATTTGTCTTGCAATACAAATCACAATTTTCAAGATATTTTTGAAATTGTTTTTTTAAATGGCAGATGTTTATGATGCACAGAAACCAGTGGCTTTGATTTGACCTTTACTTCAAATCAGGGTCACGGTCATCAAACATAACTCTCAATCATCAATATCTCCCAGGAGAATTATTCGATCATAATAAGTTTTGCGTACTACGAAAGCCGTATTCAATTGTAAACTTTTGCGTTTCATGTTGATCAGCTTTTAAATAAACATTTGACTTTATTTGTTTCGCGATACAGGTCGCAGTTCTAAATATATTTTACATATTATGTATGTCAATGATGTGCAGAATCCAGAGGTTTTATTTTGACCTTGATTGTAAACCAAGATCAATGTCTTCGAAAGAAATTTCAAATGATTGATAAATACATAATAACGATTTTGTCTACGATTAACATTTAACGTTTGTCAGCTGCTCAGAAAGTTTGATAACTTAATTTCTCGCGATATAAGTCTTAATTTTCGATATACCGTTTACCCTTGATCAGCTTCTAAATAAATATTTTGCTTTTTGGGTATATCGATATAGGTCGCAATTGTAAGTATATTTTCGTAATATTTTTTTACAATAGAATGCGTCGATGATGTGCAGTACCTAGAGGTTTAAGTTGTTTGAAGCTGATCAGCTTCTAAATCAATCTTTGTTGACATTTTTTGTCTCGTGACATTTTCAATATATTGTTGTAATCATTTATTTTAATTGACGGTGTTAAAGTTGTGCAGAACCCAGAGGTTTTATTTTTATCTTGATTGTGAACTATGGTCAAGGTCATCGAAGAAACGTTTAGATCATCGATAAATCTATGATAACTTCGCCAAGCTCTCCCATAGACCTATGGGCCTTATGCGTTTAATGTTGGTCAGCTACTAAATGAAATTTGCAAACTTGTTTTTGTCTCGCGGTACAGGTCGCAATTTTTATTTTAGTTTCGGAATTGTTTCTTTAAATGGAGGGTGTAATTGACGCTCAAAACCCAGGGGTTTGGTTTTGACCTTGACCTCTAGTCAAGGTCAAATGAAATGTTAATTTATCCGTATCTCTCTGGAAAATGATTCGATCGTCAAAACCATTACCGATTATTGTAGTTTACTTGAATTATAAGTTTTTGTTCTAAATGCAAGAAATTGTATGATACCCCTTGAAATGAAAATAAAATTATGCCAACGACGATTTTTGTGTTGAAGTTAATTCTAAAGATAACCCAGATTATTTTGATGATGATAACGATGATATGATAAAAACAATGTCAATAAAAGTCGCCAAGTTCTCGTCGGTAAGCATCTGAATCAATGTTTGTTCACTTTTTTGTCTCGTGATACAGAACTCCCTTGTTATACAATGTGTATCAGTTTTGTCAACATCAAACATTTCTGAATATCTCAACTGAGATCGAGCGGTAAAATGCAATATACAGTGCTGTAATATAGCATGTAATCTATACAAAAACACACGCATCACCTGTCATCTTTATTCACCGTAGCCCAGATAACATATCCTCTACACCCAAAATAAGTCAAACAACCTATCATTAAAAGCCCCTTGTCCTGCACATGACAGGAGGTGGGATTATTGGCGTGGGGTATTGGCAGGCAAAAATAGAGATCGGTTAGCGCTCTAGCAATTATTCTACACATGGGGTAAACACATAAGTGTCAGGCTGTAGGGATAATAAAAACAAACCTCAGCCAGGGTAAAAAACTTTACACAGGGAAACAACTATGGGGGTAACAATACCTCCACCTAATTTAACAATTGTTCACAGAGTAACTAATGTACCACGTCAAACAACTGTACTCGGTTTAACAATTCTCTCTGGTGTAACAGCTGTATCTAGGGTAAATACAGTACCAGATGTAACAACTGCGCCCACTTTAGCAACTTTGCACAATGTTACAACTATACTAAGGGTAACGACTGTACCCATGATAAAAATTGCACCCCATTTAACAACTGCATAGAGTATAACAGCTATTTACAGTGATGCAATTGCTCAGAGTGTAGAAGTTGTACCCAGCTCAAAATCTGTACCTAGGGTAACAACTGTACTCAACATGACCATTGTACCCAGTGCCGATGGTAACAATTGCACTAAGGATAACAACTCTACCCAGGGTAGCAAATGTACCCAGTGTAATAACTGTGACCTGTGTAACAAATTTACTCAGGCTAAGAACTGTACCCAGAGTAACAACTGCAGCCAAAGCAATAAGTGTACCGGGGGTAACAACTGCAATCATGGCAACAACTGTACCCGTATAACCATATCCAGGAAAACAACTGTACCAAGGGTAATAACTTTAATCAGGGTAAAAACTATATCAACAGTAATAACTCGATCAATCAAAAATAAACCCAGTGTAATAACTATAAAAATATATCCTTCTTAACCGGTCACTATTGTACCAAGTGTAAAAACTGTATGGAGGGAAGCAAGTGTATAGAATAAAGGGCTCCTTGATAAAAAAAAATGAGCCGCTTGAGAGTATAAGTATTCAGTGCACTACTCATCCGAAGTTGGTGGATTATGGCATAGATTAAGTTGGAAGAGTAGCTGAATTCTTAAGTGTCATTAACATTTCTTCATTTGCATTTATTTTAAAAATAAATTACTTTAAATCATCAATATCTCCCTGGAAAATGATTCAATTGTAAAAACAATTACAGATTAATGCTGAATTGAATTGTAAACGTTTTCTATATGATGTTTTTGACGATTTTTGTGATAAAGATAATTCTGATTATAATGGTGATGATTATGACTGTGATGAAACAAATGTCATTAAAGTTCGCCAAGTCCCTCCATGTACCCATGGACCTATCTCGCGTTGAACGTTGGTTAGCTTCTTGACCAATGTTTGTAAACTATGTCTTGCGAAGCAGATCACAATTTTAAATATATTTTCGAATTTTTTCTTTTAAATGGAAGGTGTAATTGATGTCGCTATTCTTCCATAATCTCCTGCATCACCAACAACCCATACGAACATAAACCCAAGCTTTCCTCTGGTGTGGCTGCGTAATACTTCAACTAACCTGGTGACCTAGAACGAGTCTGTCAGCAACTCCAAATCAACGCAGGTCTTTTTCAGGAGCTGGGCTTGTATAGAATCCAGATCCTATTGTCGCTCATTAGTGCTGTGGAAGATCACGATCACAGAAGCCAGAAGAGCACGTTGGTTTGCAGATACAGGTCATTGTAATCGCACTAGAGGGGCATTAAAACTGCTCATAAGCTCTTCGCAAAAACGTATATAGTGGTTCAGTGCTCGGAAGTCTCTCTCTCTCTCTCTCTCTCTCTCTCTCTCTCTCTCTCTCTCTCTCTCTCTCTCTCTCTCTCTCTCTCTCTCTCTCTCTTTCTCTCTCTCTTTCCAGATTTAAGGGTGTTTTGCGTTGATACGGGTTGGATGTTAGTGGAGGTAGGGTTTTTTTCGCCTTGCGAGGGTTGGGTGTTACTAGTAGTAGGGGTGTACGCACATTTGTGTGTGTGCGTGCGTGCGTGCGTGCGCTTCATACGGCTTCATCATAACGGACGCATCGCTTAAATATCCTGATAACTGGACAAAAGGTATAGCAAGTTAATAACGTTATGACACTCTACTGGGAATTTTTATCACCCTCCGCAGCCATCATTTCGGGGATCACCATTGTCTTTGTTATACGGAAGGAGTTAAATAATTACAACATAATGAAAACAAAGATTGAGAAGCAATAATTCACTCGATTATACATCAAGATGTTCACCGTAATCTTAATTTTCATTTCGCTTACTAAAGCGTCATAACTTGCATATATAAATTTATCATACAATGAAAAATATTAATTGATCCAACTTCTCTAGAATCTTACAATTCAGTCTTGCCTAAATTGGATGACCCTTTTATCTTCGAGCCCTCCGTTGCAACCTTAAGACATGGAACGAATTCTGTGTTTATTTGTTGTTAGACTTCCGAGTCTGATTCATTCTCAAGTTGGGGCTTTAGATTACTAAGAATCAGTCAGGGAAGTATTTTCACAGATAAATATCAGATTTTAAAACAAGTGAAATGCATCTTTTAAAACACAAGACCCCTATCATTGCTCTGCTGCCAGTCGTACCAGCATCAGGGCCCGTTGTTGAGTCTCGAATCCAGACGAACAATGTTAAAGCAAACACTGCTCTGGCTAGCCCCACTGTTCGTTCGAGTAGCACGCGCTCCTCGTGTCTTAAAGCAAGTCGAATAGTTCTTCATGACGTCATAGCCCCAGCACAAAATACCTTATCGCTCTGATGACTAAGCTGCAGCTTGTCGTAGGCCCTATCGGACAACACTTGTCACTTGCTGCCATTTAAGTTTGTGAAAGAAGGGGAATGCTCATACAAACTGCCCTTGTTGCCCATTAAGCATTCATAGAAAGGGATAAGAGTCGAATTGGCGTCAACACCAGAAAAGTAACAACTGCGATTACGCTTATTTTTCCAATCGCTTACGATTTTTATTAGGCTGGTATTTGAGTGCATAAGTTGCGAACTTATAGGGCATAGGACTTCTATGATGAAATCAAGCTGAAGAAAATCATTCTTGCGGCATCGAATCAATAAACGTGAACTCTGGGTATATTTTCCTCTTTGGGATATTCGATGCGAGTGGAATATGGATTTGACACGCGGATGGACTTCATTACGATGGATTGTATTATTATTTGCTATTTCACTCCCTGGATTGAATCCATTCAACATCGACGACAGACTGAAACATCCAACGTAAGTGAATATTTCAGATTTATTCTATTTCTGTGATTGTGTTACACTTTTGATTGATTTGTTGTTGAATGTATATTGCCAAGTGATTTTCGTCGAGATAGAAAATATTTTGAGCGATTTGCGGTTTGAATGAACTATTCTGTAGATTTATAGTTTGTTTTTATTTTGCTTTTTGGGTCTCCCGATACAGGTCGCAATTGTCAGTTTATTATCGTAATATTTCTTTACAATAGAAGGTGTCGATGATGTGCAGAACCCAGACGTTTTAGTTGTTAAACGTTGGTTATCTTCTGAATCAATGTTTGTTGACTTTTTTGTCTCACGACACAGAACGCAATTTTCAATAATTTTTTGTAATTATTTTTTTGAATTGACGGTGTCAAAGTTATGCAGAGCCCAGAGGTTTTATTATGATCTTGATTGTGAACTAAGGTCAAGGTCATCGAAGGAAAGTTTAGACCATCGATTAATCTATAATAAATTGGTGCATTATAATATCTTTGTCAGTCGTTGTTTGTATGTATGTATGTTTGTTAACATTTTTCCTGCGCAGAACCCAGATATTTTGCTTTTACCTTGACCTCAAGCTAAGGTCACGGTCAAAACAAAAACTCTGGGTTCTGCGCATTAATTTTTTTGTCTCGCGATACAGGTCGCAATTTTTATTTTAGCTTCGAAATTGTTTTGGAGGGTGTAATCGACGCGCAAAACCCAGAAGTTTTTGTTTTGACCTTGACCTCTATTCAAGGTCAATGTCATCAAATGAAACTTTAAATTTTCCGTATCTCTCTGGAAAATGATTCGATCGTCATAACAAGTACCGATTATTGTAGTTTCATTTTTTCTAAATGTAAGTAATTGTATGATAACCCTTACAACAAGTGTTATGACGATAGCAACGATGTTAACGACGATTTTTGTGATGAAGTTAATTCTAAATATAACCCAGGTGATTTTAATAATGATTATGATGATTAGGATAAAAACAATGTCATCAAGAGTTACAAAGTTTTCCCATGTACCCATGGGCATCTTGCGTTTAACGTAGGTAAGATTCGAATCAATGTTTGTTCACTTTTTGTCTCGCGATACAGAACGCAATTTTCATTATAATTTTTTTTATCTAAATTTTAGATTATCGATAAATCCACAATAAAATGGTCAATTTTGAACTTTTTAAAACTTCGTGATACAGTTCGCCAAGTTCTCATACGTACTCACGGGCCTCTTGTGTTTAACAGTGGTCAGCCTCTAAATAAATGTTTGTTAATCTCTTTTGTGTCCCACGATACAGATCGCAATTTTGAACATATTTTCGAACTTGTTTTAAATGGCTGATGGCATACATGCGCAGAAACGGGAGGTGTATCCTATATTTTACTTGTCATTGTATTTAAAACCGAGTGTCTTATAGTACATCTATCTATCCTACGTTTAAATATCTCACCTCGCACACATTCCAGTTGATGAAAAGCAGTCAAAGTAAGTGTGCACTTGACCGCTATATTGCGAACCTTATGGACGATACTTGACATCCTCCCGTGTTATAAAATGGGTATCGGTTTTGTCAACATCAAACATTTCTGAATATCTCAACTGAGATCGAACGATTTCAATATCTGTACCAAGAGTAACAACTGTACAAAATCAAATAACTGTGCCGAGAGTAGCAGATGTCCGAGCGCAAAGGCTGTACCAGTGATAGTGTACTTATTATTTTCGCTATTTTTATTCCTATTGTATTTTGCAGCGAAAAGGATCCGCGAATCGAATTCTTTCCTGCTCTCATTTATCGCAATGACGTCAACCCATTATATACATAAATTTTGTGTATTACAAAGTACCACCACCTAACGATGGCTGTGTATTATAATAAGAGAAGCGATCATTGCAGAGCCACTCGGAGTGAATCCCCTCAGCCAAGCTATAAACTCTTTGATAGAGCTCCTTGAATAAAAGGCCGCTTGAGAGTATTAGTATTCAGTGCACTGCTTATCCAAAGTTGGTGGATTTCGGCATACATTGATTAAGTTGGAAGAGTAGCTTAATTCTTAAGTGTTATTGAAATTTCGTCATTTTTATTTAATTGATTTTTTTTTACTTTAAATCATCAATATCTCCATTGAAATTTTTCGATCGTTAAAATATTTTCAGATTATTGTAGCTAAACTGAATTGTAAGCGTTTTCTAAATAAATAACAAATTGTAAGCGTGACGAACGGTAAATAACGAAATTGAACGAAATTGAATGTTAATTGAACGATTATATGGATTAAATCGACGGTATAATTATGTTTATGACGATTTTTGTGATATAGATAATTCTGAAGATAACCTTGATGATTATAATGGTGATGATTATGACTTTTAATAAAAAACATGTCATCAAAGTTCGCCAAGTCCCTACATGGGCCTATTTCGCGTTGACTTTTAATCTTTAAATATGTCATCAAAGTTCGTTTTTCCTCTCCATGGGCAGATCACAATTTTAAATATATTTTCGAAATTTAAATATGTTTAAAATAACTATGTTTTGTCTTGCGATGCGCAAACACCCAGAGGTTTTGTTTTAAATTTGACCACAAACTGGAAGGTCAAGGTCATCGAAATAAATTCAAATCCCAGAGGTTTTGTTTTAACCTTGAACAAAATTAAGGTCAAGGTCATCGAAATTTTAAACTAACTATTTTTGTACAAACTAAGGTCAAGGTCATCGAAATAAATTCAAATCACCAATCACTCCCCTGAAAATGATTTAATCGTAAAAACCATTACAGATTATTGTAGCTGAATTGAATTATACGCGTTTTCTACATGTTTTTGAAATCGATCTGCTCACTTAGTTGTAAAACAATTTAATTCACTGGTAACACATTACCTACGTCTCGATGGCTTGAGACCTTTCGGTAGTGTGAAAAATAACTGCCTCGCTATTCTTCCATAATCTCTTGTATCACCAACAACTCGTTCGAACAAAAACCCAAGCTTTCCTCTGGTGTGGCTGCGTAATACTTCAACTATAGTTGCTCTGTGCTGGGAAGTCTCTCTCTTGTCTCACCAACAACTCGTTCGAACAAAAACCCAAGCTTTCTCCCTCCTTCAACTCTCTCTCTCTGGGAAATCCTCTCTCTCTCTCTCTCTCTCTCTCTCTCTCTCTCTCTCTCTCTCTCTCTCTCCTCCTCTCTCTCTCTCTCTCTCTCTCTCTCTCTCTCTCTCTCTCTCTCTCTCTCTCTCTCTCTCTCTCTCTCTCTCTCTCTCTCTCTCTCTCTCTCTCTCTCTCTCTCTCTTTCCAGATGTAGGGGTGTTTCGCGTTGATGAGGGTTGGATGTTAGTGTAGGTAGGGTTTTCTCGCCTTGGCGAGGGTTAGATGTTACTAGTGGTGGGGGTGTACGCACAGTTGTATATTTGCGTGCGTGCGTGCGCTTCACACGGCGTCATCATAACGGACGCAACGCTTAGTTATCCTGATAACTGGACAAAAGGTACAACAAGTTCATAACGTTATGACTCTCTACTGGGAACAGCCATCATTTCGGGGATCACCAATTTCTATGCTATCCGGAAGGAGTTAAAAATTTCAAACGGTATGAAAACAAAGATTGAGAAAGCAATAATTCACTCGTTTATACAGAGCAATAGCGATAATAAGAACTACGTTGATGAATTTTAAGTATATATTTTAGTCGAAATGATTAAGTAATAATTATTTGTGCATTTACGGCATTAAAATTTACGGTAAAGAAATAACGTCCGCGAATCAGGCCTAAGTAATCTGGATGATAGCTGTTCACTCTCGACACCTACGACCACAGCACCTATGCGCTATTTCGAGCCAAGTCATTTTATTTACCGCATCATTTGCCTGGCACGATCAAGTCATGTGTCTAAAACGTCCGATCGTTTATTGAGACTGAACGTGGCTGGCGACACACACGGTCATTAACCTGATAACTGGGCCAAAAAATGGTGATTTGTAGTTCGCCTGCCATTCGCCCATGAAAAAACACACTCATACACTTTAACACATTTGCATTTTTTAACACTTAAATATCTTTACCAAAAAATTAAAACCGCTGAAAACATATTTTTATAATGCCGTATAATTAACCTCATAAATGCACAAGTTCTTGAAAAATAAGTGTTGATTATATCATAGTCGTAAACAGCACCGTTCACTGTCGCCAAGTGGCACTTGGGGTCGCGTAGCCCCCTGCCAAGGCCCCAAGGTGAACCCAACTTCGTCGAAGTGACTAAAAAGGAGACGTGGCTTAAAAGCCAATGTTGATGCGTGCGTTTATAAAGCGTTGTAGGTATTGAATGACCCGTGTGATCTCCATATGGGAAATATCTTTATCATGAATCTGGGGTTACGTGTAGACTACAATAAGCTCACAACAGATATCGCTGATGACCACAATACGTGAACTTATAATGCTCCCATATAATGCTCCCGGTGTCTGGTTGAAATGTGGTTAATAAACACCGCAGGCAAAGACTCGACACCCAGGGAAGACACTGCCAGACTAAGTCATAACCTCCTGGGGGTTACAATGACCTCAAAATGTTGATCAGCTGGAAGTGAGTTTTTGAATAAATTCGATCTACCAAATGTTGCCCAAATCGAGCACCTATCATTAGAGAGGTCATCCACTCCTCTGAGCCTTTGCTCCTTTAAGACAGTACATCAATGCACTGTGTAATAAATACGATAATTGATCTCCCTATTGTAAATAATTTT
>CM067346.1:28897018-29039518 GCA_034190875.2 Urechis unicinctus
CCTATATGTGTGATATTGAAATCTTGCTGTTAGCAAACGATTCATGACATTCGTGAACATTTCTCGTACTCTCATGAATTAATGACTAAAATTTCACGGAATTTTGTTTTGTTTAATCACGCAGGATCCTAATGGTAATAAAGTGAGGAGATTGGAGAACCAGCTTGTTAACTACGGTGAGTGTACATTTCGATAGCAAACGATTGTTTTGAACACGATTGTACCGTAGTCAATGCAATGAAAAAAACCTACATAAATTATTGCAGGGTACTACGAAGGCGTCTTTGGTCTCGGTAGCCCATACAAACGTGGAATGTGGACCATTGAAGTTCAAGGATGGGTAATTAAAAACACATAAAAAAAAAAGCATCGAGAAAAAATAATGCATCGTCTATATATATATATATATAGAGAGATATATATATATATATATATATATATATATATATATATATATATATATATATATATATGTTAAATATATATAAATATGTATAATATATATATAATATGAGTATATATATATATTCATATATATATATATATATATATATGTATTTATATACATATATACGTATATATATATATATGTATACGTATATATATATATATGTATATATATATATATATATATATATATATATATATATTCATATATATATATATATATATCTATATATATATATATATATATAGAGTATATATATATATATATCTATATATATATATATATATATATATATATATATATATATATATATATATATATATATATATATATATATATATATATATATATATATATATATATATATATATATATACACACCCTTTTGGCGAATTTTGTATGACACGATTCAAAATTATGTTGCAGGGTTACACTTACCACAAGCAAGTGTTATGTCACAAAGCATGTAAGGGGGGTTTTACATTTATATATGAACTTTAAAGTTTGATAGTTATACATTGATAAGTATTTATTTGCGTTGAATAGGGATGAAATGATATATAGTGTGATGGGTTCCATTTTAGTTGGAGGTGTTTTGTTTTGAATTCAGACCAGACCAAATTTGAACACGTGGTCGAAGTCGCCCCCGTTATGAGCGAAAATGATTACGCTATAGGAGGCTCGGTCCGAACGTAGTAAGTCTCCGCTACATCATGCTCCATTCTCGCCATTACTGCTCTCCACAACCCACGCCCCGCACAGCGCTGCTGCTGCAACCAATGCCGCTCCATATAGAACCCGACGTAATTGTCATGTGGTTTATACGCGTTCTCTTGGAGATATGTTCGCGAATCTGTTCTTGACACGAATGAAAATTTATAGCATGATTGTATTTTTTCCTACCGAGGCATTTTATCATTTGCGCGCATGCGTTGAACAGAACGCTCCCTTGCTTATTCGAATTCTACACCTGCTGTTTCTTGTTTCAGTAACACACAAAACCATATGCCTATTAAAGGTAATGCCACGATTGAAGTTGAAGTCTTGAAGAAAGATTCTAACCAGGAATTCCCAAGAGTGAAAAAAACCTACTCGATGGTAAGCCCGCAGTCATTTTGTTAGACGGTTGCAATCATAACGTTACATGCTAACAAACCCGAATGATACAAATAGGAAATAATTACGAAGAATTAAGTATAAGCTGGACCACAGCAGATTTGTAAGCAACGTTTACGTGAACAGATCCACGGCGAGTTCGCCTTTAACGTCCCTCTCTCGGAAATCCGGGATACTATAGGAGAGCGTCGCTAACACTGATGTTCACATCCACGCGAATATTTTGGATATTTACGGCCTCAGAGAAGAGATTTTTGATGGATTTACACACATAACTTCTGGAGAGTATCTTCTGCGAATCCTGGGAGGTGAAGTGCGCGTGTTTAAGCCGGGACAGCCTCTGGATGTCAAGGTGATGCGTGCTTCTGGGGCATTGTCGAATTCTACAATTTCAAGATGATAAAGTTATTATTGAAACAACATCCATTGCGCATGTCGCCTATGTGCTCAGAGTTTTATTCGTGTGATAAGTTAGCCAACTGAAAAGGACTTTGTGATTTGTTCAGGTGGCTTTGTATTCACCTAGTGGCCAGAAAATGAGTTCTAAGATGAACCGACTAGTCAAAATTCATACCTTGATATCAAAAACTGGGTCATCAGAGCAGAAGGAAGGTGCCATTGTGGTTGGAGATGACAGCATGGTCCATTACCAATACCTCACACAACCCGAGGACGAGTTCATTCGTGTCTCAGTGAGTATGACAAGTTGTTGTTGCATGATATAGACGGTTCTAGCAACAAATATTCTATAATTATCTGTAATCGTGTCTTATTCTATTTTGATGTTATAAATTTTATTCTAAAAGATAAAGTTGTCAACTGTAATGCAAATATCATTGCAACTTTATTTTCAACCAATGCAATATAAGACACAATCGTCATCAATAGTGTATGCGATTGTACTAAAATAACTAAACCTCATTGAATAAAGTTATTGTGAATCTCAATAGGTTTCGTACACTGACGGAAAAACCAACGCCTACAAAGAAATGACTGCATACCGCCATTTTAGCAAATCAAATAACTACCTCTATGTGACAACATCGACCGTTCACCCAGAGGTAGACAGTTACATCGTGTTTACTGTACGCTCGACCACCTTCATCCCCGAGATATTTTATCAGGTGAACATGACATCGCTTACTGTAGAATGAGCTACAAAGTAACAATTTGGAAACCATATATAATATATTTTTCCAAACATATTTCGGTGTGCAATGTGGTAAGCCTTGCTGAAATGTGGTATGCTTTGCTGAAATGTGGTATGCTTTGCTGTAATGTGGTATGCTTTGCTGTAATGTGGTATGCTTTGCTGTTAGGTTCACGTGGCTTTACTTATTGCATTCCAGATTGTCGCTAATGGCAACATCATGGTGGCCGACAAGATTTTCATGGAAAGTCAACAAAAGACATTTGCTGTGGCTGCGTCTCGTGATATGATTCCCGACGCCAAGATAGTCACGTGGGCTATTTTGAACAGCGGGGAGATGTTGGCGGACAGTTTGAGTTTCCATGTTTCTGGCATCACTCAAAACCCTGTGAGTAACCTAACTGCACATTCAAATGGTCGGTGTTATTTGTAAAGCGTTTTCATATCAATTCTCAACTAAAACGTTGGTTACTTTCTTTGCATATTTAGGTTAATGTAAGGTCATTTATTCGAATCTAGTGAGCCACTTGTCATATTTGATAATTAAACTTTGATGATTGCGTACTACAATTTGATTGAAAATAGAACTTTGCCTCCACGATGTCCAGGAGAAAACCGTCAACAATAATAGCCACGATAACCTCTCTCTATTATTGAATTCATGATGAAAGCGCTGATGAAGTAGAGTTCTGAAAAAAGTTCTCTCTCTCTCTCTCTCCCTCTCCTCTCTCTCTCTCTCTCTCTCTCTCTCTCTCTCTCTCTCTCTCAATATAAATGCAGAAACTTGGTCAGTTAATAAATGAGTTGGGTCACATAATTGCATACAATTATTCCTATCCCTGTAGATGGAGTTACGGGTGAACAGTGGTAAAGATGTACGGACAAGCACGGTTGAGATTAACGCGTTCACCGACCCGGCTGCTTTCTCGGGGTTCTCTGCCGAGTTGGAAGAAATCATAGCGCTCGGTGTCCGGCCTTTCTTCAACGAATACGATGTATGAGAATATATATTTATAGTATTTATTCGCAAATCGAAGTTTACAAAAAGTTCAAGAGTTGGTAGGCAATATAAATATAAAATGCACGAGTTACAATTAGTTTGTGCATAGAAACACAAGAAGCTCATCGGCCTCTTCGAGGGTTAGAGAGGTCATCATATGACCTTCGCGCTGCTGACACAGTTCTTGCAAAGCGCCTATTATTTCCCTGTCTTATACATATGCATACACATATTCACAATGGCAAATCTACAGATAATTGAAACGTTGAAGTTGTGTAAGACCCAGTACCCTGATTGTTTCACTATTTCTCGTTCGTGTTGGCTCTGATGACTCAGGTTGAAGAGGAACTGTTGACCTATGACATCCACGCCAACGCCAGCATGAAACATACCTGGCACGATGACAAGTTAGGGCGTGAGAATGTATTTTACCCGGCTCCATCCTACGCTATTGACGCGAACATGACATTTGTAGTAAGTTGCCATTTAGCTGTGTAGAGAAACACGGTCATTTGTGAGCTGTTTTGACCTCAAGTTGTTGTTAAACGATGTTATTATGGAGTTGTTGTTGTTGTAGTTTTCAGGACTCGTTATGTTGACAGATTCTGACCTTCCTAGAATTGAAGGTAAATAATATTAATATCTAAGTTGTCTATTTTTTTTAGTTTCGACGACGCCCCATCTCTTTCATCATCATCATCATCATCATCATCATCATCATCATCATCATCATCATCATCATCATCTCAATACATCACCACACTCAACACGAACAACGGCAACCTCAACAGCAGCAATATTTTACCTGTGTTACTTTAGCGGCAATCACATGCAACCTGACACTGGGCTACCTACCCTGTTTCGATGGAAGCTGCTACCGTATTGAGGACAATTGTAACGGTGCCCGTCAGTGTGAAGATGGCGCCGACGAAATGGGCTGTGAGTCGGTCTTCACGATATCTCGATAAAGGGCGACTCTGATCTCAAACGATATTTCCGTTGTGGTTATTTTACCACGATTACAAAGTCATTTTATTGCACAATCACACGATTATCAATAATAACATCACAAACAAATCGAGAAATTCAAAATACTGATCAGCGACGGGATTAAAATAGATATATTGTAAATATGTTCATTCGTATGCATTCAATTTTATAAGAAAATACGAACAAATTTAAGGTCCGGAAGAATACCTCCCGGAGCATCCGCCTCAAGAAATACTTTCCAAATTAACTTGGAAATGGGCATGGCTCTTTGAAAAGCGAGAATTTGCATGGAAGAAATTCTTCACAAAGTAAGTAGAAGTCGGTTTTTTCGTGATATCGGTGTACGTCATGTTTGCGATAACAGGATGCTAATAGCACAAACCTCGTTTTCTCGAATACCCTCTCTGACAGACTTGTCTCTTTGTTTCAGGCCATATGGTCGTATTGACTTCCGGGTCAATGTCCCTTCCAGACCAACCACGTGGCTTATCAGCGGCTTTTCATTGGACAGGGAAAATGGTCTCCGGTTTAGCGTGACACCGGGTCGTGTAAGTTGCATCTTTTCCAAAATATTGAAAGATCAGTTAAATGCGCTACTTTATTTCTTAGGACGAGCTGAATCGGATATCTTTACTTTACGAACATGCATTTTCTTCCGAATGGTACCAATCAAACGCGAGAGGAGAATATCACACAGATGGAGAATTCGTTGGCAAATGAATAGTCACATTATAATACTCTGTCAACCAGATCGAAACAGCCAATCCTGTGATGATTGCGATGGAGCTTCCTAAGGCAGCATTTCGAGGTGAACAGCTGGGCGTACAAATCTCCATTTTCAATTTCATGGACGAGCCAGTTGATGTATGTTGAATTTTTATATCAATTTATCAGATTTAAACCACGGAGTTATGGTTCTAGGCAAAGCACAAAAGATAAACCATCATTTTGTGACTTGCTGTACATATTGTCGAAGATTTCTTTTATCACAGAGTGAGAGGTCTGTAGGTGATTTTTTGTTTGTTTCAGGCAATTCTTCAGTTACATGATTCAGATGACTATAGATTCATTCGAGTGGAGGATAATGGCTATGTTAGCTCATATAGCCCACGGACAACCCGCGGAGATATACAAACCATGGTCACTGTAAGCCTTATATTGTTTATGATTAAATATCTTTCATTCAGCTGAACAAGTGATTGAAATGCAAAGAATGAATAAATCTTCTTCCGAGCAGGGTTTTATCAAGCACATAGAATATTGTCATAATGAAGAATTACGTCTTGATTTAACCTTGACATTTGTAGCTGCATTTACACAGAACATTGCATAACATATATTTTCTTATTATAGCTGACGCCCGGTGAATCGCGGCAAATTCACTTCCCGATATTGCCAATGAGATTAGGTAAAGTTGACGTCACTGTCAGTCTGCAGTCCTACATCATGGCCCAAGAAGAAACAAGAACAGTCACCATTTCCGTGAGTGACATAGTTGTTACGTTCGTAATGGACGGGACTTGTAACATGCACCGCGACGCGTGTGTTCACGCCCCCAGACCCACCTCTCCCCCCTACAGCTCGGACGTTGTATAGCGCCGAATAATTGACCCAGCATTCCGATGATGCGTCTGTTGGAAAAACGCTTAAGACTATATAGAGCAATACCCAAACTAATATGATAAGAATGTAGTGAACTGTTTCCAACTTACATTCGTTTGTTGAACTAAGTCCATCTCTAATTGTCACTGTGATGTGTGTCAGATGGAGGGGATCACAAACCACTACAACTCGCCTGTTCTTCTCGACCTAGTCTCCACTGGATCACTCCTCATTCCCTACCTCCAGGTTCCCGTGCCTGAGAGATTCATCGATCCAGGAAAAAGGAGGCACCTCTACGTACCAGGGTCCGGTCAAGCGTCCGTTTCTATTGTCGGTCGGTAGTTATCTGACATCAATTTACCGAAAGGTGTCTTTGTTTTTGTCACAGTGCTGCACGAATCTGGACTCCAATGACCTGAGCTCCCACGATTATAATTGGAACCGGTTATGATTTATCCAGGTGATGTTGTCGGACCGGGGCTGTACACATCTCATCTCGATACCTACAAGATATTCAGAAGGGTGGGGGGGATGGGGGAAAATTACATCCACGACCTAGCGACCAATCTATATTGGCTACGTTTCCTCAAAACAGCCAATCAACTCTCCAACGACCTCTTGGAGTCAGCCCTCGAAGGGATCAACCTAGGTTTTTTTTGCATAGTACTTCATTGCATAATTTTTCTCCAATGTGGCAATATTTATCTTTTGGTTATTGGAATGTGCTCATTGTGTGGTTCTATTGTTGTCAGATCTTCAAACGATTTACGTGTTCAAGCAGTCAGATGGAGGAGTCGCCCTACGAAGAAAGCGATCTTCCAGCGATGTTTGGTGAGAGCTCAAACTTGCTCGTGGGTGGTAATAATCAATTAATCTTTTCCTTTTGTTGTGTTGTCCTTTTGTTGTGTTGTGCTTTTGTTGTGTTGTCCCTTTGTTGTGTTGTGCTTTTATTGTGTTGTCCTTTTGTTGTGTTGTGCTTTTGTTGTGTTGTCCTTTCGTTGTGTTGTGCTTTTGTTGTGTTGTGCTTTTGTTGTGTTGTGCTTTTGTTGTGTTGTGCTTTTGTTGTGTTGTCCTTTTGTTGTGTTGTGCTTTTGTTGTGTTGTGCTTTCGTTGTGTTGTCCTTTCGTTGTGTTGTGCTTTTGTTGTGTTGTGCTTTCGTTGTGTTGTCCTTTTGTTGTGTTGTCCTTTCGTTGTGTTGTGCTTTTGTTGTGTTGTGCTTTTTTGTGTTGTGCTTTTGTTGTGTTGTCCTTTTGTTGTGTTGTGCTTTCGTTGTGTTGTGCTTTTGTTGTGTTGTGCTTTTGTTGTGTTGTCCTTTCGTTGTGTTGTGCTTTTGTTGTGTTGTGCTTTTGTTGTGTGTTGTCCTTTTGTTTGTGTGTCACTTTTGTTGTGTTGTGCTTGTGCTTTGTGTTGTTTGTGTTTGCTTTTGTTGTGTTGTCCTTTTGCTGTGTTGTGCTTTTGTTGTGTTGTCCTTTCGTTGTGTTGTGCTTTTGTTGTGTTGTCCTTTCGTTGTGTTGTGCTTTTGTTGTGTTGTGCTTTTGTTGTGTTGTCCTTTTGTTGTGTTGTCCTTTTTGTGTGTGCTTTTGTTGTGTGTGCTTTTGTTGTGTTGTGCTTTCGTTGTGTTGTGCTTTTGTTGTGTTGTGCTTTTGTTGTGTTGTGCTTTTGTTGTGTTGTGCTTTTGTTGTGTTGTGCTTTTGTTGTGTTGTGCTTTCGTTGTGTTGTGCTTTTGTTGTGTTGTGCTTTTGTTGTGTTGTGCTTTTGTTGTGTTGTGCTTTTGTTGTGTTGTGCTTTTGTTGTGTTGTGCTTTGTTGTGTTGTGATTTGTTGTGTTGTGCTTTTGTTGTGTTGTGTTTTGTGTTTGTGTTTGTTTGTGTTTTTGTTGTGTTGTGCTTTTGTTGTGTTGTGCTTTTGTTGTGTTGTGCTTTTGTTGTGTTGTGCTTTTGTTGTGTTGTGCTTTTGTTGTGTTGTGCTTTTGTTGTGTTGTGCTTTTGTTGTGTTGTGCTTTTGTTGTGTTGTGCTTTTGTTGTGTTGTCCTTTCGTTGTGTTGTGCTTTTGTTGTGTTGTGCTTTTGTTGTGTTGTGTTTTGTTGTGTTGTGCTTTTGTTGTGTTTGTGTTTCTTTCGTTGTGTTGTCCTTTTGTTGTGTTGTGCTTTTGTTGTGTTGTGCTTTTGTTGTGTTGTGTTTTTGTGTGTTGTCCTTTTGTTGTGTTGTGCTTTTGTTGTGTTGTGCTTTTGTTGTGTTGTGCTTTTGTTGTGTTGTCCTTTTGTTGTGTTGTGCTTTTGTTGTGTTGTGTTTCCTTTGTGTTGTGTTGTGCTTTTGTTGTGTTGTGCTTTCGTTTGTTGTGTTGTGCTTTTGTTGTGTTGTGTTGTGTGTGTTTTGTTGTTGTGTTGTGTTTTGTTGTGTTGTCCTTTCGTTGTGTTGTGCTTTTGTTGTGTTGTGCTTTTGTTTGTGTTGTGCTTTTGTTGTGTTTTTGCTTTTGTTTTTGTTGTGTTTTGTTTTGTTTGTTGTTGTTGTTTGTTGTGTTGTTTGTTTGTTGTGTTGTGTTTTGTTGTGTTGTGTGTTGTGTTGTGCTTTTGTTGTTTTTGTGTTGTCCTTTTGTTGTGTTGTCCTTTTGTTGTGTTGTGCTTTTGTTGCGTTGTCCTTTCGTTGTGTTGTCCTTTCGTTGTGTTGTGCTTTTGTTGTGTTGTGCTTTTGTTGTGTTGTCCTTTTGCTGTGTTGTGCTTTTGTTGTGTTGTCCTTTTGTTGTGTTGTGCTTTTGTTGTGTTGTGCAACACACCGATTTGGCCCTTAATCTACGCTACTGCTGGAATCCCTAAAGACACATTGAGAGCTATGTGTTTTTTGTTTTGTTCCTGATGCAAAACAAACAATTATACATTAAAAATCGTGTTCATTTATCATGTTATTCACGACCATGAAGGCCAAACTCTAAAAGCCACCTCATTTATCATATGATATCGCTGTGTGAAGGACGACTGCTTTGGCGCTGGAGGTTCTGGCCACAGCAATAATGCCCGAATGGGAACAAACTCTCTACGTCGATGCCACCATCGTGCAGGGAATGGGGACATGGCTCATCAGCAGACTCAATACGACCACCGGGGCGTTTATCAACAACGGAGATTGGTATAACCTCAATGTTAAGGTAAGGTATTAAATTTGTCAAGCAACTACTTTGTACAGTCTATGCGGTTTGTTAAATTTATCTTATCAAAAACACAAACGTATTGCCGTTCAACATTTAATTTATCATTTGCATATTTGAATGCATAGATTGCATAAACTCGTACAGAACAGGTGTGATTAACAGAACAGGTGTGATTCCTGCTTTCTTCTTTTAGGATACACTGATGGATGAGCATGGATATCCAGCCAACATCTCGATAACAGCCAGGGCGGTTGTGGCTTTACATAAGACTGTCGGCATTATGACTGGGGTTCGTATGGAGAAGCTCTTGTTTCTCTTGCTACCTGTCTAACCAATGAACTTAGATACCAAGAAGGTATCGGTAGCCAAAAAAGTGCTGCCACCTGGCGGTCTGGGTTGATGAAAACCGAGGGCCAAGTTATTGGTATTTAAGTTCTTTGGTTTAACTCATGAACACCTGACTAAATGAGGAATACATGGCTAATTCATGAACACCTGACTAAATGAAGAATACCTGGCTAATTCATGAACACCTGACTAAATGAAGAATACCTGGCTAACTCATGAGCACCTGACTAAATGAAGAATACCTGGCTAATTCATGATCACCTGATTAAATGAGGAATACCTGGCTAATTCATGATCACCTGATTAAATGAGGAATACCTGGCTTACTCGTGAACACCTAGTTAAATTATGATCACGTTGCTATGTCATGATGACCTTGCTAAATCAAAAACACATTGCTGAGTCATGAACACTTAGCTATTTCATGACCACATGGCTCTTCTTTTGCTCAAGTGAATCGAATGAGGATTTTGTCATAGCACAACAATGTTCAACAACAGTCAACGTGTGTTAATTGAAGTAGGATACACGTTGACTAAATCTACTGCATTTTGGCGATGTGATACAATCATTGCTATACAAAAAGGTATTCATTATTTTCATTTACACACATCTAAAAGGAAACGAAGAGTAAAGTGGCTCCAGCCATCAACCAAGCCGGGGACTACCTCAGTCGCATGCTGCCCAAGCTCGTAGAACCTTTCCAAATCTGTTTGGTGACCTACGCTCTCCATGAGATCAATCACCGGCACCGCGGTGTGGCCTTCGCCAAGATGGTTTCCATTCAGCGTACAGGTAAATTAACTACCATCTTCGTTCAGCATTAGTAGACAATCCTCTCGAACCGTAACTGTATTTTAGGTTCAGATCGTTGACATTTGACTAGTTATCAAAACTGAATTTGCAACCATATTGCTGTGTATTTTATCGCTGATGCATTGCTGCATCATGAACCCAATTTGCACCTGCATATTGACGAGAGTCACGGATTGTTTCCACGAATCAATCCGACCGCGGCATAGATTTGATTATTATATCATGCAACCGATACCTCTCTGAATGCAGATAACTACATCTACTGGTCACGTGAGCCCATTTTGTCCAATAAGCTTGAGTTTGTCAACGGCCTTCCCTATCTGTACCCTCGTGACATGCCCACCGAGTACCACGCTAACGCCGTGCAGGCTACCAGCTATGCGCTGATGGTGTACCTGCGAAAAAACCTCTTCCATCAAGCCACTCCGATCATGAAATGGCTCCAGACACAGCGAGACTATACGTCGGGATTCTCGTCGACAGGCGTAAGCAGCAGATATGTTTCTAATGGAGTCACAGAATGGTATTCCTCTTGTTTCTGTCTGAAGTTGGTCGCCGTAACTCCAAGCAGCCAGATTGGTTACAGGTCCCAGTCTGCCATGCTTTGGTGTCATGTGGGTGATGATACCGTAAATCTCAACAGCCGACGTCATCCATTTATCTTTCCTCACATTTATAAACTATATATTTAATGGACATTCAACCCTACATTAAATCTCAAACCTCGTTTCAGTTTCAATCACCAGATGTTGTTGTATTATCAGATTCTGATCATGCGCGTAACCAGCGCCCCCTAGCGAAGGAGAGTGAAATGTGACGTCGTGTTTTCCAAGATTGAGGTCGCCATCTGTTAGAACAGTTGAGATTGAGTTTGTAATCGATAAAGATGCTCACTAAACAATAGCACACAGCTAGTGCAGAACACAAAAACAGATAATAAGCTTTAGATTCATACCATTTCCATAGACGTCGAACATAACGGAACATTTGTAAGTTCTGAGAATTTTGGGATTTGATAGGCATAGATAATTGGAGGACGTCAATGCAGTCGTCCTGCCGGGCTAGTTGCGATAGTTTGTTGTACAAATATCTATTTTCAGATATAATAATTACGTTTTTCGTCGCATTTGTCATGTAGTGAGTGTACTTCCATTATTTCATGCGTTAATATGATGCGCTTGTTTTCATCACAGGATTCTCTCGTTGCTTTACAAGCGTTGATAGACTATGCCGAGAGGGAGACCAATCGCGACCTCTACCGGATGCTCGTCAATGTCGAAGCCTCATCCTCCAGTAACTGGAAAAACACCCTCACCTTCGATAAGTCGAATTATTTGACCATGTCACAAGTAAACGTAAGTGGCTTGTATTCCAATACTTGGTAATAGAATAATATTATGTGCACCTGTCCATCTTGGGTGCGTATATTGATTTGAATGGGTGTGTATACTTATATACGAGGAAAACAAAGTAGAATGCTAAATCTGCATCTGAAAAGAAAACATGGCCGCGATATGATTTGTTGCAGGTACCTGTCGTATGGGGTGCTGTCAGAATGAATGCAGGGGGAACAGGTGTCGCTCTATGTCAGGTGAGACAATTAGAAAATATTTCTAAAATGAATAGGAAGATAAACAATTCATTAAACATTTAACACGTGGAAGAAGACTACATTTTGGATAGCTATTCGTATACACACTTATATGATATATACAATTGATTTTGTGGATTGGTCTTAATTCGTGTACAATCGCTTTTCAGCTGGGTACTAAGGTGAACGTGGAGTACCCAGACCAGATTCGTCAGCCGCCTGTCCGCGCGTTCGATCTTGATATAGAAAATCTACGATTCTTTGGTCGAAATGCCTCCAAATTTGAAATGACTGTATGTTTGACGTGAGTACATTTCTATATATAGTTCGTCAGCTTCAGCGGAAGTCTCTTCTGGCTGCTTTATTGAGTGACTACTTTCATTATCTAAAGGAAAGTAGTTTTGAGAATGTTGGGAATGGAATGGACCAAACTTCAATTTAGAAATGATCGGTGCAGGTGGACAGCGACACACCTTGGAGAGCAAAGCGGGGCAGCCATATTGGAAGTGGACATCCCCACCGGTTACCATGTAAGGAAGATCGATGTCCGTCGGCAGCAGCCACTTAGCAGGATATTCATCAAACGCGCCCGCTACACTAAGCATAAAGTTGTGTATTATTTCGATCATGTGAGTATGTGTTTATGTTAGTTTATTGTGGAAGCAACAGTGTATACATAGCCAACTGTATTCTGCGTCAGTTCACTTATATATATATATATATATATATATATATATATATATATATATATATATATATATATATATATATATATATATATATATATATATATATATATATATATATATATATATATGTGTGTGTGTGTGTGTGTGTGTGTGTGTGTGTGTCTGTGTCTGTGTGTGTATGGGTGTGTGTGTGTGCGCGCGTGTGTGTGTGTGTGTGTGAGTGTGTGTGTGTCTTTTCAAGAGCCGTGTTATGAAGATCCTTACGTTTTTGCAGCTGGACACTACACGAACATGCTTCTTCTTCCCAAGTCAGCGATGGTACCCTGTGGCTAACTCCAGCATTCAACATGAAATAAAAGTCTACGACACATTTGAACCAGGTGACTTATTTCGCTATATCAAACACCTGTCAAGGTACAGGGAGAGAAACTCAGAGCCAACCACATTTTAATTGATAATCACATTTAAACACATTCTATATGAAAATAGACATTCTATATGTTCTTTCATACTGTTTATGTTGTTTTATTTCCAGCACTTATCAACAGAACTATTTATACGACCTATGACCTGTTTCATCTGCATATTTGTCAAGTTTGTGGATCATTCCAATGTCCCTATTGTCCATTCTACAATGCTGCTACTAGAACCCGCTTTCCGCCGTCCATTTATACCTTGCTAATTTTCATGTTAAGTATTACTTATATTACGCGGACGCCGATTTAATAATAAAGTATTGTGAATAGTTTCAAGCTACTGCTTGAATGTAAATGGCTGCATGACATCTATTGGTAACTGTTGTTTTTAATTCGTGTGTGGCGTTATAACGCTTTTCAATTGTTTTGTGTTCAGATCATCTGTGTCGTCACTGTCTTGTCTTCAGTTGTTTTATGTTGCATTTGACAAAACAATTGTGGAAATTTCATTTTTGCATGTAGATATCCACCAAAAATTGCATTCAGTTGTATCAACTTAAAAATGTACTCGTCCAAATAAAACCAGCTTTGTGAATAAGGCTTATCACATTGGCTATCACAGTCTGTTACCCGCCCAAAACGGTAAATGAATGACGCACACTTACGCTGTGATGATACCGATTTGGAAAAGCGCCATGTTGAAAAAAATCCGCGTGTGTATACGGCGATCCCAATGGAAAAAGCTTACGGGTTTCGGACTCGATGTACTGAAAAAAGTGATCGACGCAGTAGTTATACGGCGATTAATAGATACATTTGAGCACAAATGAAATCCTAAAAGCGTGTTCCTGATGACTCATTGTAGGTTTATACTAGCAACTGCTTGCTCGGTATTGTTTCGCGGAACCTAGTGAGCGATTTATGCAAATACTACCAAATGAGTATTGGCTTTTCTTAAGTGATCGACGACAGATAGGTTATCCGCATCTGTCATTAATAGGAAGCTACATTTGAGCACATTGAATCTCATCAAAGCCCGATTAATCCTAAAATGCCATGAGGTTTATACAGCAACTGAATATTCTTGCTCCCCACCCTTTGTGTATTGTCTGCTCGCGGAACCTAGTGAGCTTATTTGCATAAATATATGCAAATACGTCATGATGACCAAATGACGTGTCTCTGTGTTAAACCAAAGATATTGGCTTTTCTTAAGTGATCGACGACAGATAGGTTATACACATTTGAGCACAGGATATCCTGATGACTCATGCTTATGCCATGAGGTTTATACAGCAACTGAATATTCTTGCTCCCCACCCTTTGTGTATTGTCTGCTCGCGGAACCTAGTGAGCTTATTTGATCTTTGGTTAAACCATATGTGAACACACCGCTTGTGTGCGACACCCTGCTTGTCATAACGCCTTATTTAAAACTACATGGAAATTTCTCTCAAATTCCGGGACACAGTTGCCTCGACCAACAAGTGACTCCATTCCTCAAATTGAACCACAATGCGTCAATCCAAGAGAAGTTAGATCGAGAGTCCCACGTGCTTATGTGCTGGAAATGCTCAGCACAATAGCCAGTCAGAGTGAGTCCTATTCGGATAGCTATAAGCTCTTTGACCAGAGCGCCGTAGCATTCCAACCATGTATTCTTACTCCGGGGTCGTGACCTCAACCAATGTAAACAATTATTTCTATTTGTGGTAATTTTGAATGACAAGTTATGGTTCGCTGAAATGGCGACCAATTGTGCACGCTGGTAAAAATGGATGGCAAATTCTGGTGACAAGTTTTCGTTCCCTTCATCTCTGAAAAACGGCCCATAAACGCATCAAGGTTTTCTCGTCAATATAAAGCTGATGACAAATCGGATGTGCTGTTTCAGGAAAGTATGCTTAAACATCCTCATTAGTATTGCGATTCATCGTTTGTCGTATCTTATTCCATATGCTGTCATTCCATCGCTTGATTTGGAATACCAACAACCGAGTAAAATAACGTAATTTGTTGTACATAAACTTTATTCGTGACAACATTTCGACACCTCTCGCCTTGTTGACCACGTGTTCCGCTTCAGTGCAATATCGTAAGATCGGACAATCCGTGCTGCCCCCTGGCGAAAATTGGCAGCAACCCAAACGCCAGCTCAACCTGCCGTCTGCTTGGCGCTTACAACAGGCGTTATTTCGTCTTCGGACCTCGTGGAGTGGCAAGGAAAATGGAACCTAGATAGCAAGAGCAATGACTTATTCAGGCCTATATTTCGTTTCGCAATAGTTTCGTTTCTTTTATATCCAATTATCCTTTAATCACTTCTTAATCTCCAATCAAGTCTTCATTTGGATTCGATGGAGTTTGTACGAAGGATATACCATGCACATGGTACAATAACCGTTTTCCAGCACTTGCATTAAACCCACTGGATTTAATTTCGAGGAATCACCAAGGCTTCATTTGATATACAACGTATTCTCTGCAGCCTGATGACATGTATATTGTAAGCCGCTTCCGAGGTCCACGAATATAACAAGCTTAACAACTCAAGACAATTGGTGAGTATGAAAACCGTATCGACAAAGCTCCTGTCACATGTTGTCTACCTTACTGGTTGTCGGACATTCGACAATTGAATATGTACCACAGAAGTATTTTAACAACTTCTTACCATTTTAGTCAAATGGTGTCAAAGTTGGAAGACGAGTGTATAGAAGGGGTGATTCCTGATCACCGAACTAAACTTGCTTCGTGTCTCAGTCAAGGGCATTCCGACTGACGTTTGATTCGGGGCACCAAACTTTATTATTTTCACACGTTCAGAACACTTCATGGTGTTGATTTAACCGTATCAAAAACGATTCCAATAATTAATGTCATAGCATAACAGATACCACTTAAGTGATGACCTTTAAATATTGTAAAATGCTTTTGACTTTGGCGTCATGTGATATGTAAAGTATAGGGCAATGAAAACACTGTTCGTCATCTGCTGTGTATAAGAGGCAAGACATTCATAACTACAAGTATATACTCGCTGGTAGATTAAGCGCCACAGACATAGCGGTTACGAGGCGGGTGAAGGGGGGCACTTCACCTGCTTTTCTTCTATTTTATTACGGTGACTTCTACGATTAAAACATGAACATTTACGATGTCAATAATTAGAAATGTCATTATACTAGTTGCGATGTTATTACTTCAGGTAATGTGTTAAAGGATCTGACATGAAAACAATGTAGTGCCTTTGCTTATCAATAAGTAGCTCTAATTCAGTGAAAAACTGAGCCATTAGTCTGTTTCAGTTCGAATCAAGTGATTGCGTGTGCTATAGTGCAGGGATATCAACACAGTTTTTAGTTCGAGAGTAACCCGAGTATCCGCGATTTCAGCTTCAATCTACCTATTATGAACAGTATGAACAATATTAGATTTAGAATTATACAGCATGATCTGAGGTGTTATTTGTTCGAGTGTAATTATGTCCATCTCGAACCGTTTTAACAGGCGGAATATGATAACCAATCACAATTCATTTCTTGGATTGATAAGCTATTAGATCCTGGAAGGTCTATATTTAAAGACCCTCCGACCAATCTTCGCTGAGTGGCTGCGACGCTGATATGTCACGTATTCTCGAGTAGGGCACAGACGACAACAAGAGGTAGACTTAGGCGTAATAACCCTCTTGTAACGGAGAGGGAGGTTTGAGGTTCTCCGGGGTTGCTGTGAGACTGTCAACCTTGGCCAAATCATTAACAACATATCGACCATAGGTCGTATCGACCATGGACCTTGAGCTACCACATATAGTGGGGTATATATAGATGTTGTCGATCCCGATCATCGTTTCCTTGTAATCACCCACATGGCTATGAATGACCATAGTTTGTTGATGGGATGTGATTGAAATCATACAAACATTTCAAGCCATGTGAATTCAATTCATTGTAAAAGTCGCCAACATGTTCAAACCACTGTGTCGTTGAGAGTTTAATAACAAGCTACTTTAATATTTGATAGAATAACAACCTTCGGTGGTTCCTTTACAATTTTATAACCAAAAAAAGTCTACAACTTGAGCTTAAACATATGATTGAAATACATGCCATGACAGTGGCAACGTCCTACGTTGGAAAATAGCCCGGCTGGCGTTAATTGCAGGTGAAGTGTTTATCCCTAACTTCAGGTGGCCATCACACTTTGCTCGCATGCTGCATTACTGTTCTAGGTATCTTCACGTTTGTAGGTAAATTAAATATGGTGACATCGAAATAAAAGTCTACTGTTGAAGTTTATATTGGTCCGTAATTTAATACGATGAACAGGTATGTTCATTGCTTATAATCGAATGAATTATCTACAGCGGCCATATGCATAACACCGTCATCATTGTGATATATGTTACAAAATGTGATTCGCTGAGTGATATGTCAATTTACTTATTGGAAATTGTATACGGATCCAATGGGCGTACGATCACACCATACACAATAGCGGACACAATAGCGGATATCACTGATCATTTCACATCCGACACCCTTCAACTATTGCCTGCTCCCCAATCTTGCACCGTCCCCAATTCTAAACCGCCCGTTTTTTCCCCATCCCCATTACCAATGTCGCCCTTCACATATCACCGGACAGCTGAATCCATATCATCCTTCATCCCCTCCCTGCCTGAACAAGCACTTTTCTAAAAAGACATGACAAACAAATCCCGCTCGAACTAAAGCAGGCAAAACCCGACCCTAAATCCATATTCCAGATATTCTTAATACGTAAGCCTGTGTTCGAAGGACGTAGCTTACCCCCGGAGGAGGTGGAAGAGGCCCCCTGCTTCTGGTGAATTCAACATACCACACATTCGGTCGGCAACCCACGCGAACACTTCATAAGTACCCAGGCTACCGTCTTAAACTATGCCAAGAATGACCATTCTTGGTTTGGTGGATTTATGGCATTGTGAGATCCTGCTTTGTTGGGTATAATATCATGAATAAACCTCACTTGGCTCGATACTGATATGAAGCACACTGGGTTTATTGGTTACATGGGTCCTCAAATATTCTGCTCTTCTTATGCCACCCACACACTCACACCCTACCACGCTTGAGCAGTAATATATGTAGCCCTACAAGACGTCTGAGTATATATGCAGCTAATGGTTATGTAAATCATTATTGAGCTTTCATTGTAATTGAATTTAGTTTTTGCTTGGGCTTCAATGAATGACGCATCCCAACAGGTTTTACAATTTTTAAAACATTTTATGCCATCGTATGCACTCTTTTTTTTCATGCTAATATTGTGCGTAATCTTTGAAATTCCGTTCGATCGAATTTTTCAATTTGAAGTAAACAGCGGAAGTAGGATCAACGGACGTCCGAAAAAGACTTCATATATTAATTGGGAAAATGCCAACATATTTGATACGAAACTGATATTGGAATAATAAAAGTGTTCAAATGCTATTGCTCCACAAATATTACACAGACATACTGAAATATATGACCTCATAGTAAAAATTATAACTAAGTCATCTGTCATGGTAATGAAGATTAGGTAGTAAATAAAACAGTTCTGGCCTCTGACTTGTTCGTGAAGGCCAGCACCGATGATTTATATGCAAAATAGATGTAGTTTGAAGGTCAAACGTATTTATGATAGACTTAATGGCGCATTCTTATAAGGCTGAAGCGCAGGGGAGCTCACGAAATGCTGTTTAGTTCAAGGTCTTCACACTGAATTTTTTTGCGTAGTGTTTTAGCTTTTTCAGGTAGGACAGGTTAGTTAAGTTGACTGTGGTCGTTTTAAGGTCTAGAGAAAAACAGAATAACTGTCGTTTTGAAGCATAGTTAAACAATGTGTGATGCTGATTTTGTATTTCAGTTGCGTTCTTTCTGATGATATCCTTGAAGCTACCATCTATTGTAGCTTATCCTCTTCCCTCACATAGAAGAGATTGATTTGGAAAACAGATGATTTCAAAATGAACGGAATAAACTCGCCCGGATTCAGGAATCTCAATGCAGGTATAGTCGTGTAATTGCCTTCCAGCAACATATATATATATATACGTAACATATATAATCGAAAGGGTAAGAATACAGTGGAAAACTTCAATGTTATGTGACTGTTCTTTCTTATATTCTTTTAGATCGCCCGAACCCTTTCAACTATAGTTATGTGCATGACAGCCTGACTCGCGAGGTGAGTCAGCGGTTACAGTGGCTGCAGGATGCGCGTCATCAACTCGACGCCATCGCCGCAAAGCTGAGCTGTTACCAAGGAGAAGCTTTGAATGGCCCACTCTCTGACCTTAAGGTTGGTTGCTCGACTAAGAATGGAAAAGTAAATCTAATGAAGAATGAAGTATTCCATACATTAGGTCCATTTCAGTAATACCCATATTGCATATTACGATACAGTCACTGAAAAAGCTATCATCCCTCTTCCTTCTTTGCGAATACCAGGGGCCGTGTTAGTTGTTTTGAGCCTAGGGTCAATACCGGGGTGGGGAAGGGGTGGGGGCTTGGGGGAGAGGGTGGCAATTAAGTGCATAGAGGTAGTATACATGTGCCGCGCGACGGGGTATGTTTTTCGGCCTCTCGTCTTGTACTATGGGTTTTGTTAGGACTCGTACAAGTTCGACGGGGTATGGCTTTCAGCTGCAATCTGTACGACGGGTTTTTACGGGGGCTTCATCTTGTAATACGGGGTATATGCTATTCATGTATATGTATTTGACCACAATGGATTACAAGCGATATAAGTAATCAAAGGTACCAAAAACCTTTAAAAAATGTATTTGGAAGATTAACCGTAATACTTCAACTAATAAGAACTGGGTATGTTCTGTCCCAGTCACTGTTCTGCTTTCATTTGAACATAGGTCAAGTCCGAGAATCCAGTTAATTATTTTTACATTTCCTGCCACTGAAACCTAGGTCAACCCAAGTACTACATTTTTGTGTTTAACTGGCTTCATGCCTTTTTGCTTGTGGCATTCTTGTCACAGGCGCCATCTTAGCCCTACAAGACGTCTGGATATATATCATATATCGTTCGACCGGAGCTAGCGCCAACTTATCTGATTTCCTGATGATTTATCATCCAAGCCGCATACCCCATTTTCACATCGTACGATGGGCTATGTATTTGCATAATACCTTGTTTGACGGGTTATGTTTTTTTGCCATTTTTACCGTGTACGATGGGGGTTGAGACCTGATGACATGCCATATTTTCCATGTCACAATTAATATTCACGTATAACCAAGATGAAAGATGAGACAATACGATGAGAGACTTGAATTAAACATACTTGATATCACCATTTGGTCATCATTTGGTTCTTTGTAAGCCTTCGCTAGCAAGCCCATGAACGGTCCGGACCTGTAGTGTTCATGTGATTACATCGCCTGTGCGTCGAATGGCGAGGTATGCTGTGTGCGCTCAACTAACACATCATAATGATTTTATAGATTTATCAAGTGTAACGTCATAACGCAAATTGCATACATGCCCTACGGCGCATGCGTCATATGAATCATGGTTGACCCAGTTCTCACCGGAAGACGTGAGATGACAGTTGACAGCAGATGTATGATGTTTTGTGGGAGTTAATAATGGATTTGAAACACCTTCTGTGGTAGGTAAGTAGGTATAATGAACATTATAGTTAATGTATAGTTTAGTGGTGCTGATACCTTAGTTTGCACTATATTAGAAGCCTAGATCGCCTGGTCTCGCTGTCAGATTACTCGATTAGTGATGGTCGTGCTTGTGGGGGTCTCTCACTAGACACTACTCGTAGTCGTAACTGACGTAAGTCATCTATCACAACCAGTGTGCGATGGGGTCTTCGGCGGGTTTATCCATTTTCTGTGAGGGTCTATTGGCATATGTACTGGATTTCGCAATGCGTTGTGTCTGTATAAATAATCTAGGGAATCCTGTGACCATTGGCATTGCCCACACGCTCCCGTCGTTACGTCCGCCAGCTACCTTCAATTAAAGTTTTTAGACTCTGCCACATTGCGATGGGACAGTTTTTGCCCCAAGATATTTATAAGCTTTTTGCCGAATGATTCATTTGATTGTCACATGTAATTTGCATGTGAGATATTACCCTAAAGTATGCACTAGCAACAATATCCAGGACCAAAATGGCTACGGTTCTGCCAATTTATTCTTGGGATTATTTTGTGTAAGCATCAGTGACACTGCTTGTGCTAGCGCTTTGGTTTAACTGTTCAAAACAACAACAAAGCCTTCAATGTCATATCCAATTTACCAAATTTGTATGGAAAGAGAATTCAAGATTTATTATTGCCCAGACACTTAAATGACGGTTTCTTAGTCACATATTCCACTTTTCAACGTATAAAGTGAGCTTGGGGCAGCTACAACCAAAGACACCAGTCAGCTCAGGTGCCAAAACTTTACATTGAAACTGAAACTACCCGCTTCACAAAGCGTGCGACAGGGCTCGGCGCCCCCAAGCCAATATAGAGAGTGTCAGAGTTGCATAGGAACGTTCAGCCTCGCTATGAAGTAAGCATTTCCAATGCTTTCCGTTAGCATCACCTCATTTCTTTGGCCCAACCGACCAACAGTCAGATCGATTACCTAGTTGCATTAGCTCCCAAACTTGGTTCAATAGAGCTAGATTTCTGAATCTTAGTTGAGTGACCTATTGCACATCGGCCGACATATATAGCATGAAAATGGTTGAATGTTTACTTGAAACAAAGTGGAATCGCTCTACTGCCAATCTGCTGCTTATTTCTAGTTAAGTAATGCTTGATTGCCATATTGGTTACCTGTATAAAACAAACCCAAGTGATAGTTTCAGGCAGTTTATTCTACCACTCATTCACTGAACAAGTTCCATCGACTGAACAACATATGGGGTACTTCTGGTAAATGGAACTTACCAAACTACTTGTAACACTGTAACAAACTGTATGCACTGTAACAAACTGTATGTGCTTGACTAAATTAACAGAAATCAAAAAGCCATCACAAGTAATCTACTGCTCTCCATTTTTTAACTACATCATAATTTGCTCTCACATGTACACACACACGCACACACACACACGACACACAGACACACACATAAGCATGGACGTACATGTACACACAAGTATGTGCTCTTCGTTGTGTTTGTCATGAAAGGGTCACATCAAATCAAATCAACTTTATATTTGGTTCATACAGAAACAATGAAAGATAGCATTAGTCATTACCATAGTACAATCACTTATTTGCTTCAACAATTAATAACACTAACTGCGAGCATACATCCATTCTGAACCAGGCACTCTACATAATGGCCTCCCAATAATTATGCGGTGCAACTCAACATGAACATCTATGTTCTGCCTCATATATAATAGTGTCCAACAATCTTTGTGAAATACAACAAGGTTTTGTGACAATTCTAGGGCAAATGTCCTGCAAATATAGATTGGGCTCTTTTTGTTGACTGAGGGATGAAGTAGCTTATGATTATCTTGTCGTTAGGAGGAGGGTTTGTTAGAACATTGTAAAACAGCGAGGTATTTCTCATTTCGCCTCTGAAGTATTTAGATAACCATGGTTAAAACCTAGTCCTGGCCACCGATATACACTCGCCACTTTGCAAAGTAGCATTGTTGCTCAGATATTTGGAATCATCTGTTGTAACAAGATAATTAGCTGTAATCTTTTGCAGTAATATGTACATATGTGTATTCTTAACTGATTAGTGCAGAATCTTATAATGAGATAGATGCATCGTGTAAGTGTAATATGAGCTGTTTGATGAGATGAGTTAGTTAGGGTGAATTGTTCATTATTCTCATGATCTGATGATCTAATGGAATAATAAAGGATCGTTACAGATAAGTAAGTTAAGGTATGGTTCTTTTGGAGATAGTTGTGAGATGCCTGGTTTACGATTGAAACAGGGGTTTGTGTGTTCTGTATCCTTCTAGGATACAGAACTGACCAGTCAGGCGTGGTAATAATATAGTTGCTACCCGGGGGGGGGGGGGCACTTGGCATTAACTCGGATAGGAGTGCGCCGCGGTACCTCGAAAACCCGTACTCGTTGTACAAGTTGAAAATGGCAAAAAAACATACCCCGCCGTACAAGGTATTATGCAAATATATAACGTATAATCCGTCGTACGTCGTAGGCAGGACAAAAGTTCAAAATGTTATGAGCAGATTTCTGATTACATGCAGTAACAACTTTGCGCGTTTGCACGGTCGAGCCACAGGGATTTGTACTGGCCGGTCGACCGCTATCTTCTATGAATATATAAACCATAAAGGGTTCGTATGCATAGAAGATATCTGTTAGTCGGCCAATGCAAATGTGTTTCTCGGGGCGTCACACAGAGACCATTCATTGCATATGCATTGTCAAGGATCGGTGGGAAATCCCGGGAGAAAATCTCGACATACTGCATGGGAAGAGAAAACATACCCCGCTGTACTAAACGAAGCCCCCAAACAACCCGTCGTACAGATTGAAGCTGAAAATCATACCCCGTCGTACAAGTATGAGGCCCAATAAAACCCGTCGTACAAGTCGAGAGGCCGAAAAAATCATACCCCGTCGCGAGGCATATGTATACTACCTCTATACACTTAAGTGCCCCCTGGGGGCTGTTACCGGGTAAAGGGTCGTCCTGGTTACCCATGAGTCCAGTACCCGGGTCCGCCCCGCTGTCCAAGGTCTCCTGTGTGTTGGGTTACATGGGGTCACATGTAAGTGCGCGTATGTATGCGTGTGTGTGTCATCCCTTGCCACCTGCTCAGGTCACATGGTCAGGTCACATCCATTATACCGCGCACGTGATATCAGGGGCGCGTGAGCTCGGCCTAATGTGTACTTAGCAGCTTGTGTAGATGTTAGCAAGCATTCTTATGAGGCCTTTGTGACAATGAGTTGACGATACCAGGGTACCGGCGAATGCAATTTCCATACAATCTCCATGTTGCACAACTGTCCAACATGCAAGAAGATTTGATTGTCAAGATTCGAAACTGTTAGATTACGGAGCCTAACCAGCCCATGATCACATATACTCTCGTCTGTCTCTATATTATTCACACCAAAGTTCACCTTAACTCTACATTTTCATCGATTCCACATTCATGTGATAAGTTTCCGTGGTGCAGACGACTTCCGTCTGACACTTCATTACGCGTTTAAAAACAAGCCCTGTGTTTCGCGGCGTTGTGATGACTAATGTGGCAAACGTCAGAGCGGATATCTTTCCAACCGACTCGCATTCCATCAACATTCCTCCGATTTAAATATGTCTGGAGCTGTCTTTAAAAGAGCCAGCGCACATCATCGATCGTGAATAAATGGAGTTTAGACGGTTCGTCCTTCAATTATCTACGATAGATAACCCTTTTTCAAATGACAATGCTTTAAATTGGGAGAGCGTCCACTTCTTGCGAATTACTGGGTTGAAATAGTGGACCACTCCCCGGGCAACCCACATGGAAGAATATCCTTGATTAGGTCACGGACAACGGTGTGACAGCTGACAGTGACAGGCGGCGCTGTGATGATACTGAAGAGAGGCGGTTCTTTCTCATTGTCTTCTCTCATTGGTTGGTTGGTATATGTCACATGATCCAGACGGGATCTGCATCTTTTGAACGCTGATTTCAAAAGTCGGATTAGTAAAGCTCTGGAAGCGTTAATGTGAGCGGTAAAAAGACTTATTTTGGGCGGTAAACATGTTAATTGGAATATATATGAAGATTTGTGTTGTAAAATAGCGGTTGATAATCAGGTAGGTCCTTCAACCTTTCATCAAATCATTGCCCGGTTACCCCTACGAATGATACCTAACCTGTTAACCTGTTATCGTGCTATGTATATATATGAGTAATGATCCTAGGATAAACCGCTCGGTATCAGTCGGTATATTGACTGTGGTCGTCATATTGCGCAATCCATTGACGGCAACCCAAGATAGACGCCATGCTGGTAGATAACGTACAACGTTTGTTTTTCTTCGCCGAAACGATTTACAGAACCATGAGGCCGGTATGAACAGATGAACAATCAAATGTAATTGACAACCACATATGTCACTAACAAGTTCTCAGTGGATATATCATCCGACGGGATTTTATGCTGATGCTTTACATATACAGGATGTAAGGTATACGGAGTGACCCCGGGACACACCTCTCGGTATTGTCCGGTACATTGCAGCGGCCGTCCTATTGCGCAATCCATTGACGGACGCGTATAATTAACGCCGTGCGTGTTATTAAGTGTGCTAGTACAAAATACCAAAATGAAACGCATTTTGTTCGCACAATCTTGAGTGTTTCGAATGCCACTATTCTCTGATGCTTCACATAGTATCTGTCATTCACGCATACCATTGTGCCTTTTTCTGTTTCTGTAAATACTGCGCTTGGCTGGCATCCTCCTCGATATCTTTCGCGGGATTATCCCTCCACCAGCTTACCGTATCTGAAGTGTTTAAGTATCAGGTAAATGATTGAGTCGATAAGATTAATCATTTGATAATATTGACAATGTTAACATGATGGTTGGTATTGAGGGGGGGGGTCGTGTAAGACCCTCGAGGCCTCGCTGTACATGAGGTCTGGATTTGTGTGCTCGTGCGCCGTAAGCAACCCTACGTGTTGGCGGTGATTTCACTAGCCATTACATACCAATATGGTGGCGCACGTGTGTTATCTCTTCATCAGGGCCAGTACAGACGGACACATCTCTGTTTAGTATACTGACTCGCTATCATACCATGTTGTGTTTTTATACCACTTGGATTTAAAGAGAACTGTTGACCTTTTCACTTGAGGTGTATATGTATGGTTGAAAAGTGCTTATCTAAGTCGTGATAAGACACCTTTCTGTAAAAGTGTAAGGATCATCCTGCGGTATCTCGTGGCTATAACGGAAATAACACACAGCACCAGATCTCAGATCTCGCGTGGTTTACAGTGGTGATTTCGTGTCGAGTTCCATGGTTTACCCGTCGCAAGGATAGATATCAATCTCTCTATGAAGATGCTGGTGTCCGTTGGGGCTGACAGTCTGCGTGATTTCGTGTCGAGTCCCATGGTTTAGTTGACCGTCCTTTGTAAGGTCGTGGGACTCGTTAGTAGTGGACTATCAATCTCTCTCTGTCAGCCGCTTGGTGCCCTGTCGTCCGTTGCCAGCCAGGCTGACACGTGACACCGGCCGGTCAGATGATTACCGGAAGTGATGATGCTAATATGTGTCCGTTTTAGGTCTTGGCTTATGACCTAATCGTTGATCAATTGACTGTTAACTAACTCTGGATATAATTTTCACCCACTAAAACTACACCACCCGCTTCAACTTTCACCATCAAGTCCACTCAATGTGCAAGTCGATGTCATACTCTGTGTTCTAATTAATTCATGTCTGGAAAATTTCGATGTTACCTTGTACGAACGGGAAATCAATAATCGATCCTTTGAATCCCTTGGAAAAACTTACGCGTGGTAGAGACCATGTGATTGTCGTACGAGTTCTCTAGTTGCCTTAGGTAGTCAATTAACCACTTGATCTCACTGCAAATTCGCTTTGAATAACAATCGATTATTTCTCAGTGCTGTGAAGTGTGGAACAGGTCAACGTGGCGTAATTACGACTGTAGATAGAAGGCTTTTAATACCAAATAGGGTTGGGTTAATTAATCCACGATCCGGTGTTCAGCTGTAGGTATATCGTGTGAGTGTTCCTTGCATGTTGACTCGGGTAGTGGTATTAGTCCTGTTGCTAATGATGGCCTAACAAAGCTATCATCGATGTGTTCGGTGTGTCAGTGAGTAGGTGATGGTTAACAATTATCGATGTGGGCTCGCTAATCACGTCCGGAACTGCGGTGTGCGCGGGCTGAGTTTCACACTCATGCGCGTGCGTGTATGCTGTAACATGGCGTACATTGCGTGATCCGGGGGAGTCCGTCAGCCAGCTATCACATTGGGCGAGGTTACTCCAGTGTCGGTCGTTTGGCGGAGACCTGAACATTTATTTATCCTCCCAGAAATTGTTATTCGTGCATAATTCAAACCCGAGCAGGGAAATCATAAGTGAATGTACCCAACTACATTCGGACCGAGTCGAAAATACCTCGGCTTAGCCGCGTATGAATGGGAACGTCTGCCGCTTGTGGCTGCCTGCCATTGAGAGAGGATTGTTACGGATCGTACTGTTGTGGGATGTTGAAGAGCCAAGATTAATGGGCGTTCTCCCCGCGCCCGTCTCCTCCCCCTGCTGCTGCTGCGCTTACTGCCCAGCATCCACGAACAAGATGCCGAATGTTAGCCGCGCTGTATGAGGTGCGGTCTGACCCAGATCCAACGGGACGAATTCTGCATGCCGACTTGTGTAGTGCTGTGCGCACACGCTTTTTGATTTAAGGATTACTTCCATAACCGTTGGAATACGAACACAATTAAGTGTGCATGAAAATAAGAAACAAAAACTGTTTGTTCCCTGGAATTGAGTGCGTCGTATATCGTCGCTTGTTGAGTGGTGTATATGAGATCGCTGTGTTTCTGTTGTTGGGTATATCGACGCTTTTGGAGTGGTGTATATGAGATCGCTGTGTTTCTGTTGTGGGTCTCTGCATTCTCCGGAGAATGGAGTCTCTGCTGTCGGAAGGACTCCCATTCTTGATAATCCACATTCATTAGGTGCCGATAATCGCAGTAACTACGACCTCTCAACTTTTTCTAGCACTTAATTTCCCATTGCGACTATTCTTGTTTCACACGTACAAAATCCCATTGTTTGCATCACAATAACTTACATTAGTTTTGGTGCTATTGGCAGTCAATTATTGGTCGCCCACTGGTTGTATCGATTGTAGATGAACACTCCGTTGTTGCACACTTAAATGACCTTGACCTTCTTGTTGCAGGAGCTGTCGTATGATGTCAGTAATCGACAAGGTTCGATCGCGGCGCTGGTGAAACAGACACGGCAGCATCTTGCTCACGACCCGGACACCCTGCTCTACCTCGACGTCACTCAACTGGAAACCTCCTGGCAGCTTCTTCGCGAAGACCTCCTCTCACTCAATCAAGATCAGCAGAGGCATCCTATTGGGTCTCCAAAGAAGAAAGTGGATCTTTTATTTGTGAACCGAAAATCTGAAGTTTCCCCCATCTCAGCCAAGTTTGAATTTGTGGGTTCTCCACCTAAGAGAATTGCGTTGAGTCCTCCAAAGAGTGGTTCGTGGTTACGGGAGAAAGGTCGCACACACGTGACCAAGTTGAGCATCCCATATAGGGTTTTCATCAAGAGCCGACTGAAGTCTCGTCGTCAGAGAGGTTCGTCTTGGGATTCTCCCAACGGTTCTGACGGATCCACACTGACAGGCAGCGATCAACAGTCGGTGTTTAGTGGAACCAGTGAGGAGAATTTCATCGAGAACTTCACCAGAGAAACGTCTGCCAGTAAGGTTTATAGCAGTCTCAGCGAAGAAGATGATGTCTCTTCAGGGTTCTCTGATATTGACTTTGAGGAGAGTGGATCAACTAACTTGTCTTGTATGAAATCGGCTTTCCCCCAGTCGACAACCGACCTGCGCAACCAACTCACCATGGCCCAGTGCGCTAGCTCTTCCTCGTCATCCGGCCGGCCCAGTCCTTCCAGTTCCCCGCGTCTTGGAACCCGTTCCAGTCCTTGCGGGGAAATCGAAGATGCTGTCTTGGCCAAACGACGAAGGGTGGAGCAACTGGAGTATGACCTGAATGCCGTTTTGGACAGCCCTATGACGCCAAGGGCTACCCTGAGGATTCCCCTAAAGAACACCCTTGGATTCTCCCCAAGGGTGTCCCCTGGGATTTCCCCTCTGGATTCCCCTACACCTTTCGACATCTCCTTTAGTATGAGCGGCATCAGTGACGATCTTGGATGCCGCTCTTTCGACGAGCAGACTGACAGCAATTTGAGCAGTTTGTCTGGCAGTCCTAATCGCGAGGGATCTCCACAGTACAGTGGTCCAAGCGCAGGCGGGTTCGGCAAGAAGTACAAGCGTGATGAGCTTTGGCCGCTCATTCGTAACGACTACAAGTACCTGATGGACAAGGAGATCATAGAAACATGCAAGGTGAGTGTCTTTAGGCTTTATAAGGTTACTTGGTGTATGACAAAGTGTCTCTTATAAACTCAAAATATACCTCAATATACCAGTGTAAGTGCGCTGACATGGCTGATATATTGTAACTGCCAGTGAGCCCAGTGGCTCTTTCTACAGTCACAGGGCATAGGATCATCAATCATTTCAACTTTACAGTTGCAGTTTTTGAGCTTGCTTGACATGGTGTTGGGTATGAGTATCTCTCAATGAGTTCAAAGTGTTGTTTGTATAGATGTACTGTATGCGGTCTCAGAAAGCATAAAATCTTTGCATTCGTCTCAGAAAGCATAAAATCTGCGCTTTCATGTCCCGACTAGTGTGTTCTGTACCTGCATGAATAATGAAGGTGTTAGCTCTGGTCCGCATCTGCCTTTTATTACCTAACAATGCTTGCTGGTTGGACAAGCCTTTGTAACCTGAGGTCGCTTTCGTTATAATGACCTGTGTATAGCAAGCAGGAGGCGTCACTTATGGTGTGTTACATGGGTTAGCTCCGTCCTGGTGAGTCACCCGCTGGCCTAATAAGGGGTCGACTGCCTGTATAGCGCGGCTTGCTACGCGGATATCCTTGCCCCATTGGCCGGGGTGGGGGTGTGGTTTTTGTCTGGATGGTAGGAAGGTTTCCGAGTTAAGTCTGTCTAAAGGTAGCATGTAATAGGCTTGATGGAGATGTGTGCGTGATATTGGCGTTATGTAATCCGGCCTCCATCGCTCATGCTACACGCACCAATTAGGTTGTTTCCGAGCCCCACTTTAAGCCTTTTAATACCGCTATCTCGCATTTGTATGCGGCTTGATTCGGGCAGAGAAGAGATCAGCGCAACCATCTCCCGCTTCAAATGACCAATTATTAACATGGGGTGAATATCATCGTACGAATATATTCTGAGATATGACATGTGAAATTGATAACTAGTATCTATATCGATCACGGATGATTTTAGTCCCTCTCTTTTTCTTAATACTTCAAGTTGAGTTTGTTTAAATTCCTGAAATATTTCCTTTGGGTAAATTTTATTAAGTCACACATGAATTAAGTCATCGTTCCGTTCCTGGTGTTTGCATTATAAACATTGGTCGCCTTGTCCTGGTGTTATTCTATTGACTGAGCACTTACCAAGTAGCTCTGTCCTATCCCGGCCAACCACTTGCTAGGTGACATACCGATCAGGCATTGCATGGTCTCAAAGTGAACATTGTTGGTCTATATGCTGCTGTTATCGCTCAAACTGGCTGCTCATCTTCCAATTCAATCAAGCAATTCTCATTATTGTTCATAGATTCTTTATATTAAGGGAGCCGCTCAATTTATTGGAGAAGTTGGCATTTTAATCAGTTAAGGCTGTGATATATATAACTCAGCTATGTGCACACGGCCCACTATGGCTGCAGAAATGATACAGACACGGGCACGAACCCCTGTGAGCCGTTTTTCTAGGCTTATATTATACTAGAAATGCTATAACATGCCTTAACTATTTCTTTAATGAAACTGTATTTCTGGCCTATGCGCCAAGTCTGCAGGTAATCTGGTTGAATGACCCATCGAAGCAATGGCCGCCCTGCTGTTTATCATACCGTCAGGCAATGTGGATGCCGTAATCAATGAAATTATTTGATTATTGCTTCCTAGGATAGAGATTGTCACGCTGTCTGCGACTGGTAAGAAATTCATTACATAACTCTGCAGACTGGTACTACCAGTCTACTGAGTTATGCTATGAATTTTTAACTCGCTATTTTTCCTTCCATTTGTGGATCATCGGCATTATGTGTCAAGTGGCAGATTGAGCCACTTGGGGTTTATATAGGAAGGTGTGACAATCTGCAGCACTCCAATACGCATACAGAACCGTCAGCGCCAATAGGACCACTCAACATTGCCACTTGCTCATCTTAAGATTCGAACCCCTTGTGTGTGTGTGGTGGTGGGGTGGGGGGTGGGGGGGGGGGAGAGTCTATGCGGGGCCCAGTCCTGATGATTTGAAGACCATGTAGCCATCCTCTAGGTGGTCCACTACGATCCTCGCCCTCTTAAAGATGAAAACCCGAAATCCGTGGCCAGGGTTCTTGACTAGCAAACTAAAGACCATGCATCGTTGTGTGAAGTCATTGGTCAAATCTGGGTGGTTGCTGTGCTGTTTTCAATCTGATTCTTACTGTATCGGATCTTCAGCTACATACTGATCTATTGTTATTGAGATAAATTGCAGAATTATTTAACATTAATGCTTTTACTGGAAGCGCGCACTGGGTAAAGACATCCAAGCTTTCCCTATTAGTCGTTGTGTCAAATAAAGTTTTTATGGTCTTTTCGCTGCCCAAACTCCTCTAAAATTGTAATGTTAAGGGTATGTTGTGTCTCACTACGAACGAACACACTGGCGTATATGTGTGAAAGATTTAGCGATTCAAATTTGTCCTCGTGTCAAGCGTGTGTTTTGACCTCGCATCAATACCGACACTATTTGTATGCCACGCTGGACGCTGATCATGTGTTCGTGGGGCGGCATGAGTTATAAGTCTATTTTGTGACACAAGGCAGTTAGCTGCATTGATCTGTGACTCTTCAAGGGCTTTCGTTGCTTGGAGATGAACTTAGGAGACGAGAGAAGGTTGATTTATCGCCCATATTCGCTGAGACAACCGCGGTAGGAAAGGGATTACGCGGAGTGGCTGGTGGGGGCTGTCACACAGCTTGGCGCCCCTAGCGGTTGCACCTTAGATGTATGGGGCGACAAAGAGTGACGTCACATCGCTGAAAACGGTCCTAATTGGCTTCTTAAAGAGGCTGTCCAGCCCCCTCTATCGTGTCCAGCCCTATATTTGTAACCAGGTCGCCAAGCTCCTTGGAAACCAAAAGCTTTAAGTGTTCAGACTTTCATTCGCTACGCGGCGCTGTGGTCTCTGGAAATAGATCCTTTCTTCGGCTGTCGCCATTTATGCTGTCGGAAATTGGCCTTCTTGTGCGATAATGCCCACATCTTTAATTAGTGAAGATTTGATCAAATCTATATTTTGTAACGTGAGCGAAAGTGTACAATCGATAGCGAGGAAGTAATGGAGCGAGTAATGATTTACAGCAAACGCTCATGTGGTTCATGGTTTTAGGGAGGCACCGTTAACAGCACAATTAAATAAGTATAGCATATTATGAATATTTCCAGTCAAATAATAATGTTGATAATTTATCAGCATGATTGTCGATCAAGTAAAATATGCGGCACAAATTAAGAGATGGCATTATTTATGTTAAACGAAGCTATGTATTAACTAAATGATCCCCGAGTGCCCGATTTAGGACTGAAAATCCTCTTAACACCCTTATGCTGTAGCGTCCTCGTCATGTCTGGGAGGCAATATCTCGGCTACTACGAATCGGAGAAATATCAAACTTACATGGTTATTTAGAGAATCACTGGGGCTGTAACATATGACTGATTCACCAGCTAGAAACAATGTTAAGGACAAAATGCAAGGCGTCAAAAGTCCTTATCCTAACAGCAATGCTATGGAGACCCCCTATTGTTGGAGCCAGTCTAGCCGTTTTCGCACCTTTTTGTAGGCGCAACGTGGGGTCGGATGGGATTATGACGACATCAATTTTTTTAGCCCTAAGGTTATATGGAATGTGTTCATCCCATTCCCCGAATATCTACTTCGATTACCATGTTCGGTTTACTGAATTATGGGATTAACTCGAAATGGGCTAGTCCCTCCGTACCCGGGCAGTGAGAGTCATTTGTGTCGCGTGTGGAATGGAAAATGCAGTTATTTCGCTGTCATTTGTAGGCTCACCACAGGTTCAAACTATGACCGTCTATCTAGATAGCGTGGCGGTGGAGACTGTGTCGAGGTCTCCCCCATAGCAACTCAGGGACCCACAAATTGACTTTTCACTCTCGGATAACAAGATAGCAGTCTTTTTACCTCAACAATTTTGGAGAAATTAAGTATTGCCATTTAAACAGACGTTTCGAAAGAGGAAGTCTGAAAAGGGGTTGCGGCTCTAATAGGCGCAACTGTGTTTTAGCTTCTTCCGGGTTCAAAACCTTTCAGAATTGTTTGAAAGGGTGGATCAATCTATCATTAAGAGAAATTGGACTATTTTTTTCAGATTTTAAATGACTCCATTTCCTTATATTTCACGTAAATCAATTCAATTGATACTGATGGGTTCAATTTTAGTTTCTTTTAATGTTTGATTTCTCATCTTTTTGTCTTTATATTTTCTACCGCCTCTGTAGACACCTTATAACGCACTAGTGTTGGTGTGCCGTTAAACCCTGTACTCGCCTTACCTTATAGCCGTGTGGACAGGTGAACTTCGCAGTACTTTAATCTTAAATTGCACAATCGACCGGATATTCCATATGGAGTTCAAATGGAAGTGCTCATGAATAGTATTCATATGGAATGCGGCCCAGACAGGATCACGACAGACCAGTCTTAACAGGGCGCGTCTGAGCTTCCTTATGCAACACACGCAATATATGACTCAGTACTTCTTTTAACATTCCTACCATGACAACGCCTATGATAACCGATCTACTTAACTGGGAACCAATTATCGAACCCTACAATAGTTCGTCCCTGTGTCCGCTATGCGTGTTATGGAAGTACCGGGCGTTGGCGGTGCAGTAGGGCAGTTAGTTGTTGATGAAGACCCCAGTCTGAGACGATGACGCGGCTGTGTGACTGTGATATCGTTGTGATGAATCGGCTGGTGAGGGTGGTCAAGCGGGTGGCGGCCTGGTTACTGGCCATCGTCAGATGCTCACATCAAGTGGACGACGCTGATGCCGATGAGTGTGTACGTACGCTGATGTAAAGACATACGTATCGATCGAGGTTAAATGCTGTAGCGTTCCTGTTTGATCGGACCAGTCTTCCTGTAGTGTTTTTTTTTATTACTGCTGTGTGAACTATTCATATGAGTTACCGCTGATATGATGAGGTGCAAGAACCCTCAATTTTAATTCCTAATTTTGCATTATATGAAGGGTCTTTCTGAAGCTGGTCTGATGTCAAATTAACATTTCTGCCACAGATCCCGGAATAACTAATATGTGCCATGTAATTGTCTCTGTGGGATTTGCGATAGTGACATGCTCTCTGATCAGTGCCACCTGGAGCCACGTGAGTGCACCTGTATGTATAGTGTCCCCTCGCATGCTTTGTGGTGGGTATGATAAGCGTCGCCATATGACCACAGCTGCTCTCCCACTCATCATGAACAGGAGTTCCCCCTCTCGTCTCCGTTATTTAGTTACCCCTATAACATGTGGTTCAGTCACCCCTATAACATGTGGTTCATAACATATTCCCTTAACCGAGGTTACAGCAGTTCTTCCTCCTATTCTATATCTCACGAGATTTGGTCCTCTTGAATACCATTTCATTTTGTTAACATGTAAGACCAGACTACAAACCCAGCCCCAGCCTGCTGATGACGTCACTTGACCAGGTGGAAGTTGTGTATCTGATATAGATATCAATAATGTTGATGCTAATTTGCGTGCTTTTGGGTTGCAGTCGACGGAGAGCGACCTCTCGTGGGAGTCTGATGATGTCTCTGGAAACAACCACAAGGTGTCACTGGCTGAGTTTATGCAGCAATACAAAGAGATGATGGATTGGCTCAACCAGATCGGCCTCGCCACACAGAGGCAGATATCTAGCCACTCTGAGAAGTACCTCAACCAGGTGAGGACTCAAGGTCAAAGGAGAGGTCATGTTGAAATGTGACCTTATGAGAGTGATAATTCAGTATGTATGTATTAACTTTGGTGCAGAAAAATGTGACCAGACTCAAGTATTAAGACTTACTTCTGGTCTTGTCTGTAAGTACTGACTGTATAGACACATTTATCATCAATAAGATTTGATCATTTCATGAATGATGTGTTTAATGTTGCTTGTAATGTGTGCCATACAATCAGTCCATTAAGGTGAGGTCACCATTCATTTCAATCGAGTGTACACAGGCACACATAGGCACAAAGTCCAGTAGCAAGGCTCAGATTATGCAAATGATGCATTATTCAAATGAATCATATACATTTTTATAATGCACTGTGCATCAGCAGAAAATATATGGTATGGGTTGCACATGTGGGCAAGGTATGAATATGTAAGTGCATTTGATGCAAGTGACGTGCCATATGTAACACAAGGTCTCTGAGACCAACGAGTATTGTATCTGAACAGGTGATTTATTACAGGTAAGGCTTCATACTCACTATAAGCACCATCCATCGGTTATATTACACACCATTTTTACGCAGGCTGTTGGTTGTGCACATGACCATACGTCTATTCATGGTCCCCATGTTGGCTGGGCTATGTTGGTGTGAGGTCCATTATACGGTAGACATACAGTCTGAGTTATTTCAGGGCAGGCTGTTCGGGTCAATGAAGACCTTCCGGTTTCTTCCAAACAAGACCCGGATGTTTTCAATTGGTCTTTTCCTGCCTTTGCATTCCCTCGTTAAATGAACCCCTCGGCTTCCTGACTGGCTTCAATTCACGTTATGATGCACCATACACTATGATACCAGTCCGGAATTAAGTGGTTTCGTGTGAACCTTCTCCTGCATGCCATTGAGCACAGACGTCGTTCGTTCCGTAGCTGACCTTGCTAGAAGACCCAAACGGCCATGACCCCGTGTTTGCTGGAGGAATCAATGACTGACAGCCGGACTGTAATTAGCCAGCTGTTGGAGGTTTTGTTAAAAATTCCCAGGTCCTTGGTTTCTTCCACACGAATGAACCCAGGTAGGAATAACCTGTCCGTCCCAAAGCAGACAGGTGGCGCGAACTATATAAACTGAGACTGTTGCGTAGGGGAGTTCTGAGTGGTTTGAAGATGGTTTTTATGAAGATGTAGTTTATTAAGTCTCTCATATTGCATCTTAATCATTTAGTTTATTGGAATCTCTGGTAATTTGATATTACTTTCTATATTTATGACATGGTATTTGTGTTCTGTGGAGGTGCATTAATCACCTGTCGTGGTGTATATGGCCCCAAACCGTTCCATTTGGAAAACAAAAGAGATGACATCCAGTTTTTCTCAGTCACAGAAACCCCATATTCCAACACCAGTATATTAACTATATCGACTTAGGCATTAAGTGAAAGGGAAAGATGAGATCTTATGGATGCCCAATTTGATGCCATACGGTTGTATATTGCTGATCGATATAACTGTGTATGGAGTGCTGCTTCATTTATCTGACGCTGTGTGTTTGGATCAGAGTTACCACGAGGAGATGCTGGAAAAGTCACCGCGACGTAAAGTCTTCAGCGATTTCGCGCGTCAACTCATGCGTCGCTATCCGAGCATGAAGGAAGAGATCAACGCGCGTCTGACGCACCTGACAACGCAGTGGGGTCTGGTGATGGACGCTATCGCTCCACTGCATGCCACACTCGACGAGAATGTCATGCGCAAAGGTGAGTTAACAGTGTGACACTTCAGTAACAGAGGCACCGGGTCTAGACGATGGTTGGCAGGCGGTGTCTTCTTGTAACTTGGAAGTGGGAGGGAGAGGCGGGCGGAGGCAAAGTGTGACGAAAAATGATTCGGGCGGAGTGTTGGTTCAGAGAGGAAGAATGGGGTGGGGTTGGTTGAGTATGGAATTAGGAGTCAGGATGAGGGTTGAATAAAACTCAAAATGTCGAGAAGGATAAATTCTTAACAGGAGCTAAAGGTTAGAGAGGCTTAACAACAAAAAAGATATATGCCTGGGGAAAGATGGATCCAGATCTTTGAGGAGGGGGTGTGGTTTGCGGTTATTTTTCGTCGGCCTATGTATCCATACACTTGCTTGACCGTACTCGATATACAGAAGGCCTCTGGTTTGGCAGCTGACTCCCACTTACCATATTGTACCGGATGTTGAGGACCTGATTCATTCCACTTACATTTTCTGGGAAGAGCTGTGCGTCGTGTGTTAGCAACGCGGAGTGCGTGACACAGCGTGAGTCACCCGGACGTTGGGTTGAGAGCCATCTTGTTCATCCCATGACACTCCCCGCCTCTACCACTCCCCTCCCCCCCCCACAACCCCTACCCGTCTCCCCTCCCGGGTTACTGCATGCTCTTATCGGTGTAATGACTAACTACAAACACACCTCGCACTTTTAATTGCTCCAATGGATAAAGACACCAACGCTGGCCGTGTTTTAGTTGATCAGATGATAAGAATATTTATCGGCAATTATGGCCTAATGTTGCTGCTTGACGGGGCCGGGAGGGACGTGTGTGGGTGGAAGTGTAGATGTCCCACGATCAGGTATTGTGTTCGGTGATGTGGGGTTGGGGTGGGGGGAGATGTACCAGCTGCCGCGCTGGACGAACCATATGATGCCAGCTGTACCCAGCATCCCAGCAAATGCACATTCCGTTTGCATACAGCTCTACATAACTACTCAACCATGACATGTACTAATAGGTTGTATGCTAACAGCTGTCGATTTTAACTGACATCATCAGAATTTCAATGTTAGTTAGTGCCACGAGCAGAATCTCCCAGATCACTGTTTGATCAGATCTCAGCCATGTTTGATGTCTTGAATTCATATCACCATCTGCTGTGCGTTCTGTCAGCAGAACTGATAAGATCCAACCGGAGTATTCTGTCTGTCATTCTGGATTAGCGGGCATGTCACTTTAGATTGGGCTGTACACTGGCTAAGAGTGTTCTTTCTGAATCACTGTCATCATTGATTGCTTATGTACCAGCAACAAGAATTCATATGCCTAATCTCATTAGGAATATTTCTGTTCAAAGGATATTTTACGTATTGGTAATATGGAGTCTGGATTATCAATTGATGGTTGTCGGGAAAAGATTGTACGGAAGATTGAATTGATGTGAAATTCAGTGAATGAGGTTTTGGACTGAGAGACTGGATTTAGGATGGGTGCGTGTGGTTGCCGTAGCAGTAAGCGTAGTGACCATGGTGATGTGTACGGTGTTGTGGTTACAGACCTGCAGCAAGATCTAGCCGACCTGAGAATCTGGTTACATCAGGTAGAATCAAAGCTGACTGGTCTTAATATCCAGGATGATTGGACTCCTGACGACATCCGACAGAGGTTGGCTCTACATCAGGTACGTGATGCACATAATTCATATTCCTTGCTAGTGATAGCATTCTGTTTTCACACTAAGTAGCTAGATAAAATTGACTTGCATCCCCTTAAAAGAAACCCTCTTTGTTTGTAATGGCATCATCAATCATGTTCAGTAATCGACATAGTGTTGATAAATTAAATTTCCTTTGAAGCCAGCATACATGGGCGATAAATAGCTTAGGAAATTTGTTGGAAACTGAAATACAGGGGTTTTATGTCACTTTATAGCTAGAGGTGATATCTTCATGATGATGGAGGAGGCCGATTGTAATGCTTGGAATGTGTCCGTTAATAGTCACCTAAATTGTTTGGACCATTCAGTAGAGAGGACATTATAAAATCCAGTTGTCCACTTTCTAATGGTTTTATGTAGCAGTACCCAAATTGTATCTGAGAAAGAATTATTCAGAGTGAATGACTTAGAAGCAAAGATGGTGAAATAAATAAGAAATATTGATGACATTTACTTCTGTAAGTTACGTTTGTGTGAAATATATCTTCGATTGATGACCACCTATGTGAAAGGTTTAAAAGCGTGTCGTGGAAGTGAATATGCACACACTATGATGTATAAGTTGTTTATCATAACGTTAGAGAAATGCCTCACTCGGTGTGATTGTTCCTTAGTGAAATCGATATCTTTGTTGACCGGGTGGATTGAGCGACTTGTTATTGATTTCTCATTGAACAGAACAGAGGTTAACCAGGCAGCCGAAATAGTTAAGTTGTTTCAATTTGTGTCAGTGTCAAATGGCTCCTGAATGGACAATGTGGTTACATAATCAACTCAATCGTTCAGACACATTCCATCGTTTCCATGATGTGTGAAACGCGTGTGGTCCATGTTAGGAATGCTGGTGCTGGAGTTCCTCGTATATACCCCACGCTGAAGAAATGAGAGTGACCTCCACTGCCACTCTGCCTGGCAGATCGCTCCACCACAATGCTGAAGTGGGGTTTATCCCGTTATGATTAGGTTAGAGCGCTGATGCTGCTATCATAACGCTCACCACTCACTCCTCTCCTGATATCATGAATATTTAATCGAATTCTTTGCGCATGCGTTATTCGTAGAGCTTATGGGTTGCAAGGCTCCAAGCCGCTGTGCTGTTTTCCTCGGCAAAACGATTTCACAGGGCAAAGCCGTAAAAGGTTATGTCGTAACACCGTCAACGAAGTCAGACGAATCCCCAGTCGCCGGGACAAGTGGTATTGATTCCGTGTAAGAATTCCAACCAAGATAACCTTAAATAAGGAGGGATATTTGGAATACGATATTTAGGAACTGGCAAATCAGCTCTGATTTTCCATTTATGGGTTTGTTTAAGAGCCCGTACTTATAATTTGCTGACCTGCTGCTTTGGCAAAATGCCAGGCTTTCATTTGACGTCTGCGGAATACTGTTCACTAACAGGCGCCCGAATAAACACGATTGGATACAGAGAGATTGACTCGTGAAGGTGTTAGTTTATGGACGTGTTCGGAGTCACGGTGCACGTGATCTGTGTGATGGACTTGGTGAGCCGTTCAATACCTCGCCTCAGCGGAACTGACGGTACGACTAGGGTGCATGTATTGATTGCGGCGTAAGCTTACGCAGATGGGGTTTTATACCAGCTGTGTTACGTACACACACCTACACTCACACTTAAGACGGTTCTCTTATGCTCGGCTGAATAAGCTAAGTTCGCCATGACGTGACGTTATCCAAGTGACATTCCATGCCTTGATATTAACGATTGTTCACCTTTGCCGTTCCTTTATAATGGTCGCGTTGTACGCGGGCATGTGACGATAGCATGGCTTATAATGTCAAAGCGGTGTGAACTGAATAAGTGTAGCTATCCATAAATATTCTGTTTATTACCCACATCCCGCAGACGGCGGTCGTACAAATGCCCATGCACACGTTAGCTTTATACCTGCCAATCGTTTCCTGTCGAAGCCAATTCACACCTGTATGTTTGTCAGAGCTATTAGAAATGGAAATTCACCTGTTATGTGTGATCTGTCTTCCCCTATATTCGGTTTCTTACATGTGGTTAGCAGTATTGCTGTCGGTGTGGAGTAAGCTCTCTTGATATTGATTGCGCTTGAATTCGTAATTTATGTGTAGCTGCACTTGAGATAATGAAGTGCTCACGGTGATGGCTTAGGCCAGATTATGAGGCGGTATCACTTGAAGATAATCCCTACTGTCATTGTGTGGGCGAGGATGAAGTCAGTGAGAGAAAGAGAGAGAGAGAGAGAGAGAGAGAGAGAGAGAGAGAGAGAGAGGAGGGGAAGAGAGAGAGAGAGGGGGGAAGAGAGAGTCTTACTCTGCTAGTTTTTCTCACCCTCTCTCTCATCTCGCTTTGACATAGTTTCTCCTTATTTCTATCACAACACCCTCCCCCTAACCTTCCGTCGTTTATTGGTCGTTTATTGACGATTTATCATTGATACGTTTATGATATTAAGTACCAGACACTCATTTAGAACAAGTGTTCAGTGATATGGTGCGTTGCATGTCACCAATGTAACACACGTCTGGCATGTTGCTACCTTCGTGTAACGTGTAGCGGGAAACACGTCATTAGTTCGACATCCTTTTGTTTGCACCTCCTGTTCGCACAGACACCTGACTGACATCCCACCTAACCCCCTTCTCCATTATTACCACGAAGCATGGATGTAATTCCTTACAAATGTGGTAGGGAAAAAAATCGAAGTCTATTCATTAAAATTTGAACAGATTCATCTTCGACTGGAGGGTTCTTAGTGGGCGACTGCCCCTTGCTTTATGGAGTAGGACCGCGTGTTGAGCGCTGTTGATGGAGCAAACCGCGTCCGCTCTACCGCGCTATAATCCTGTTAAATATTTTCGAGGAGTCCGACCGGTCGGCTGGGTTATTCAACACCAGTGTGATGATGAGATGGGAGAGAGAGAGGGAGAGGTTGCCCCTTTGTTCCCGGTGAGGAGCTCCCAGGTACTTATAGGGAAATCGCTCTTGTCTCGCGGGAGAACGACTCGATTTCACCCCTGACCCACTTTCTCGTAATTGACCATTTCCCGCATAAAAGCTTGAACTGTTACATTTGAGTGGTTTGCCTGACCTTTGACCCGTGTCGCGTCTTATCACCGTGTTTAGTGAAAGCGTGGTGGACGCAGATGAGGGCGTGGGCTGACTGACCCGCTGATTCATTCCTCCTCGTGGCGTGTCCGCTAAGCGAGGGGTCGGCTTTTGTTCATATTTGCTTATCACCAGCGAAATTGTTCTTATACAAGGTTGGGGCTCGTTTTAGATTCTGAATGGATTTCATAACTCACTGAAGTAGTTCTAGGTGAATTGTAATACATATCTGTTGGATTACACGCGTATTTTCTTTGTAAACTTGCCCTGATGGTTATTGGATAGCACTAATGTTTGTTTTGTTTTTGTTTTCTTGTGCCTGGCAGGTGCTTCAACAGAGTATAGAGTCACACTCGAAAGTGGTCTCGGCCGTTCTCAAGCTATCAAAGCGCCTCTCCTCCCAACAGCCTCTGTCCCGACCAGGAAGTTTTGCTGCAGTCGCTGACGAGCGGAGCAACAGTCCGCAGAACGACAGTCCCCAAGACAAGAGTTGTGACGGCTCCGTGAGTAGGAGTCAGCGTAGCTCTGTGGAGGTGAGCCCGCTGGCTGAACGTGACCAAACTGAAGCTGACAGTCTCGAGCAGCGTTGGCATGCTGTCTGGCTCCAGTCTCTGGAGTGGCAGTGTCGTCTGGAGGAAGCACTGGCGCATGGCGCGGTAAGCTATCATCATAACGTACATATACGCCATAAATCACCAGCATTGCATTCTCACCCCCACCCCCCGCGCGCGCGGCACGATGTTTCCCGCCCTACACTTGTGTTATTGCATGTGTGATGTCCGTTGACACAGTTCGTGCAGTATTGCAGGCGATCGTGACAACCTTCCTACCAAGATTTTTTTTACCTGGCATTAGGTAGCTATAGGCTCTTCAGTGTTTTCATCCAGGTTTATTTGTTATGCCCAACGATCTTGATCTCAGTCATAAGTCCAGAAAAAAATAATTTAAATATATTTGTCCTCTAACTGAATAGATAAAACGAGTCATTTCCTCTCATTCAGCATGTGGAGTTAAGGTTTGGATGCTCTCAGTTGGAGCAAGTTCCATTTTCGCTTTCAATGTTTAGTCAATCTGATAGCTTGAGATAAGATTGATTCATGCACGGACTCGCACCAATTACTGTGATTATTTTGATAAGTGTGTGGTTGTCATGTGCCATATAATCCATTCAACCGCACACTAATGTATCAGACTGATAATAGGACACCAACCACTTACCATCAGTGGACTTGTGATAACTCTCTGCCAACCAATCTCATCGTTTGCCTCTCATCTGGATTTTGATTTGTCCAACCCCCACAGGTATATCTACCGGATATATACAAAGGAACATGTTCTCGCCGCGTTTAAGCTCCTGACATATTGATAGCAATCCTCGTATGTTGAATACTGTAAGCGTGTCTCAGCTGATCTGTTGATGGAGTGTGTCTGATGTCTTGTTTTGGGCGTGTCTCGGTTGATCTGTGTACTTGTTGGTTTGGCTCGTTGAGAGCGACGCGTTCTTGGACAGCAGCGCGTGTGGGGTGAGGTGCACGATTAAAAAGTTCGGTCGCGCTGAGTGACGGCCGCGCTGAGTGACGGCTGAGTTGACCTTAAGAACCCCTCTATGTTGGACTTCCTGCATGACGTCACGGATGTGTACATTAAACCCTGTTTGCACGAACTATCTGCATAGTTATCGGATTGTTTTGATTCGTTCAATCTTCAAGAGAGCCCCTTCACTTGGTTTCTTGGCCGTTCATCAAATCCATGATGTTGGCTACTGTTCCATGAGCTATCGCTACTTACTGAATCGCTTTTGTTTTTCATTTTCCTAACAGGTGATTTTTTCCTGAAAAATGGTTCCTGATATGTGCCGTCCTAAATTGTAATTGTACGTGACATTAGAGCAACATCACGGGGTTGTGACTTTCGGCAATCTCTGGGGGAACTCTGTGTCTCCGCCGGGTCAGCGATGTTGACTTGACATGCCGGATTTCCCTGGCGTCATTTCTGTGCAATCGTAAACCTGTTATATTTTCTCGGAGTCGAGTTCCTTTTCATCCCGCTCTCGAAGACAACCGATCGAGCAAGTTGTGTATTAAATGTGTCCTGCGCACTTAGCTATTCTGATATCCGACGGTCTGGATATCACTCCGTTTCGGTTTTGTTGATACCGCGTTGCCATGGTTATGCGTTTTCGGTGACGTCATTCATGCACCTTTGAAGTTATACAATACCGTCTCTTGAGAATCGTCGTATTACTCGCCAAGCCTTTGGGGATTATCACCACTGAGCTCGTGCATGTTCTCGTGGCTGGTTCCGTTTCGTGCTCGTGATCGGGTGCCAGGCTGTATCGAGATGACACAGTACTGATTAATGAACCCTCCCGAAGGCTGCAGCTTGTAAGTTGATAAGGCATTATGATATGTTAATTACTTGCCGTGTGAATTAATCCCAACAGTTTTATCATTAAAACGCGCCAATTGTAAAACTAACCCTGATTTATATGTGACACTAACACTCACGAATGTAGTTCTTTACAGAAGGTATTGAGTAGAATGTGGTTTCACCAGATCACAGTAGTGAATCGTTGATAGTTTGAATGACAAGATTGTGTAGAATCGTTGGTGTAGTGTAGGCGCGCGGGGGATAAAATAGCAATCTGCAATTGCTTTCAATTGTTTGCCATCTGTTGATGGGGGGGGGGGGGGGGGGGGGGGGGGCTATTAGTGTATAGAAGTATATATGTACGCGCGAGGGGTATGTTTTTTCGGCTTCTCGACTTGTACGACGGGGTATATTTTTTCGGCTTCTCGACTTGTACGACGGGGTATGTTTTTCAGCTACAAATCTGTTCGACGGGTTATACATTCGCATGATACCTTGTACGACGGGGTATGCTTTTGGCCATTTCCTTGTACGACGGGTATGGGTTTTTGAGGTCCCGCGGCACACCCCTAAGGCCAAGTGCCCCCCTGATGGAGTCGTTTGCTCTTGGCTCGCCTCTTCTTCTCGTTTTTTTGTGGAGTTTGTCTGATGTATGGTTTTAGTCGATTCATTGACATCTTAAGTTACACGCCTAAACCAGTTTATTATAATAATTGATTGAGTACATGACCCGTGGCGTAATGGCTTCATCAGAATACTCCTTCATCAGTCGTAAAAACCAGGCGAATTATTGTTCATGACGCGTTGGTTGTTTTAAGTTGTTTATTCCTTCATAATCCAATGTCTGTTTTGTAACGTCTTGGTCCAATCTCAAATCGAAAGTTAGTTACGATAAGAATAAGGGCCGTCAGTGATCGACAGATCTGTACCGTGCTGATTGGCGCAACTGCTTTAATGCGCATGCGTGGCACACTCGACGCTTTACCCAATGACCTGCACGCCGGTGAAGGGGCTGCCTGCACACCGAGGCGCTCAATCTCGGTTTGGAGAGCTCGTTGGTTTTTTTTAAAAATCGAATCGGAGAGACGACTCACATGACTCACGGCGACACCTGCCCGCGTGCAGTCCGGATTTGTCTGGCGTCCAAATGCAGTTATATATTGACAGAGCGCGTGGAAGCCCTGGTGGTTGTTGGATACTTTCCCGCGCACGTGTTGGCAAAGTCGTGAGGATATATCAGTCGAGGTACATCATATGAAGGTGTGTTACCTGACTTCAGTCATCACTCGATTGTGCTATCAACCGAAGTTCATCATTAACAGCCTCGCCCGATGGTAAACACACTTGCGGATATTGTTTGGTCATCTTACTTATTGACCTGGATATCAAATTAGGTCTAGACATATTATTTATCTTGCCAAATGGACAGACAGGTGCTAATGAACGTCACAAAGACGTCTGGATTGCAGCACTTCGCCCAGCTCTTGTGACCGTGGAGTTCACGTTGTAGGTCAGTATTGTGAGGTCAAAGGTCATCAGCAGCAAATCGCTTTGTATATAGTTGCTTAACCAATGTCGTCGTATACTGGTAACTACTGTCCTGATGCATGAGGGTTGCTGTGATCGCTGAATGCGATCTCTAGTCGTAATCCTCAGTATTTTCTCTTACTAAAAGCTTAAATACGAATTGCATTGTCTCCGCCTCGTGTCCGACTCTGTCTGTAGCAAACTTCTTGCCAGCTGTGACCGCAGTTAACTGTGACTTGTTGTTTACTATCACGCTTATCACCTTAAGGCCAGTGCACTTTGGTTTGTCGAGCTGGCTATTCCTCCTACACGGAACGGCTGACACGCACCACCCTAACAGGAGGAAGTACGCGCATAAACTGGTGTATTGATAAGTTCGTGACGGAATAATTGAACCAGAAGGGCGTTTAGGAAGCTTCTCTGCCATGACTCTCTGTGATAAAAGTAAGGTACGTTCTAGGTTATCACTGCCTTCGGTTACTGACAGGAATCAGTGAAAGGGATCACGCCTGGTCCCCAGCGCGTGGCTCGCTAGTGGAAGCGTCCATCGTTGAACCGTTATGGATCGCCACGGTGAGCAGATGAGTGAAAGTTATCAATCGTTATCGATAAGATAAGAGTAAACGTGAATGGGAGCATGTACGTATGGCGTACATGTGAGCGCTCCGCTGCAGATCTGCACGCAAATATGGAGACATGAAGTCAGCTTTAAGGCTAACAACTCAATCTGTGGCATTAAACAGTCGGCGTGCCACGAGAACCATACATGTGATGGTTGGGTTATCTGTGGAAATGAGTAGGTGCTCGTATGCTAGTGATTTATTGTGTGGGGCTCGGTTTGTGTGGATTGTGTGTTGACCAGGATGGAATGAGGTTCAGGTAAATACGGGCTTACAAAGCCTGGTCTGACCGTTATGTTCTGTATATGGGTTCGTGCACGCTCTGCCCGGTTAAGTATTCAGGATAAGGGCTTTGGTTTCACTCGGTAATATGTGTTGTAAATAAATAACCCAAGTCGCGTGGATAAATGGTATGGTGAATTAAAGAACCCGAAATTTACAATCAACGTATATTGCGAATGTCCAATGTATACTATTCTTACGTCATAAAAGGCGTTCACAACAAAGGCACAATTGAAAGTTGTAAGATTCCGTATTGGCACCTCTAGGAGTGAATGCATGGGAAAGATTTAGCACTGGTTTTGTAATTTACTCTATCCTTTAATTAATGAATTGATATAGCATGTAAATGCGTATGCTTATCAGGTATCGGTTCTCGTTAGCTAGTAATGACCCAATTACTGACTTGGTTGTATGAGCCAGGTGTTATGCGACCCCGCACGCATAGTTTGTGTTCATGTTGCCATGGAATCTTAACCTAAACACGCGGTACATGCGCGTCACCTCGTGGTTAAGCGTCCACTATTGTCTGAGGTGCATTGTAAGGAGTTGGCGTTTAATATCCCGGGAGAAAAGAGACCGTGAATGAAAAGATGCGACCGGAAGTGAAGAGGTCCACCTGCTGGAATTGATTGCTCAGCCTCCCTGATCACGTCCTTACAGATATTCCTCAACTTCGCCTCTCTCTACTTCAGATGGATATAACTCCACCACCCATTCCCCTCCCCCTCTTCCCTCATTTAAGCCAACGAACCCAGAGGGTCATCTTGACCTCTTCACTCGATGACAGCTTGTAATTGCGATGAATTATGGTTTTCAAAATGATCTGGAGTTTGTCTGGTGTGATGGTCTCTCTCCACGCGGTCTTCATGACACCACAAGGACGCACCACTGCTCGACGACGCTCTTTGTCTGCAGATGAATAAATTCTGTATCGGTTAGAAGTTGTACTGAGTGCAGTTAATTAATGAACTAGGCTTATTATGTTTCAATTAGAGTCGTTTGTGGCGCCCCCGGCTGTTTGGTCTGTTTTCTCTCGGGATGGAGTCGGGTGGGTAGTTACCTGCGGGAGGGGTGTCGGGGGATTTGGGAAGGGGTGAGGAGTAGTTCGGCTTTGTAGGGTACAGAGGTGGGCTCGTTGACATCTGTCACGGGGTATTATCTGGGTCACCTGGTCACTGTCACTCCGTCACTCTCGTGCTGCAGAGTTCAATTCGTTTTCCTCGTCGGGGTCTGTATCTCGGCAACCAAACCAATATGATCGCATAGTCTTCTTTTACGCGCTGGATGCGAACTACCGGTCATTTGTGTTTGATATTAACTACTCGAATGTAACAGCGAGCGCGCGAGAGGCTTGGCTTGTTGCCCGCAGCTAGGTTTAATCTGGCGTGATTGCTCTCAGTCTGCCTGTTGAGGGTGATGACGGTCACGCTGTGTCGTAACCGATACAACGACAGCTCGTGATGATTTGATGATGAGGTGGATCGTCGTCGCTGGTGATGTCACTCACCATCTGGCGCATGGTGTCGCTCGCTGTCCCGGAAACGCCACACAGACGCTAACTGTTGTTGCTATATTTGGTACATGCCCTGGTAACTGATGACAAAAAGGAATCTAACGGCTTAGTTTTGAGTAGAAGTATGAATAGATTTTGTTGCCGTGATGGACTAAGGTACCTTGAGGGTACTTTGGCAGTTAATGTAGTTTTCTGACTTGTGATCACCGCCGCCCTGTGGACACTATATTGACTGATTAATCTGTGTGGGCGGTGCTGGGGACATTAAGCTGGGGTCATTCCTACTAAGTTTGTTCTGCATTGAATTCACGCCTTGATTCAGTCTCGACGTGGGCGTCCATCAACCCACCCATGACAAACACCTGCATTATGCCTGACAAATCTGGCTAGATTAATGACCTGACCTGGGTCACAGGTGGCTGGCTCCTCCCTAGCTTTCATTTGATTGGCTGAAGTCAATGACTTATGTGTTTGTTATCATGCTTTATGCTTGTGGTGATGTAGACCCACGTGACCTCATCTAATGATGACAGACTTCAGTCACACTGTATTCACTGACTCACGCCAGATCTAAACTCTCTAAATTATTACTTTGATTAGTTTTTGTCTTTGATGACTGAGATGGACTTTATCCAAGTGAATCACATCCAGCAGTTGCTAGCTGTTGTATGTGTCCCTTTTTAATGACATCCAACTCCTGACTGACCTGCACACATCAGTGACAGTATATATACAAGTAAATCACCACCTTCTGATGACCTCTGAAGCCCTGGTATTAGCGTGGTTTAAATGACTGACACTTACAGCATGCATGTTTTCTGACCCCACATTCTTATTCAAGGAGCCTTACCATACATATCCAGATGATAAATTGTTCATAGAAGGATTTTCTCAAAACGTATACAGCTCACTGCCATCAATGGGCATCTAAATCAGCAACTTGTCTCAATGTACTGTGTGAATCACGTAGACCCGAAACTGCTCACCATTAACATCATCCACCTGAATGCTCTGTCAATCCTGACATGTTTGTATTCCTCTGTGTGTTAACAGAAGCGGCGTCGTTCTGTAAAGCCTGAGGAGGATTCTGGTGATTGGGGAACCTACACCTGTACTCCCCCTAACAAGCTGCTGTCTCTCGAGGAGCAACACACACCTGGTTACCCTCACAGCGCTAGTGATGATAGCGATGACGCCAGACGACAGTTTGACCTCGACGAACTCTCGGAGCACAGCGCCAACTACGACGTGATCCCGTTCTCTGAGAGCGAGTACGAGAAAATCGTGGATGAAGCAGGAGAAGAAAAGGTGAGCTCTGCGTCTCAGGAATGCATGGAGGCAAGAAAACATGACCAATCGACTGGCAGTATGGATGATGGATCTGACTCGGCTCTGGGACGCAGCGTGTCAGACGAACGTGACATCCATGTGAAGGAGCGGGCTGCATCAACACACTCGGTGACTTCAGTCGAGGCATCGGCTTCCAAGTCGAGTCAGACTGGGTTTGCTGTGAAGCTCGAGGATAGCGCGAGGATAACTTCTGAAGCTGCTGTGGTTGGTAAGAAGGTGGACGCTTGTGCTGATGTTGGTTATTCCAGTGAGAGTCACTCAAATGAGGAACAAGATGCCAAGATCAAGGAGAAAGCAGGGCCGAACGCATCGTTTGCCCAGGAGGGTAACGTAGTGAAACGCCCCCCAAGCATGGCACCCGTGTCTGAAGTGACATCGGTATGGAGAAACTCCATGACAAGTGCCTATGACACTAGCTCCAACTGCAGTGATCCAGACTCCTCTGCTGATGGTCCTAACTCTGCACTGCCATCTGTGGACACAAATGAAAACCTGCGCAGTCGATCAAGGATTGCCACCCAAGACAATGCTTCTGCCAAAACAGCTCAGTCAGTTTATAGACTCACTGCCATCGAGACGGACTCTGAGCCCACCAGCAGTGCAGTGGACGCTGCGGTGCCCATTGCTGGTGACCTCAGTCACAGTGAACCGGCCACCGATGATGATGTCATCCTGTCGTCGCCGGAGTTACCTTACGACGGGCAAACCGTGGATGACCAGGGGCTGATGCTGTGTGGGTCAGGGCCACCTACGAGCCAGATGAATATTGACGAGCTGCTTTCCCAGCTGAACAAGTTGAGGCAGCATGAGTCTGATCTCGATCACAGCAGACACTCTCTGGATCAGACTTTGGAAACCCAGACCCACAATTTGGATAATGCTGGAAGCCATGCTTTGTTTGATATGGAGCCTGATGTCCCAGCAACACGTTCTCATCGCTCGACGTCCGTAGAAGTACAGGAGGGCTCTGATGCTAGCACCAGAGGTCAACTTCTGACCGAGGATGAAGTAAATGCTAATGTTGCCAATGTTTCTCTCACCCCAAACAAGAATGATTCTGTCTCAAACTTGATGCAAGAAGTGGAGTCCTTCACCAGGGACCCAGCCATCTCCACTGTCAACCCACTTGCCTCTGTTCCCAAAACTCACAACAGAAAACACAAAGGGAAACATAAACTGAGTTGTGTGCTCGATTCTCACGGGCAGCCTACATCATGTGACGCCAGCAGTGAGGGCACTGCCTCTGACTTGTCCTTCTCGTCGGAGGAGTTTGGTGAGAGGAGCTCCCGCAGCGGGACCCACTCCTCGCGGAACTCTCCCTTCAAAGAATCGACTCCAAGGGTAGGACAAAAGCGTAGAGGTGGTGATGTCGCATCCATGGAGCGTCATAGTAACAACTTGCCTAAATACTTTGCCTCGGAAAGTGCCATTCACGATCTCCAAGAACAATCTCCAAGCTCCAGCGGTAAACTTCGCCGTACCATATCGGACATGTCTTCCCAGTCCAGAAGGACACCAGAATCCCCTAGGAGACACAAAACGCGTCGGACAGCGAGGAAATCAAGATCATCTGTATCTGATGACAGCGTGAGAACCTCAAGAGCCGAGTTATCATCCAGCCCTCTGGCTGTCTATGGATCGTCCATGTCACTGAGTCAGTCACACACATCCACTGAGAAAGCCTCGATGCTCAGCGGAGATACTGGTGAAGACAGCGTGGATTCTGCCAGATATTGTCCCATAGAATCGCCCCCAATCAGTGGCAGGGTCGAACAAGATGAGCCTGTTACTGCAAGGAGAAGTTTGCCTGGTGGGTACCTACAAGAATGTGCATGTTTCTAATTAGATTTGTATCACAATAAAGCTTCTTATCACAGTTATCATCTGTGCGTAATGAGCATTCCATTATCTATTGTCTGATTCCAGCATGTAATCACAATAACACAATGTCCATTTTGCTGATTTGCATTTATATTGATCCCAAATTAAGCTTCATTCACGTTTATAGGGATCTGTATGCTTGTATATGACTTGGTATTGTCTGATTCCAGTTCCTGTGCCAGAGTTGCCACGAAGCTGTGCAGTTGCGGACACTGATGACACAGATGCTCTGGCTCACAGTCTCAACAGCACAGTGGAGTCGTTCTCCGAACACGCCTGGGACAGCTACCAGGTGACTTTCTCATTAAAGCCTTCCTCACACAGTCTTAAAGGTCAATTGTTGATATTGAGTAATCTTGTCCATGTTACCTTTGATCACCAGTCACTTCTTGACTGGCTTGAATAACAAACACTTAGGTATTCAACATTAGATGTAAAAGCACTGCTACCAGGGAACCATTGGTTGGTATTGAACTGCCAGGGAATACTTGACTTGCAGCTGATGACAACTTCTGATGTGTGGGTGTGTGTGTGTGTTTGTGAATAGGATCCTCCCTACCCCACAGCCAGCTCGGACCCTGGGGAAGAGAAGCTAGATTCTAGCAAGCTGCAGGCTGACTGGGAACATGATTTGGATGAGCACTTCATGTTAACTGGAGCTCCTAGGCCCACCAAGGCTACCCGTCGACTGAGGGTGGGTTTTCTAAGTGCTTATGCTACACATCGTGGTCTTTTACTGCAGTACCTTAATTGGACAGTTGCTAGCAGGTTTACATTGAAAACATACCATAGGATGTGTTTAAGACATTAAAAATTTCCCATTGTGTATCAGACGGCACCTTTGAATGACTCGACTCGTACTCTGGAGGAATCAGAGGACTCAGATATAGAAGACTTCCATGATGTCATCGGCGAGTCTCGCAAATCTGTGAGCTTCATTAAGAGCACCCTGGACAAATTCCGCAGTGAACTCGTCGAACCATCTGAATATGTGAGTGCTGTTCATTGATAGGTTTGAGTTAGAGGGAATGATTGTGGGTAGAACGATTTTGCTACAGTATTTTTGTTACGCCATCAAAATTGAATAATGCTTTAATATTGTATTTGTATTGTGCGTTATGCAGAATGACCCTATTGTGACATGCCAGACCAATGTCAAGTGCCTACAGGAGGTCCTAGACACCCTACAAGCTGAGGGCCTTGATATTGACACTGATAAGCTGCTCCAGGCTCAAGGTTTGTGATGACCTTATGTTAGGTTACCTGCCAGCCGAGTATTGCAGAAACAATAAAATAATGTATTTGCTTGATTCTGTTTAGAATTATCTGAACAGAAGACTTTGGTTGATGAGTACAGAATGCAAGTTTTCATCTTCGTTCCCAGAAAAAAACATTACCTTAATGGATGAGGTTTTGTTGTTGGCTTACAGACCTGATAACACTATTTAAAGGATTGGAGAAGCAGGCGACCGAGCAGCAGAAAGAGGCAGGAGAGCTCAATAACCTCTACCATGACCTGTATGCAACCCAGGCTCTCCTAGATGACATGATTAACACTACTGGCACAACGCAGTTTGACAGCATCCCCAGTCTGGAAACCACCATTAAACACCTTCAGGTACCCATATCATTCAGATTGACTCATATTGTGATTATTGATTTTGGGGAGTTGGTATCCCGGACTTACTTAAAAACTCAATGATTTTGTGTTTGTCCGCCTGACAGGAAAATCGTCTTGAGCTTCAGTCTCATCATCTGGAAAAGATGGCGACTCTAGGTCAAAAGGTCATGACATTCTGCTTGAAAAACCAGGATATCGACCTGACCCAATTCAGACGTGAAATTCTCAGCACTCAGCGGGAAATAGAGGAAACCCTAGACAAGTATGCACCATCAGTTTAATCAAAGCATGGTGATATATATTATCTTCTGTGTACTTGTTTTACCTGGAGTTTGTTTCTGTCTAGGTCTTCATCAAGGGCAAGTCAGCTGCAGACAGCCCTGGTGTCATGGCACAAGTTCAAGCGGTCTTGTGAGGAGCTGAGCGCCTTACTGGAGGAGGAGGATTGTCGTTTAGACAGTCTGGATGAGGCTAAACTGGCAGAGGCCCTAGAGTCTTCCCAGGATGTCTGCCATCGGGTCAACCAACTACAGGTGAGGTGTTATGGCTTAATTGGGAAGTTCACTCAATATTGTATCAATGTAAACAGTTGATGGGTTATCTTAATGAGTGTTGAATTTGGGTGTAATTAATCTGTCTGCCCTATCTTAGAAATGGACTAGCATCGATCATAAATGTTAAAAAGTGATGGGATATATTTGTCTCCCTGTTTTTAACCAAGTAATATTTGATCTAATTCAACTGTTGTTTTATTGGTACAGACAACACATGAGAACCTCGCCGTGTTGGATGAGCGGCTGGCTACTCTGACCAGACTGGCTCTTGACATATCTCCGGTCTGTTCCTCCAAGGCAGCGCTAGCCCTCCAGGGTGAGATCTCACTCTGCAACCACGATATGACTGTTACCGTCTCCCGTTGCAAAGAGATGCTCATCGCCACCGAAGCCAAACTGGCCGCCCAAGAAGAAGCCAATAAAGTGGCTGCCATGGAAACGGAGGTGATCGCTACAACGGAGGCTGAGGAGAAGAAAGATGACGGGTACGAGTCTTTATCGCAGTGTGGCGTGAAGGTTACACGACTGACAATGTGATCAGAGTTAATGGCCAGTCAGGTCGATTACGATGCATGCATAGATGCCAATCAAATGAATATTGATTTTAAACTGTGATTTCCATGTTTTCAGAAGTGCACGCAGTAAGGAGAGGAGCAGTAGGAGTCTGTGGAAGGTGCTGGTGTACGCCCTGCCTTTCCCGCTGGCCATCCTCATGTTCATAGGCCTGCTCTGTGTCATTGATGGTACGGCAGACTCCAATCTCGACTTCTTCTTCACGCCATGGCTGAAATACGTGAATGGCCCTCCTCCGACTTAAACCTCATCCGTGCTGCCCTCTACTGGCATGCAGTAGCTTGTGACCTGACCTAGAAACCTGATTGAAGGTCATGATGAGCCGACGGACATGTGTGCATGTGAGAGATGTGACATGCACTGTGTGCAAGAGAGGAGCATGTGTGTGATATACTCGCATAGGCAATTATAGAATTAATGCCTAGATGTGTACAGAAACAGGTGTACAGTTGCCTGCCTCAGTTCTGTCTGACGCTGTATCATGCTACAATTGCAATGTGACCATTTTTCTCATCTGAAAGAAAGTGTGTCTGAGCATATGGCATCAACCACGAGACATACTGTGGTGATGTTGCCTGCGTGAGGTCGCGCCGTATGGAGTGCAAGTGAAGTACATGTAAATATTGTACAAAGGAGACTAGGAGGTGATGTACTTCAAATAGTAAACAGAAAAGAAAAGAGAAAAAAGCGAAAAACAGTGGACTTGTGAGATGATTGTTGCTTTGAATGAAGCGATGAGTGTGAAAGATGGCTGTGAAACTAAATGTGTTAGACAATCAAGATGATGAAGTATCTGATTTAACTCCATGTTGCTGGCGAAGGAAATTGTGTAAGGGGCATTGGATCCACTTATCCAATGATGACCTCAAAACCCGACTTGACTTGACCCAATTATGACAAAATCCCCAATCTTCACTAGACCATGGTTCTGTGAGAAAGCCTGAGACCACATGCCCTAAGTGCTCGCAGCATAAGCTGACACGGAGTGTAAGGCCTGATTAGTAAGCCAATGGTGTATGGCTCTTAAGCACCGACATTAGCTGCTTACATGGACAAAATGACTGATCCGTCATGTTATTGATAAATGGCTAATGCTAACAGTACTTGTAGCTTGAACTACTATATATATATATATATATATATATATATATATATATATATATATATATATATATATACACACACACACACATACACACACACATACATGCATACAAACATACATATATATATATGTGCATGGGGTGACATATGTATGGTCTTAACTTATCCTGAATAACGGCATGTGGTTTCTAGCCACTACTCTGTCACACAATCTATGCAGGTGCGTGTTGTGTCTGCTGTAATTTCTTTCAATGGATTTTTTTATTGGGGGCTGAGTTTGCACTGTGATTTTCTGCTTTGGCTGCCCAAATCAAGTGTGTATATGTCTTTATTCAGCTTGTTACATTTGTTTTCTAGTCAAATCAAATTGAAAAATACTTATTAGCCCAATTAAGAAAAAACTTTAATATTAATGAAAAATTCATGAAAAACTATTTAATGCTGGTACATTAGCTTGGGAGCATAAGTAACATGGAAATTAACTACTCATATCTTCTAAGAAAACACGTATATATGTATATATATATATATATATATATATATATATATATATAAGAGGTTTATTTATCTGAAAAGGTGCTTCAAGGTTAAGTTTTGTTGTTGGGAGAGGAAACAAAATTCATGGCTGGTCAACAACATATATTAAGCAAGTTAAAATGATTTAATAACCTACAAACTATGCTGGTATTACTCGTGTGTGACGAGTCTGGTCCTGACTTTCAAAGGGTTTTGCGGCATAATTGCTTTGTGGGTAAAATCCTTATACATTTTATTACAAGGCAATTATGTATATATAGCTTGGTTTGTATGTATTTATTTGGACTTCCTATGTACACTCCTAGATTATATATAGCATGTTTGTTTAATCTATATTAGTTAGGAGATGTCTTTTTTGTTTTTGCATGGAGGAGATATGGTATAATGCTATGCAGTGTGGTGAAGTTGATGTTCCTTGGCATTGATATTGGTCATCTTCTGATTACGATCCAAAGTTTGAAAAGAAAAAAAAATGGTTGACTTGGTTTGTGATATTTGATTGTCATGGTTACATAAGTTAAACAAATGGGAGTTACCAAAACCCAAAATGAGCACGAGTTTAAGCTAACATTGAAAGGGGGTGCTTTGCAATTCATCAGTCTTTTCAGTGGTAATTTTTTATCGGGAATTATAGAATATCATTTGTACGCAGCTTGTTATTTTGATACGAGATTCGGTTCTTTGTTAACTACATTTTCACTGGTTGAATCTGCTCTACCATATCCCTGTTACACATGAATAATGATCCGTGCCTGAGCAGATCTTTGTTTGATCTCTGGATGACAAGATCTTCTTGTTTCACATCATGCCATGGATTCCTGTAATACCTGAATACTTGAGATTTTGAAGAAAAAAACATGCAATATGACTGTTATATGATTAAATCCCAGGGATATAAGTGAGAACAAGTTATCCTCTCACATCCTTTGCAGCAGCACCATGTGTGCCTAATTATTTTTTTACTGATTGCCTCAAATTTGTATGACTGGTTGATATTTTTCATGAACCTCACTTGCCTACCAATAAACCTACTCAAACCACACTCGTTTTTTTATTTGGTATCACTTATTGGTGATTGACAGATATATAGTAAAATGTTACCATCAGGGGAAGTATTTCTGTGACATTTTTCTGAACCATAAGTGGTTGCTTCCTTTTTCCACTCCATGCTTTCAATTTGAAATGATTGTAGTTCTGCCCAGAGGCCAAGTTTTGACAAATTTCATTTAATCAGCTACCAATGGCTTTGACTAGGATAAGTGTTCCAACAAGGAACATCGATTTGTTGTTTACAAAATGTTAAAGACAACACTAAGAATGCACACAAATGTTACCCGGTGCAAGATTTATGCATCAGGGTTGCAAATTAATGTTACTGATACATATACGGTTAACGATCTAATCTCTGCATATTTTGGCGTGGATCGAAAGTAATGAGCAGACAAACAGCGCGGACGCTGTACCCTGTGGAGCAATGTGACTGGGTATGCACAACCCGGGTACACAACCAATTTGTTCGGACAATACAAACGGGTGATCATAACGTTATCTGTCAATTTGAACATGAAATCGTGTGTGTTTATGGGTGTGTGTAGGTGTATGTGTATGCATGAATTAACTTATGTTTTATTTACTGATAAGCAGATTAAGGCGATATAGTCACATCACATTTCTCGTTTAGATGCCCCCACAACTGCACCTGCTAACCAGGGCACCAATTCAACGCACAGGCTCTAGAGTTCGAACATTATGATTTCCCTACACTAGCATTATGATATTATATTATATCATAATTCAAGGGAGATAACAAATCATGATGTCCGAACTCGAGTGCCTGTGAGACAACAGCCTGTTGCTTCCTCGGGAACTTCCTGGTGTTCAGTTGTCAGTACTACTCCAGGGTACTTCATGTTGAAAATAATCATTATTCATTCCCTTCGCTAAGAAGTCTCGGTATCTATAAGAATAGGATCAATTTAGAACATTGTGACTTGTATGTTGACATTCGCCAATCATTTAGCTTTGAGTAAGTCTTGGACATGGGCGATAATTAAAGTAACGAATCCGTATACCTAATCTGCTAATAGAGTGCATGTCATATCAGTCAAAATCCAATTCATTATAATCCCCTCTCCAAAATTATGTCAGCACACATATATCTATGGATTTATACTTATATCCATCACAAAGTCAATGTTGGCAATGCCTTGGCAGTAGTGGACAATATGTTGTTAGCTTTGAGAAATGTTATGTTGTCCCCATAGGGCTACATAGACATAGTCATAGAATGATCGTAGTCAAGGCACTCGCCCCTGGTGTTTGTATGATCTGATGCCACCTTAGGCAGCGCGGATGTGAGAGATCGAAAGTAGTAAATAGCGCAGAGCTGTCAGAGGCAGAGTTTCTTTGGCTAAGAATGATCGATGGTGTGGCGATATGATTAACACAAGAATGTTTGCATTAGGAAACTGGATTTCCTTATCGATAGATTTTGATAAATGTGACAGAATTCATCAGCATTTGGTGCATTTATTAATGTTTATTCAGGCCAGTGGATTCCCGTCAGTGATTCAGGCAGCTTACTGGCCCGACTGGGGCTTATGGACGTTCGTAACAGTCTATCCTGATAGGACTATGCATGTGTCTGTAGAGGACAATTCACCAGCTCTTGTGTATAAAGTTTGTTAAACTACTGCAGAAACCATAAAATATTCAGACAGACGAGAGTCTTTGGTTTTGATGTTCACATATTACCCAATGTGGTGATTTTTCAATGAAATAATATATTCTGCTGTGGTAATTTAAATGATGCCTGATAATTTATTCCTTAAATAGATGTGACATTTGTGGTGTTATGCTGGTGTGATTGTGATGTTAGTTGTCATCGCAGGCCAAATATAAGTAACTGATTCAGTCATTGCTTTTAAATACATGTTATACTCAGTGGTGTTGTTCACAGATGCTATACTAAGACAGTGTTTTTAATGCATCACTCATTCATTATACCCTTGCAGAATAATAGGGCAGTTTATTGATTTTTTTCCCACCCAGTTGACTCAATGGTTAGGTCCATAATCAATGGATGATGCATCAAGAAAGTGGATTAAATTGTTGAGTGAATCTATTAACAAGTAAAAAGAAAATAGTCCAATGTTCCACCTGTCTCTTAGGAATAATGAGAGTTGTGAGGGACTAATGGAATGCAAAAGCGATGCACATACAACCTTCATTTCTGTGATTCCATCTCACATTTTCCAAAGATAACCTCTGGATCGTTGTGCCCCAGTAACCAGGAATATGAGTCGTATCTACCATAACACCACTCGAGTCTATCCCGGTTGAATCTCACCAGTGGTCAGGTCCATGGAAGCCAACTTATGTGTAAGGCTATAAATCTTTTGATTTGTGTTTTCACATTCTTCTCTTTTTAAATCACTTATTGGTAGTTTGTTAATCTACTTTCTAGGTAATATAAATTATAACTTGATCATTTGGATTCTGGATCTTACTCTAGTAATATTAAGATTGTTACAGTGGGAACGGAGTTCTTTTGGAAGGCACTATTGAAACAAGGAACCGACATGTGATGAACACTTCCTCATCAAAGGTACATTCTGCCATGTGTGCTTCAATTTATTATATTATCTATACTTTGTTATATTACTGGACTTTGGTACCTATGAAATCAATTTCAGTGCTCAATCTTGTCTTAAAGGGGTCCAAATCTGTGAGCATCTTATTGACTTGTGTTTAAAGCGCGCCCCTTTTGTCTTGAAAGTTGGTACACAATTGTCATGATCATCATTCTCATGGTAGATGACCCTCAGATGGTACACAATGTTTATTAAAGGTCAGCAACACACTCATGTATTTACAAAAACTTTAACAAGTTATAAGGTGGCTTCCCATTAGATCATGATGCAGGCTTAATTAAATGCAATTCCAGCTCCTACTTTCAGGTGCTTACAGGTAGGTTTCTTTATTCATAAGCGGCCCAGTTATCCACACCCCAAACCATAGAAGCATTAAGTGTTTCTGAGCGTCGTGTCCTATCAAGTTTCTCCCCCACTCAGAAGAGATCATGCATAGTGATGTAGGAGGGGTATGTAGTAAAATGAGCCTGGTAACTGTGTAGCACAGTGGTTATGGCATTACAACAAAATGGGGCATGTAGAGAGAGGCAAGTAGTAACTGATTGAGATTGCTAAGACCCATGTCTGATATTTGAAGATTTTATGCATTTTGTATTAATCATTTTCTCCTGTCAGGTGGACAACCATTAGGGACAAGCCCTTTTAGATTGTTAATTATGATTAATGAAATGAAGATATTTGATAATCGTTCCAAAATTTGTTGAGGAATACCATTATGTTTATACTCTGGCACCAGATTTCCCAAACACATATACAAGTTGCACCCCTGCATTCATAGCATTGTTTTGACATTTATTGTAATTAGATTAAGTCATTTTTCAAATTTATTGCATAGTGGTCATGTTTTCAGGAAAGGTACTTGGTCCTGCATATTAAAATGACAAGAGCCCATCGTCGCCAGTTTGATTCCTCTGGCGTCGAGACAGAACCTAACTTCAGTGAAACAACTGTTGTGAGGACTGGATATCTCCATTCATCATACAGTATGTATGCTATGCTCAGAAATTACTGCTTTTATCTCTTTTACTTCCATGATTTATGCACCATTTTGTGTGATTTTTAAAAATATTATAAAAATTATTATGCACAAAAATTGCAATTCATACAAATTAATGATTTTGCATTGTTATGACCAATTCACCTGGTTAATTTCATCATTTCATCTAATGCAGCATACTTCATGTTTTTGCAGAGACCGTGGCTAAAGGTGAGTCAGATGTGCTGACTGAAGCCGAGGTTCGGGGGCTCGTGGAAAAACCAGACTTGACAAAGATAACACAGAAAGTATCAAATGCTCTTGCATTTTGGATCCTGGAATCTGAGCTGGAATCCATTGAACTTAATAACAACGATGAAGTTCGCCTGAAGACTAGTGGGAACAGTCCCTTTATTGGTAAACTCTCAAGACATGATCAGATCATGATTTATAATTATATTTTATATTAAGACTTGAGAGAAAACAAGCTTTGAAAAGTCCATAGGAAACTGAGCACTTATATTTGGTCTATTTGTAAAATAATAGTGATGATCCATCCTACTGGTGACAAGGACAAACTTGATATCTTTCAGAGTCTATTACCAAGATTGACAGACTGTCATCAACGAAGGGTAACTATGCTGGTTCAGGGCCAACGGCTTCCTCATGGACAGACAAAGTGATGAGTGTTAAGATGCAGAAGGAGGATGACCGTAACCCAGCTGATACAGGGGACGGTGCTGCTGATGAGGACTGGGTCAGTTGGCTAGACGAGTTCTCTTCATCCTGTTTATAATACTCATTAATAGCCCTTTCATTCAAAATTATTAGCCAAGCCTCACTTACCAACATCTCCTGTCTGGGGCGGTGATCACCTGACAACTTATTTTCGTATCAGTACCTATTGAATTTTGCCAGATTGGCCTGAATATATTCATTAAAAAAACCTTGAGCATTTTGTATATATTCAATGCTCTCTTAATTTTTGGACAGCTTACCAAGTTTCAAGAAATTCTGATTTTATTAAAATTACACCTTAGTGGAATATTTTGATTTAATGCTGAAGGTTGTTTCTGTAAAAGGTCTAGCAACAACTTGATTTGCCCATAGTCAGGTGGAAAGTTAATCTATAATTTGATTTTAATTTGTTTTTCAACATTTTCAGGATGATTGAGCAGCAGGTTCCCGCTGTGGTTTGGGCATACCAGTGATGATGTGTTCATTTATATTCCGCTTGTTTTGTTCCTGTCATAACCATCATGTTCTTATCAGCATCGGTCTACACCCAAGCTGCAAATGAGGTCAGTCTCAACTGAGCAGTGTGCATAGCTTGAAGAATAACAGCAGCTGATATAACAATAGCCCAGATGTGTTTTGAGTAAGCAACTTCGTAATATTTTTCGTTTGCATCTCATTCTTAATGCAGTGTCTATTATCAAAACTAACAGTCCCATTTCACTACAAGGATCAACCAATGAGATCCATCTAACTTATATGGCATGATCAGGCTTCCTTTATGTGTTGTTTATACAAGTGCAGGGAATTGATGATTGTGCATTTATGATTCGAACATTGACATCAGTTGCCCTCTTTTGGTGTGGATAACTATGTAAACATTGATAAGGGACCTACAATGAAATCATTTCAATGCCAGTCTAGATGATTTGAAGAAATGTTTATTCAGGCTCACCATGTCACTGCCTGTGTTGTAAGCTCAGTAGGCAGGTGTGGCCATGGTCTGCAACTTCCTTGCCCTTCTAGTAGCCATTTGTTCAGGCTCTAAAGGACAGTTCAGTTTATAACCTGCGAGATTATAGCTCTTTTAGGATCTTATTTAATATTGCCGTCGTTCATCTTTGTGCATAGCAAAGGTTTTATATTTACAATTTCTGTCATAAAATTCATGTCAAAAGGTACACTCCAGGTATATTATAAAACAGCTTCCATATATGCAAGGTGCTTATGTATGGAATTTCTACCACTTCTTTACTAATTGCAGGTCAATTTATTTATATGTTCTTTTGAATTTGTTGATATCAGTAATTGACACTGTTGAGTTATTATTCATCACCACACCTGAAAGATAACATACATTGGTTCCTATGTTTGCAGGTCTTTCCCCAATCTATAGATAAACATTTAGTCAAGAGGTAGTTTAATGAACTACTATAATAATTTTGGGTCTACAAAGGAATAGAATAGAACGTGTCAAAATTATTATTTGCTTTGTGATCTCCTTTCTTGAATTTCTGTGGACAATTAATCTGGTTTATTTTTTTATCTATATACATCATATACATTGATCCTATATTTATAATAAATGGGTATACATCAAATTTGTTAGTATTTTCTCAGTAACATGGAATGTCACAAAGGTATCAACTCTTTAAAAAAAATATTGGTTTTTTTTTTTTACAGCAGGAAATCTAACAGTCAAAAGTTCTACACCCCACCCTTAGTTACATACAGCATCAGCCATTGACTAGGTTTAGTAGTTCCATAAATTACAGTCCTAATATAACGGTACACACTCAAGCATAGCCAAAAAAATGCCCAAGAGGGTTATGCAGGTTACAGTACTGCCTAGGTAAAGCAAGAACCGTTCAACTAGGGCACCTGTTCATAATGTTGCTGTGCTATTGTCACAGAAACAGACATCCTGGTAGAAACTCAACCCAAGTCTGTTTATAAAATTGGTGGTAACTTACTCCAGTGCTGAAAACTATGTAAGCATGAGGACCAAACCATTAAAAATATTGCTAATTCCTCGGCAGGATGGTTTGAAGCTAGTTGTGATTATTCAAACAAAAGGTCTTCATCGTGCTGATCTTCAATGAGATTAGCCGGTGAATCCACCTCAAATCCCAATTTCCTGTAGTTCTCCTTCTCTATCTCTGCAGCGGCTTTACGTTCGGCTTTCTTAGTTTGCACCTTTTTCAACCTGAAAAAACAAAATTTATTTTGAGTAGCCTTCTTTCGTGGGCAATGTTTACCTATATTATGTATTGCCCTCACTAAGCTGGATGTCCATTCCGCAGTTGACAACAGGTACATGCACGCCTCACACAGCTGTAAAGCATATCACCAGTGAGCAAGCTACGCCCTCAGTTAAGTGGGTGCAAGTGACAGAGGAATATTAAGCTTTACTAACATAGGTTGTTTCAGCAGTTCACAATCATTTCAGACATGGGTCATTACTGTCTTAAAATCAGAACTCGCAGGGAAATTTATACATTTACTTGATGGACCATTTCTTTCATGAAACATTATCACTGGGGCCCACAGATATAAACCAGCAGGCAATGTACTTTTAACCTATTTGTGATATATGGCTTCCTCATACAATAGAACTGAACAAGTTAAAGAAGTACATTTCACACACAAGACTGCATAAGACAATCATAACGGACCCAGATTACCACAAGCATCTACAACAACTTCTGTCCACAAGAAATCACCTGAAGAATTCTTCTCTTTCTCTCTCATCTAGCTCAGTAGAAATGTGTTGCAGGGTGCGTTCAATTCTTGGAATAATCACTGCAGATCAAATGCCATGAAATACCATTGAAACACAAAGATATGTAGTAAATGTAATAATACCGACAACAGAAACCATATACATACTAACGTATATCACCTATAATCTTACCATATTCTATAGCATTGACTCTGCGATTAGTAATTTTGATGACTTCATCTAATGTTACAAAGGAAGTTTGAAGGGAAGCCAACTCCACAAGGAGTTCTACTGCCCTAGCATAGTTCTTTTTAAGAAGATCTACTTGTTGTCCTCCTCTGGCCAAACCAGTCAGCTCATAACCTTAAGAAACACAAAATTGGGGTTAAAAATGCAGTCTGCAATGATACACACCAAAACTTATGTTATTTATGAGATGAATGACAAACTCACTGTCTGAACCATCTTGGTAACTCTGGAAGATAGGTAATTGTACACCTAAGAAAGAACAATAAAAAAAACCCATTCAGATCAGAAATGTGAAATCAGTAGAATACCATAATATTAATATATTTACAGATACATTGATTATCAAATTTGACATCAAATATAATGAACAAATTGCTCACACAGGTAATCTCTGAAGCCATCAAATTGTACTAAATTTACAGCATTTATCGCCTTTACAAGAAAGAAGAATAGTGCTTACCAGCAACATTGTCCTTTTTGGAACGAACTTTAAGTTGAGCCTTGTTGACATTTTGAATGACCATGTGATTGAAGTCTCCTCCCATTGTAAATTTAGCCGCAGCCAAGGAGAACGATGCCTCCTTCATCACATCTCCCATTAGCACCTTTGTCTAAAATAAACAAAAAATAGTTGATCAATGCTATTATTAATTATACACTGATATTTTAGGGAAAATACACCCATTGAATGTGAAATAAATATCTGGAAGCTAGTCATACAGTGATATAGATAATATGAAATATAGAACTGCAGGATAGTTATACAGTGATATTTGAAAGAAATACACCCAACAAATGTGAAATAGAGGTCAGTAGGATTTTTCAGTACCTCAATGATCTTCTTAAGAATGATTCTGAATCGCACAGTTAAGGCATCCGACTTCTTCTTCAATAAGCTGTGACCTTTTTGTGCACCTGCTAGTCGAGCCTTCATCACCGTCATTGCCCTGTAATATGTGATGATGTACTGCTTAAGCAATGGTAAAGATGTTCAATATTTAAAGCCACATCAAAATGGCTTAATAAAGAACCTACCCTTGCAAGTTTACCTGTCCTTCATCAGCATAAATTTGATATTGTCCCATGGAATAACTGCTAATATGATCATTTGATATGAGCTAAAAGCCCTCAACTCACCACTTATTGTTTTATGATCTAAAATAAAATAAAATGAACTACTAGTGTTAACATTGCTGATAGCAATGAGGCAATATCATGACAATGATGAATGAGAATGTCATTGAAGCTTTGAAAGTGCCCTTAGTTGCCATCTTGCAATTGGTTCACCCGTTTCCTTTGCAATATCACCCATGGGCAGCTACAAGGCAAATTGTGGAAGAAGAATTCAATTTGAGGTCTATGATCAGGGAGACAGTGAGCGGCAATGATGAAATGATTTTGGCTTGCACACAACCATGAATATTAAACTGCTTCAATAGTTGCCTCATACTGAAAGTATGCAATGGCTCACAGCGCACATTTACAAGGTCTTCAGATTGCTTAGAACCAAGGGTTCATGGGTAATTTGGAGCTGCGAAGCTATCTTTACAAGAAAAAACATGCCATCAAAAATCAGCATCACACACTTCTTATTTGTGACTGTGATTTTTAAAATAAGGATGAACTGATATAACCTCTCTCCTACAAGGCTCAACCATAATTTCCATGTTAAAAATGTGCTAGCAAATGTATTGATTACATTCTACAAGTAATATTGACATAATATGCCAGGGCTTGAAATATATTGAATTCAAAGATTCCTTATTTGTGGCTATAACTTTGACAATAAGGTGAATGTCATTGATTATTGATCTTATCAAAAGGTCACACCACAGTTTATGCTTTGACCTGAAAAAAAATTGCTGAGCAATGGTATATGATAAGCGTTGCTGAACAGCAGATTGATCGATTGATGATAGTTTCGTCTTCATGGACAAGCCAGAGAGAAAGATCAGCCAGTGAAGGAATGATGTCATGGTGAATGATGGATACTTAACGTATTGATCTGTCAATACTTAGTTCATCGGACTATATTGTATTCTCATGCCTGAAATGCATCGAGGTTCATTGAACAAGGTATATATTGCCCATAAAATGGAGATACTCTACAGCAGACATCAACATTAGGCACAGCCAAGTGGTGGACAATCAATGTTTTACCTCAATGACTTTTATAGTGAATGACATCCAAAGATATTTGGGGTATTTTTAAATATCTTACCATGTTCATTGGTGTATTAAAATCATCACAGCTTTACATTTTATGCATAAAAAAATATGTATCTCGATAAAAGCAATAGACTTCAATCCACACTATTTATCAGTTGCTTCCTGGAGAAGGTTAACAGTTATGCTGTAATTACCTGTCCAGAACAGACAAAGCTGTTTCTGATATTTTCCCTTCAAAATTGTTTCCGATGGATAGTTACTTGTTATAAAGTGTGGGCAGAAAATTAGATGAGCAATAATTGAATCAAATGAAACGATATAACAGTTATTCTATTCAAAACGGATATATAGAAGAGTGAGTAATCAGATTTTTTCACTCCACCAAATTTGGCTTGGCATAGAGTAGGCCTCTATGTCACGTCTCCCTGTAAGGTCTAGCACTATGCGAAGCTAAACTTCCGGTTCCGGAAGCCCTGTGTTCATTGTCCTTGATCAACATCAGTAGAGAATATAAAGGAAAAAATAATTCATGTTGACATGCAAGCATAAAATCTTGTGCTTGGCTAACAATTTCGTGGTGGGGGGGGGGGGGGGTAAATATTAACCTCATGATACCATGAATTTTCAAAATTCCTCAACTTGTTGTGATCTGGGCGATATTGTGTCAAAGAAATTCGCAATGAATTTGTTTTGTACGGATATTTACCGCTTTCTTTTGACTTCTATATAGAATTGCGTGAGCAACAATTTAGTTGAAAGAAAAGGTAATGGTTGTTCTATTTCAAATTGACAAAGGATTATGGAGAAATATGTCTCAAATGGCTTGGCATGGAATAGGCCACTACTGCAGACATAGCGGCCAATGCTGTTAATGAGACTATGTCAGTAAGTGTCATGTACATTTCCGTCGAATCAGGAGGCACTAGACAGTAGAGCTACATCGGTCAAGTGTTTGTATTGTGACCATTTTCCCCTCATACGACGGAGTTCAAGGGGCGTGGTTGATACACGCCTTCCAATTAAATGACCACTCCACACCAACCCTCCACTGCTCCAGACTTGATAAGTAGGGAAAATATACAGAAATTAAACTCTCCAACATAAGCGAGCGGTAACTTGACAGCAATAATCTGTTTGATCACACAGAAACAACTTACATCCGAGATGGAAATACGTTGATGAGATCTTTTCCAGACATAATGTATCTGTCTTATCTATCACTGGAGAAAACAAAATTTTCTAAATGCTTTACACCAGCACAATCTGACAAATGTCAACTCGATCCACAGGCTGTGCTGTGATCATGTGATATGATCATGTGACTAACCACACAGTCTGTACGATAACTATGGTAAGCCGAGTAGTGGCGTGGTGTGTGGCTGGATTTGCCCATGGCGCAGATGCTTCCATGTGATCTATTGTATTTTATTCCTTACCACTCTACGCTGTGCTAATTCATGATACAGACGCGAAGTTCACCCTGCTAGGAGAATGTTCATTATCCATCCAACTTATAATTCCTCAGTCTATTATCACAGCGAGATAAAAGCTTATATATGCATATATTAACAGCCACGGACCCAGCTAATTGCAGTCGCCTCTGGAGCAACATGTTGGCCGACACGGGTAGCCTCGCAGGATTATTGGTCTAGTCAAGGAGTTATAACCAATAGCTTAGGTTATATAACTCCTTGGTCTAGCGCATACACTGCTCATTATGTTGTGTGTGTAATTTTTTTCGCATCCTGTTGTTACTATGTCATTTGGGTTTATCTTATTCAAATTTTGTGATATAGTAGAGGTTTATTGGCAATTTAGTGAATCGCATGTACATACTGTATATCGATGTCAATAAACGCTTAATGTATTACAAGGGAAGCCTGGGTTCCTGGGGTTTCAGTTCTGTCTCACAGTGCCAGAGAATGTTGACTAGCTGAGCCAAAGGTATCGACCATAAATTTCACCACAGGCGCTCGGTATGCAAATGACCGGCTTCTCTGCCTCACCCTCTCCTCATTCAGACACAAAAGTCGATCATCGAAGGCTGAATATTCTATTAAACACCAGAAACACTATTCACAGTGTATGATGAACGACAGATTTCAGATGTGAATGAGGGAGTGGTGAGATATTAGGATCCATTGGTTTCATACTTCTTGTTATGTACAAAAACTCCCAGATATGCTCCAAAAAATACAGACCCATTTCTCTAGCCAATATAATTTGTAAAATTGTTTAAATTATTCTACGTGACCGTATGACTGACCTGATACAAACCAATGGTAACAGATATGGCTTTAAAAAGAAGTATATGCAACTCACCACTGCATCTGTTCTCATGGAAGTTATTTATGCATATAAGCTTCTTAATCGTAGTATGTTTGTCTTTTTCCTAATCGCAATTAAAGCTTTTGATGGAGTCAATCATGATGTGTTTGATAAACTTGTTAAACGAGGTATAGCTGGATATATCGTTAGAATTTTGGTTATATAGTACTCCAGTCAAATGATGTGTGCTAAATGGGGCAGAACTACCTCTGGCAAATTTAGTGTGTCTAATGGCGTAATACAGGGCGACATACTGTCACCATGTCGGTTCAATGTGTATAAAGATGATTTGAGCTCTGATTTAAATAACCGCAGCGTTGTTTGTTGTTATGTTGAGCTTGTCATTAATAACCAAATGTATGCTGATGATCTCGTTGTGTTTACATCGGCTGTGGCTGGACTGAGTAAGCTATTGAGAGTGTTTACTATTGTAGCATGCCCATGGTAACACCACAGGGTGAAATGTGATACATGCATTCACGCATATGTGTACATGTATGGATGTATGAGTGCGTGCTCGTGTGTGCGCGTAAATGCTAAAAATTCAGTTTAGTTGTGTGTGCATGTATATGCAAGTGTTTGTGTGTAAATATGTGTGTTTGGTTGAGTGTTTTTGTCTGTGTTTTATTATTATTTATTATTATTATTATTTCTTTATTTCAGACACAACAACAAAGTATAACTTTATATGCGGTCCATAGCAAATAGAAATCTAAACTTATATTTACACATAGATACAAACATACATAGAAAGAAAAAAAGATGGCCTAGCATGAATTACTAGGTCACATGATTGAAGTGAACATAGAGAAATCTCATCCAGTGTGTTCGTATTCTCGATTTCCATTTGATATCAGATCTAAGAACTGATTGAACAATTGTGTTGGGTGATATATCAGCCCTTAGCATAAAACTGTAAATGTGATTTCTAATTATAGCATGGGAGCTACGAACATTATTATAGGCAAACATTCCACTAGCACTACAGTGGCGAGGCAGTCTCAGCAACATCCTAAATGCATTATTATAAGCAGTATATAATTTAGTGATAGCAGATTTTCTGTAGTTCCACCAGAGTTGACATGTATAAAAAGAAGAACAATAAGAGTGAAACAGAGCAATTTTTAAATTGTTTGAGCACATATGAAACTTACGCGCAAGCAAATTTCCTTGTGCATACAATTGACGGCACTGCCTATAAATGTCTTTGTCATCACGGAGATCATTACATATAAAATGACCCAAATACTTAACACTATCTACTTCAGCTATTATATCACCATTGATTGAGAAATTCGGAAATACCACTTTTTTAGTGAAAGAGTTGCGGCATATCAACACAGCACTCTTCTTGGAGTTGTATTTTATATCATGTTTGATACCATATGATTCACAGGATTTTAATAACTGCATTAGACCATTAGCTGATGGGCTAAATACAACCAGGTCATCTGCATACATCAGATGGTTTACAATTTGATCACCAGCAATACAACCCCGTGGAACAGTTACTAAGATCATAACTCAGGTCATCCATGAAGACATTAAACAAATAAGGGGAGAGAATCCCTCCTTGCCGAACACCATTTGATACAGTAAATTTTGATGATAGTGTTCCACCCCATCTTACATACATAGTTTGATTTGAGTACCAAAACATTAAAAGCCTAACTATATATACAGGAGCACCACGTTTTAACAGTTTTGAAAAAAGGACGGAGTGTTTGACTCTGTCAAATGCTTTAGATGCATCAAGAAAGCACATAAACATACAACCATTCAACTTTCTATAGTTATCAATCAACTCTTTAGATACACATATCAGTACCAAGCTTGCGTTTAAAACCGAACTGATTACACTTAGTAGCGAGGGAATCAGATAATCTATCAAGAAGTATTCTCTCTACAACTTTAGACAGGATACTTGCCAAGGCAATGGGTCTATAATTAACCATACTATTGATGTTACCAGCTTTGTTTTTAATCATAGGTATAAGTACAACTGATATCATAGAGTCAGGTAAGTGACCATGGACAAAAAGGCCAGTCAAACACATTGCCAGGAGCGGCAATATTCTGCTGATGCATTTTTTTAAGTGTTCTGCACACAGTCCGTCCAGTCCACAAGACTTATTTGACTCTAATTGTTTAATAGCATCCTGAATATCCGTCACACTAACAGGGATGTCATTTGAAAATTCAGTTTCACATTTCAGTGACCTCAAATCGTCATGAACACAGTTAAAGAGATCCATAAAATGCTCTCTCCACTTAGCTGCAATGTCCTCCTTACCAGTTACCCCAGCAATAGTATTAGGAAGTGGTGTTTTAGCATGGTTCATGATCCTAATTTCTTTCCAGAAGTCGACCGACTTATTCTGAGAAAGTTTCTTAGCAAGAGAGTCGCTGCGCATAGTATTTTCATGCTGTTTGATAAACCTTAAAATATTTAAACTTATATTTTGCTTGCACCACATGAGCAAACAAGTGTGTGTATGCGTTTGGACAGTATTATGCAGAAGTATTCTAAATTCACTATACAAACACAGTTTAATATCCGTCTCTGGCACACGGTATGTTGGATACATGTTTGATCATTCGTTAAAAACGGGGTTTTTTTATCTATTAAAGCATAGATTATCCACGTCGTTAGTTATATGTTTAAACATCAATATATTTAGATAAAAGGTTATAGTGGCATATGATCATTACCACAGTACTTTTAGCCCTTTTTATCACCAAAGAAATTTGAAGAAGTCTCTCTTTACGGGATTCTTAACGTGTATATAATTGTCGTTGTGGTCATAATATTATAATCATCTCATCGAAGCTATTCCGTTTTGGCATAATATCCCATGATGAGGAGAAGCAGTAAGCTTTGTTGGATTTAATCAACGAATATGGCGCGAAAATTGTAAGATAATATTATGGAAGCTGTTCACGCTGAGTTCCATAGGAACACCATTACGTCAGGAAATCCTGCGCAGCGTATTATGTGACGTCACATGAAAACATTCAGATGATCAAAATAAAGCCCGTGGATGGTTGAGTTGACGCATCAATGGGCTAGAATAAATGTTGCAGCAGCTGCCAAACCGTCGCCAGTTTTTCTAATATAGGGTTAGATCGATCGAGAGGTGAAAGGACAATCATTCTGGCCTCGTCTTCAGGCAGCGAGGACGTCGGAGCGGCCTCGCCACCCCGTAAAAAACAACGCAAATCTATCATGCAGACCAACATTCACTCCAATGCCAATGGCTGCCAAACGCCACAACAAGACTCTCCTGGTGATACTGGTGATAGATCTAGCGCACAACGTAATGGTGCCATTACCGTAACAAATGGTGATATACACCAACCATCTCAAATAATGACGCAAACCGATCAGGATATTATTAGACTTATCGGGCAGCATTTGAGAAGCTTAGGTTTGGAGTAAGTGCCCTTTGTGTTCGTCCAATTTTCTGTCGATCCATATTTTTTGGCCATATTTTTATATATTTGTTCCGCTGTTCGTTGAAAAATATTGTGAATCTAATTGAAAAATTTTTGTTTTAAAGGGATACTTATTTCAGTTAGCCTTCACTGATTACCATTGAAGATAGGAGATTTTTGTCTAAATATTACAAAAAATATATATGTTATTCTACATATTTAACATGTTGTAATTTGTGCTCTTTTTTCCCTTCTTAATGAAGTCGCACGGTTGATCAGCTCATCAATGAATCTGGATGCATGCTTGAACATCCAGCTGCAGCTAAATTTCGGTCGTGCGTCATGGATGGAGAATGGGATAAGGCAATTGTTTTTATAGCTCTCGTGTCAACAACTGCAACAAAGTTTGTCAATAAAACCGTCTGAAGATATTTACAAATTATGTGACATTCTGTTTAAATCTTGGTAGTATTTTTGTCCTTCATCAAGAATGATACATTCTGTATTTTTTACCTTATATGTAATGCCTTTGGTTGCAGGCTGAATCTGCTCTTCTTGAATTGAAACCTCTTCTTGAAAATCCTAGTAATGTCATTGTAAGTTCATAGCTAGCACGCTACAAAAAGTTATTCAATTATTGGTCATCGATGAACAAATTCAATATTCTTGGGGCTCAGTGTATTTGTAAATATGGTGTGAGAAATTGTCTTCAAAATTTAGAATGGCTTATGGGATCTCACCCTCTCAACAAGGGCAATCACCCTCTCTAAACCAATTTTTTGATTATTAATTGATGTAAGTATTATTCAAGTTATTTATATTTTTGCGCTTTTGCTTACAGAAAATGCGGTTTTTGCTCCATGAGCAAAAGTACCTAGAGCATTTAGAGGGTGGACATGTGTTGGAAGCTCTTACATGTCTTCGTCAGCAACTGTCTCCACTCAAATACAATATAGAACGAGTGCATGAACTCAGCTCGTGAGTAAATCTGTTAAGCCCCTCCCATATTCTACATATGTTTGTTGGTGTAGCATCCTCTATATTTCTACTTTATTTTTTCATACAGTCTTAACAAGCTTGTCAGACTTGTATCATGATTAAAAACCCCATGGTTGTTATGAATGGGAGTTTAGGCCCACAAGCTGCTTAGCACATGAAGACAATCTACATCAATGTATGTGATGACTGCCTTTGCAATGTTACAGGTATATAATGTGTAGCACTCGAGCTGATCTCCATGAGATGTCACAGTGGGAGGGAAAGGGAACAGCCTCCAGAACCAAACTCATGGAAAAACTACAAGGTATCAACCTGCTTTCTCGTCTACCAATCTTATTTTAATAATTAAGAACATGATCAGTGTTTTTCTTTGATGAAATATTTGCCAATGGTGTGATTGTTTTGTTCATATGTGAAATATATGAAGACTTATTGATGGCATATATTACGTTGGTGAATTGTTTAATCCAAATTTAACTGATATAGTTTTTATATACCTGTTGCAGCTTTCTTACCTGCTTCAGTTATGCTTCCCCCAAGACGCCTACTGAAGCTCCTAGATCAGGCAGTGGAGCTTCAGAAAGACAAATGTCCCTTCCACAATACCAAATATGATGACAACTTACATTCAGTGTCCCTTTTGGCAGATCACATGTGTAGTCGGTAAGCCCTTTGGACTGGCGACAAAGTTGGTACAAAATTATCTTAGCCACCTTGAGTCAAAAATATTATGAATATTTCTGAAAATGATGGTTTGTGATGAAAAAAATGGTCCAATGGCTCATCGTGTTAAAGCCGGATCAGTGATAAATCTGGAACCCATATGCGTTAACAGTCCATCATTGTATGTCTTTGCTTTACTGCAGAGATGAATTCCCATGTGTCGTCTGGCAGACATTAAATGATCACATTGATGAGGTGTGGTTTTGTCGCTTCTCACCGGATGGCACAAAACTAGCCACAGGATCCAAAGATGGCACCCTCATCATATGGATGATAGACTTGGTATATCACATTTTCTGATTAAACATCAGTTATATGAATTTCTGCTGTTAACATATGATGATTCAATCTCCTTCTGAATTGCAATGATCTACATTGTAATTTTGTTCACCCTCTCTGATTATGCATTTCTGTTTGTGTCAGAATACCCATGAGCTCAGGCAAAAGTGGGCTTTTGAGGGACATTCCTACGGAGTTTCGTATATTGCATGGAGTCCAAATGGTCAGTTTGTTATCGCATGTGGTCCGGACGACTGCTCGGAACTCTGGATCTGGAATGCCGAGGTACCTTTATTGATACAAAGAATCTTTGGTTATAATACCAATAATAGGCTGTTTAAATATCTCACTTAAATTGATTGTGCATCACTGAAGACCGGGGAACTGAAGGTAAAAATGAGCCAGTCCTCTGATGACAGCCTCACCAGTGCATCATGGCATTCTGACAGCAAGCGATTTGTCACTGGTGGCACCCGTGGACAGTTCTACCAATGTGTGAGTTGATACTCTGCAAGTATTATATGTAGATCTAATGTTTATGCTTCTATGGCATATTGTTGATCCAGCTTATTCAAAGTTATACATAACATGTTGTGTTAGGATCTAGATGGTAATGCCCCAGACACTTGGGAAGGTGTACGTATCCAGGGCTTGGCTTGTCTCACTGATGGAAAGACTGTCCTCGCCTCTGATACTCATCAACGCATCCGAGCCTACAATTTTGAAGAATTGACTGATCATCAATTGTAAGTATTTCAAGTAATCATTCCTTCAAATTTGTGATTATTTTTAAGATATCGTAATAATAAACACAAGATGTTGTTCCATGGTAATGTACAGGGTGGCTCTAGCATCCCTTTGAAGAAGACTACATGCTGGCTTTTGATGTCAATCTTGGTGTTTTTTCAGGCTTCAAGAAGACCACCCTATAATGTCTTTCACATTAAATGCAGAAGGCCGTCTGGCTCTCCTCAATGTGGCAACCCAGGTATGAGCTATCTGTGTCTAACAGTATAATGTTGGCTGTTTGGTACAAGTCCACATATCCTTTTAGATTTTCATGTGCCAAATGTCACCCCCCCCCCCACCAAGTGTTATGATTGGGGCATGGACATGGTATCATGATATGCCACATAAGATGAATATACAAGTCAACAAATTTGCTTTAACAAAGTCTGGTTGGTATTTTCCCCCTTCAAAATAGCAATTATAACTACTGTTTCCTGCCATTGATAAAATATGTATATGTTATGCAATGCATTTGCTCTGTTGTTTGAATGAGTCACAAATCGGTCAATGCCAACCCTCATAATCTGCCTGATCTCACAGAAGTCACCTACCATAATTTTGCCTACCCATTTCTGTTCTCCTTGATTGGCTAGACATCTGTCTCAGTTAGACTGGGGGTTTGAATTGTAATGGTGATGTTGGGCGAGCTATAAATACATAATCTTCAGTTGTCGTCGCGATTGCAATATGATTCTGTTCGTCTCAGGGTGTTCACTTGTGGGATATCAAGGATAAAGTGCTTGTGCGCAAATTTCAAGGTGTTACCCAAGGTTTCTATACAATTCACTCGTGCTTTGGTGGTATCAATCAAGACTTTGTTGCAAGTGGAAGTGAAGGTATGTTGATATTTTTTTTTCTGCAACCATTCCTTGTTAGTGTATTGAAGTAGCACTGGAGATCATGCATGTATTGATGTGAATCACCTTGTATTGGAATGTATGCATGCAGACCATAAGGTGTACATATGGCACATACGGCACGAAATCCCCATAACAGTGCTGGAGGGTCACAGCCGCACTGTTAACTGTGTACATTGGAACCCTGTTCTTCCCAGTATGCTTGCCAGTGCTTCTGATGATGGCACAGTGCGCATCTGGGGCCCCAACCGGATCAAACACGAACCAGGTTGATAATTAGCCTCTTGTTGTTATAGCTGGTTTATATACTTCAGGTTATAATTGTGTTCAAAAGGCGTCTCAACTTATACTCCATACCCACCTCAGAACACCAAATTTCGAAATTGAAATATGCCATAGAGATTTTTACAATTTTTTCCCCCCAGAACTTGGATATTTATTATTCATCAAATAATCCTGAGCTGTTGCACTATCGATGAAATAATATAATTCCTACTGGGTAGAATTGAGCTGTCAATAGTTGTCTCCATTAATGTTGGTTTCTATTTCAGAACCTCCTCTGGATGATTCTGGCAGAAGTACTCCAGTGTAAAGTGTCAGTTCGACTGCATCTGTAAACATTAGCTTCATGGTGTTGATTGTCCCAAGTGTCAAGAGATGCATATGACTGTTCCACAGATTCTCAGTTTCCCTGATTGTTCCCTTATCCTCCAGTGGTTTATCATAATTGATTAAAACGACTGAAAGAGGATATAATTGAGCCTTCTTGTCAACTCTCTGAGAATCTTTTGAGTTGCTGTCATTTCTCATTCATGCATTTTTTGGACGAGTGAATGTGTGAATTTGCAATAATCTAGGTATGTAAGTCGATTGATTGTCTTGTAGGAGTAGGATTTTTGATGCAATTGTTTGTATTTACATGCAACTGATAACAGTGTTGATCGATGTTTGAAGTTAGTATTTTTCAATGTTTTCTGGTACTAAGTGCCGATTTTGTTTGTTATGTGTTAATTCCGTCAACAGGATTGGCCTGATTATATTTTTGTTTCACTCCAGAACCAGTGTATTCTACGTCCCTCATCAGCAGTTGTATCAAAACCAACACATCTTCCCTGTAGCTGAAATTGAATACTCTTAACAATAGGCAAGATTACAATTCTTGCAAAGAAAACATATTTTTGAAATGCTTTTTAACCAAAACATATTTTTGGACCTTTAAAAAATTAATCTGGGAAAGTGAATTGAAGTTAGAAAACAAACTATGATGGACAAATTAGTATCATCAGTATTTATATGCAAGGCTCAAAATGATCAGCCAAATGTGGTTTAATTAATTTATGCACTTGTAGAATATAGAGTAATGGTATTCAGTCAAAGGTTTATGGAATGTCATTAAGGGATCGAAAATAACACCCAATGAAAGTATAATCCCCCCCACAATCCTTCTGGAAAATTGATTTCAATTCACTTTATAAAACATGTTGATGCATTAAAGTAGGTTGATGTGTGATTATATCATAATCAGAATTTTTAATTTATATTTATAGGTAAATAAAAGAGGCCAAGGTTGTTTTGTGTTGTTAAACTTTATTATTTTCATCCCCTCTTTGGGAAGTGAACAGCCATTTATTGTTATCATCATCATATATTTTCTGCAATAGATGAACGGGACGTAATACCCTAGTTAAAAAAGGAATGGTATCAGTATTTTACGAGACCTAGGGTAGTCAACAAACTTCTTTAAGTACCACCTGTGGTAAAGCAAAGTAGCACAAGTATCATTAATTATATCAGAAAACACGAGCAAAGAGATGAAATATCATGATAGATAAGCTATTTGCAAGGTTTTTTATATGGTACTATTTATATTTTACCAGAAACAAATAATTGTGTTATTAAGCCAACTTACTGATGGTGACTCATAGAACGAGGGCCTATATTCAGAGCTGTGAAGACTGCAAAAGCAAGTGCTTGCAGTGACCAGCATGCACATGCAAAGCCAGCCCACTCAATGATTTCACCCAAGAAGTTGGCTCCAGTGACATAATCAAACAATCCACCTACCAAAGTCATTAAATCATGTGAGATGCAATATCATTATATATTACAGCAACATGCAATTATAATATGAATCATCATAGGTGTGCATGGCCTGATAAGTAACTGTTTCTAAGTTGGCAGAATTTGTTCAGGTGAATTAAACATTTGATATGTTCGGTAAAATCTCCATCTTACATGTGACAATAATACAATCAAATAGAAGCAATGCAGTTACAATAATACTTATGTATGGAACAAGTTTCACCAGTTGGTATCTTGTATCCTGTCTCGCCAGGCTTCCTCAGATTGCGCAGAATATGGTCAGAATGGAGATTAATTAGCATTCCCACAACAAAGAGAATAACCCTGTATTGGGCCAATGATATTATCATTATGAATATAAACTCAGATACACACACACACACATATGTAAGTGCTTATAAATGTATGTACATGCATATACACACACATATATATATATATATAATAAATATATATTCATTTGTAAAGTATGTGCTTATAAATGAATATACATGCATATACACATTTATATATATATATGTATGTATATATATATATATATATATATATATATATATATATATATATATATATATATATATATATATATATATATATATATAAATATATATTCATTTGTAAACTAGGCCAAATTATTGGGGCGGTTCTCTGTTTTATCAGTAGATACTAGTTGTTGAGAAGATATAAACATTTGTAAATGAGCAAATAATTCATTCATTTATATATTTTTCGGATGCTCTGGTGAACTACTTGCCAACTCTGAACTGGGAGCTTGATAACCAATTGGCAGTGTAAGCCGAGAAATGTGTGAGGCTACGTCCTTGCATGTAACCATTCCAGATACAGAACACCAATGCCATGATGAATGGTATGAACGGAGTAGGCTTTCCTCCTCTTATCAATGCAGGGAAGATAAATGTCCTGAAAATACAGTATTGTGCAAAGCTTATCAGTAAAGTTTAATTTTTTCACCAAGTTGACAAAATTACAGCAACAACATTGGGGTTTTCAGAAGTCAACTGTCTGTAATGTTTGACTGCCCAACATATTTCAGTCTCTGTCCGAGCACCTACTAATCTAGCCCTGCAGGACTAATCCTAACATGCAGATATCTTATTTAAGGATAAGTCTCCAAAGATTAGGTCACAGCTATTTATATAGACACCCCAAGTGCTTAAACTAGATTCTACAGGACTCACCAAACACAGCACCTGCTGGGCATCATATACAGATATCAAATAGAAACATTGAGCAGTATCAGAAACAGAAAGCATGGCTATCAATAGCCCTACAAGATGGGGTATTTCCATAAAGAAAGGTGTGCTAACAATTTAAAGCCTCACTGAGCATTCCAATGGTGTGGGGAAACTATTGAAGCTGTAAAATAAATATGTGGTCAGGATGTAATATCATTTCATTACTGTGGCCTGTTATAGAGTCGGACTCGGAATGAGTGTTCAGTTGCATAAACAGGATGTTGTATGCTCATTCAGTACCAGGCAAAATATTCACACTAGCATTCAGTCTGATGTCCGATCTAACTAACATTGTCTTCGCATAGCCCTATCACAGCTGTTGCTGCTGCCCTCCCTCAAGGTAATAATTTTAACCTGGCTCTGGTCTTTGGGGCTACTTCGGCAGACAATAGCAGACGATAGTAGTAGCCCAAAAGACTAACGTCAGGTTTTATTAACTTGACTTGAGGGGGCGCAGCAGCAGCTCCTGTATTTGCCTCACAACTGAAACAACAGCTGGATTGTGGGTCAAACTGGCATTGCATACCTTTGGAAATAATGCACCAGAAACATAAGCAGCAGTATCTTGTTGGTAATAGCTATGTTGTCAACTCCTTCCTTGTAAATAAGAAAAGACGGTACTAAAAATGATGGTAGTTCTTGCAGGAACCAAGCAAGTTTCCCTGGAACCAAAGATCCCCAACTTGACGAAGTGTACCGTCCATAAGGGGCGTCGAACTTGGAACACAACAATATCACTGTGACAAACGCCGAGAATATCATTACATACGCAAGCGCGTCTATAAGATATTTTTCGTCGTTGATAATGTTTTCAAGCATTTTTGATTATTTATCGTTTCTAGGGCTTGTAGATTTGTCTGCTAGAATGAACTTCCCACAGAGGTCAACAACCCTGACCCTCTTTAAGGTAACCCGACTTCTACATTGGAAAATATTTACAGTCGCAACCGTTCTGTGTGCAAATGAAACGAAATACAGTTGTTTTTGTTGTCGCTTTCTGATGCGTTGATTTCGGCTGTCTTCACACGTACATAAGAAGATAACTCATCAGGAATAGAACAGTGTTCATCAACCTTTTACGGAGTAATGCATAGCAATCGATAATCTTAGCGCAGATACATCTCATTGTTATTGTTAAGCCATATCGGACGGTTCACAGTGCTCCATGTTCAGATAAGCGGCTATGGCATCACGATTTTTGTCGGGAGTGAGCTCTCCTACCATAGCTGTAAGCTCTATGATTCAAGTATCATTCAATTCCTTAAGAATTTCATTCAACTAGTGGGTGTGATAAAATATTAATTGGTCGAGTATTGTAAGAAAATTGTCCAAAACGGGTTCTTTACAATGTGTTGAAATCACAGATCCTAAAAGCTAATAAAGATCTGTGTTAATTCTTCTAATGTTTTACACGTCACGTTTGGTTTACTAAGAACGATACAAAATTGAACGCCAGTATCACATGAGAAATATAAAATCCACTTGTTATTAACAATTTACATGCTGATTGACAATATGACCTTTGTTTGTACCTGCTATTCATCCTTTAGCATCTTTCCCATTTCATCAACATAATGGCGTTAGATGATGTAGATTCAATGACAGAATTTGGCTATAGTTTTTATCCCGAGGGGGGGGGGGGGGGGGGGGTTCTCTCCTTGGAAAACCGACCCAAATTGGCGGCACATCGTCACTATAACCTCCACATAGTGAGACACCCCCCCCCCCCCACCCCGGGGAATCACTTGTTTAAGAGACATGAATGAAACCATGACAGTGAAAATGTAAACATCCACGAAGCCGTTCATCATCAAAATCAGATTCATGTGTGGATCGCGGTAATTAACAAAAGCGGCAAGACCAGAATGGAAAGCGTAAATGAAGAGAGAACCTAACAGGAATAGAACAGTTTTCATCAGGTCTGGTTCGGCCATTTCCTTGGAAGACCATCTGGTTTACCCTTTACCCGGGGTAGGCACTTAAGTGTGTAGAGGTAGTATACGTGTGCGGCGCGACGAGGTATGTTATTTTGACCTTTCGACTTATACGACGTGTTTTGTCGGGCCTCGTACTTGCACGACGGGGTATGTTTTTCAGCAGTTATCTGTTATTCGGGGGGCTTCGTGTTGCGCGACGGTGCAGGCTTCTCAATTCCCATCTGTACAGCGGGTTTAATATATATTTTGTTTCGGTATGTCGAGATATCCTCTCTGGATTTCCCACCGACCGTTTAGAATTGTTAATGCAAATGCAATCAATGGTCCTTGTGTGACGCACCGAGAATCACACGTTCATATCTGGCTTCATGCCTTTTTGTCTATACCATTCTTGTGTCACAGACATATCTGATTTCTGATGATTAATTATCCAAGCCGCACATCCCATTTTCGCATCGTGCGACGGGATAAACATGTACTGTCCTCAATGCGTTCTCTGTTTAAGCAAAGAGCTTTTATGTACGGTAAGAGGGCTCAATCTAATGGGCTTATGGTGAACAGTCCCAGCACGCCCACCATCAGGTGGCGCTACCGTGAAAATCTAGCAAAGCACATGGGACCGTTGATGGTGTCGAAGAAAAGAGATATCCTATCTGCATATTTGCCGAACGGCTGCGCCCCAAAATGTCCAAGTGGTTTATGGATGGATGTTATAACAACATGAGTGCTGCACACAGGTGGCGTGTTCATGTGTTTTGTCGGAAGTGAGCTATCCTACCGTAGCTCTATGCTCTATCAAAAATGTGACAAAAATATTCATTTTGCCGGGCAATTATAAGAAATTTGTCCGAAACGGGTTTTTACTATGTCATGAAATCACAGATCCTAGCAACTACTTCAGATCTGTGTTAATTCTTCAAATGTTTTTCAAGTTATATGTTATTTTTTTACTATTCAATCTAAATGGATAAAAATATGCCATTAAATGAATGTTTTCGAAATAAATAATTTTATTGGATATCATACGCTTCATTATTCAGAACAGAGCACTTCAGAACGATAAAAAAATGAGTATCATTATCATATGAGAAATATAAAAACCACATATTATTTACAATATACATGCTGATTGTCATGACAGGTTCTTACCTGCTATTCATCCTTTAGCCTCTTTCCCATTTCATCAACATAAATGCCGTTAGATTCAATGACAGAATTTGGCTATAGTTTTTATAGAGGGGGGGGGGGGGGGGGGGGGGTTCTCTCCTTGGAAAACCGACCCAAATTGGCGGCACATCGTCACTATAACCTCCACATAGTGAGACCCCCCCCCCCCCACCCCGGGGAATCACTTGTTTAAGAAACATGAATGAAACCATGACAGTGAAAATGTAAACATCCACGAAGCCGTTCATCATCAAAATCAGATTCATGTGTGGATCGCTGTAATGAACAAAAGCGGCCAGACCAGAATGGAAAGCGTAAATGAAGAGAGAACCTAACAGGAATAGAACAGTTTTCATCAGGTCTGGTTCGGCCATTTCCTTGGAAGACCATCTGGTTTACCCTTTACCCGGGGTAGGCACTTAAGTGTGTAGAGGTAGTATACGTGTGCGGCGCGACGAGGTATGTTATTTTGACCTTTCGACTTATACGACGTGTTTTGTCGGGCCTCGTACTTGCACGACGGGGTATGTTTTTCAGCAGTTATCTGTTATTCGGGGGGCTTCGTGTTGCGCGACGGTGCAGGCTTCTCAATTCCCATCTGTACAGCGGGTTTAATATATATTTTGTTTCGGTATGTCGAGATATCCTCTCTGGATTTCCCACTGACCGTTTAGAATTGTTAATGCAAATGCAATCAATGGTCCTTGTGTGACGCACCGAGAATCACACGTGCATATCTGGCTTCATGCCTTTTTGTCTATACCATTCTTGTGTCACAGACATTTCTGATTTCTGAGGATTAATTATCCAAGCCGCACATCCCATTTTCGCATCGTGCGACGGGATAAACATGTACTGTCCTCAATGCGTTCTCTGTTTAAGCAAAGAGCTTTTATGTACGGTAAGAGGGCTCAATGTAATGGGCTTATGGTGAACAGTCCCAGCACGCCCACCATCAGGTGGCGCTACCGTGAAAATCTAGCGAAGCACATGGGACCGTTGATGGTGTCGAAGAAAAGAGATATCCTATCTGCATATTTGCCGAGCGGCTGCGCCCCAAAATGTCCAAGTGGTTTATGGATGGATGTTATAACAAAATGAGTGCTGCACACAGGTGGCGTGTTCATGTGTTTTGTCGGAAGTGAGCTATCCTACCGTAGCTCTATGCTCTATCAAAAATGTGACAAAAAGATTCATTTTGCCGGGCAATTATAAGAAATTTGTCCGAAACGGGTTTTTACTATGTCATGAAATCACAGATCCTAGCAACTACTTCAGATCTGTGTTAATTCTTCAAATGTTTTTCAAGTTATATGTTAAGTTTACTATTGAATCTAAATGGATAAAATATGCCATTAAATGAATGTTTTCGAAATAAATAATTTTATTGGATATCATACGCTTCATTATTAAGAACAGAGCACTTCAGAACGATAAAAAAATGAGTATCATTATCATATGAGAAATATAAAAACCACATATTATTTACAATATACATGCTGATTGTCATGACAGGTTCTTACCTGCTATTCATCCTTTAGCCTCTTTCCCATTTCATCAACATAAATGCCGTTAGATGATGTAGATTCAATGACAGATTTTGGCGGCAATTTTATAGGAATCACTTGTTTGAGAAGCATGAATGAAACCATGACAGTGAAAATATAAACAGCCACAAAGCCATTCATCATCAAAATCAGATTCATGTGTGGATCGCGGTAATGAACAAAAGCGGCCAGACCAGAATGGAAAGCGTAAATGAAGAGAGAACCTAACAGGAATAGAACAGTTTTCATCAGGCCTGGTTCGGCCACTTCCTTGGTAGGATCGTCTGCTTTGCCCTTTATAAGTCGTTCTACTGCAAACTGCAGACCGCGTAGGATACCATAGCCATACAGGAACATAATCATGTGGAATGCCGGCATGCGTATTGTCTCCTTAAAGCGAGTAGGGCGACCACTTGCATCAGGAATCCAGCTGTAGAACCAGGTAGAAATTGCCAGCATGATGACAACAGGGATGAATCGTGTGAATCGTGGTAGGCGTTTCCAGAATGTCAAAGTGAAAACCTGTACAGGTAACAACAAATCAGATATAATTATATGAGAATCTTATTCGTTTTTTTTTTATGAATATATAATCGAATGGTTTTTATTGTGCAATGTTGGTTTTATGGAAATATTCCCTTACGTGTGTAATGCAAAACATCATGCCGGGCCCAAAAACGAAAATTGGCCACAGCTTAGCTCCCCATCTGAGACGGTCCACCTGTTTGAGAAGCTACCAACCCACCATGAATCATAACAAATGATTCTTGAAATAATCTGAGCCCTCTGTTGACATGGAAGTTGGTGTACATCAAACTACCTGGAGGGACAGAAAGTGGTAAAACAGTTGACTCACATGGGAAAATCGATGATATGGATTTTCATATCATGGTGTTTTGGTTATCATTCTATTTGTCCAAGAATAAATAAAAAAAAAAGACAGGAACCTTGTAATAGAATGACGAATGTGTACGTCAGACCGAGAACGTGACCAAATGTGTTTTCCATAGGATGGAACCAAAACGTGTACACAGCAGCCCATGCGAACGCATAGCCGTGAAATCGACGAATAAGATTAACAGGACCATGGTCCAATCGAAGCTTGGTGCTGATTGTGCCTTTGTCAGATTTTGTGGGCCAACCAAAAGTTAAGCCTCGATCCTTGTATTCCATGATGAGAACCAGCATAAGGAGTACGATGACTGAACCTGGATTAATATATGGAAAACAAGCAACGATATAGACAACGATAATAATAACCTTTCGAAACGGTTAAAGCAGACGTGTATAAAAGATCGTCTCACTCTGTGATGAGGCTACGGGGGTGTCTTGTGCCGTGCCATCGTAAGTTGTGTGCGTACTGATAAGGTGGATGAGATGGAAAAATACGTTCAAGCCCAAAGCGACCCAGTTGAATCCCATCAACTTTCGTCGAGTAGCGCCCGGGTCCGAGAGGTTCTCGTGCCTGTCAGCGTATCAGGATGGCATGTTATTATAAGGGGCAGTGGTAGCTCGAGTAATCGATGGCCCGTGGCGCAAATGACGCTCTTCAATCAATGCCATTTTTGCAGAATATTTTCTCTCTGATAATGAGTTTATAACAACAGAATATCGGTTCGCCTATGGGCGACACATCGAAATCGTTATTCCTTGAAAGCTGTGTTATATATTTATCAACGTTACCTTCAACATTTGACCGTAGTAGATTGTGCCCCAGATCGAAATTTGATGCAAAGCATAACCCATCCAAGGAAAGAGCCTTGTCCACATTGTAACTTGCCATGGTGGCAGCTTCCAGTAATACCACCGGGAAGTGGCATCTGTTCCGTATCTAAAAAGGACAAATTCATGATAGTTTGTGATGTGACTCGTTCGAGATCACCACCAAAAAAAGAGCACCAAGAATAAGTAGATAAAAAATCAGTTGCAGATGATGTATTGAAAGTTTGAGAAGAAGAGAAGAAGAAGAAGAAGAAGAAGAAGAAGAAGAAGAAGAAGAAGAAAAGAAAAAGAAGAAGAAGTAGAAGAAGAATTAGAAAAAGAAGAAGAAGAAGAAGAAGAAGAAGAAGAAGAAGAAGAAGAAGAAGAAGAAGAAGAAAGAAGAAGAGAAGAAGAAGAAGAAGAAGAAGAAGAAGAAGAAGAAGAAGAAGAAGAAGAAAGAATCTCTGTGCGGGTAACGCACTTCAAGTTAGAACGAATGTCGCGGATGTGCGGAATTAATTGGTAGCTACTGATACCTGCCGAATACTCCAGGTTCTTCCTCGTTAGGTTCAGATAGGAATCGCTGCCGAGAAGTGGCACTGATATTATGCGTGTATCCAGAGGCAGCATCCCAACCGCGTGCCTCTCCGATCACCCAGATAAGTCCGATGTAACAAGCCAAGAAACTCAGGCCGAAAGCAAACACCCATACATCTTCTCTCGCCCAAAAAGGGACATTCTGAAAGCGAGACAATTCACCATGAGCTTGCCATATTAACAAAACATCGCATTCCATAGTGAAGTGAATGAGTTGGATTTTTACTGTTACTGTAAACCATACCTTGCGCTTGATCTTGGAAGTTCGGTCTCTATCTGAAAAATTAGGCATGCCTTATATATTCGTAACTATCTAAATATCTATGCATACACATACATACATACATGCGAAATACCTCGTACGAATTCAGTGCAAGCAAATTGTAGAACTCGATATTAGCTTTTACTTTTGATTTGTAAGAGATTGTCGTTTTCCAGAGTCACCTTACCTGTTAATGAAGATGTCGAGCTTTCCATTTTGACTGCGGCGTGTCCAGTTGAGAAATGATGTCATTAAGCGCCTTCTCTGCTTTTATATGCATGACCAGTATTACGCACCACATGCAGCCCGCATTTTGCTATTAAGTTAGGGCTTTCGCTCCTTTTTGTTGATCAATTATAGAGCAATGTTACCTTCAATAAGCCACTCCTACCATACGGGTGTCCAAACTATTGATGACAGTGAGCTGCATGCGGGGTGTGAGGTTGCCGGCAGGTTTAGCCCAACATCTAGGGTAGTCGACGAACTTCTATAAGTACCACCTGTGGTAAAGAAAAGAAGCATAAGTATCATCAATTATATCAGAAAACACATGAGCAAAAAGATGAAATATTATATATGATAGATAAGGTATTGGCAAGGTTTTTTATAAGGTAACTATTTATATATTACCAGAAACAAATAATTGTGTTATTAAGCCAACTTACTGATGTTGACTCATAGAACGAGGGCCTATATTCAGAGCTGTGAAGACTGCAAAAGCAAGTGCTTGAAGTGACCAGCATGCACATGCAAAGCCAGCCCACTCAATGATTTCACCCAAGAAGTTGGCTCCAGTGACATAATCAAATGTTCCATCTTCCAAAGTCTTGCAATCCTATGAGATGCAATAAGATTATATATTACAGCAACATGCAATTATAATATGAATCATCATAGGTGTGCATGGCCTGATAAGTAACTGTTTCTAGTCGGCAGAATTTGGTCAGGTGAATTAAACATTTGATATGTTCGGTAACATTTCCATCTTACATGTGACAATAATACGATCAAATAGAAGCAATGCAGTTACAATAATACTTATGTATGGAACACAGTTTCACCAGTTGGTATCTTGTATCCTGTCTCGCCAGGCTTCCTCAGATTGCGCAGAATACGGTCAGAATGGAGATTAATTAGCATTCCCACAACAAAAAGGATAACTCATTATAAATATAAACTCAGATACGAATACACATATATATGTATGTACTTATAAATGTATGTATGTGCGTATGCACACACACACACACACAAACACATACACACACAGACATATATATATATATACACACACACTATATATATATATATATATATATATATATATATATATATATATATATATATTTCTATATAGATATAAATATATAAATATTTAAATCTCTATAAGTATATATATATAAATATATATATATATCTATATATATATCTATATCTCTCTCTATATATCTATATATATCTCTCTATCTATATATCTATATATATCTATCTATATATCTATATATATATTATATATATATATATTCTCATTTGTAAGCTAGGCCAAATTATTGGGGCAGTTCTCTGTTTTATCAGTAGCACCAGGGCGCTTTGGTCAACGGCTTGCCAACTCTTAACTGGGTGCTTGATTACCAATTGGCAGTGTAAGTCGGGAAGTGTGTGAGGTTACGTCCTTGCATGTAACCATTCCAGATATAGAACACCAATGCCATGATGAATGGTATGAACGGAGTAGGCTTTCCTCCTCTTATCAATGCAGTGAAAATAAATGTCCTGAAAATATTGTTTCTAGGGCTTGTAGATTTGTCTGCTAGTATGAACTCTTTAAGGTAACCCGACTTCTACATTGGCAAATATTTATCGTGCTGTGTGCAAATGAAACGAAATACAGTTGTTGTTGTTGTCGCTTTCTGGTGCGTTGATTTCGGTTTTCTTCACACATACATAAGAAGATAACTCACCAGGAATAGAACAGTGTTCATCAACCTTGTACGGAGTAATGCATAGCAACCGATAATCCTAGCTCAGATACATCTTCATTTTTATTGCTAAGCAATACCAGACGGTCCTCGGTGCACCATGTTCAGATAAGCGGCTATGGCATCACGATTTTGGTCGGGTGTGAGCTCTTCTACCTTAGCTGTAAGCTCTATGGTTCAAGTATCATTCAACTCTCATAAAATTTCATTCAACCAGTGGGTGTGACAAATATATTCATTTTGTCAAGTGTTGTAAGAAAATTGTCCCAAACGGGTTCTTTACTATGTCTTTAAATCACAGATGCTGACAACTACCAAATATCTGTGTTAAATCTTTTAATGTTTTTCACGTCATATGCTTTGTTGACTACAGAACGATACAAAATTGAACGCCAGTATCATATGAAAAATATTAAAAACCACTTGTTATTAACAATATACATGCTGATTGACAATACGACTTTTGTTTGTACCTGCTATTCATCCTTTAGCCTCTATCCCATTTCATCAACATAATGACGTTAGATGATGTAGATTAAATGACAGATTTTGGCTGTTATTTTTGTAGGAATCTCTTGTTTAAGAAACATGAATGGTACCATGACAGTGGAAATGTAAACAGCCACGAAGCCGTTAATCGTCGAAATCAGATTCATATGTGGATCAGACCAGAATGGAAACCTTAAATGAACAGAGTACCTAACAGGCATAGAACAGCTTCCATCTGGCCTGGTTCGGCCATTTCCTTGGAAGACCGTCTGGTTTACCCTTTACCTGGGGAGGCACTTAAGTGTATAGAGGTAGTATACATGTGCAGCGCGACGGGGTATGTTTTTTCGGATTATCGACTTGTACGACGGGTTTTGTCGGGCCTCGTACTTTTACGACGGGGTATGTTTTTCAGCAGTTATCTGTTATTTGGGGGGCTTCGTGTTGTGCGAGGATGCAGGCTTTTCAATTCCCATCTGTACAGCGGGTTTAATATATATTTTGTATTGGTATGTCGAGATATCCTCTCTGGATTTCCCACTGACCGTTGACAATTGTAAATGCAAATGCAATCAATGGTCCTTATGTGACGCACCGAGAATCACACGTTCATCTGGCTTCATGCCTTTTTGTCTACAGCATTCTTGTGTCACAGGCGCCAACATATCTGATTTCTCACACCCCATTTTTGCACCGTGCGACGGGTAATATATGTACTGTCCTCGATACGTTCTCAGTTTAAGCTAAGAGCTTTTATGTACGGTAAGAGGGCTCACTCCAATGGGTTTATGCGGTGAACAGTTCCAGCATGTCCACCATCAGGTGGCGCTGTTACAACCCAACTTGTAATCCGGTCAATTTAAAAATTGTCCTGACCTAACTTGAAATTTCAAGTTGGGTTGACCCATTTTAAAATTGGATAGTCGACTGCCTTGAATGCGTCAGTAGAAGAAATGCCGAATGTACACAGCCCATTTTCTCTGACCGATATTCATAATTATTATTTCAATTATATTCATTTCCTTGCCACCTCAGCCTATTCTGACAATCCTGCTTTTTGATTCTAATAACACACGTAAAGTCGCGATTTCACCATTGTGAAGCATGTATGGAGTACCGCGGTAGTCCTAAACAACATAATCATTTGGAATAGGAACTAAGTCTGTATATGCGTCTAATTCAATTATTTATTCTTCTAAAATACTAATCATATAAAAAATGTGACAAAAATATTCATTTTGCCGGGCAATTATAAGAAAATTGTCCCAAACGGGTTCTTTACTACGTCATGAAATCATAGATCCTAGCAACTACTTCAGATCTGTGTTAATACTTCAAATGTTTTTCAAGTCATATGTTTAGTTAACTATTGAATCTAAATGGAAAAATTATGCTATTAAAAGAATGTTTTCGAAATTAATAATTTTATTGGCAATCATACGCTTCATTATTCAAAACAGAGCCCTTCAGAACGATACAAAATTGAGTATCATTATCATATGAGAAATATAAAAACCACATATTATTTACAATATACATGCTGATTGTCATGACAGGTTCGTACCTGCTATTCATCCTTTAGCCTCTTTCCCATTTCATCAACATAAATGCCGTTAGATGATGTAGATTCAATGACAGATTTTGGCGGCAATTTTATAGGAATCACTTGTTTGAGAAGCATGAATGAAACCATGACAGTGAAAATGTAAACAGCCACAAAGCCATTCATCATCAAAATCAGATTCATGTGTGGATCGCGGTAATGAACAAAAGCGGCCAGACCAGAATGGAAACCGTAAATGATGAGAGAACCTAACAGGAATAGAACAGTTTTCATCAGGCCTGGTTCGGCCACTTCCTTGGTAGGATCGTCTGCTTTGCCCTTTATAAGTCGTTCTACTGCAAGCAGACCGCGTAGGATACCATAGCCATACAGGAACATAATCATGTGGAATGCCGGCATGCGTATTGTCTCCTTAAAGCGAGTAGGGCGACCACTTGCATCAGGAATCCAGCTGTAGAACCAGGTAGAAATTGCCAGCATGATGACAACAGGGATGAATCGTGTGAATCGTGGTAGGCGTTTCCAGAATGTCAAAGTGAAAACCTGTACAGGTAACAACAAATCAGATATAATTATATGAGAATGTTATTCGTTTTTTTTGAATATATATATATAATCGAATGGTTTTATTGTGCAATGTTGGTTTTATATGGAAATATTCCCTTACGTGTGTAATGCAAAACATCATGCCGGGCCCAAAAACGAAAATTGGCCACAGCTTAGCTCCCATCTGAGACGGTCCACCTGTTTGAGAAGCTACCAACCCACCATGAATCATAACAAATGATTCTTGAAATAATCTGAGCCCTCTGTTGACATGGAAGTTGGTGTACATCAAACTACCTGGAGGGACAGAAAGTGGTAAAACAGTTGACTCACATGGGAAAATAGATGATATGGATTTTCATATCATGGTGTTTTGTTTATCATTCTATTTGTCCAAGAATAAATTAAAAAAAAAGACAGGAACCTTGTAATAGAATGACGAATGTGTACGTCAGACCGAGAACGTGACCAAATGTGTTTTCCATAGGATGGAACCAAAACGTGTACACAGCAGCCCATGCGAACGCATAGCCGTGAAATCGACGAATAAGATTAACAGGACCATGGTCCAATCGAAGCTTGGTGCTGATTGTGCCTTTGTCAGATTTTGTGGGCCAACCAAAAGTTAAGCCTCGATCCTTGTATTCCATGATGAGAACCAGCATAAGGAGTACGATGACTGAACCTGGATTAATATATGGAAAACAAGCAACGATATAGACAACGATAATAATAACCTTTCGAAACGGTTAAAGCAGACGTGTATAAAAAGATCGTCTCACTCTGTGATGAGGCTACGGGGGTGTCTTGTGCCGTGCCATCGTAAGTTGTGTGCGTACTGATAAGGTGGATGAGATGGAAAAATACGTTCAAGCCCAAAGCGACCCAGTTGAATCCCATCAATTTCGTCGAGTAGCGCCCGGGTCCGAGAGGTTCTCGTGCCTGTCAGCGTATCAGGATGGCATGTTATTATAAGGGCAGTGGTAGCTCAAGTAATCGATGGCCTGTGGCGCAAATGATGCTCTTCAATCAATGCCATTTTTGCAGAATATTTTCTCTCTGATAATGAGTTTATAACAACAGAAATATCGGTGCGCCTATGGGCGACACATCGAAATCGTTATTCCTTGAAAGCTGTGTTATATATGTATCAACGTTACCTTCAACATTTGACCGTAGTAGATTGTGCCCCAGATCGAAATTTGATGCAAAGCATAACCCATCCAAGGAAAGAGCCTTGTCCACATTGTAACTTGCCATGGTGGCAGCTTCCAGTAATACCACCGGGAAGTGGCATCTGTTCCGTATCTAAAAAGGACAAATTCATGATAGTTTGTGATGTGACTCGTTCCAGATCACCACCAAAAAATGAGCACCAAGAATAAGTAGATAAAAAATCAGTTGCAGATGATGTATTGAAAGTTTGAGAAGAGGAAGAAGAAGAAGAAGAAGAAGAAGAAGAAGAAGAAGAAGAAGAAGAAGAATTAGAAGAAGAAGAAGAAGAAGAAGAAGAAGAAGAAGAAAGAAGAAGAAGAAGAAGAAGAAGAAGAAGAAGAAGAAGAAGAAGAAGAAGAAGAAGAAGAAAAGAAGAAGAAGAAGAAAGAGAAGAAGAATTAGAAAAAGAAGAAGAAGAAGAAGAAGAAGAAGAAGAAGAAGAAGAAGAAGAAGAAGAAGAAAGAAGAAGAAGAAGAAGAAAGAAAGAAGAAGAAGAAGAGATGTAACAAGCCAAGAAACTCAGGCCGAAAGCAAAAACCCATACATCTTCTCTCGCCCAAAAAGGGACATTCTGAAAGCGGGACAATTCACCATGAGCTTGCCATATTAACAAAACGTCGCATTCCATAGTGAAGTGAATGAGTTGGATTTTTACTGTTACTGTAAACCATACCTTGCGCTTGATCTTGGAAGTTCTGTCGCCATCTGAAACATTAGGCATGCCTTATATATTCGTAACTATCTAAATATCTATACATACATATACATACAGATATGCGGAAATATCTCGTACGAATTCAGTGCAAGCAAAATGTAGAACTCGATCGTAGCTGTTACTATTGATTTGTAAGAGTTTGTCGTTTTCCAGAGTCACCTTACCTGTTAATGAAGATGCCGAGGTTTCCATTTTGACTGCGGCGTGTCCAGCTGAGAAATAATGTCATCAAGCGCCTTCTCTGCTTTTATATGCATGACCAGTATAACGCACCACATGCAGCCCGCATTCTGCTATTAAGTAAGGTCTTTCGGTCATTTTTGTTGATCAATTCTAGAACTATAATCCACTCATACCATACGGGTGTCCAAACTATTGATGACAGTGAGCTACATGCGGGGTGTGAGGTTGCCAGAAGGTTTAGCCTAACAACTCTACCCGTATGTGTAAAATGATGTCGGTGGTAACACTGCACAATGTTGGTGTACGCCCGGGTGTACTCGGTAATGTTAAGGCATAAGATTTCGGCAAATTATGGGCATTTAGGGTTGCGACTTAACTTGTAGGGCGTTCATGGAACACGCTCGAAATCGCGCGTTTGTAAACGGGTTATCTCCGGGTAAGAATTTAACACATCACAAGGTGGGGGGCTGGACATACTCCGTAACAGGCTGACTCGTAATTGCCTATTGAATTTGCAAACGTTCTTTGGTCCATATGCTATGCTCTGTATAGCGGAATGAAATCGGTCTTCTGCTGTGTTTACGCTTCCATTCATGCCTGTGGCAATTTTTTAATCCCGCAAATGTCAACCACAGGCTGAATATATTCATACGCAACTGAATACCACAGATTAAAATAAATATATAAATTGGTAGTTTTAAAATGTTATTTATGAGGTTTTTCTTTTGATTGACTTCTTGTTAGTGTTTGATACCTGCCGTTCATAAGTGTTTATACCCATTAAAAATCTTTAAACGTGGAATAACATAGGTTAATAGGAATTGCGTTTAGCTTCCTTCGAGACATTTATTCGGTTTTGAACTTGGTGTTGAATGATGAAGACCCGATTTTCACACGCACCTATCCAACCTTTGAACCCATGCATATTTGCAGATTACAAATATTTTGAAATAATCTTCCTTCGCCATAGCTACATAATTGATGTTTGGGCTGGATATAATAGTTATGCAGCAATAATCGCGTTTCGCGACATCATTCGTATATAGATAAATTGAGTCTTCTGGATTTAGAATTTAAACCTATTTCAGATTATTGAATTATACTGACATATATGTGTGTGATATAATATATGCAATTAGTTAAATAAGCCAATGACAATTTCTATCTTGTCCGCACGAAAAAACCTTGGTGCCGCTAAGCAGTCGACTCAAAAGTGCATTTATATTTTCATCACTAGACCTTGTTTCGAGCATATGTTGGATTAAAGCATCTGCTAAAATTCGTCATAGTCGGCTACACAAGTGACCTATAAGGCTGGTTAAAAATAGCCGCTTTGATTATTGCGCGCTCAATTATTTTTTGGGTCGCTGTATCTACCGGCGTATTAATTGTTTGATTGCACGGTATCTAGACGGTTTTCTCAGTAAAATGTTTTCCTCTCCCTCACCTCCCTCCAGAGAATATTACACCGGCGTTTGAAAAACTCTGCGACAAGCCTAGTGACATGCTGAGCCTTCTTATGGATCACAACAAGGACACCTGGATCACTAGTGCTCTAGCATTCCTTTTGGTCTGTGTTTATGAAGGCAATCCGCACCAACAATGACTGTGAGGGGTGGCTAAGGAAAAGGTTTCCATTATTCAGACATGGGATCAGTACGCGCAAGAGAGATTAGTTCAAGCAAGAAATACAGAAGATTGATGTGTGAATATCGTATTATTTGCATATTAATGGTATTCACGTCCATGTTTAATAACAGCCTTGTATATAGATTGAACTTTTCAATAAATATATACATATCTCACCTCGGTGTCTCATTGTTATTTGTTATAATCGATCCTCGTTATTTTCCATTCAATGCAGCAATGGAAGAGATAATGTTGCGGACCACAAAACATAATCTAACACACAAATGTATGCAAACAAGAAACACGACGAAACCGTTCGAAACGAATGCGTTCCAAATAACTAGTGAGATCAATGGCAGAATGGATCATCGAAAAATGATTGTTTAAGCAGTAAAAACATAATATTTACATAGAACAGCAGTTCAAAGAAATACGGAACGGAGAGATTGCTTCAACCTGGGGGTCGAAACGTCTGCCCCCACATGGGATGAAGCATATATGCCCATTGATTAACATAGGGGACGAACCATCCGGGACGAACTGTCCATAGGACGAAACGTCCGGCATTCGTTTGCGGGCTGAACTTTCCGTTCGTAGAACCGAGAGTGACAATAACAATTATGGCCCAAATATTTTTACGTATTGGTCACAAAAAAGAATTGTGCATAAACACGGATGAGTTATCGTTGAAAGATGTTCTCAATCACCACATTGTATGTCAATATGCGGATTACTAATCAATATGGCCCCTTACGATGGGCGATAAATTGAGTATTAGTGTAGCATCGGTAGAGACTCTTTTGAACCAAGAGGAGCTTGCGCTCCCTCTTGGTTCTTGAGGAAGGCGTCGCCAATGTCGAAAATTCGCTCATAACACCTTATTTCACAATGTCCACTTGATGTAACTAGTCCAATTTAATAAGAAATCAGTATTATGTATGGTAAAAGAGTCTCAGGAAGCACAATAACTTGTAAATATACTTAATCGCCTAAAATGTGCTTCATTTACTTGATGATGGAAAATGTGAATATTTCCATGTCAAAAATTGTGCTTGCAGTTGTGAGTTTGAGTTTATATTGATTTGAGCGCCTAATAAAACATCCAGACAGATGTGACCATCAACAACGTGCTTTATGTAATAATTATAGTTGAACATTCAACTGTTATATTAGCTGTGACCACTTACTGATTTATATCTAGTTTATTCTCTTTCAGGATATATGCAACGCGAACTTCTACATTACCTCACGTGGTCATAATATAGAACTTGACCAACCCCTTGAGAATGGAGCATCGTATTATGTGGTTCCCAGAGTTTTGGGTGGGAAAGGAGGTAATTTTATTTTATACGTCTACTAATTTCAATTGGATAAATATTGTTTTAGTTTTAAAGAATTTAAACAACCTGGTCCTGATGGAATATTTGATTCTTTGTCATTTCTTGATGGCTATTTTTGACGTGCTGTCAGGCTTTGGGTCTATGCTGAGAGCCATCGGGGCTCAGATAGACAAAACAAAAAGCAGGGAGGCGTGCCGGGATCTAAGTGGCAGAAGAATGAGGGATGTCAACAATGAAAAAAAGTTGGTTTTCATGTGAATTCTTTTTCAAATATTCTTTAATTTACAATTGCGTCTTTGGAATATAACTGGAATTTGTATTTGAAGGTTGAGAGAATGGGTATCTAAGCGTGCTAATCGTGAACGAGAAAAAGAAGAAAAACGTAGGGCAAGGATTGAGAGATTGAAAGCTGGACCCAAGCATACATTTGACGATCCTGACTACATGGAACAAAAGACACAAGTTGCTGATAGACTGGAGGAAGCCCTAGAATTAGGTAAACACTTAAAATTCCCTGATAGAAGTGAACTTGATGTTGAAATATTTGAGTTTTTTTATAATTTCCCCACTGTTGTTTCATGTATTAGTGAATTGAAATATCACATTTTTTGGTTCAAGGTTTAAAGAAAGCCATGAATAAAAAGCCAGAGATTGGAACAAAAAGAAAAGCTGACGAGGTATCAGGAAGTTCTGCTAAAAGGAATGCTGCAGAATGGTTAGTTTCAACAACACAAAGCATGCACTCTAAGGAGTGCAGGGAGTTTTATTTTTTGTTGCATTCTCTATCCATCTGAATTGGTTCGTGGTGGTCTGTGTTATGTTCAGTAAGATAACACCTGTTTGGTGTTGGTATTATGTTTAATAAAAAAAAACACCGGTTAAGTGATTGGTATTAACTCTTTGAATCACATCTTCACTTTGGGTACAGGTTAGGTTTAGAAGGGATGGAGGACTTGAGTGATTCCTCCGACTCCTCTGATGACATGACGGAGGAAGAACAACTGGCGTTGGCTTCAGCGATATCTAAATACGAGCAGCAGTTACGAGAAGAAAACCGGGACAGCAATTCCTCTGCATCAGATTCGTGTGGTGTCATTGAGGAAGGTGGTACTGAGGATGTTGCAGAAAGTTCACATGTTTTGCAGTCACAAATACATGTTGATCGGGCGTCTAGTGAAGGAGATTCCTCCTCAAAGAAATCACCATCCACTGAACCTGCTGAAGTTGATAGCAGGAGAGCTATGGATGCTGAGATAAGTAGTGGTGGGCTGAATGCAGATGTTGATGTTGCTAAAAGCCCAACAGAAAAGCCAAATTCAACAGAGAAAGGTGAAAATCACGCAGCTCAGAAGTCTGCTAAGGGGGTAAGTTACATCTAAGACAATTTATGAGAGTTAGACTGTAAAATATGTTAACTGAACTAAGTATTTCAAATTTGTGCCTGAATGAAAACAATTATTAGTTTGAAGAGGTGGACACGTCTTGATTACTGCTTCATTAGTTCTTTAAGATCTGATGTTATTAATTCCAATCAGATTGCACCCTCCATTTGTCTTTATCTGCAGGAGACAGGGACAGAGGTACCCATAGCCCTTGATGAATATGAGACTGCAACCGAACTTGAGAGTCTTGGCCTTGATACATTGAAAGCTGCTCTGATGGAAAGAGGTCTGAAATGTGGAGGAACTTTGCAAGAAAGAGCAGGTCGCCTTTTCTCAGTGAAAGGATTGTCTCCAGAAGAAATTGACCCAGTGCTATTGGCCAAAGGAAAAGGGAAGGGTGGGAAAGGAAAGAAATCAAAATAGATGTGGAACAAACTTTTCCATTAAGAACTTGTTTCGTATATGGGTGAAAGAAGGTATTTGTGGTATGTTATCGGGACAACTGCACCACTCTATGTTAAACATGTCACTCATGCTATGAATACACTGACTGATATCCATAGTTTATTTCATTAAATGATTATTTTGTTCTATAAAATATGAAATTTGCTCGTAGTATCATTTTGTCATTATTGTAATTGAGATAAATACTTTATTGATTCAATATAACGAGAAGGTCTGATAAATAAAACACCAGGGAAAGTACTTTATTGGCAGTAAATCCTGGAGAAGGACAAGTCATGTCTCTGCATGCATATAAAAAAGGGATAGTCTAATACAATTGTTGTTCTTTGCACACAGTTCATTTTTCTGATATATTAAGAACTCCCATTGTATAATGTAACAAAATTTTTACGAAGTAACAAAAGTGTATCATATATACATGATACACTTTTATCCATAGTTTTGTTAGCCCTGGAATCAATTTAAGCGCATGGTATTGTTGATCCAATGTCTCTGCATCATCATCTGTTAATGATTTTGAGTCATCTTATTTGCTTGACACAACTTGATCAGAAAAATATCACATGGTTTTAAGTGACATTATGACAAAACACCACACTTCTCAAATATTTTCTACTGATCACATAATTTCTTGGGCGAAGGCTTGGACCCCCTTCGCGTAGCACTTCGGCTATATCACCGTCCTTCCGAGGCCATTATTTATTGGGACTTATAGGGCACTGTTTGAACATTAAAAACAACCTCATACACCAACTCAGCTTTATCACCTCAACGTTGACAACAACGCAGAACTCCATTTCCTACAAAAACAAAGTTTTGGTGAAAAGACAAAACATTTTATTCAAAGAGCCGACAGCAGCTCGCCGTCACATCAGGAATCATAACGACTAAGGGTCATAACGTTATCTTTTGTTTAGTAGACTTCACACTGTCTGATCATGTGATAAGGGTGAAGATTTGGACTGTCGTTTGGAGTTGCCGGTGTCTAATTTGATCGAACGATAAGATTAAGACAGCTGTCATCCATTCTCTTAGGATTGAAGTGACAAATACATCATGGAGGGTATATTCAGGTGAGTTTACTAAATGTTGCAAGTTAAAGTCATGTAGTTTTCGTCTCGGGTTTCACAAGGTCCATGGAGTTAACAGGTTAAGATGTAATAATTAACTGATTAAGGTAGCCCCGGTAGAACGGTGATATACATATATACCAAGACGTCCTGCAGGGCTATAATTAAGGGACCATGGAGTAAATTATGGACTTATCCATCACTGAAGAGTTCATTACATTCGTTCGTGCACCGGTAGGCGAAGAAACTCCGCGTCTGACAGCTCCGCGCTATTTACTACTTTCTATCTCTCACATCCGAGGTGTAACTGTAAGGTGGCATCAGATCAACAAAACAACAGGGGCGAGTTGCCTTGCCTAGTGCACCAGCAGATTGGCCTTGTGCCAGCGAAACCAGAATGGAAAGCGCTAGACAGTTTACTTGGCGGTAAACTTTCCTAGAATTTCTAGAAAAGATTTACATGTGACGAGTCTTTGGATTATCCTCCAGATTGTTGTAGATTTACTATCTCCGGTCGAAAGGTAATATAAATATATACCACTCAGACATCTTGTAGTGCTATATATTTACAATTGCATGACCTCGCCTGGTTCCTTTGCTATTAGTATTACTTATGCTACGATCGCTGCAGGACGGTATATTTGTATATCACCCCTCGATCGGTGCTAACTAACGGACAGACAACAGTAGTAAGATTTGGTACGGTCTAGCTGTAAGTGCAGATGTAGCGGCGAATGCTAGGTCTAGACCTCACCGTGAACAGAGATCTCAGGACGACTTATGTCAATTGGGGAATAGGTGAAGAGAAAAAACCTACTCGTATGCCTGAGTTTAAAGTTTAAAGTGTCATGCTCTCTGCCCCGACCTCGACGCCTGTAGAGAAAATAATATTTTTTCCTTCAATATACGCCACCCAGATGTTCAACATGGTGGGGTGTATTGAATAAAAGTTGTTGTCTGGCATGTTCTGCTAGCTGTAGCGTTGAAGTAGCATTTATCATAACTTTAAGTAGACATATGCTGCGACACACCTGTCATTTAGGTAAAACATTTCTTTGATCTGTAACAATGCAACTGTATTGTGGTTTGATTCAAAGACTTGGAAAGTCTATTTGGATTATAACCGTTTTAAACAGCTAGTATGACAATTAAACCGCATTGGCATGGTGGTATATCTCTATTAATTGACTGTACTATAACTAAATCAAGAATGATATTTAATCATGCTTGCATATGATCCAAGATATGAATTCAAACAAGGAGTTACATATACGTATATGTAACTCCTTGACTCAACTGTAGGAAAATTTACTTTATTGCTATTTTGGCATTTCAGTTACATTGACAGCCACCAGGATGAGTATGTCAAGCGTTTGGCTGAGGTAGTAGCCATACCTAGTGTATCTGCCTGGCCAGAAAACCGCAATGATATTGTCCGTCAAATGAAACACACAGCCAAGGTAAATCTACCTTTATTTATTTGATAGGGATCCTTAGAAGTCCATTGGCCTGCTGGATTAATAAAGTACTGACATTTTGATTATCTCTTAGAATGTTTATTGAAATGTATTAATTTACTGTGTATAACTCTAGGAGGTAGAGCGCCTTGGAGGAAGTGTCAAGCTGGAAGATGTTGGCATGGAAGTGCTTCCTGATGGCAGTCAGATACCATTGCCCCCAATCCTTGTAGCTGAGCTTGGCAATGATCCTAAGAAGAAGACAGTGCTAATGTATGGTCACTTAGATGTCCAGCCTGCTAAACAGGTGATAGACTGCCTGATACAATGTGATTTCTTGTTTCATAATAAGCCTGTACATTATATTGAAATATATTGAACTTTGAACAATATTTCCATTTCTGTATTTTCTTTCATGGCTCATTTTAATTGAAGAATGAATTTGTAATTATCCAGTACACTTGCTGTTTAAATCAAACACTGCCCGTGTTATGAGATGGGATAAATGCCTAGGTCACTTGCTTAAATTTCGCTATGTATTTGCAGTCGGATGGATGGGACACTGAGCCGTTTGTGCTGACTGAGAAGGATGGCAAACTTTATGGCAGAGGTTCTACTGATGACAAGGTAAATGACTTGTGGGAAAACCAGCAATCTATGTTGTTCATTGGCTACGTGAAAACGGAGGTTCAATACTGTAACATTTATTTTCAGGGTCCTGTGCTGTGTTGTCTGCATGCCATTGAGGCTTACCAGCAAACCAACACAGAATTTCCCATCAATCTGAAGGTGACTGCTGGTTAAAGTTGAATCGTTTGATCTCTGATACGTGACATTCCTCCGTACACGTGAATGAAGGAGGAAGTGTTTTCTGGTCCCGTTTTATTTTGATGTTCCTGTTGTGTGTGAGATCAGTTCGTGTTTGAGGGAATGGAGGAAGCAGGTTCTGAGGGTCTGGATGACTTGCTGATACAGAAGGGGAAGGATGGCTGGCTGGAGGTGAGGCTGAGAAGTTGATAACGGCTTAGTAACGGCTGCTTGCAGCTGATAAAGGAAGCAAATATTGAATTATAGAAAGATCAATACCATTCAGTAATTTGTTTGCATGTTGTTAATTTTATCGACAGAATGTAGACTATGTGTGCATCTCTGATAACTATTGGCTGGGCAAGAACAAACCGTGCATCACGTACGGTCTCAGGTAGTGCAATCACAATTTAATCTTCGTCTTATTAATTATATCCTGGTCATCTGTCCTACTCATTAATCAACTTAATATCATTTTGCCACATGAAAACACAGTTAAGCTGTTGTGCCTCTGTGACAGGGGTATTTGCTACTTCTTCCTTGAGGTTGAGTGTGCTGCAATGGATCTCCATTCCGGTGTATTTGGAGGAACTGTGTAAGTATCATCATCTGTAATTTTTTACTTAATCCAATATTAATATTTTGACCCGCACTATTATATAATAATGCATCATAGTGTATAATATATTATCTGGTGTACTTGGTGCTATTAAAGGATCCATTTGTGATTTCAGTCATGAGGCAATGAATGATCTCATTGCCCTTATGGGTAGCCTCACTGATGCTAAGGGTAAGATACTAGTACCCGGGATGTATGACTCTGTTGCCAAGGTTACAGAAGCTGAGACCAAACTGTATGGGCCTATTGACTTTGACATGGTAGATATATTGATAATATTGTTTTTGTTTTATTATTGTTAGTATTTTTGTTTTGATTATTGCTTACCTGTGACTGATATATTTGGTAATCATACAATGATGTATTCTTTTAGGAACACTCCATTGCATCTTATTTGTACCCTTTTGGTAATTTGTGAATTTGTGTGACTGTTGAATGTTCTATTTCTTGAAAGAGCTTTTAGCTCCTAGCTGCTCCGGAAAAATATGAAACAAATGACGTTGATTTCATGTGATATCTATTAAATTTATGATGACGACTCCGACTCTAACAGACACCAATACGCATAGTTTTGCCCGATAATGGAATTTCAATTTGCTGAGCAAGAAAACGTAAAAGACCATGCATCATATAGAACAAATCCTTGTGTGATCTGAAGAGAAGTTAATGGTTCACAGGAGGATTATCGTAAGGACATTGGCCACGCCAAACTGATACATGATGAGAAGGCCCAGGTGCTGATGCACAGATGGCGCTACCCATCCCTCTCACTCCACGGTAATGACTTTCTGTTATGTGAAATTTTTTTTATTTTGTACTTCCAATTGAGAATGTTCAGCTGTGTTATACTTACATATTTCTTTAAGCCTGCTAGGGTCATTATAGTGTAATGAACAATATGTCGAAGTCTTGAAAGTAAGAATGTCACAGTGTGCGTAGAACATACATTGAGATTTGCCTTAATTAATATATGTTTGAAATCAAGGAATCCAGGGAGCATTTGACGGACATGGCTCCAAAACCGTTATTCCCAGAAAGGTGATTGGGAAGTTCTCTGTTCGTATTGTACCTGATATGACACCTGATGAGGTGGAGCAGCTCGTTAAGGCACACCTGGAAAAGGTGCAGAAGGACAGAGGAAGCCCCAACTCCATCAAGTCAGTCGAAGTGATGACTTCTACAAATTGCTGTTTCATTATCTCCTGGTCTCAAACTCACTAGCCTTGATTTTAAAGCTTGATGATGGTTGGTTAAACTACTGGCAGGTAATTGGAGATTGGTTATCATTTTTCATCATATGCCCTGTGTGATTTACAGGGTGAGCATGGGACATGGAGGCAAACCTTGGGTGTCTGACTTTAACCATCCACACTACCTAGCTGGACAGAGAGCAACCAAGAAGGGTAGACTCTTACATCTACCTTTTATACTGTCTGATAAGCAGGACTTATTCAAATTAATCATTATATGATTTCATTCTTTCATTCTTCGTTATGTGTTGCAGTGTTTGGTGTGGAACCTGATTTGACCCGTGAGGGAGGCAGTATCCCTGTGACCTTGACCCTCCAGGAAACCACTGGGAAGAATGTCATGTTGCTTCCCATTGGGGCATGTGATGATGGAGCACATTCCCAAAACGAGAAAATCAACCGCTCTAATTATATCATGGGGGTAAGCTGTGTTACTTCACAGTCGCTATCACTCGATTGTAATCAAACATAGTTGTTTTTCTACTCATAGTTTATTTGCTTTATTTTGTTGATTGAAAATATGCCATTTTCTTTTTACATTCTGTGAATTTTATCTTTTTGGATCTCTCATAATCTCTTTATCTGTTTCAGACCAAACTTCTAGCATCTTATTTTGATGAAGTGGCCAAATTGGATTAAAGTGTTTTAGTAAAAAAATCTTGATTACAGTATTTCAGCCACACTGGATATAATTTTTGTAAATTCCATTTTAATTACATGCATTAACATGTCCAGATTCAATGAATAATTTGCTCAGCTGTCTTTTTGTCTTCTGGGTTTAGATATATAAAGGATATTTTTGAGATTGTGTTGTCAGTGTCTTGCTGTTCGTTGAGACCAATGAGGTTGTTATAGTATTCTGATTACAAGAAGCACCATAAAATGAGAACAAATGATCGTCATGGATCCTGATCTTTATCCCATTGGCACTGTTGATGGTAGTTCTGTCATGCACCTTAGACATCATTATCTACTGCCATTGCTATCATCAAAATATTCAAAAGCATCATTACTTTAATGCTTAGTCCTGGCCAAGCAGCAGTGGTGTTTGGTGACTGATGTCATGTAACTGTTGTGTTATTAACGTCAAACATGTAATTATGCCATTTGCATAAGTAGTTGTTTGTATAATTTGTGGATACTGTAAACGACTCAGTGGTTGCCCCCAAAGAAGACAAGCAATATTTATTTTGTACCAATATATTTGATGGTGTGGAGATGGTTCATTAAGGTTCAATACTTTATAGGAGCACCCCTCTGCGGAATGGTCTAGTGGATATTGGTAGCAGGCCCCCTCGGTAACTGGTAGGAGCATCCCTCTGTGGAATGGTCTACGGGATATTGGTAGGTAGCAGGCCCCCTCGGTAACTGGTAGGTGCCTGTGTTTGGAGCCATGAACTGGCCCCCCTCCTCTTCTTCCTAGTATCTCCTGTATTCTTCACTCCTGTAATGGACTGGCAGGTGGTGATGGTATCAGCGGCCACTTGGTCTTCACTCCTGTGAGGGATACTTGCTGAAGAGAGAGTCCATTGGCTTTCCTGCGTAAGGCACAGGGAGGTGCAGGGTGGCCTTTTTCTGTTCAAAGGGAGATAACATAGCCCTCTGGCCTATGTAGTTTTGGTTTTTGAATGATGATACACACTCAAAATCCGGATGAGGGAACCTGCTGAATCTGAAGAGACCAAGCCCCTCAGATTCCTACAATACACAAGGGACTTTACCATCTACAATATCTCTCATACCAGTGAATCTGTTATGTTGTTGTGGGTGTATATCTTTATATGTATACACCAAAACCTGGAGCTCAAGGTATTCCTAGAAGGCATAGAAAATTCCCCATCAGCCAAGCCATACAAATTACTCTTCGTCATACATGAGAAGGCCCTTCACAGAGAGCAAATATGGAGTCAGAGTGACTCCTTATCGGCAGTCTTTCAATGGTACCCAGGGCGACACTCTTAGGGGTGTCAAAGTGACTCCTCCATGTTTCTTCTTAATGAAAGGTCAGTTTGACTCCTTTCTTTGAGCATGCAAAGGGAGTCATGTTGACTCTTATTTAAAGGCTAAGATGAATATGGTGCCAAACATTAGCAGTTGCTATTTAACAGTTAAGATAAACAATTGAAAAAAAACCATTTCATTTATAGAACATACCAAATAACAGCTATGCATGGTACTTATAAATATTTTTGTACTGAAAATTGTTAAACACATTCTTTCAAAGTAAAAACACAGACAACATGTACCACACAATAGATGACAATGAATGAAACATATCAGCTATTAAACTACTATCAATGTATGCGGTAAGATAACAAAGAAACATGACACAGCAAGGCAGAAATAATGGTACATAATAATGTATGGGAATACATTAGCATTGACAAATCATCTAAGCATAGGTAAAAACATATACCTCTCAGTAGCAAGACCCATAGCCGTGCACGACGTTGGTATATATTTATATTACCGTCGTTCGCGGCTACAAGACCCAGTGAATCACAACTTTCAGCACACTAAAAATCATAGAATATGCATATTAAAATTATTATCCAGACAGCATTAAAATTACAATCAGCACAAAACCAATCGAAAAACCACCATTAAACATTAAACTACAGCACTGAATCCAAAATCAGCGTCAAACCATAATCAGACAACATCATTACAAGCAAGATTAATCCACAGTATTAACATCCAACAGGTCAAACATGGATAAATGCACTCAACAAGAGAACCACTTGAATGTCATTTTGACTTGTGTCTTGAAAATTCAACACAACCTTCTGCAAAAATGTTTAATACTGACTACCTCTTTGTAGGGTACACAATGCTAAAAACATATAAATTTTGTCAATAACATTAAAAAGCGTTAACAAGACAATCAGGCTTGCATACAACAACTTTCTCAGCATAAATGGTAAAAGATGCTTAATCACCCCTTAAACTCTCTCACACTTTTCCCCGAAAAATATAAGAATGCTGTCTGTCCTCAACTGCATCGCATGGCCTCACCTTTACAAACAATGTTGGGATTGCATCCTTCAGCTGTGGCAAAAGCAGCAGTGCACATCATTTCATTGCATATCACCGATTATCATAACGTGCCTTACGTTGTCTTTCGTGAACTTTATGATGTTACTTTATGAGCACATCATGGCACTCGTTGAATCGGTGATTATGTCATGTATGATTCAAAATACCGTAAATGTCTCGCTATCAGACAGAATGATTCATTAATAAATCGATCATTCTTTGATGAAAATGCTTTTAAAGTGAAAACACACGGGTGAAATGCTTCACTCAATGTATTTAGAGTAGGTAATTATGACCCCACCAGTTGTCACTGGTCGAAAACTTCTCGCCAGCCGACCGAAAGCTGGTGGGGGCGGGGTTGATGTGTGAGTGCGTAATGTGTAATATCAGACCGTTGTTTAAAAGGAATTTTATTACAAATTAATGATACAGCAGACACGATTCAATGAATCTCACAGTAGTTATAAAAACCAAACGCGAAACGTGATGCCCCGGGTGTGATGCACGCCGACCGTCCGCCATGCTATCGCGATGTCAGAGCGCGTATAAACCTGTAAACAAAGGACCAATATCGTACACACTATTTGCGGTTTCTTCGTACACGCGAGATTGGTTGTTTCGTACACGCAATATCAAAAGCAGTTGTTCCTTATGTTATGCTTAGTCAAGTAACTATGTAATAATCTAAATATAAATTATCTGGTATCATGGTTTATCGTTTATTTTCACAAAGGTTTATTAATTAAGAGCTGGCTTGAAAAAATGTTTTGGCTTGGGTACCCGCAACAGTGAGTGGTGTGTACATAAATGTCAATATTGATTATTAAAGAAATTGAAAGCTTAGAAAATTTGTTTGTTGAGTTGTCAATATAGTCATTATTAATGTAAACGAAATTGCCAGTCGTCAATTAAAAGTGTATGTAGCATGTTTGTTCTATTTACAATTGTTCGTCAAGGAATGTGGAACCGCTGTTAGACAATGAAATTATGGCGACATAAAACAAAAACAAAAATTACCTGTAAATTCACTGACTGTTTGTGTGGATGCAAATCATTTAAGCGTAACATTAATTTGAAAAGTAAAAAGATATGGCCAAAAATGGCATCAAAGTAAAAAGCTAAGTGGGGTTAGACTTTACTGTCTGGAACTGTAGATTTCTCCCCCGTCTGTGCGTAACATTCCTTCAAGCCTGGCTACGCCCCTGGTGTGTGTGTGTGTGTGTGTGTGTGTGTGTGTGTGTGTGTGTGTGTGTGTGTGTGTGTGTGTGTGTGTGTGTGTGTGTGTGTGTGTGTGTGTGTGTGTACGTGTGTGTGTAAATAAAAAATGGCAGATAGAGACTGTGTATAGATAAGTATATATACGTAACACATTATTTTGCTTTCTGCATAAAATTACTAACGATGTACGTTTTGAATGGTTAGATCTGTGTGAAGCTCATATTACTGTACTATGAATATTGCATTCAATTAATTCTTTATTTTACTGGAATTGATTAAATTTTATACGGTGAACCCCAAAGGATAGATCAGAAAGGTTTGTTTTAATAAATCTCCTACTATATAATAACTACTGCTGTATTTTAAAAGTCATTCATTTAATTTTATTTTAGTCTTCGCATTAATTGCTTGGCCGAATTGACTTGTGGCCGACTTAACTCCTGGCTGAGTTGTCTCGTGGCTGGTCCATGGCCGAGGTGACCTTCCTCGCCAGGTAAGACGGTACATCTGGATAACTCATGATAAATGCATAAAAATGACCTACGACACTGATATTACACAACACGACGTCATAATTCGAAAAAGATAACAATAACAAGCATATGAGCAGACACCCCGTATTCAGTGTTCGAAACGACTCCCATCTGTGTACGAAACAACCTGTGTACGAAACGCCTCCCTGTTCTGAGTACGAAAACATCGGTGTACGAAACGACCTGTGTACGAAACGCCGGTGTACGAAACTACCGCACACCGAACATATCGACGTCATAAAAAAGCTGAAGGTGCGCTGACTGTCCCGAGCGAGCTCATGAATGATTTCCATACGAGGCATCTATAAACTCAGTGAATCCCGAATACATGTTAGAGAAGGACTCAACACTGGAGGACGGCTGAACTGGTGATTAGATAGGCTAGTGGGCGACGCTAGGGGGGATTTCGCAACGCCTCTCGCACAAACATAGCCCGCAGCCAGGGGGACACAAGCCCTCAACACATTTGAGGCAGATCACCCCCACCGCCAGCAAACGCAAAATACAATTGCTGCGCTTGCCACGTCACCGCTACCGCATACGACCGGAAACCCGTCGCATAATTCTTAAGTAAAACTTCAGCTTGCGGTATAGTTGTTGTCACAAGTATCCAACACGCCATATTCATCGTCTGTAAAACATTGAAAAACTCTTTCCAGTAGATGTGAATGCAACTTGGTTCTTTTGAGCCTGTTGGTGTGCTGTTAAACCTAGCCCCGTTCGGACGGTAGTATACATACATATCGTCCTGCGCAAGTCACAACCGTCGTGCGGTGAGATTTACATTTTATAAGTCCGCACCTTCTCATCAATGTTGTTTACTTACGTATCTATATTTTTCGAGAAATGAGATGAATATCTTTTGAACGATACTATTTTGGTTATTCACTGTCTCGTGATATTTTAGCAATTTTCACACAAACTTTGAGAGTCAACTTTCGTTCACGGCAACGCCCGTCTTGGAGTTATAGAGTTATACTACCCCAGCTCTATAAAAGCTTGAAAGAGGTCACGACCTGTTGGGGTGTTGAAAATTGAATGAGCTCCGTCTGCCAGCTCCCACCAGACTTTCTTAGTTATATTTAATACACATTTGTTAAAGTGTGACTGACTGACTGACTGACTGTCTGTTCTCAATTCTCATCAATATAAAGCTCGCTAGAAATGTTCATGGACGCTCAGATGAGGTTATAGTTCATGAACAATATCATGGAACACATTGGATTAGACCTTAGAGGTCATAAGAAGTTGCAGAAGGGCAAAATGAAGTCCAAAGTGTCTACAGCATCTGGGGTTCTGCAGGTCTGCGTCCGGTACAGTTTACAACATTCACATTATGATTATCATGCATTTCATGGTAATAATATCGTACACGGCGGTGACAAATGTGGGTTAGCACGGCGGGGATGGGGTGGGGTCACAGAAGGGTGTTATAATTGCGGTTGTCGGTTGAAGATGGGATCCTGGTGGTTGAGGGGAAGGGCCCTATCTGCAACATAACACTTTGGTCATGTTTTCACCAAGACAAGAGGCTTGAATAGGAACAGCCTGATCTGACAGGCTATGCGGTGTCCACATATTTTTTTCGGGAGGGACCCCAGTAGTAGTCTACAATCCCTCGACATCGCTCCTCTCCACCGCCTCAGAGTCTGCGTGCAGTGCATGTTGCCAAGTGCTCCAACCCGAAAAACCCGCTTTTCAAATAAGAGAATGCTTGGTATTTTCCGTGGTTCCATGACTGGCCAATCAACGATCTTAAGCCGGGTTCGCCTGTGGCGCCCAATCACTTCAGCGTAACAAAGATGGCGGAACAACAATGCGCGTTTAGTCTGCGATCTCCGGAATCAGTCAAACGCGTTTGCAAGGCGAGCTCCGATTGGCCAATCTGTTATGGCGGTTTTGATTCGAGCGGCCAGAAACCTGGTCGCAGTTGCGCAGTTTTCTCGGTGATCTGTCCCAAGACCCTTGAGACAGAGAGAGTTGTGCCAGTCGGAGTGTGGGGGCTCAAGGGACTGGGGACCTAGACTACCCCCATAGCGTAGGTTTAAGCTTTATGAAGACATGCCGTGGGATAATAGTTTTACTTACTTTTTATCTCGTATATCTTCTTTTTCTTATGTATTTTCATCTACATGTGTTTCCCTCTTTTTTCCATTTGTCCTACAAGGCAGCTTCTCAATCTAGTCAATCTTAGTACTTGCATCTCCATCATCTTGGATATTCAAATTTCGTTTGCAGCCCAACCAAGTGAGTCTCACAGTCAAGTTGAAAACGATAGCAAGATGTCCCAGACCAGCTTCGAGCCGCCACCCACATTTGGCTCTGCGATGAGAGAAGCAGAGTTTGATCTGGATCCGGAAGTGACGTATCTCAACCATGGCTCTTATGGCGTCGTACCGCGCCGGGTGAATGAGGTGCATAAGGCGTAAGTCGTGACATCTTTCGCTTAAATGAAAATGTCTCAAAGGCATGACCAGTATCCAGCAAGGTTTTAAGCTTGGCAAATTCGCATTCGCAAGTAGCAACTTGTTAAATCATTGTCATGACTGTTTTGTTGTTATCGTAGTGGTAATAACAGATTGCTTTCTTGATGATATGGAAAAACTGGAACCAGGACCATGGTGCATTTTCATCTTTATAGTCCACAATCATACGTCCACATATACATACATATTGCGCGTAATTATTTGTCCTCAAACGAGCCCACATGCCATTTCAACGCTGTTTATGAATTAGAAAATGCATTTTAATGAAAACACATGGATTACCTACTGAATTATATATTATGATTTCCCTATTTCTGAAACAGGGCGGTCTTTTGGCTACAGGAATTTTATCTTGTGTTGCTCTATACCAGCTCGTTATCCATGTGCATAGCTTGTCACGCAGGTGTCTAAGTTAAATCATTCCGCAAGCGCGCTCGTGTTTACCAGACTCATGTAGATATATAATATCTACTATGATCATACAGATCAGTACTATTATACAGTACAGAAGACAGGCTTGAACGCCTGTGGTTTGTGAAGAAAAAAGTTTTAGACTCCCAGTTCGCTGTGGTGACGGTAAATCACAGCGAAAGGATACACTTAGCTCACATAATAACGGATAGACCACCTTGATATTGCTCCTTTGAGCCCTTGTAATATGCAAACATAAATTAGACGCTTTTATTTTCAAATAAGGAGGAAATATAACCTGTCCAGACCAATTGAAAAATAAGTGTTCACTTATTGCACCCCGCAAACTTTTGCCCACAACCATTTTGCTGATAATCTGATTCAAATGGATGGTATTTTTTTACAATTCTATGATAACTGCGATTTTGTGTTCAGTCGGAGCGCCGAGATGGAAAAAAATCCAGACCTCTTCATTCGGCGTTCGATTGAGAATTATTGGCGGGAAGCCACAGAACGTGTGGCAAAACTCGTGGGTGGAAAGTCTACAAACATCACGTTCGCGGAGAACACTACGACAGGTCAGAATGGCTTCATGGCTGTATCAGTAGCATTTAATGTTACACACATAGACACACACACACACACACACACACACACACACACACACACACACACACACACACACACACACACACACACACACACACACACACACACACACACACACACACACACACACACACACAAACACACACACATATATATATATATATATATATATATATATATATATATATATATATATATATATATATATATATATATATATATATATATATATATATATATATATATATATATATATATATATATATATATATATATATATATGTGTGTGTGCAACATATGCTCCTATTGTTGAGCCCAATTTCTCCATCGCCATGATTCGTGTTAATTGTCACTGTAGCGATTAGCAACGTGCTCCGGTCCGTGGCATTCAACTGTGGAGATGCGATTCTATACAACAATTTAACTTATCCGGCAATGATGAATACTGTGGAGCACATCGCCAATACTATACCAGGTACAATAATTCATTTTGCCTTGGAATGCAGAATTTATGGTCAATAATGTTGTATTTGCATACTATTTCAACCGACACGATTTGCTTCACAAAGATCACAGCTTTATATCAAACTTGAAACTTGTGATTTGACTGTTTTTCCCAGGTGTTGTTTGCCTGAAAATACAACATTCCCTCCCCATATCTAATTCTGACGACGTGGTAAAGCAGTATAGAGATATTCTCGATGCTCACCCAAACGTCAAACTGGCTCTCATTGGTAAGGCTATGAGTTTAATCAATTTCAATTAACCTAAGCTGTCTTGTTGTGTTGTTTGAATGTCTTGATTGAACTCTGCTTACGACTATGGTTAATATAAAGTGTGATTCATCCCTTATGACTACTGTGTTTCAGATCACATCGCATCATTTGGCCTGAGGTTCCCGGTTCAGGCTTTGGTTGATCTGTGTAAGTCACGTGGTATCCTAGCACTCGTCGATGGCGGTCACTGTCCTGGTCACGTGCACTTGAATCTTGAACAAATGGCTCCTGATTTCTACATAGGTACTCAGTAGTCCCAGATTTACTTTCCAGTAACAATAAATATTGACACATTATAATATGTGTTATTTCAAATATTTGAATATTGCATTTGAAGTAATTCAACATTTTGTAATGTATCGTGTGTCAAAAGTGTGGAAGGCTGCATAATATGTCTAATGCCTAATTATTTTGCATGAGAGGGAATTTGCTGTGCGCGAAATTGTGCTACATTATTGTTTTTGAAGTAGTTTTCTAGTCATCGAAATATTATCGTCTACAGCACTCGTATGGCTATTGATATCAACATGACCTGCACACTGATATGAAACCTTGCCCTTGTTTACTTAGGAAACATACACAAATGGGCGTTCGCTCCCCGTGGTTGTGCACTTCAATGGGTGGCCCCTCAGCACCACTCGCTCATTAAACCGGCTGTAGTCTCGTTTGACATAGACAAGCCATACCCAGCTGCCTTCTTCAGACAAGGTACCCGAGACGACACAACGTATGCTTCTATTCCGGCTGCTATTGACTTCCTGGAGTGGATAGGTGGCATTGTAAGTATATATATAGAGAACCATTTGCCGATCTGATCCATCTGCAGATGGGTCTGGCCCGTTTACAGATCCACAGATGGGTCGCCCATCTGCAGATGGGCGACCCATCTGCGGATCACTTGACGGAATGAGAGCGACCCATCTGCAGATGGTTCTGACCCAATTGCGGATCAGGGTTGCATCGTCATTATACTAATGTATTTTAAGTTATTCCTGCATTGTGCTAAAATACGAACAAACAAAAAATCAGTGGCATAGTCATTATGCCAAATCCCATGCGTAACTTTGTAAACATAAGATGTAAAAGAAAATTTTCCACAAATGGTTTTGACGCAACTGCAGATAAGGAACTCATTGCCAAAAAAATTACAGATATTTATTTATTTCCGTTACGTGCAACCTAATATACGCAAATTTGTACCGTAGTACCATAATCTAAGCAACACAGAGAAAACATGATATAGAAAAAAATAATCTGCAGATGGTTCTGACCCATCTGCATATGCTTCTGACCATTTCTGAGGATGGATAAGACCCATAGTATGTGAAAAGAAAATCATCATCAAAAGTAATAGAAATGAACATCTATATCAAATCCAACAGATATCATCATTGAAACAGTGGAAGCAAAGGCCATCTTAAAGTGACATAAGAATGTCAGGTGTCCGCATCACTATGCTAGATGGGAATGGAGGCAATTCACCAGCTGGCAGTGAATCCGCGAGGTGTTTTCTGTCGTAGATATAGCTTTGGATGCAGGGATCGAGTGCCGTTAGCAGGGTCTTGGCAAACGCGATGGCAAATACTCCACAATCGCTGCCGTTGTTCTGACGGCGAACATTCATCACAGCTATTGTTAAATCTTCTGCACTGACGTTCACGTACTTGGCAATCAATTCCACGGTACAGTTGGAGGGCTTCCTACACAAAGAGTCACACACGCCAACAGTATTCCGAGGGAGGCCAATGTTTGAGATGGTGACCCAGTGATTTCTGTCTACATGCAAAATTTGGACAAATTCGCCTGTTGGAACATCCCAGGAATTATTCTGTTGGAGTACAGTGTCCTGCAGACCAAGCACGCCACGGTGATCCTTAAGCAAAATTGTGTTGGCAGCATCCATGTGTACGTACGTTAACCAGCCAGTCGGACGTTTCGGACATTGGTATAATGACGATGCAACCCTGATCCGCAATATGTTAATATGTATATACATATATATCTTATATATATATATATATATATATATATATATATATATATATATATATATATATATATATATATATATATATATATATATATATATATATATATATACACTCATAATTGAGCCACACTTTCCGCGATATTGCATGCTGCTTATCTGTTAACAGGACGCTCAGCGTGCATACGCGGAGGAACTTTGGCGGGTTGGCTTGCCATTGCTGACTGAGGCGTGGGGTACGGCAGTGGCTGAGGCACCGGACGATATGCAAGCGCCTTTTATGCGCCTTGTGCGACTACCTACTCTCAAAGACTACCCTCCCGTTCCGGTATTTATTTTTGATCATCATTTGATTTGATCATTTGCTGCCCGAGAACAGTCTGTTATCCACTTCGCTAAAGTTAAAGTATAATCGGCGGATTCAAAGGGGGTTAACGAAGTGCCCCCACCCTACCCTTTTTGGCGTAATAAAATGACATGGAGAAAAATAAAACAGTATTATGCACAATTGTGGCCGTATTCAGGGGGGCAACATCCCCTTCAAAACAACCCCAACCTCCTTCGGTTCTTCATGCCTCGCAGATCGTGATTACATTGTGGGCTTGCGACCCAGCCCCTTTTTTCAGTGCTGGATCCGCCCATCAATATTAATGTATCCAGCTCTGCTCGGATGCTTTATATGTTTTACCATTTGGTGTTCTTTCACAGACGAGTATCCTTCCAGTGGTAAATGCCTTATATGACAACTTCAAGATATGGTGCCCTCTTATGTGCAATGAGAACCAACTTTACCTTCGCATATCTGTCAACATATACATCTGCGTTGAAGATTTTGAGAAGCTGAAAAACGCCATTCGAACTTTAATGGCATGAATCGTGCAATTTTTGTAAGCCTAACTACTAGTGTGGCTTAATTGTTACATTTTACCACATTTTCCAGTTGGCAAAGTTTCATACGATTAGGAGGGCTCACTCGCGCTTCCGTCCGACAAAATATGTGAACTCGCCACCCGTGTGCAGCACGCTGCTTATAACGTTTACTGCAAAAACCCCATGGTATTATCTGGTCATTTTGTTCCACAACTGTTTCTTCCAATTAGACCGTAAGACGCATCCCGTGTGCTTTTGTTGAATTTGTGGTAGCGCCACTTGACGATTGGCGTGCTGTTTACTCACGGAAATGCTCTCTTCACAGCCGGTCAGAATGCGCATTTTTTTAGCGTAGCTATTAACTCTTTTGCCTTATTTCCTTTCCGTAAATAAACTGCCACCGCTCATTTTACACCGCCTTTTCATTTTTGTATTCAACGAAGAGAATGTGGTCGATGGCTGGAAACGTACTAAAATAACGCCAGTATATTCACAAACATTTATCGCTAACATCCTGCAAATTAGCAGGTTGTAACGCTCCACATTCAAACACTTCACCCTAGCCCAATGCTGGAAACATTTGAGGCAAAATGGTGGAATATTTGATCAAATATAACATACTGAGTATATCTCAATATGGTTTTTCCACACAAACTTGTTTTGGCTTACTAACTTATTTTGAACTCGCTGACGTAGCCATACACCTGGTACCGAATCATAAACTGATTTTCAGTGCAGCTCATATACTAGACAATCATATATAACGCTAAACAGGTAAGATTAACGGACGGTTTGGACAGTAAATGTGTGGTAGTTTTCACGATAGGGTGCAAGAGGAACGTGTTTAGGTGTCATAATTGATCAATCTTTCAAACCAGATAAAAAACATAGAGCAGCAGCTGCAAAGCCCTGTCACGCCCCGTCTTGGAAACGGTCGCTCATAGAATGTGACGGGGCCCGGTGAGGAATTCCCGACGGGACTTCGTGCATAAATAGCTTCATAAACGCCAATCGGAAGTTGGTCAAATTGGGTTTTTTAGTTATTATAGTTTCTTATACACCTGGTACCGAATCATAAATTGATTTTCGGTGCAGCTCATATACTAAACAATCATATATAACGCTAAATTGCTACATACCGCGCATCTGGTCCAATATCTACTTATGCTAATTAGATCTCATATAAGGTCGCAGACTTCGTCAAGGTTGGGCGAATCGATTGCTGCTTTCTGTTGCAGTTTACACTGTTTCAGTTCGCATCTAATGAGCTATAATGAATTTTGGGATAAATAGAGTACTTTCAATAAGAAATATCGCAAATTAATATCCAAATTAGGTCACAGTGCTTCTCCTCGCGGTAGCTGCAAGTATGGTCCAATGAAAAAAACCCACCAGCGTTCAGTCATATAAATGCAGACCGTGACGAGAGCAAATTACCGGGACATATTATCGAGTTGATCTACACTCCACATCCATTTAGCGATGCGCGTTTCGCCGACTGGTCAAGGTTTGACCAGCAGAGACATCTTCACACATTAATTGTTATGAACTGAATGATAAGCAGCCCAACGACCAACAACAGCTTTTCAGTGTGTTCTGTTCTGGCAGACATGTACTCAAGGACGGTTTGAATGAGCATGTATTACTATTAGAGTCAAAGACGGGGGTAAAATGCCCACTTTAACTTATTTAGCCGACGCATTTGATTCACTGTTTTTAATACAAAAGATTTATTACCTGTTTGTTTTTATGTTTAAAGGAATTAATTTATAGGCCTAGCTCCTTAGCCCCTCCCCCACTCGTACTTAAAAGTGGAAACTCCGTAAATTTTAAAACTCCCACTTTTTATTAGTGATTTGACCCTATTCTTAGCCTGAAAACACAAAACAAGGTCTCCATTACAATTTCATTTTGGGGGAATTTCAAGAGTTTTTACGGTTAAGATCTCCTTACTTAAACTGGTAAGAAACAAAGTAAAAGGATCTTTTATCAAACTATTCAATACAGTGCTAAGCTATATCTAGCATATATAATCAAGTCATAGTAGCCATGCCTTAAACGTCACATAAATATATGAGAAAAGGCTCAAAGTTGAGATGCAACGCTCACTGACTGTATGTCTTAATTGAGTTAGGAGCAAAGATTGCATTTATTGCGACTGATATCTTGTTAAACATGCCATATCGTAACAAAGTATCCCATTCTTTTTTTTATATTCGCATCCATACACATTAGTAAAAGTCCATAGCAAGGCTATGCTCTTGATTGGAGCTGTGACCCTATGAAGCTTACTAGACAAAACAGTCAAAGTCTGCTTACTGAACCGTTTATGAAACCACCTGACCACTGTTATAAAGAAAAATAGACACACCAAATCCGGCTGTCGTATTTGCTGCATTTTTCAACAGTCATACTAGTGTGTTAATTTTGAATTATTCCAGTTGTATGTTGTTCTGATGTGTAGTCGATGCTCAATTAATTGTAGTTAACATTATCGACCAGTGGTTGTTCACAGATTGATATTTATCTTAAAAACTACCCGTTTAAATTATTTTTAATTCAACTCCAATTTATCTATATTTTCTTGGCATAGATTTCGTTTCCAAAGTTCATAATAAGTGTACACCATCCGTAGATCATTCAAGCAATCAATTCAAAGCTGAGGGATGATTCCTTGAATTACCTTATTCACATGCACAAGTGTCACATGTCTAGGACTAGGTTACTTAAATCAGGATACAATTGTATTAGTTTGTGAAGAGCTGAATAGCAAAATGACGTGCAAATACCTGCACTGACATACAATAATGTTGTTACAATAGCATGTGTAACATGAAAACTTAATTTGAAAAAGATGGGATGGCATTGAAAGTCTACAAACATTACGTTCGCGGAGAACACCACGACAGGTCAGAATGGCTTCATGGCTGTATCAGTAGCATTTAATGTCACACACATAGACACACACACACACGCACACACACACACACACACACACACACACACACACACACACATACATACACACACACGCACACACACACACACACACACACAGACACACACAGACACACAGACACACACACACACACACACACACACACACACACACACACACACACACACACACACACACACACACACAGATATATATATATATATATATATATATATATAGAGCTCTATATAGTAGTATATATATATATATATATATATATATATATATATATATATATATATATATATATATATATATATATATCTATATATATATATATATATATATATATATATATATATATATATATATATATATATACAGGGCTCGAAATTACCACCCGCCCGCCTGCCAATGGCGGGTGAAATTTGAGTCGGGCGGGTAAATAATCACAACCACCCGCCCGACTGGCGGGTAGATATTTTCGCGCTAACACCTCGCGCCCAGTTCAATACAACAGCAGTTGGGCTCGCGTGATTAAAGCGCCGCTTGAACCATAAACTGATAAACCCGACAAACACACGAGATAAGAAAGCTTCCCGGCTGTATACTATCATGTCTTGCATAAATTATTGACCTATAGTGTATAAACTGAAAGTAAACTGTTTAATAAACCGATGACATAGATAGGCTCACAGAAAAAGTTATACAACTAACGTGCCTTGATTGTTTGGGAAGACTTTATAATCCATAGATCAGGGATCAGCTGGCTGCAGTCAGTGTATAATTTTGACCCATCATGGTATCTGGTGTGAAGACAAGAATATGGACAAAAGCCCACCCCACTCCCTCCCAAGCGATCTAATGGCAGCCTCTCGTATTTGAATACAGCATGCACCTACTGACCTGAATAAGTCGAACGGTTACTTGGCAACAACGAATCAACGAGACTCCCCATTTCCTGTCTGTTGACAAATTTTATGTAACCGCTTTTCCATCGCATAAAGGCATTTTTATTTTAATTCATCATTTTGATTTACCATGTATCATCTGTGAATGGTATTCATAAGACAAGTCAACTCTTCTCGCGCCAGTAACAGTTGTAAGTGACGCGACGGAAAGACGTAACATCACCCATACGCGCGCGATGTTTTCTTCGCGCTCTCCTCGTGACTTTTCTTCTGCGTCTGCTTTGCGAATGCAGTACGTTCTAATTGCATTTAACGATAGGCCCACCTACAGTTGTATGACTTTCGTAACGCGCGTGGCGTTTCTTGCGAGTTGACTTCCAAGCCGTCAGTAAGCATACCTATATAACTGCATGCGATTTGTACAACATTTCTGAAGATGTCGTGCCTTCAGGACTAAGAGGTCGCAGACTATACATAAGAAGTGATGATGTAGATGAGGAAAAGTATGTGTGTGTTGGAAAATTGTGCTGTTGACCTCATTGAATAAGTGCTTGCTTTTTGTATGTTTTGACAAGTTCGTAAATATTGATTAGAATGTTGCGTTTAATATTAGAATAAAATATTTAAAAACAATAAAAACGCGTACATTTTTGTTTTTTACCATATTATACTGAAAATGTAGGGCCGGTATAAAATTTGTAGGGCCGGTAGAATTTCAAGGTTACCGGCCCGACTGGCCGGTGAAATATTTGGCGAATTTCTAGCCCTGTATATATTTATATATATATATATATATATATATATATATATATATATATATATATATATATATATATATATATATATATATATATATATATATATATATATATATATATATATATGTATGTGTGTGCAACATATGTTCCTATTGTTGAGCCCAATTTCTCCATCGCCATGATTGTTAATTGTCACTGTAGCGATTAACAACGTACTCCGGTCCGTGGCATTCAACTGTGGAGATGCTATTCTATACAACAATTTAACTTATCCGACAGTGATGAATACAGTGGAGCACATCGCCAATACTATACCAGGTACAATAATTCATTTTGCCTTGGAATGCACAATTTATGGTCAATATGTTGTATTTGCATACTATTTCAACCGACACGATTTGCTACACAAAGATCACAGCTTTATATCAAACTTTAAACTTGTGATTTGACTGTTTTTCCCAGGTGTTGTTTGCCTGAAAATACAACATTCCCTCCCCATATATAATTCTGACGACATCGTAAAGCAGTATAGAGATATTCTCGATGCTCACCCAAACGTCAAACTGGCTCTCATCGGTAAGGCTATGAGTTGAATCAATTTCAGTTAACCCATACGCTGTCTTCTTGTGCTGCTTTTATGTCGTGATTGAACTCTGCTTACGACTATGGTTAATATAAAGTAAGATTCTTCCCTTATGACTACTGTGTTTCAGATCACATCGCATCATTTGGCCTGAGGTTTCCGGTTCAGGCTTTGGTTGATCTCTGTAAGTCACGTGGTGTCCTAGCACTCGTCGATGGCGGTCACTGTCCTGGTCACGTGCACTTGAATCTTGAACAAATGGCTCCTGATTTCTACATAGGTACTCAGTAGTCCCAGATTTACTTTCCAGTAACAATAAATATTGACACATTATAATATGTGTTATTTCAAATATTTGAATATTGCATTTGAAGTAATTCAACATTTTGTAATGTATCGTGTGTCAAAAGTGTGGAAGGCTGCATAATATGTCTAATGCCTAATTATTTTGCATGAGAGGGAATTTGCTGTGCGCGAAATTGTGCTACATTATTGTTTTTGAAGTAGTTTTCTAGTCATCGAAATATTATCGTCTACAGCACTCGTATGGCTATTGATATCAACATGACCTGCACACTGATATGAAACCTTGCCCTTGTTTACTTAGGAAACATACACAAATGGGCGTTCGCTCCCCGTGGTTGTGCACTTCAATGGGTGGCCCCTCAGCACCACTCGCTCATTAAACCGGCTGTAGTCTCGTTTGACATAGACAAGACATACCCAGCTGCCTTCTTCAGACAAGGTACCCGAGACGACACAACGTATGCTTCTATTCCGGCTGCTGTTGACTTCCTGGAGTGGATAGGTGGCATTGTAAGTATATATATAGAGAACCATTTGCCGATCTGATCCATCTGCAGATGGGTCAGGCCCGTTTACAGATCCACAGTTGGGTCGCCCATCTGCAGATGGGCGACCCATCTGCGGATCACTTGACGGAATGAGAGCGACCCATCTGCAGATGGTTCTGACCCAATTGCGGATCAGGGTTGCATCGTCATTATACTAATGTATTTTAAGTTATTCCTGCATTGTGCTAAAATACGAACAAACAAAAAATCAGTGGCATAGTCATTATGCCAAATCCCATGCGTAACTTTGTAAACATAAGATGTAAAAGAAAATTTTCCACAAATGGTTTTGACGCAACTGCAGATTAGGAACTCATTGCCAAAAAAATTACAGATATTTATTTATTTCCGTTACGTGCAACCTAATATACGCAAATTTGTACCGTAGTACCATAATCTAAGCAACACAGAGAAAACATGATATAGAAAAAAATAATAATCTGCAGATGGTTCTGACCCATCTGCATATGCTTCTGACCATTTCTGAGGATGGATAAGACCCATAGTATGTGAAAAGAAAATCATCATCAAAAGTAATAGAAATGAACATCTATATCAAATCCAACAGATATCATCATTGAAACAGTGGAAGCAAAGGCCATCTTAAAGTGACATAAGAATGTCAGGTGTCCGCATCACTATGCTAGATGGGAATGGAGGCAATTCACCAGCTGGCAGTGAATCCGCAAGGTGTTTTCTGTCGTAGATATAGCTTTGGATGCAGGGATCGTGTGCCGTTAGCAGGGTCTTGGCAAACGCGATGGCAAATACTCCACAATCGCTGCCGTTGGTCTGACGGTGAACATTCATCACAGCTATTGTTAAATCTTCTGCACTGACGTTCACGTACTTGGCAATCAATTCCACGGTACAGTTGGAGGGCTTCCTACACAAAGAGTCATACACGCCAACAGTATTCCGAGGGTGGCCAATGTTTGAGATGGTGACCCAGTGGTTTCTGTCTACATGCAAAATTTGGACAAATTCGCCTGTTGGAACATCCCAGGAATTATTCTGTTGGAGTACAGTGTCCTGCAGACCAATCACGCCACGGTGATCCTTAAGCAAAATTGTGTTGGCAGCATCCATGTGTACGTCCGTTAACCAGCCAGTCGGACGTTTCGGACATTGGTATAATGACGATGCAACCCTGATCCGCAATATGTTAATATGTATATACATACATATAGATAGATATATATATAGAGATATATATAGGCATAACATAGATATATATATAGATATATATATATATATATATAGAGAGAGATATATATATAGAGATATATATAGATGTAGAGATATATATATATAGATATAGTATATATAATGGGGGTTGTAACATATATGTTGATATGTATATACAAATATCTTTATATATATATATATATATAGAAATATATATATATATATATAGATATCTATATATATATGGATTTATATATATGTCTATAGATATATATATATATATATATATATATAGATATATATATATATATATATATCTCTCTATATATATATATATATATATATATATATATATATATATATATATATATCTATATATATATATATATATATATATACACTCATAATTGTGCCACACTTTCCGCGATATTGCATGCTGCTTATCTGTTAACAGGACGCTCAGCATGCATACGCGGAGGAACTTTGGCGGGTTGGCTTGCCATTGCTGACTAAGGCGTGGGGTACGGCAGTGGCTGAGGCACCGGACGATATGCAAGCGCCTTTTTTGCGCCTTGTGCGACTGCCTACTCTCAAAGACTACCCTCCCATTCCGGTATTTATTTTTGATCATCATTTGATTTGATGATTTGTTGCCCGAGAACAGTCTGTTATCCACTTCGCTAAAGTTAAAGTATAATCGGCGGATTCAAAGGGGGTTAACGAAGTGCCCCCACCCTACCCTTTTTGGCGTAATAAAATGACATGGAGAAAAATAAAACAGTATTATGCACAATTGTGGCCGTATTCAGGGGGGCAACATCCCCTTCAAAACAACCCCAACCTCCTTCGGTTTTTCATGCCTCGCAGATCGTGATTGCATTGTGGGCTTGCGTCCCAGCCCCTTTTTTCAGTGCTGGATCCGCCCATGAATGTTAATGTATCCAGCTGCGCTTGGATGCTACATATATTTTTCCATTTTGTGTTCTTTCACAGACGAGTATCCTTCCAGTGGTAAATGCCTTATATGACAACTTCAAGATATGGTGCCCTCTTATGTGCAATGAGAACCAACTTTACCTTCGCATATCTGTCAACATATACGTCTGCGTTGAAGATTTTGAGAAGCTGAAAAACGCCATTCGAACTTTAATGGCATGAATCGTGCAATTTTTATAAGCCTAACTACTAGTGTGGCTTAATTGTTACATTTTACCACATTTTCCAGTTGGCAAAGTTTCATACGATTAGGAGGGCTCACTCGCACTTCCGTCCGACAAAATATGTGAACTCGCCACCCGTGTGCAGCACGCTGCTTATAACGTTTACTGCAAAAACCCCATGGTATTATCTGGTCATTTTGTTCCACAACTGTTTCTTCCAATTAGACCCTAAGACGCATCCCGTGTGCTTTTGTTGAATTTATGGTAGCGCCACTTGACGATTGGCGTGCTGTTTACTCACGGAAATGCTCTCTTCACAGCCAGTCAGAATGCGCATTTTTTTAGCGTAGCTATTAACTCTTTTGCCTTATTTCCTTTCCGTAAATAAACTGCCACCGCTCATTTTACACCGCCTTTTCATTTTTGTATTCAACGAAGAGAATGTGGTCGATGGCTGGAAACGTACTAAAACAACGCCAGTATATTCACAAACATTTATCGCTAACATCCTGCAAATTAGCAGGTTGTAACGCTCCACATTCAAACACTTCACACTAGCCCAATGCTGGAAACATTTGAGGCAAAATGGTGGAATATTTGATCAAATATAACATACTGCGTATATCTCAATATGGTTTTCCGCACAAATTTGTTTTGGCTTACTAACTTATTTTGAACTGACGTAGCCGCTAATATGTTCGACACTTGGGATCCTGTGCATGCTATTCAAAAATAATTTCTTAAACGGTAGCTAGCAATATTGAGCATGGTATCATTGGTTAAGGACTAGCATCGACTGAGTAATAGCAAGGAAAATGACGGGAGCAACATCCCTGGTTGGGGGGGGGGGGGATTTGGGGGGGCGTGGGGGGGCATAGTGATAGTGCTGATGACATAATGATTTAAAGATTGTTGAAGACGTTAGGCTTCACTCTGGACTGAACGTCAAATACAGTTTCATAACTTACAACAAAGCTTGAACAGCAAATACGTTTGGGGAATGGTTGGCATAAGAAATTTAATCTGCAGAAATGTAAATTACTACGTATAGGTCTATAGGTAAGATAAACGGACGGTTTGGACATTAAATGTGTAGTAGTTTTCACGATAAGGTGTAAGAGGAACGTGTTTAGGTGTCATAATTGATCAATCTTTCAAACCAGATCAAAAACGCCGATCAGCAGCTGCAAAGCCCTGTCACGTCCCGTCTTGGAAACGACTTGTCGGAGAATGTGACAGGGCCGGGTGAGGAATTCCCGAATCATAAATTGATTTTCGATGCAGCTCATATACTAGACAATCATATATAACGCTAAATTGCTACATACCGCGCATCTGGTCAAATATCTACTTAAGCTAATAGGTCCCATATAAGGTTGCAGACTTCGTCAAGGTTGCCGCTTTCTGTTGCAGTTTACACTGTTTCAGCTCGCATGTAATGAGCTATAATCTGAATTTCGAGATAAATAGAGTATTATCAATAAGAAATATCGCAAATTAATATCCAAATTAGGTCACAGTGCTACTCCTCGCGGTAGCTGCAAGTATGGTCCAATGAAAAAAAACACACCATCGTTCAGTTATATAAATGAAGACCGTGACGAGAGCAAATTACCGGGACATATTATCGAGTTGATCTACACTCCACATCCATTTAGCGATGCGCGTTTCGCCGACTGGTCAATGTTTGACCAGTTGACTTCACACATTAATTGTTATGAACTGAATGATAAGCAGCCCAACGACCAACAACAGATTTTCAGTGTGTTCTGTTCTGGCTGACGTGTACTCAAGGACGGTTTGAATGAGCATGTATTACTATTAGAGTCAAAGACGGGGGTAAATTGTCCACTTTAACTTATTTATCCGACGCATTTGATTCACTGTTTTTAATACAAAAGGTTTATTACCTCTTTGTTTTAATGTTTAAAGGAATTAATTTATAGGACACTCCCTAAATTTCAAAACACCCACTTTTTATTAGTGATTTTACCTTATTCTTAGCCTGAAAACACTGAAATGGTCTTCAATATTTCTCCTTACTTAAACTGGTAAGAAACAAAGTAACGGATATTTTATCGAACTATTCAATACAGTGCTAAGCTCTATCTAGCATTTATAATTAAGGCATAGTAGCCATGCCTTAAACATCACATAAATATATGAGAAAAGGCTCAAAGTTGAGATGCAACGCTCACTGACTGTATGTCTTAATTGAGTTAGGAGCAAATATTGCATTTATTGCGACTGATATCTTGTTAAACATGCCATATCGTAACAAAGTATCCCATTCTTTTTTTTATATTCGCATCCATACACCTTAAGTCCATGGCAAGGCTATCCTCTTGATTGGAGCTGTGACCCAATGGAGCTTACTAGACAAAATAGTCAAAGTCTGCTTACTGAACCATTTATGAAACCACCTGTTATAAAGAAAAATAGACACACCAAATCCGGCTGTGATATTGGCTGCATATTTCAACAGTCATACTAGTGTGTTAATTTTGAATTATTCAATTGTATGTTGTATCAATGTGTAGTCGATGCTCAATTAATTGTAGTCAACATTATCGACCAATGGTTGTTCACAGTTGGATCCTTATCTTAAAAACCACCCGTTTAAATTATTTTTAATTCAACTCTAATTTATCTATATTTTCTTGGCATAGATTTCGTTCATAATAAGTGTACACCATCCGTAGATCATTCGAGCAATCAATTCAAAGCTGAGGGATGATTCCTTGAATGACCTTATTCACACGCACAAGTGTCACATGTCTAGGACTAGGTTACTTAAAGCAGGATACAATTGTATTAGTTTGTGAAGAGCTGAATAGCAAAATGACGTGCAAATACCTGCACTGACATACAATAATGTTGTTACAATAGCATGTGTAACAAGAAAACTTAATGTGAAAAAGATGGGATGGCATTGAAAACACAGAAGCTAGGCATTATGTTCTGACACTAGATTATTGTGGGGCGGCGTGCGCGGACCCCCAGGAATAGTACAGTTCGTATTGACCCCTTTGAAATTTAAATTTGCAGGGGAGGTTGATAAATGAGTCGTGGTGTTTTGCTTTGTCAGAAAGGAAGGGTGAATGTGCTAGGACGGATATTGGGCTTTTCCATTAGTCTGTAGATGTTATGACGTAGTCAGGGATGTCGTCAGATGCTAACTGTGTTGCCCTGCCTATGCGGAAAGAGTGTGTGTTGTACTGTGATGTTGGGAATTGTTGTAGGTAAGAGGTGAATAGGTGTCTATTGCAAGGTTTAAAGCTGTGATCGAGAAATATAAGGTGTGGGGAAATTTCTCTTAAGTGGAGTTATTTCCGTAGATCGACAACTGTAGAGTTAGAGGAGTTTTCTACTGGTTCCAAGAACATTTTAGGACAGGGCTTGGTTGTTATGTTTGTAGGAGGTGAACTAGAAGAATTTGTGATGCGCAAAGTTTTAAGATGGAGTATGTGGGTTGCGTCATTAGAGTAGACGACCTCGCCTACTCAGAGACAAGCCTATTAACAGCGTAAGAAGAGCGCCTTTAGCATGTGGTGAGTATATGTAAATAAGGTGCAAAATTGTATCGTGTCAATCAACTGGTGGAGGAGAGTCTTGGTGATAGGAAGGAGTTTGAAATTAAGAGATGCAAGTTGAGAGATGAGGATACCAATCAAGAGTTTACATTCATAGGTGGGCAGTTGTGTCTGGAAACGTTTCTTAATCTGTGGATGAAGAATAATGAGGAGATATAGGGTGCGTACGGTGGAATATTTAAGTCCTTGACTGTAGAGGTGGACAATGAACAGAGCTACAGAAATGGTGTCTGATGACAGGGCAGAGCTGTGGTGTATTGCATTGCAGAAGGTAGTGAAGGTATTCCAGTGGTGCAAATAAGAACGGCTTGTTGAAGGTTTTAGGGATTTCTGAAGTAGGTGTGGTTTAGTAGTTTTCTGGTAAGAGGTGTGAAGGGGTAGTTGTTGTCAAGGGCCGCATCCCATAACGTGTTAAAACGCTGAGATCCACCTGAAACCGAGAAATAGATCACTAAAATCATTGCATGATCTTGGAGATGCCAATAACAGTACAAAATTGCAACTGCCGTGCAGACAATTGTAAGATAGGCAACTTGCGTGCTGATAATTGTCAGATTGGTAACCGCAGGCCAATAATATGAAATGGGCAACTACCGTGCCGATAATATGAAATGGGCAACTGCTATGCCGGTAATTGTGAAAAAGGCAACTGCCTTGACGATAATAGTAAAACATGACATGCCGTGCTATAATGGTAACATAGGCAACTGCCATGTCAATAATAAGATGGGCAGCTGCAGTGCAAATAACAGTAAGATTGCAATTGCCTTGCCACTGATGGTAAAATGGGCAACTGCCGCGCCAATAATGGTAAGATGGGCAACTGCCGTGCCAATAGTAAAATAGGCAACTGCAGTGCCAATTAAAGTGAAATTGGCAACTGCCGTGCCAATAAAGTAAGATGTGCAAAGTAAGATTAGCAACTGCCGTGCCAAAAATGGCAGGGTATGCACCTGTCATGTTATACAATCTACCAAGCCAAAGATAAACGGTGCTGACAACATAAATACAAGTACAACAGAGAAACGAACAGATGAAAATTGCAGGTTTGTTGATGAGATGTCAAGGAAAGTGTGAATCAGGTGAGCCAGTCTCAGGAGATATGTGAGACACAGAGGCCTAGAAAATTCATAGCTAATATGTTCGACACTTGGGATCCTGTGCATGCTATTCAAAAATAATTTCTTAAACGGTAGCTAGCAATATTGAGCATGGTATCATTGGTTAAGGACTTGCATCGACTGAGTAATAGCAAGGAAAATGACGGGAGCAACATCCCTGGTTGGGGGGGATTTGGGGGGGGGGCGGGGGCATAGTGATAGTGCTGATGACATAATGATTTAAAGATTGTTGAAGACGTTAGGCTTCACTCTGGACTGAACGTCAAATACAGTTTCATAACTTACAACAAAGCTTGAACAGCAAATACGTTTGGGGAATGGTTGGCATAAGAAATTTAATCTGCAGAAATGTAAATTACTACGTATAGGTCTATAGGTAAGATAAACGGACGGTTTGGACATTAAATGTGTAGTAGTTTTCACGATAAGGTGTAAGAGGAACGTGTTTAGGTGTCATAATTGATCAATCTTTCAAACCAGATCAAAAACGCCGATCAGCAGCTGCAAAGCCCTGTCACGTCCCGTCTTGGAAACGACCGGTCGGAGAATGTGACAGGGCCGGGTGAGGAATTCCCGAATCATAAATTGATTTTCGATGCAGCTCATATACTAGACAATCATATATAACGCTAAATTGCTACATACCGCGCATCTGGTCAAATATCTACTTAAGCTAATAGGTCCCATATAAGGTTGCAGACTTCGTCAAGGTTGCCGCTTTCTGTTGCAGTTTACACTGTTTCAGCTCGCATGTAATGAGCTATAATCTGAATTTCGAGATAAATAGAGTATTATCAATAAGAAATATCGCAAATTAATATCCAAATTAGGTCACAGTGCTACTCCTCGCGGTAGCTGCAAGTATGGTCCAATGAAAAAAAACACACCATCGTTCAGTTATATAAATGAAGACCGTGACGAGAGCAAATTACCGGGACATATTATCGAGTTGATCTACACTCCACATCCATTTAGCGATGCGCGTTTCGCCGACTGGTCAATGTTTGACCAGTTGACTTCACACATTAATTGTTATGAACTGAATGATAAGCAGCCCAACGACCAACAACAGATTTTCAGTGTGTTCTGTTCTGGCTGACGTGTACTCAAGGACGGTTTGAATGAGCATGTATTACTATTAGAGTCAAAGACGGGGGCAAATTGTCCACTTTAACTTATTTATCCGACGCATTTGATTCACTGTTTTTAATACAAAAGGTTTATTACCTCTTTGTTTTAATGTTTAAAGGAATTAATTTATAGGACACTCCCTAAATTTCAAAACACCCACTTTTTATTAGTGATTTTACCTTATTCTTAGCCTGAAAACACTGAAATGGTCTTCAATATTTCTCCTTACTTAAACTGGTAAGAAACAAAGTAACGGATATTTTATCGAACTATTCAATACAGTGCTAAGCTCTATCTAGCATTTATAATTAAGGCATAGTAGCCATGCCTTAAACATCACATAAATATATGAGAAAAGGCTCAAAGTTGAGATGCAACGCTCACTGACTGTATGTCTTAATTGAGTTAGGAGCAAATATTGCATTTATTGCGACTGATATCTTGTTAAACATGCCATATCGTAACAAAGTATCCCATTCTTTTTTTTATATTCGCATCCATACACCTTAAGTCCATGGCAAGGCTATCCTCTTGATTGGAGCTGTGACCCAATGGAGCTTACTAGACAAAATAGTCAAAGTCTGCTTACTGAACCATTTATGAAACCACCTGTTATAAAGAAAAATAGACACACCAAATCCGGCTGTGATATTGGCTGCATATTTCAACAGTCATACTAGTGTGTTAATTTTGAATTATTCAATTGTATGTTGTATCAATGTGTAGTCGATGCTCAATTAATTGTAGTCAACATTATCGACCAATGGTTGTTCACAGTTGGATCCTTATCTTAAAAACCACCCGTTTAAATTATTTTTAATTCAACTCTAATTTATCTATATTTTCTTGGCATAGATTTCGTTCATAATAAGTGTACACCATCCGTAGATCATTCGAGCAATCAATTCAAAGCTGAGGGATGATTCCTTGAATGACCTTATTCACACGCACAAGTGTCACATGTCTAGGACTAGGTTACTTAAAGCAGGATACAATTGTATTAGTTTGTGAAGAGCTGAATAGCAAAATGACGTGCAAATACCTGCACTGACATACAATAATGTTGTTACAATAGCATGTGTAACAAGAAAACTTAATGTGAAAAAGATGGGATGGCATTGAAAACACAGAAGCTAGGCATTATGTTCTGACACTAGATTATTGTGGGGCGGCGTGCGCGGACCCCCAGGAATAGTACAGTTCGTATTGACCCCTTTGAAATTTAAATTTGCAGGGGAGGTTGATAAATGAGTCGTGGTGTTTTGCTTTGTCAGAAAGGAAGGGTGAATGTGCTAGGACGGATATTGGGCTTTTCCATTAGTCTGTAGATGTTATGACGTAGTCAGGGATGTCGTCAGATGCTAACTGTGTTGCCCTTCCTATGCGGAAAGAGTGTGTGTTGTACTGTGATGTTGGGAATTGTTGTAGGTAAGAGGTGAATAGGTGTCTATTGCAAGGTTTAAAGCTGTGATCGAGAAATATAAGGTGTGGGGAAATTTCTCTTAAGTGGAGTTATTTCCGTAGATCGACAACTGTAGAGTTAGAGGAGTTTTCTACTGGTTCCAAGAACATTTTAGGACAGGCTTGGTTGTTATGTTTGTAGGAGGTGAACTAGAAGAATTTGTGATGCGCAAAGTTTTAAGATGGAGTATGTGGGTTGCGTCATTAGAGTAGACGACCTCGCCTACTCAGAGACAAGCCTATTAACAGCGTAAGAAGAGCGCCTTTAGCATGTGGTGAGTATATGTAAATAAGGTGCAAAATTGTATCGTGTCAATCAACTGGTGGAGGAGAGTCTTGGTGATAGGAAGGAGTTTGAAATTAAGAGATGCAAGTTGAGAGATGAGGATACCAATCAAGAGTTTACATTCATAGGTGGGCAGTTGTGTCTGGAACGTTTCTTAATCTGTGGATGAAGAATAATGAGGAGATATAGGTGCGTACGGTGGAATATTTAAGTCCTTGACTGTAGAGGTGGACAATGAACAGAGCTACAGAAATGGTGTCTGATGACAGGGCAGAGCTGTGGTGTATTGCATTGCAGAAGGTAGTGAAGGTATATTCCAGTGGTGCAAATAAGAACGGCTTGTTGAAGGTTTTAGGGATTTCTGAAGTAGGTGTGGTTTAGTAGTTTTCTGGTAAGAGGTGTGAAGGGGTAGTTGTTGTCAAGGGCCGCATCCCATAACGTGTTAAAACGCTGAGATCCACCTGAAACCGAGAAATAGATCACTAAAATCATTGCATGATCTTGGAGATGCCAATAACAGTACAAAATTGCAACTGCCGTGCAGACAATTGTAAGATAGGCAACTTGCGTGCTGATAATTGTCAGATTGGTAACCGCAGGCCAATAATATGAAATGGGCAACTACCGTGCCGATAATATGAAATGGGCAACTGCTATGCCGGTAATTGTGAAAAAGGCAACTGCCTTGACGATAATAGTAAAACATGACATGCCGTGCTATAATGGTAACATAGGCAACTGCCATGTCAATAATAAGATGGGCAGCTGCAGTGCAAATAACAGTAAGATTGCAATTGCCTTGCCACTGATGGTAAAATGGGCAACTGCCGCGCCAATAATGGTAAGATGGGCAACTGCCGTGCCAATAGTAAAATAGGCAACTGCAGTGCCAATTAAAGTGAAATTGGCAACTGCCGTGCCAATAAAGTAAGATGTGCAAAGTAAGATTAGCAACTGCCGTGCCAAAAATGGCAGGGTATGCACCTGTCATGTTATACAATCTACCAAGCCAAAGATAAACGGTGCTGACAACATAAATACAAGTACAACAGAGAAACGAACAGATGAAAATTGCAGGTTTGTTGATGAGATGTCAAGGAAAGTGTGAATCAGGTGAGCCAGTCTCAGGAGATATGTGAGACACAGAGGCCTAGAAAATTCATAGCTAATATGTTCGACACTTGGGATCCTGTGCATGCTATTCAAAAATAATTTCTTAAACGGTAGCTAGCAATATTGAGCATGGTATCATTGGTTAAGGACTTGCATCGACTGAGTAATAGCAAGGAAAATGACGGGAGCAACATCCCTGGTTGGGGGGGATTTGGGGGGGCGTGGGGGCATAGTGATAGTGCTGATGACATAATGATTTAAAGATTGTTGAAGACGTTAGGCTTCACTCTGGACTGAACGTCAAATACAGTTTCATAACTTACAACAAAGCTTGAACAGCAAATACGTTTGGGGAATGGTTGGCATAAGAAATTTAATCTGCAGAAATGTAAATTACTACGTATAGGTCTATAGGTAAGATAAACGGACGGTTTGGACATTAAATGTGTAGTAGTTTTCACGATAAGGTGTAAGAGGAACGTGTTTAGGTGTCATAATTGATCAATCTTTCAAACCAGATCAAAAACGCCGATCAGCAGCTGCAAAGCCCTGTCACGTCCCGTCTTGGAAACGACCGGTCGGAGAATGTGACAGGGCCGGGTGAGGAATTCCCGAATCATAAATTGATTTTCGATGCAGCTCATATACTAGACAATCATATATAACGCTAAATTGCTACATACCGCGCATCTGGTCAAATATCTACTTAAGCTAATAGGTCCCATATAAGGTTGCAGACTTCGTCAAGGTTGCCGCTTTCTGTTGCAGTTTACACTGTTTCAGCTCGCATGTAATGAGCTATAATCTGAATTTCGAGATAAATAGAGTATTATCAATAAGAAATATCGCAAATTAATATCCAAATTAGGTCACAGTGCTACTCCTCGCGGTAGCTGCAAGTATGGTCCAATGAAAAAAAACACACCATCGTTCAGTTATATAAATGAAGACCGTGACGAGAGCAAATTACCGGGACATATTATCGAGTTGATCTACACTCCACATCCATTTAGCGATGCGCGTTTCGCCGACTGGTCAATGTTTGACCAGTTGACTTCACACATTAATTGTTATGAACTGAATGATAAGCAGCCCAACGACCAACAACAGATTTTCAGTGTGTTCTGTTCTGGCTGACGTGTACTCAAGGACGGTTTGAATGAGCATGTATTACTATTAGAGTCAAAGACGGGGGCAAATTGTCCACTTTAACTTATTTATCCGACGCATTTGATTCACTGTTTTTAATACAAAAGGTTTATTACCTCTTTGTTTTAATGTTTAAAGGAATTAATTTATAGGACACTCCCTAAATTTCAAAACACCCACTTTTTTATTAGTGATTTTACCTTATTCTTAGCCTGAAAACACTGAAATGGTCTTCAATATTTCTCCTTACTTAAACTGGTAAGAAACAAAGTAACGGATATTTTATCGAACTATTCAATACAGTGCTAAGCTCTATCTAGCATTTATAATTAAGGCATAGTAGCCATGCCTTAAACATCACATAAATATATGAGAAAAGGCTCAAAGTTGAGATGCAACGCTCACTGACTGTATGTCTTAATTGAGTTAGGAGCAAATATTGCATTTATTGCGACTGATATCTTGTTAAACATGCCATATCGTAACAAAGTATCCCATTCTTTTTTTTATATTCGCATCCATACACCTTAAGTCCATGGCAAGGCTATCCTCTTGATTGGAGCTGTGACCCAATGGAGCTTACTAGACAAAATAGTCAAAGTCTGCTTACTGAACCATTTATGAAACCACCTGTTATAAAGAAAAATAGACACACCAAATCCGGCTGTGATATTGGCTGCATATTTCAACAGTCATACTAGTGTGTTAATTTTGAATTATTCAATTGTATGTTGTATCAATGTGTAGTCGATGCTCAATTAATTGTAGTCAACATTATCGACCAATGGTTGTTCACAGTTGGATCCTTATCTTAAAAACCACCCGTTTAAATTATTTTTAATTCAACTCTAATTTATCTATATTTTCTTGGCATAGATTTCGTTCATAATAAGTGTACACCATCCGTAGATCATTCGAGCAATCAATTCAAAGCTGAGGGATGATTCCTTGAATGACCTTATTCACACGCACAAGTGTCACATGTCTAGGACTAGGTTACTTAAAGCAGGATACAATTGTATTAGTTTGTGAAGAGCTGAATAGCAAAATGACGTGCAAATACCTGCACTGACATACAATAATGTTGTTACAATAGCATGTGTAACAAGAAAACTTAATGTGAAAAAGATGGGATGGCATTGAAAACACAGAAGCTAGGCATTATGTTCTGACACTAGATTATTGTGGGGCGGCGTGCGCGGACCCCCGGGAATAGTACAGTTCGTATTGACCCCTTTGAAATTTAAATTTGCAGGGGAGGTTGATAAATGAGTCGTGGTGTTTTGCTTTGTCAGAAAGGAAGGGTGAATGTGCTAGGACGGATATTGGGCTTTTCCATTAGTCTGTAGATGTTATGACGTAGTCAGGGATGTCGTCAGATGCTAACTGTGTTGCCCTTCCTATGCGGAAAGAGTGTGTGTTGTACTGTGATGTTGGGAATTGTTGTAGGTAAGAGGTGAATAGGTGTCTATTGCAAGGTTTAAAGCTGTGATCGAGAAATATAAGGTGTGGGGAAATTTCTCTTAAGTGGAGTTATTTCCGTAGATCGACAACTGTAGAGTTAGAGGAGTTTTCTACTGGTTCCAAGAACATTTTAGGACAGGCTTGGTTGTTATGTTTGTAGGAGGTGAACTAGAAGAATTTGTGATGCGCAAAGTTTTAAGATGGAGTATGTGGGTTGCGTCATTAGAGTAGACGACCTCGCCTACTCAGAGACAAGCCTATTAACAGCGTAAGAAGAGCGCCTTTAGCATGTGGTGAGTATATGTAAATAAGGTGCAAAATTGTATCGTGTCAATCAACTGGTGGAGGAGAGTCTTGGTGATAGGAAGGAGTTTGAAATTAAGAGATGCAAGTTGAGAGATGAGGATACCAATCAAGAGTTTACATTCATAGGTGGGCAGTTGTGTCTGGAACGTTTCTTAATCTGTGGATGAAGAATAATGAGGAGATATAGGTGCGTACGGTGGAATATTTAAGTCCTTGACTGTAGAGGTGGACAATGAACAGAGCTACAGAAATGGTGTCTGATGACAGGGCAGAGCTGTGGTGTATTGCATTGCAGAAGGTAGTGAAGGTATTCCAGTGGTGCAAATAAGAACGGCTTGTTGAAGGTTTTAGGGATTTCTGAAGTAGGTGTGGTTTAGTAGTTTTCTGGTAAGAGGTGTGAAGGGGTAGTTGTTGTCAAGGGCCGCATCCCATAACGTGTTAAAACGCTGAGATCCACCTGAAACCGAGAAATAGATCACTAAAATCATTGCATGATCTTGGAGATGCCAATAACAGTACAAAATTGCAACTGCCGTGCAGACAATTGTAAGATAGGCAACTTGCGTGCTGATAATTGTCAGATTGGTAACCGCAGGCCAATAATATGAAATGGGCAACTACCGTGCCGATAATATGAAATGGGCAACTGCTATGCCGGTAATTGTGAAAAAGGCAACTGCCTTGACGATAATAGTAAAACATGACATGCCGTGCTATAATGGTAACATAGGCAACTGCCATGTCAATAATAAGATGGGCAGCTGCAGTGCAAATAACAGTAAGATTGCAATTGCCTTGCCACTGATGGTAAAATGGGCAACTGCCGCGCCAATAATGGTAAGATGGGCAACTGCCGTGCCAATAGTAAAATAGGCAACTGCAGTGCCAATTAAAGTGAAATTGGCAACTGCCGTGCCAATAAAGTAAGATGTGCAAAGTAAGATTAGCAACTGCCGTGCCAAAAATGGCAGGGGTATGCACCTGTCATGTTATACAATCTACCAAGCCAAAGATAAACGGTGCTGACAACATAAATACAAGTACAACAGAGAAACGAACTGATGAAAATTGCAGGTTTGTTGATGAGATGTCAAGGAAAGTGTGAATCAGGTGAGCCAGTCTCAGGAGATATGTGAGACACAGAGGCCTAGAAAATTCATAGCTAATATGTTCGACACTTGGGATCCTGTGCATGCTATTCAAAAATAATTTCTTAAACGGTAGCTAGCAATATTGAGCATGGTATCATTGGTTAAGGACTTGCATCGACTGAGTAATAGCAAGGGAAAATGACGGGAGCAACATCCCTGGTTGGGGGGGATTTGGGGGGGCGTGGGGGCATAGTGATAGTGCTGATGACATAATGATTTAAAGATTGTTGAAGACGTTAGGCTTCACTCTGGACTGAACGTCAAATACAGTTTCATAACTTACAACAAAGCTTGAACAGCAAATACGTTTGGGGAATGGTTGGCATAAGAAATTTAATCTGCAGAAATGTAAATTACTACGTATAGGTCTATAGGTAAGATAAACGGACGGTTTGGACATTAAATGTGTAGTAGTTTTCACGATAAGGTGTAAGAGGAACGTGTTTAGGTGTCATAATTGATCAATCTTTCAAACCAGATCAAAAACGCCGATCAGCAGCTGCAAAGCCCTGTCACGTCCCGTCTTGGAAACGACCGGTCGGAGAATGTGACAGGGCCGGGTGAGGAATTCCCGAATCATAAATTGATTTTCGATGCAGCTCATATACTAGACAATCATATATAACGCTAAATTGCTACATACCGCGCATCTGGTCAAATATCTACTTAAGCTAATAGGTCCCATATAAGGTTGCAGACTTCGTCAAGGTTGCCGCTTTCTGTTGCAGTTTACACTGTTTCAGCTCGCATGTAATGAGCTATAATCTGAATTTCGAGATAAATAGAGTATTATCAATAAGAAATATCGCAAATTAATATCCAAATTAGGTCACAGTGCTACTCCTCGCGGTAGCTGCAAGTATGGTCCAATGAAAAAAAAAACACACCATCGTTCAGTTATATAAATGAAGACCGTGACGAGAGCAAATTACCGGGACATATTATCGAGTTGATCTACACTCCACATCCATTTAGCGATGCGCGTTTCGCCGACTGGTCAATGTTTGACCAGTTGACTTCACACATTAATTGTTATGAACTGAATGATAAGCAGCCCAACGACCAACAACAGATTTTCAGTGTGTTCTGTTCTGGCTGACGTGTACTCAAGGACGGTTTGAATGAGCATGTATTACTATTAGAGTCAAAGACGGGGGCAAATTGTCCACTTTAACTTATTTATCCGACGCATTTGATTCACTGTTTTTAATACAAAAGGTTTATTACCTCTTTGTTTTAATGTTTAAAGGAATTAATTTATAGGACACTCCCTAAATTTCAAAACACCCACTTTTTATTAGTGATTTTACCTTATTCTTAGCCTGAAAACACTGAAATGGTCTTCAATATTTCTCCTTACTTAAACTGGTAAGAAACAAAGTAACGGATATTTTATCGAACTATTCAATACAGTGCTAAGCTCTATCTAGCATTTATAATTAAGGCATAGTAGCCATGCCTTAAACATCACATAAATATATGAGAAAAGGCTCAAAGTTGAGATGCAACGCTCACTGACTGTATGTCTTAATTGAGTTAGGAGCAAATATTGCATTTATTGCGACTGATATCTTGTTAAACATGCCATATCGTAACAAAGTATCCCATTCTTTTTTTTATATTCGCATCCATACACCTTTAAGTCCATGGCAAGGCTATCCTCTTGATTGGAGCTGTGACCCAATGGAGCTTACTAGACAAAATAGTCAAAGTCTGCTTACTGAACCATTTATGAAACCACCTGTTATAAAGAAAAATAGACACACCAAATCCGGCTGTGATATTGGCTGCATATTTCAACAGTCATACTAGTGTGTTAATTTTGAATTATTCAATTGTATGTTGTATCAATGTGTAGTCGATGCTCAATTAATTGTAGTCAACATTATCGACCAATGGTTGTTCACAGTTGGATCCTTATCTTAAAAACCACCCGTTTAAATTATTTTTAATTCAACTCTAATTTATCTATATTTTCTTGGCATAGATTTCGTTCATAATAAGTGTACACCATCCGTAGATCATTCGAGCAATCAATTCAAAGCTGAGGGATGATTCCTTGAATGACCTTATTCACACGCACAAGTGTCACATGTCTAGGACTAGGTTACTTAAAGCAGGATACAATTGTATTAGTTTGTGAAGAGCTGAATAGCAAAATGACGTGCAAATACCTGCACTGACATACAATAATGTTGTTACAATAGCATGTGTAACAAGAAAACTTAATGTGAAAAAGATGGGATGGCATTGAAAACACAGAAGCTAGGCATTATGTTCTGACACTAGATTATTGTGGGGCGGCGTGCGCGGACCCCCGGGAATAGTACAGTTCGTATTGACCCCTTTGAAATTTAAATTTGCAGGGGAGGTTGATAAATGAGTCGTGGTGTTTTGCTTTGTCAGAAAGGAAGGGTGAATGTGCTAGGACGGATATTGGGCTTTTCCATTAGTCTGTAGATGTTATGACGTAGTCAGGGATGTCGTCAGATGCTAACTGTGTTGCCCTTCCTATGCGGAAAGAGTGTGTGTTGTACTGTGATGTTGGGAATTGTTGTAGGTAAGAGGTGAATAGGTGTCTATTGCAAGGTTTAAAGCTGTGATCGAGAAATATAAGGTGTGGGGAAATTTCTCTTAAGTGGAGTTATTTCCGTAGATCGACAACTGTAGAGTTAGAGGAGTTTTCTACTGGTTCCAAGAACATTTTAGGACAGGCTTGGTTGTTATGTTTGTAGGAGGTGAACTAGAAGAATTTGTGATGCGCAAAGTTTTAAGATGGAGTATGTGGGTTGCGTCATTAGAGTAGACGACCTCGCCTACTCAGAGACAAGCCTATTAACAGCGTAAGAAGAGCGCCTTTAGCATGTGGTGAGTATATGTAAATAAGGTGCAAAATTGTATCGTGTCAATCAACTGGTGGAGGAGAGTCTTGGTGATAGGAAGGAGTTTGAAATTAAGAGATGCAAGTTGAGAGATGAGGATACCAATCAAGAGTTTACATTCATAGGTGGGCAGTTGTGTCTGGAACGTTTCTTAATCTGTGGATGAAGAATAATGAGGAGATATAGGTGCGTACGGTGGAATATTTAAGTCCTTGACTGTAGAGGTGGACAATGAACAGAGCTACAGAAATGGTGTCTGATGACCTGTGCATGCTATTCAAAAATAATTTCTTAAACGCTAGCTAGCAATATTGAGCATGGTATCATTGGTTAAGGACTAGCATCGACTGAGTAATAGCAAGGAAAATGACGGGAGCAACATCCCTGGTTGGGGGGGGGGGATTTGGGGGGGCGTGGGGGCATATTGATAGTGCTGATGACATAATGATTTAAAGATTGTTGAAGACGTTAGGCTTCACTCTGGACTGAACGTCAAATACAGTTTCATAATTTACAACAAAGCTTGAACAGCAAATACGTTTGGGGAATGGTTGGCATAAGAAATTTAATCTGCAGAAATGTAAATTACTACGTATAGGTCTATAGGTAAGATAAACGGACGGTTTGGACATTAAATGTGTAGTAGTTTTCACGATAAGGTGTAAGAGGAACGTGTTTAGGTGTCATAATTGATCAATCTTTCAAACCAGATCAAAAACGCCGATCAGCAGCTGCAAAGCCCTGTCACGCCCCGTCTTGGAAACGGCAGGTCGGAGAATGTGACAGGGCCGGGTGAGGAATTCCCGAACCATAAATTGATTTTCGATGCAGCTCATATACTAGACAATCATATATAACGCTAAATTGCTACATACCGCGCATCTGGTCCAATATCTACTTAAGCTAATAGGTCCCATATAAGGTTGCAGACTTCGTCAAGGTTGCCGCTTTCTGTTGCAGTTTACACTGTTTCAGCTCGCATGTAATGAGCTATAATCTGAATTTCGAGATAAATAGAGTACTATCAATAAGAAATATCGCAAATTAATATCCAAATTAGGTCACAGTGCTACTCCTCGCGGTAGCTGCAAGTATGGTCCAATGAAAAAAAAACCACCATCGTTCAGTCATATAAATGCAGACCGTGACGAGAGCAAATTACCGGGACATATTATCGAGTTGATCTACACTCCACATCCATTTAGCGATGCGCGTTTCGCCGACTGGTCAATGTTTGACCAGTTGACTTCACACATTAATTGTTATGAACTGAATGATAAGCAGCCCAACGACCAACAACAGATTTTCAGTGTGTTCTGTTCTGGCTGACGTGGACTCAAGGACGGTTTGAATGAGCATGTATTACTATTAGAGTCAAAGACGGGGGTAAATTGTCCACTTTAACTTATTTAGCCGACGCATTTGATTCACTGTTTTTAATACAAAAGGTTTATTACCTCTTTGTTTTAATGTTTAAAGGAATTAATTTATAGGACACTCCCTAAATTTCAAAACACCCTCTTTTTATTAGTGATTTTACCTTATTCTTAGCCTGAAAACACTGAAATGGTCTTCAATATTTCTCCTTACTTAAACTGGTAAGAAACAAAGTAACGGATATTTTATCGAACTATTCAATACAGTGCTAAGCTCTATCTAGCATTTATAATTAAGGCATAGTAGCCATGCCTTAAACATCACATAAATATATGAGAAAAGGCTCAAAGTTGAGATGCAACGCTCACTGACTGTATGTCTTAATTGAGTTAGGAGCAAATATTGCATTTATTGCGACTGATATCTTGTTAAACATGCCATATCGTAAAAGTATCCCATTCTTTTTTTTATATTCGCATCCATACACCTTAAGTCCATGGCAAGGCTATCCTCTTGATTGGAGCTGTGACCCAATGGAGCTTACTAGACAAAATAGTCAAAGTCTGCTTACTGAACCATTTATGAAACCACCTGTTATAAAGAAAAATAGACACACCAAATCCGGCTGTGATATTGGCTGCATATTTCAACAGTCATACTAGTGTGTTAATTTTGAATTATTCAATTGTATGTTGTATCAATGTGTAGTCGATGCTCAATTAATTGTAGTCAACATTATCGACCAATGGTTGTTCACAGTTGGATCCTTATCTTAAAAACCACCCGTTTAAATTATTTTTAATTCAACTCTAATTTATCTATATTTTCTTGGCATAGATTTCGTTCATAATAAGTGTACACCATCCGTAGATCATTCGAGCAATCAATTCAAAGCTGAGGGATGATTCCTTGAATGACCTTATTCACACGCACAAGTGTCACATGTCTAGGACTAGGTTACTTAAAGCAGGATACAATTGTATTAGTTTGTGAAGAGCTGAATAGCAAAATGACGTGCAAATACCTGCACTGACATACAATAATGTTGTTACAATAGCATGTGTAACAAGAAAACTTAATTTGAAAAAGATGGGATGGCATTGAAAACACAGAAGCTAGGCATTATGCTCTGACACTAGATTATTGTGGGGCGGCGTGCGCGGACCCCCAGGAATAGTACAGTTCGTATTGACCCCTTTGAAATTTAAATTTGCAGGGGAGGTTGATAAATGAGTCGTGGTGTTTTGCTTTGTCAGAAAGGAAGGGTGAATGTGCTAGGACGGATATGGGGCTTTTCCATTAGTCTGTAGATGTTATGACGTAGTCAGGGATGTCGTCAGATGCTAACTGTGTTGCCCTGCCTATGCGGAAAGAGTGTGTGTTGTACTGTGATGTTGGGAATTGTTGTAGGTAAGAGGTGAATAGGTGTCTATTGCAAGGTTTAAAGCTGTGATCGAGAAATATAAGGTGTGGGGAAATTTCTCTTAAGTGGAGTTATTTCCGTAGATCGACAACTGTACAGTTAGAGGAGTTTTCTACTGGTTCCAAGAACATTTTAGGACAGGCTTGGTTGTTATGTTTGTAGGAGGTGAACTAGAAGAATTTGTGATGCGCAAAGTTTTAAGATGGAGTATGTGGGTTGCGTCATTAGAGTAGACGACCTCGCCTACTCAGAGACAAGCCTATTAACAGCGTAAGAAGAGCGCCTTTAGCATGTGGTGAGTATATGTAAATAAGGTGCAAAATTGTATCGTGTCAATCAACTGGTGGAGGAGAGTCTTGGTGATAGGAAGGAGTTTGAAATTAAGAGATGCAAGTTGAGAGATGAGGATACCAATCAAGAGTTTACATTCATAGGTGGGCAGTTGTGTCTGGAACGTTTCTTAATCTGTGGATGAAGAATAATGAGGAGATATAGGTGCGTACGGTGGAATATTTAAGTCCTTGACTGTAGAGGTGGACAATGAACAGAGCTACAGAAATGGTGTCTGATGACAGGGCAGAGCTGTGGTGTATTGCATTGCAGAAGGTAGTGAAGGTATTCCAGTGGTGCAAATAAGAACGGCTTGTTGAAGGTTTTAGGGATTTCTGAAGTAGGTGTGGTTTAGTAGTTTTCTGGTAAGAGGTGTGGAGGGGTAGTTGTTGTCAAGGGCCGCATCCCATAACGTGTTAAAACGCTGAGATCCACCTGAAACCGAGAAATAGATCACTAAAATCATTGCATGATCTTGGAGATGCCAATAACAGTACAAAATTGCAACTGCCGTGCAGACAATTGTAAGATAGGCAACTTGCGTG
>CM067346.1:29044518-29367018 GCA_034190875.2 Urechis unicinctus
TCTATAGTCATCGAAATATTATCGTCTTAATAACTCTGATATTACACCTTGCCCTTGTTCATTTAGGAAACATACACAAATGGGCGTTCACTCCCCGTGGTTGTGCACTTCAATGGGTGGCCCCACAGCACCACTCGTTCATTAAACCGGCTGTAGTCTCGATTGACATAGACAAGCCATACCCAGCTGCCTTCTTCAGACAAGGTACCCGAGACGACACAACGTATGCTTCTATTCCGGCTGCTATTGACTTCCTGGAGTGGATAGGTGGCAGACATATATATATATATATATATATATATATATATATATATATATATACCGAGATATATATATATATATATATATATATATATATATATATATATATATATATATATATATATATATATATATATATATATATATCTATATATATATATATATATATATACTCATAATTGTGCCACACTTATCGCGATATTGCATGCTGCTTATCTGTTTACAGGACGCTCAGCGTGCATACGCGGAGGACCTTTGGCGGGTTGGCTTGCCATTGTTGACTGAGGCGTGGGGTACAGCAGTGGCTGAGGCACCGGACGAAATGCAAGCGCCTTTAATGCGCCTTGTGCGACTGCCTCCTCTCAAAGACTATCCTCCCGTTCCGGTATTTATCTTTGATCATCATTTGATTGAATCATTTGCTGACCGAGAACAGTTTGTTATCCACTTTGCTAAAGTTAAAGTAAAATCGGCGAATTCAAAGGGGGTTAACGAGGTGCCCCCGCCCTACCCTTTTTGGGTAATATAAATGACATGGAGAAAAATGTGCTATTTTAATACATCATTATGCACAATAGTGGCCGTATTCAGAGGGGCAATATCCCCTTCAAAACAACCCAACCCCAACCGCCTACGGTTCTTCATGCCTCGCAGATCGTGATTGGCATTGTGGGCTTGCGACCCCGCCCCTTTTTTTCAGTGCTTTGATCCGCCCATCAATATTAATATATCCAGCTCTGCTCGGATGCTACATATGTTTTACCATTTTGTGTTCTTTCACAGACGAGTATCCGTCCAGTGTTAAATGTCTTATATGACAACTTCAAGATATGGTGCCCTCTTATGTGCAATGAGAACCAACTTTACCTTCGCATATCTGTCAACATATACGTCTGCGTTGAAGATTTTGAGAAGCTGAAAAACGCCATTCGAACCTTAATGGCATGAATCGTGCAATTTTTGTAAGCCTAACTACTAGTGTGGCTTAATTGTTACATTTTACCACATTTTCCAGTTGGCAAAGTTTCATACGATTAGGAGGGCTCACTCGCGCTTCCGTCCGACAAAATATGTGAACTCGCCACCCGTGTGCAGCACGCTGCTTATAACGTTTACTGCAAAAACCCCATGGTATTATCTGGTCATTTTGTTCCACAACTGTTTCTTCCAATTAGACCGTAAGACGCATCCCGTGTGCTTTTGTTGAATTTATGGTAGCGCCACTTGACGATTGGCGTGCTGTTCACTCACGGAAATGCGCTCTTCACAGCCGGTCAGAATGCGCATTTTTTTAGCGTAGCTATTAACTCTTTTGCCTTATTTCCTTTCCGTAAATAAACTGCCACCGCTCATTTTACACCGCCTTTTTTCATTTTTGTATTCAACGAAGAGAAATGTGGTCGATGGCTGGAAACGTACTAAAATAACGCCAGTATATTCACAAACATTTATCGCTAACATCCTGCAAATTAGCAGGTTGTAACGCTCCACATTCAAACACTTCACCCTAGCCCAATGCTGGAAACATTTGAGGCAAAATGGTGGAATATTTGATCAAATATAACATACTGAGTATATCTCAATATGGTTTTCCACACAAACTTGTTTTGGCTTACTAACTTATTTTGAACTCGCTGACGTAGCCATACACCTGGTACCGAATCATAAACTGATTTTCAGTGCAGCTCATATACTAGACAATCATATATAACGCTAAACAGGTAAGATTAACGGACGGTTTGGACAGTAAATGTGTGGTAGTTTTCACGATTGGGTGCAATAGGAACGTGTTTAGGTGTCATAATTGATCAATCTTTCAAACCAGATAAAAAACATAGAGCAGCAGCTGTAAAGCCCTGTCACGCCCCGTCTTGGAAACGGTCGCTCATAGAATGTGACGGGCCCGGTGAGGAATTCCCGACGGGACTTCGTTCATAAATAGCTTCATAAACGCCAATCGGAAGTTGATCAAATTGGGTTTTTTAGTTATTATAGTTTCTTATACACCTGGTACCGAATCATAAATTGATTTTCGGTGCAGCTCATATACTAGACAATCATATATAACGCTAAATTGCTACATACCGCGCATCTGATCCAATATCTACTTATGCTAATTAGATCTCATATAAGGTCGCAGACTTCGTCAAGGTTGGGCGAATCGATTGCTGCTTTCTGTTGCAGTTTACACTGTTTCAGTTCGCATGTAATGAGCTATAATGAATTTTGGGATAAATAGAGTACTATCAATAAGAAATATCGCAAATTAATATCCAAATTAGGTCACAGTGCTTCTCCTCGCGGTAGCTGCAAGTATGGTCCAATGAAAAAAAACCACCAGCGTTCAGTCATATAAATGCAGACCGTGACGAGAGCAAATTACCGGGACATATTATCGAGTTGATCTACACTCCACATCCATTTAGCGATGCGCGTTTCGCCGACTGGTCAAGGTTTGACCAGTTGACTTCACACATTAATTGTTATGAACTGAATGATAAGCAGCCCAACGACCAACAACAGATTTTCAATGTGTTCTGTTCTGGCAGACGTGGACTCAAGGACGGTTCGAATGAGCATGTATTACTATAAGAGTCAAAGACGGGGGTAAAATGCCCACTTTAACTTATTTAGACGACGCATTTGATTCACTGTTTTAAATACAAAAGATTTATTACCTGTTTGTTTTTATGTTTAAAGGAATTAATTTATAGGCCTAGCTCCTTAGCCCCTCCCCCACTCGTACTTAAAAGTGGAAACTCCCTAAATTTTAAAACTCCCACTTTTTATTAGTGATTTTACCCTATTCTTAGCCTGAAAACACAAAACAAGGTCTCCATTACAATTTCATTTTGGGGGAATTTCAAGAGTTTTTACGGTTAAGATCTCCTTACTTAAACTGGTAAGAAACAAAGTAAAAGGATCTTTTATCAAACTATTCAATACAGTGCTAAGCTATATCTAGCATATATAATCAAGTCATAGTAGCCATGCCTTAAACGTCACATTAATATATGTGAAAGGGCTCAAAGTTGAAATGCAAAGCTCATTGACTGTATGTCTTAATTGAGTTAGGAGCAAAGATTGTATTTATTGCGACTGATATCTTGTTAAACATGCCATATCGTAGTCTTTCTCATGCCTATAACAAAAGATCCCATGCTTTTTTCATATTCGCATCCATACACCTTGTAAAAGTCCATAGCAAAGCTATGCTCTTGATTGGAGCTGTGACCCTATGAAGCTTACTAGACAAAATAGTCAAAGTCTGCTTACTGAACCGTTTATGAAACCACCTGACCACTGTTATAAAGAAAAATAGACACACCAAATCCGGCTGTCATATTTGCTGCATTTTTCAACAGTCATACTAGTGTGTTAATTTTGAATTATTCCAGTTGTATGTTGTTCTGATGTGTAGTCGATGCTCAATTAATTGTAGCTAACATTATCGACCAGTGGTTGTTCACAGATTGATATTTATCTTAAAAACTACCCGTTTAAATTATTTTTAATTCAACTCCAATTTATCTATATTTTCTTGGCATAGATTTCGTTTCCAAAGTTCATAATAAGTGTACACCATCCGTAGATCATTCGAGCAATCAATTCAAAGCTGAGGGATGATTCCTTGAATTACCTTATTCACATGCACAAGTGTCACATGTCTAGGACTAGGTTACTTAAATCAGGATACAATTGTATTAGTTTGTGAAGAGCTGAATAGCAAAATGACGTGCAAATACCTGCACTGACATACAATAATGTTGTTACAATAGCATGTGTAACAAGAAAACTTAATGTGAAAAAGATGGGATGGCATTGAAAACACAGAAGCTAGGCAATATGCTCTGACACTAGATTATTGTGGGGCAGCGTGCGCGGACCCCCAGGAATAATACAGTTCGTATTGACCCCTTTGAAATTTAAATTTGCAGGGGAGGTTGATAAATGAGTCGTGGTATTTTGCTTTGTCAGAAAGGAAGGGTGAATGTGCTAGGACGGATATTGGGCTTTTTCATTAGTCTGTAGATGTTATGACGTAGTCAGGGATGTCGTCAGATGCTAACTGTGTTGCCCTGCCTATGCGGAAAGAGTGTGTGTTGTACTGTGATGTTGGGAATTGTTGTAGGTAAGAGGTGAATAGGTGTCTAGTGCAAGGTTTAAAGCTGTGATCGAGAAATATAAGGTGTGGGGAAATTTCTCTTAAGTGGAGTTATTTCCGTAGATCGACAACTGTACAGTTAGAGGAATTTTCTACTGGTTCCAAGAACATTTTTGGACTGGCTTGGTTGTTATGTTTGTAGGAGGTGAACTAGAAGAATTATTATGCGCAAAGTTTTAAGCGTAAGTATGAAGCGCATTAGAGTAGCATGTGGTGAGTATATGTAAATAAGGTGCAAAATTGTATCGTGTCAATCAAAATGGTGGAGGAGAGTCTTGGTGATAGGAAGGAGTTTGAAATTAAGAGATGCAAGTTGAGAGATGAGGATACCAATCAAGAGTTTACATTCATAGGTGGGCAGTTGTGTCTGGAACGTTTCTTAATCTGTGGATGAAGAATAATGAGGAGATAAAGGTGCGTACAGTGCAATATTTAAGTCCTTGACTGTAGAGGTGGACAATGAACAGAGCTACAGAAATGGTGTCTGATGACAGGGCAGAGCTGTGGTGTATTGCATTGCAGAAGGTAGTGAAGGTATTCCAGTGGTGCAAATAAGAACGGCTTGTTGAAGGTTTTAGGGATTTCTGTAGTAGGTGTGGTTTAGTAGTTTTCTGGTAAGAGGTGTGGAGGGGTAGTTGATGTCAAGGGCCGCATTCCATAACGTGTTAAAACGCTGAGATCCACCTGAAACCGAGAAATAGATCACTAAAATCATTGCATGATCTTGGAGATGCCAATAACAGTACAAAATTGCAACTGCCGTGCAGACAATTGTAAGATAGGCAACTGCCGTGCTGATAATTGTCAGATTGGTAACCGCAGGCCAATAATATGAAATGGGCAACTACCGTGCCGGTAATATGAAATGGGCAACTGCTATGCCGGTAATTGTGAAAAAGGCAACTGCCTTGACGATAATAGTAAAACATGACATGCCGTGCTATAATGGTAACATAGGCAACTGCCATGTCAATAATAAGATGGGCAGCTGCAGTGCAAATAACAGTAAGATTGCAATTGCCTTGCCACTGATGGTAAAATGGGCAACTGCCGCGCCAATAATGGTAAGATGGACAACTGCCGTGCCAATAGTAAAATAGGCAACTGCAGTGCCAATTAAAGTGAAATTGGCAACTGCCGTGCCAATAAAGTAAGATGTGCAAAGTAAGATTAGCAACTGCCGTGCCAAAAATGGCAGGGTATGCACCTGTCATGTTATACAATCTGCCAAGCCAAAGATAAACGGTGCTGACAACATAAATACAAGTACAACAAAGAAACGAACTGATGAAAATTGCAGGTTTGTTGATGAGATGTCAAGGAAAGTGTGAATCAGGTGAGCCAGTCTCAGGAGATATGTGAGACACAGAGGCCTAGAAAATTCATAGATAGCTTGCCGTAGAGTGCGGCGAGACATCATTTTTTTCTTGATTTTTTGAAAAGCAGATATTGTTCTGTCTGTATGTCAAATACAATGTAATTCGCTGAATGAACTTTTCTATAGAACCAAAATATTATCAAAAACGCATAATTCCCATTGGCTTAACATGTGGATCTTAAATTCAGAAATTTACACCAGTGACCTATACTTCTTATATAACATTTCTTTAGCTTTCTATATAAGCTTACTCTGCAAAAAATCGATGAACGAATTTAATACTATCGCAATTGTCTATAAAGTGAAAGTACACAGGTGATATGCTTCACTTGATGTAATGATTGTAACAGTATTTTAAGCATTCACAGTAACAAAAAACAGTAAAAAGGACATTTAGTTTGAATGTTTTCTACTGCGTCAGCTTAGCGAGCAGGCTATCTGCAGGTCATGTCTAAGTAGGCCAAACCTTACATAATCGACCAGAGGCAATCATCGCTTCTCTCGCTTTGCATCGACTTGACTAAGGGGTCATGTCCAAACATATGCTAAGGGGTCATGTCAATACATCTAAGCGGCAGCATCTTGTGACATCTATCCGAAAATGGTGCGCGTTACCAGCTGCCCTCGCTGACATCCATCGTAAACGTGTGCGGCGCATAGGGTGCCTTAACACCAACCTTACGTTATGTAAACAAGGCGCAATCACAGTCCAGATTGCTGAACTAATAGGTCAAGTATTCATTTTGTTTAGAGATAACATTTGTTCGTGTAGTATTGTTGATACCGTATTGCTGGTCTTCCAGGCTTGCCATTGGAAGACTTGCAGTTGGCGCTTGTACCAAATCTAGTTCATTTTGCATTGGAATGCAGAATATATGGTCAATAATGTTGTATTTGCATACTATTTCAACCGACGCTATTTGCTATATAAAGACCACAGCTTTATATCAAACTTGAAACTAGTGATATGACTGTATTTTCCCAGGTGTTGTTTGCCTGAAAATACAACATTCCCTCCCCATATCTAATTCTGACGACGTCGTAAAACAGTATAGAGATATTCTCGATGCTCACCCAAACGTCAAACTGGCTCTCATCGGTAAGGCTATGAGTTGAATCAATAACAATTAACCTAAGCTGTCTTGTTGTGTTGTTTGAATGTCTTGATTGAACTCTGCTTACGACTATGGTTGATATAAAGTAAGATTCATCCCTTATGACTTCTGTGTTTCAGATCACATCGCACCATTTGGCCTGAGGTTTCCGGTTCAGGCTTTGGTTGATCTGTGTAAGTCACGTGGTGTCCTAGCACTCGTCGATGGCGCTCACTGTCCTGGTCACGTGCACTTAAATCTTGAACAAATGGCTCCTGATTTCTACATAGGTACTCAGTAGCCCCAGATTTACAGAAGATATAAATATTTAATCATTATAATATGTATTTAAAATATTTGAATATTGCATTTGAAGTAATTCAACATTTTGTAATGTATCGTCTGTCAAAAGTGTGGAAGGCGCATAATATGTCTAATGCCCAATTATTTTGCATGAGAGGGAATTTGCTGTGCGCGAAATTGTGTTACATTGTTGTTTTTGAAGTAGTTTTCTAGTCATCGAAATATTATCGTCTAAATAACTCTGATATTACACTTTGCCCTTGTTCATTTAGGAAACATACACAAATGGGCGTTCACTCCCCGTGGTTGTGCACTTCAATGGGTGGCCCCACAGCACCACTCGTTCATTAAACCGGCTGTAGTCTCGATTGACATAGACAAGCCATACCCAGCTGCCTTCTTCAGACAAGGTACCCGAGACGACACAACGTATGCTATTCCGGCTGCTATTGACTTCCTGGAGTGGATAGGTGGCATTTTAAATAAATATATATATATATATATATATAGAGATATATATATATATATATATATAGATATAGATATATAGATATATATATATATATATATATAGAGATATATATATATATATATATATATATATATATATATATATATATATATATATATATATATCTATATATATATATATATATATATATCTATATATATATATATATATATCTATATATCTCTATCTATATATATATATATATATATATATATATATATATCATAATTGTGCCACACTTATCGCGATATTGCATGCTGCTTATCTGTTTACAGGACGCTCAGCGTGCATACGCGGAGGAACTTTGGCGGGTTGGCTTGCCATTGCTGACTGAGGCGTGGGGTACAGCAGTGGCTGAGTCACCGGACGAAATGCAAGCGCCTTTAATGCGCCTTGTGCGACTGCCCCCTCTCAAAGACTACCCTCCCGTTCCGGTATTTATCTTTGATCATCATTTGATCATTTGCTGCCCGAGAACAGTTTGTTATCCACTTTGCTAAAGTTAAAGTAAAATCGGCGAATTCAAAGGGGGTTAACGAGGTGCCCCCGCCCTACCCTTTTTGGCGTAATAAAATGACATGGAGAAAAATGTGCTATTTTAATACATCATTATGCACAATAGTGGCCGTATTCAGAGGGGCAATATCCCCTTCAAAACAACCCAACCCCAACCGCCTACGGTTCTTCATGCCTCGCAGATCGTGATTGGCATTGTGGGCTTGCGACCCCGCCCCTTTTTTCAGTGCTTTGATCCGCCCATCAATATTAATATATCCAGTTCTGCTCGGATGCTACAAATGTTTTACCATTTTGTGTTCTTTCACAGACGAGTATCCGTCCAGTGTTAAATGTCTTATATGACAACTTCAAGATATGGTGCCCTCTTATGTGCAATGAGAACCAACTTTACCTTCGCATATCTGTCAACATATACGTCTGCGTTGAAGATTTTGAGAAGCTGAAAAACGCCATTCGAACCTTAATGACATGAATCGTGCAATTTTTGTAAGCCTAACTACTAGTGCGGCTTAATTGGTAAGTTATACCACATTTTCCAGTTGGCAAAGTTTCTTACGATTAGGAGGCGCAGCGTTTAAAAATCTGATGTGCAATACAAGAACTGATAGCGACGTTGAAAGGGCTCACTCGCGCTTCCGTCCGACAAAATATGTGAACTAGCCACCCGTGTGCAGCACACTGCTTATAACGTTTACTGCAAAAACCCCATGGTATAATCTGGTCATTTTGTTCCACAACCGTTTCTTCCAATTAGAAGACATGAACCGAAAGACGCAGTCCCGTGTGCTTTTGTTGAATTTATGGTAGCGCCACTTGACGATTGGCGCGCTGTTCACTCACGGAAATGCTCTCTTCACAGCCAGTCAGAATACGCAATTTATTAGCGTAGCTATAAGCTCTTTGCCCTTATTTCCTTTCCGTAAATGAACTGCCGCCGCTCATTTTACACCGCTTTTTCTTTTTTGTATTTAGCGAAGAAAATGTGGCCGATGGCTGGAAACGTACTAAAATTACGCCAGTATATTCACAAACATTTATCGCTAACATCCTGCAAATTAGCAGGTTGTTACGCTCCACAGTCAAACATCTCACCCTAGCACAATGCTGGAAACATTTGAGGCAAAATGGTGGAATATTTGATCAAATATAACATACTGCGTATATCTCAATATGGTTTTCCACACAAATTTGTTTTGGCTTACTAACTTATTTTGAACTGACGTAGCCGCTAGTATGTTCGACACTTGGGATACTGTGCATGCCATTCAAAAAAAATTTCTTAAACGGTAGCTAGCAATATTGAGCATGGTATCATTGGTTAAGGACTAGCATCGACTGAGTAATAGCAAGGAAAATGACGGGAGCAACATCCCTGGTGGGGGGGATTTGGGGGGGATTTGGGGGGGGCGTGGGGGCATATTGATAATGCTGATGACATAATGATTTAAAGATTGTTGAAGACGTTAGGCTTCACTCTGGACTGAACGTCAAATACAGGTTCAAAACTTACAACAAAGCTTGCCCAGCAAATACGTTTGGGGAATGGTTGGCAAAAGAAATTTAATCTGCAGAAATGTAAATTACTACGTATAGGTTTAAAGGTAAGATAAACGGACGGTTTGGACATTAAATGTGTAGTAGTTTTCACGATAAGGTGTAAGAGGAACGTGTTTAGGTGTCATAATTGATCAATCTTTCAAACCAGATAAAAAACGCCGATCAGCAGCTGCAAAGCCCTGTCACGTCCCGTCTTGGAAACGACCGGTCGGAATATGTGACAGGGCCGGGTGAGGAATTCCCGACGGGACTTCGTGCATGAATCGCTTCATTAACGCCAATCGGAAGTTGATCAAATTGGTTTTTTTTAGTTATTATAGTTTCTTATACACCTGGTACCGAATCATAAATTGATTTTCGGTGCAGCTCATATACTAGACAATCATATATAACGCTAAATTGCTACATACCGCGCATCTGGTCCAATATCTACTTAAGCTAATAGGTCCCATATAAGGTTGCAGACTTCGTCAAGGTTGTCGCTTTCTGTTGCAGTTTACACTGTTTCAGCTCGCATGTAATGAGCTATAATCTGAATTTCGAGATAAATAGAGTACTATCAATAAGAAATATCGCAAATTAATATCCAAATTAGGTCACAGTGCTTCTCCTCGCGGTAGCTGCAAGCATGGTCCAATGAAAAAAACCACACCATCGTTCAGTTATATAAATGCAGACCGTGACGAGAGCAAATTACCGGGACGTATTATCGAGTTGATCTACACTCCACATCCATTTAGCGATGCGCGTTTCGCCGACTGGTCAAGGTTTGACCAGTTGACTTCACACATTAATTTTTATGAACTGAATGATAAGCAGCCCAACGACCAACAACAGATTTTCAATGTGTTCTATTCTGGCAGACGTGGACTCAAGGACGGTTCGAATGGGCATGTATTACTATTAGAGTCAAAGACGGGGGTAAATTGCCCACTTTAACTTATTTATCCGACGCATTTGATTCACTGTTTTTAATACAAAAGATTTATTACCTGTTTGATTTAATGTTTAAAGGAATTAATTTATAGGACACTCCCTAAATTTCAAAACTTCCACTTTTTATTAGTGATTTTACCTTATTCTTAGCCTGAAAACACTGAAATGGTCTTCAATATTTCTCCTTACTTAAACTGGTAAGAAGCAAAGTAACGGATATTTTATCGAACTATTCAATACAGTGCTAAGCTCTATCTAGCATATATAATTAAGGCATAGTAGCCATGCCTTAAACGTCACATAAATATATGAGAAAAGGCTCAAAGTTGAGATGCAAAGCTCACTGACTGTATGTCTTAATTGAGTTAGGAGCAAAGATTGCATATATTGCGACTGATATCTTGTTAAACATGCCATATCGTAACAAAGTATCCCATTCTTTTTTTTATATTCGCATCCATACACATTAGTAAAAGTCCATGGCATGGCTATCCTCTTGATTGGAGCTGTGACCCAACGGAGCTTACTAGACAAAATAGTCAAAGCCTGCTCACTGAACCGTTTATTAAACCATCTGACCACTGTTATAAAGAAACATAGACACCTAATCCGGCTGTGATATTTGCTGCATATTTCAACAGTCATACCAATGTGTTAATTTTTGAATTATTCATTTGTATGTTGTATCAATGTGTAGTCGATGCTCAATTAATTGTAGTCAACATTATCGACCAATGGTTGTTCACAGTTGGATCCTTATCTTAAAAACCACCCGTTTAAATTATTTTTAATTCAACTCTAATTTATCTATATTTTCTTGGCATAGATTTCGTTCATAATAAGTGTACACCATCGGTAGATCATTCGAGCCATCAATTCAAAGCTGAGGGATGATTCCTTGAATGACCTTATTCACACGCACATGTGTCACATGTCTAGGACTAGGTTACTTAAAGCAGGATACAATGTATTAGTTTGTGAAGAGCTGAATAGCAAAATGACGTCCAAATACCTGCACAGACATACAATAATGTTGTTACAATAGAATGTGTAACATGAAAACTTAATGTTAAAAAGATGGGATGGCATTAAAAACACAGAGGCTAGGCATTATGCTCTGTGGGGCAGCGTGCGCGGACGCCCAGGAATAGAACAGTTCGACCCCTTTGAAATTTAAATTTGCATGGGAGGTTGATAAATGAGTCGTGGTGTTTTGGTTTGTCAGAGAGGAAGGGTGAATGTGCTAGGGCGGATATTGGGCTTTTCCATCAGTCTGTATATGTTATGACGTAGTCAGGAATGTCGTCGGATGCTGTGTAGCCCTGCCTATGCGGACGGAGTGTGTGTTGTACTGTGATGGTGGGAATTGTTGTAGGTAAGAGGTGAATAGGTGTCTAATGCAAGGTTTAAAGCTGTGATCGAGAAATATAAGGGCTGGGGATTTTTTTTGAGGTATTTCCATAGATCGACAAATGTACAGTTAGAGGAGTTTTCTACTGGCTGGAAGAGCATTTTAGGACTGGCTTGGTTGTTATGTTTGTAGGAGGTGAACTAGAAGAATTTGTGATGCGCAAAGTTTTAAGATGGAGTATGTGGGTTGCGTCATTAGAGTAGACGGCCTCGTCGCCTACTCGGAGGCAAGCCTAGTAACAGCACAAGAAGAGTGCCTTTAGCATGTGGAGAGTATATGTAATAAGGTGCAAAATTGTATCGTGTCAATCAACTGGTGGAGGAGAGTCTTGGTGGTAGGAAGGAGTTTGAAATTAAGATATGCAAGTTGAGAGATGAGGATACCAATCAAAAGTGGGCAGTTGTGTCCAGAACGTATCTTAATCTGTGGATGAAGGATTAGGAGGAGATATAGGGGGTTACGGTGGAATATTTAAGTCCTTGACTGTAGAGGTGGCCTATGAACAGAGCTACAGAAATGGTGTCTGATGACGGGGCAGAGCTGTGGTGTATTGCATTGCAGAAGGTAGTGAAGGTATTCCAGTGGTGCAAATAAGAACGGTTTGTTGAAGGTTTTAGGGATTTCTGAAGTAGGTGTGGTTAAGTAGTTTTCTGGTAAGAGGTGTGGAGGGGTAGTTGTTGTCAAGGGCCGCATTCCATAACGTGTTAAAACGCTGAGATCCACCCGAAACCGAGAAATAGATCACTCAAGTCATTGCATGATCTTGGAGATGCCAATAACAGTACAAAATTGCAACCGCCGTGCAGACATTGGTAAGATAGGCAACTTGCGTGCTGATAATTGTCAGATTGGCAACTGCAGGCCAATAATATGAAATGGCCAACTACCGTGCCGATAATATGAAATGGGCAACTGCTGTGCCGGTAATTGTGAAAAAGGCAACTGCCGTGACAACAATAGTAAAACATGACATGCCGTGCTATAATGGTAAAATAGGCAACTGCCATGTTGTCAATAATAAGATGGGCAGCTGCAGTGCAAATAACAGTAAGATGGCAATTGCCTTGCCACTGATGGTAAAATGGGCAACTGCCGCGCCAATAATGGTAAGATGGGCAACTGCCGTGCCAATAGTAAAATAGGCAACTACAGTGCCAATAAAAGTGAAATATGCAACTGCCGCGCCAATAAAGTAAGATGTGCAAAGTAGGATTAGCAATTGCCGTTGCAGAGCTTTACTTTGAGGTTTTGAGGTAGGCCTAGAAATGTGCGACAGGTGGTCACTGAGACCAGACACAAAACTGTGACCAATGATCAAGCCAACAAGTTTCATGTCATGTATTTTCGCCCCTGGTGCGCCCGCGTCTGCGCTGCAACGAGTTGATTTCAAAGTAATTTGTGCGCACACAGCGACGACTTATTTCCGTTGAGTTTAGATCTAAATCTCATGTACGGTACAATCCAAGTTCAATTATAAATGACTTAAGGTTCAGAATGAAAACATACTTCCACATGGTCTCTGGCCTGTGCTACGCATGATAAAGATGAAATCTAAAGGATTTGTCAAGGCGAGCGTACTAGACGAGCATCTGCATCTCGGATGGTGAATCTAAATAAAGCAGTTATCAGCAGCTGTGAGCATGATCTTCGATCTGATGAATGTGGTGATGATGTGTCTTGTAGACAACAGAATGACGATCACCATGGGGTAGTTTCACTCACACAGTACAACACAACAGAAACGGAAGGACTCTTAGACATTCTGTTCATAGTACATATATTACTGCACCATATTACCAAGTTTACTTCAAAATTCATTGGTCAATTTTTTGTATGGAGGTTTGACACCATTCTGGAGAAAAAATTACAATAAATTCATAGATAGTGCGACGAGACATAATTTTTTTCTTGATTTTTTGTAAAGCAGATATTGTTCTGTCTGTATGTCAAATATAATGTTATTCGCTGAATGAACTTTTCTGTAGAACCATAATATTATCAAAAACGCATATTCCCATTGGCTTAAAGATGCATTTTTGTCCAAAAAATGACATGCTGTTTCTTTGCTCCATTTAATAGAACAACTCTTTTGGAACCCATATAAACCATTTTTCGGACTGGTTCAACACTATATCGTCGATTACATCGTATCGAAATCTGTCGGTCACACCCATGTTTAAAAACAATGGGAAAATGACGCTTTCTGTCTACGTTATCTGGTTACAGTGAACTGAAACATAGATTTGAATTGACCGGCCGGTCGCTATCTTCTATGCATACATAAACCCTACAGAGAAGATAGTGGCCGGCCAATGCAAATCCCTGTGTACTGAAACGTCCGTGCTAGGAGTTTGGGGTGGTATGTATCATCGTATGGGTTTGGAAAAGGGACACTAAACGGGTGGTTTGGTCCTGATTTGGGTTATTTTAAGGTTGTTGCAAACCACTTTGATAAGACTTATACGCATGGTTTAGATTGTGTGTCTATAATAGTCTACTTTAGCACCATGCTGGTGTTGTAGAAGCCTTGGATAGCTGGAATTAATTTGGTGAAATTTAGTGACAAAGATGACCTTAAATCTGTATTATTTACAAATTGTTTTGGGCTGACTTTTGGCTCAAACACTGTAAGATTATTGATTGAATTATTCTTGTCATGTTCATTCATCAATTAAATTAAACCAACCAACTTTCAAATTTAAAGGAAATCAAAAAGCCAAGAAGGGGACCACGTACAAGAAGAGGCCGTGGAAGAGGTCATGGTACAGAATCTGACAACCTGTGTGGAACTGAGGTTGGTTCCTATATTATTTGAATTGAATTCTTATCAAGGGTATTTTATTGAACTCAAATTATCCATTCTGACTGGAAAGGATGTGTTTGATGGTTTGAAATTGTTCACCATGACACAGGTTCTTCCAGCCCGAAGAGATGAAAGAGGAGCCCCACCTTCTTCAAACAAGGTTCTATTGGGCTTTCCTTACCTAATTGAATCATTTTGTCAGTAAATAGGGGGTCCCATGTTGGACTTGGCGACCATTTATTTTTTTCGCTGGTTCTCATTTGTTTGTAGACCTAGACAGGCCGAAAGCGAGTCAATCTTTTTCGCAGAGGCTACCTTGGCAACACACCAATAACTAACCAGGCCCTACAGCAGAGTAGAGTGGCTGCTATATCGTTAGAGCTGCCACGGAAAGAGAAATTAAAGGTAATGTACTACTCAGCAGTTAACACTCTTCAACTGCTTCATGCAATTTTGGTCAGAGAGAGCGATTTACAATGGAGATATTCAATCCATCAAAATGAAGATTTTTGTGCGTTGGCTGGATTTGGATGGGGTGCGGCAGTTGCTGGTTGATGGTTAGACAGACAGCCACAGTTTGCGCTTACAATCACCCGACAACCCACATCGCCGAAAGAAGGATTCCACCCTCCATCAACTACCACTTCACCAAACTGGTGCATCTGCCTTCAATGTAGGGAAATGCCTACCCCTGTGGAGCGGCAATGTTGCACCAACAGCCCAGACTTTTGCACATATGCACTACCTCAGATGAAAGGAGTTGTGCTTGACCCGATGGTCATTGAGGTTATTAACAGTTACCGGTTGGGCTTGCTATGGGAGTTAGATGTGGTTATCGAGGACCAAAAAAAAAAGATGCTTAGACAAGGCGCCTATCAGCAATTGGTTCTGTGGATTCATGGCCTTTTGGGGGAGTGCAACAAGGGGGTAACTCCCTACTGTTGTGTGTGGAAGATCAGAGACCTCTTCATTGACAAGTATTGACAGTATACAGACTTAATACAATGTAGGATTTGGTAATATACTAAGCTCAAATGTTTTAATTGGTAATTTTAATCAGGAATTATCTCATTGTTCTGATTGGTACAGTTTGGATGTGGCTAATAAAAAGATTTGTACATTTCAACAAAAACATGTTTCCAAATCATATTTTTAATTAAAACGAGACACCTGCAACTCAACTGTATTTTTGGTAGATGGCCTTGGCACAGGAGCAATATCAGACTGATGTTGCGGGGTCATCAGCAGAGCGTTGTGGGTGTTGTTGTGATTGCTGTCGCATTGCTGGGGCCTTAAGATTTCTGTTATCATATCTGTTATGTGGGCGCAAGTCTTGGCCTCTTAACCGATGACCACTTCTTTGACTGCTTGTTGAAGCGAGTGTTGTACCTGTAACACTACAAAATTGCATTAAATGGCCAAATAGCTAGAACACATTACATGTGCGACATCAGTATATTGTTTTATGATAGGTCATTTAGTCAGTGTGTAGTTGAGTAGTCATAAGAGACTTACATTGGCTGACCATCCTTCTTGAGTGCATATGCCCGATCCCTATTTCTGTTGTGGTCCAATGCCAAAACTTGATTGCGGGCAAGGTATGACGAACACCAACCATTGATTTAGGGTCAAGAGGATGCAACAATTTCTCTACCTGAAATTTACATAGTAAGGTATGTTTTCAACAGCAATTAACAAATTAGTGCAATGGACTCACCATAGGCCCTTAGCTTTGATTTAATGGTGATATTTACACAAGTCGATTCAATACAGGCCGACTCGATAGCAGGGTATTCGTAATACAACGAGATTATTTACATGCCCAGCAAAAACTTTTCGTTTGTCAAACTCCTCACTTCCCTGAATGCCTATCCTAAAGAGACCCTCGTGTTAGACTGTAGCTAGTCTAGCTCCCGCTTCCTTCTCTTAGTTGTTGAATCTGTTAATAGCTTCTTTCTCTCTCCACCTTTTCTTTGTTTCTTGCTTTGGTCGTCCATTATCGCAAAGAAAATAGCGCAAACTAAACATCTGCCGGCGGAAAACGGCACAGAGTGATGATGTTTCTGCGCTTCCGAAAGTAATAATCATTAGCTTCCAAATAAGGGCTATTTTTTACGGGACGTAAAAAATAAGGAACTGAAAGTTCATTTAAGAACAACAAGAAATATATACGCCATTCCAACTTTGGATTCCGGATTTAAGATACTCTTGCATTAAGCAACTTTTTTTGGGATTAAAAATCGAGTGATTTTTTGATGAAATGCACCTTTAACATGTGGATCTTAAATTCGTCATACTCAGAAATTTACACCAGTGACCTTTACTTTTTTTCAACAGTTCTTTAGCTTTTTATATAAGCTTACTCTGCAAAAAAAAATGTGAAAATATATGAACGAATTTAGAGCTGTCGCAATTGTCTTTAAAGTGAAAGTACACAGGTGAAATACTTCACTCGATGTACTTACTTAGAGTAGGCAATTATGACCCCACCACTGGTCACTGGTCAAGAACTTTACGCCAGCCAGCCGAAAGCTGGTGGGGTTGTGGGGCTGACGTGTGTGTGCGTGCGTAATGTGTAATATCAGACCTTTGTTTAAAAGGAATTTTATTACAAATTAATGATAAATCAGACACGGTTCAATGAATCGCACAGTAGTTATAAAAACCAAACGCGAAACGTGATGCCATGGGCGTGATGCACGCCGACCGTCCGTCATGCTATCGCGACACAGCATGTCAGAGCGCGTATAAACAAAGGACCAGGGCGCTCCGCGACGTGGCTACAGTGTCACGCCGTAGCGCTTTCCTTTCACATCACCCTTATCGCGATTATGACAATTTTCACCACATTAGCCTGCGCTGCCACAAGCATTCGCGCGAAATTAAAACTTTGTCAAAGACTCTGCGTCGATATAATATTTTACCCAATTGCAATTTGTGAGCTTCATTCCCGAGCCAACGGTGCAGGCCAAAAGTTTATTAGATCGTGAGAAAAGCGATACCGCGATGCAGACATTTCAGAATGATGCTCCAATCGACCGTGCACAGTGTATGCCAGCCTTCTTGTTTTCATCATTCATACAAACCTCGAACATATCGTGTATCATTTTAGAAAAGGTATTAAATGGACATGGACTTGGACCTTGTTTTGCGTGGAGGCGAAGTTGGTCGTAACTCCATTCACCATCGTTAAAGTAACGATTAAACTCAATGCGTCATAAAAAGCGTAATCAAACAAAAGGCGCGCTGACTGTCCCGAGCGAGCTCATGAATGATTTTCATAGGAGGCATCTATAAACACAGTCAGTGAATCTCGAATGCATGTGGGTTTCGGCAACGCCTCTCGCCCATGTAAACACAGCCCGCAGCCAGGGGAACGCTAGCCCTCAACACATTTGTGGCAGATTGCAAACGACTCAGACCACCCCCACTGCCAGAAAACGCAACTACAATTGTTGCCCTTGCCATGTCACCGCTCCCGCATACGACCGACAACCCGTTGCAAAATTCTAAAGAAAAACTTCAGCTTGCTGTATAGTTGTTGTCACAAGTATCCAACACGCCATATTCATCGTCTGTTATACATTGAACAAACTCTTTCCTGTAGCCTTGCGACCTAGATGTGAATGCAGCTTGGTTCTTTTGAGCCTGTTTGTGTGCTGTTAAACGTAGCCCCAGTTAGACGGTAGTATACATATATACCGTCCTGCGCAAGTCACAACCGTCGTGCGGTGAGATTTATATTTTAAAAGTCTGTACCTTATCATCGATGTTGTTTACTTACGTATCTATATTTGTCGAGAAATGAGATGAATATCTTTTGAATTACACTATTTTGGTTATTCACTGTCACCTGATTATTTAGCAATTGTCACATAAACTTTGAGAATCAACTTTCGTTCATGGCAACGCCTGTCTTGGAAATATGACATAGAGTTATTAGAGTTATTCTACCCCAGCTCTATAAAAGCTCGAAAGTGGTCACGATCTGTTGTGGTGTTGAGAATTGAATGAGCTCCGTCTGCTAGCTCCAACCAGACATTTCTTAGTTATATTTAATACACATTTGTTTAAATGTGACTGACTGACTTACTGTCTGTTCTCAATTCTCATCAATATAAAGCTCGCTAGAAATGTTCATGGACGCTCAGATGAGGTTATAGTTCATGATCAATATCATGGACACATTGGATTAGACCTCAGAGGACATAAGAAGTTACAGAAGGGCAAAATGAAGTCCAAAGTGTCTACAGCATCTGGGGTTCTGCAGGTCTGCGTCCAGTACAGTTTACAACATTCACATTATGATTATCATGCATTTCATGGTAATAATATCGTACACGGCGGTGACAAATGTCGGTTGAAGGTGAGATCCTGGTGGTTGCGTGGAATGGTCCTTGTGAGGGCCCTATCTGCAACATAACACTTTGGCCATGTTTTCACCTTGACAAGAGGCTTGAATAGGAACAGCCTGATCTGACAGGCTATGCAGTAATAATTAACAGCACGCCTGTTGTCGCTGCTTTAAAATCAACAAAAGTACAGGAACTGTTTATGCAACTTCTCTGAGATTGGCGCATTATGGCTTATGTTGATGAAATGGAGGCATCTTATTGGTCGAGGCGGCCGTGCCCACTAAATAAACAAGAGTTTTCCATGTTCTGCACATAGGTGTCCACATATTTTGCAGGAGGGACACCCCCCCCCGTAGCAGTCTACATTCCTCGACTCTGGGGGTTCGCTTTCTCCACCGCCTCAGTGTCTGCATGCAGTATATGTGGCCAAATGCTCCAACCAGAAAAACCGCTTTCCATGTAAGAGAATGCTCGGTATTTTCTGTGGTTTCATGGCTGGCCAATCAACGCTCTTGACCCGCGTTCGCGCGTGGCGCCCTATCACTTCAGCGTAACAAAGATGGCGGAACAAAAATCTTCGTTTAGTCGGCGATCTCCGGATTCAGTCAAACGCGTTTGCAAGGCGAGCTCCGATTGGCCAAACTGTTATGGCGGTTTTGATTCGAGCGGACAGAAACCTGGCCGAAATTGCGCAGTTTTCTTGGTGATCTGTCCCAAGATCATTGTGCCAATCGGGGCTCACAGGACTTGGGACCTAGATTTCCCCCATAGCGTAGGTTTAAGCTTTATGGTGACATGCTCAGGGATAATAGTTGTACTTACTTTTTATCTTGTATACCTTCTTTTTCTTATGTATTTGCGTCTACATGTGTTTCCCTCTTTTTTTCCATTTGTTCTACAAGGCAGCTTCTCAATCTAGTCAATCTTAATACTTGCATTTCTACCATCTTAGATATTCAATTTTCGTTTGCAGCCCAACCAAGTGAGTCTCACAGTCAAGTTGAAAACGATAGCAAGATGTCCCAGACCAGCTTCGAGCCGCCACCCGCATTTGGCTCTGCAATGAGAGAAGCTGAGTTTGATCTGGATCCGGAAGTAACATATCTCAACCATGGCTCTTATGGCGCCGTGCCGCGCCGGGTGAATGAGGTGCATAAGGCGTAAGTCGTAACATCTTTTGCTTAAATGAAAATGTCTGAAAAGCATGACCAGTATCCTGCAATGTTTTTAACTTGGCAAATTCGCATTCGCCAAGTAGCAACTTGTTAAATCATTATCGTAGTGGTAATAACAGATATGGAAAAACTGGCACATGTCATAGTGCATTTTTATAGTCCACAATCAGACGTCCACATATACATCTAGCGTGTATTTATTTGTCCTCAAACGAGTCCACATGCCATTTCAACGCTGTTTATAAATTAGAAAATCTATTTTCATGTAAACACTTGGTTTACCTACTGAATTATTTATTTCGATTTCCCTATTTCTGTAACAGGACGGCCTTTTGGCTACTGGGATTTTATCTTGCAATGCTCTATTTTGGCTGTTATCCATGTGCATAGTTTGTCAGGCAGGTGTCTAAGTTAAATCATTCTGCAAGCGCGCTCCGTGTTTACCAGACTCATGTAGATATATAATATGTACTATGATCATACAGATCAGTACTATTATACAGTACGGAAGACAGGCTTGAACGCCTGTGGTTTGTGAAGAAAAAAGTTTTAGACTCCCGGTTCACTCCTATGAAAGTAAATCACAGCGAAAGGATACACTCCGCTCCCATAATAACGAAAAGACCACCTTGATATTGTTCCTTTGAGCGCTTGTTATATGCAAACATAATTTATACTTGGTTAATGCTTTAATTTTTAAATAAGGAGGAAATAAAACCTGTCCATACCAATCGAAAAATAAGTAGTCACTTATTGCTCCCCGCACTCTTCCGCCCACAAGTTATGTTAGATATTGCTGATAATCTGATTCAAATGGATGGTATTTTTTTACAATTCTATGATAACTGCGATTTTGTGTTCAGTCGGAGCGCCGAGATGGAAAAAAACCCAGACCTCTTCATTCGGCGTTCGATTGAGAATTATTGGCGGGAAGCCACAGAACGTGTGGCAAAACTCGTGGGTGGAAAGTCTACAAACATCACGTTCGCGGAGAACACTACGACAGGTCAGAATGGCTTCATGGCTGTATCAGTAGCATTTTATACACACACACACACACACACACACACACACACACACACACACACACACACACACACACACACACACACACACACACACACACACACACACACACACACACACACACACACACACACACACACACACATATACATATATATATATATATATATATATATATATATATATATATATATATATATATATATATATATATATATATATATATATATGTATGTGTGTGTGTGTGTGTGTGTGTATGTGTGTGTGTGTGTGTGTGTGTGTGTGTGTGATGTGGGGGTGGGTGGATGTGAAAATTTATGGTATGAATTCAATTAGAAGTCTATGCACCACAAAGCCTGTGTGCCCAATTTCTCCATCGCCATGATTCGTGTTAATTGTCACTGTAGCGATTAACAACGTACTCCAGTCCGTGGCATTCAACTGTGGAGATGCTATTCTATACAACAATTTAACTTATCCGGCAATGATGAATACAGTGGAGCACATCGCCAATAATATACCAGGTACAATTGTTATGTTTTCAAACTATCTCCACCATAACTACTGCAGTTACGTAGCATTCAATAGGCGGAAAATATACTTGTTTTCACATTTTGTACTTTGTATAAAGACAAGACCTATGCGATTCAGAGTACCTATCTCTGAAACGGCTGTATTTACGCACATGAAATTTTGTCAGTATTTAGAACTTGGCCTCGTGATAATGATTGTAACAGTATTTTAAGCATTCACAGTAACAAAAAACAGTAAAAAGGACATTTAGTTTGAATGTTTTCTACTGCGTCAGCTTAGCGAGCAGGCTATCTGCAGGTCATGTCTAAGTAGGCCAAACCTTACATAATCGACCAGAGGCAATCATCGCTTCTCTCGCTTTGCATCGACTTGGCTAAGGGGTCATGTCAAAACATATGCTAAGGGGTCATGTCAATACATCTAAGCGGCAGCAGCTTGTGACATCTATCCGAAAATAGTGCGCGTTACCAGCTGCCCTCGCTGACATCTATCGTAAACGTGTGCGGCGCATAGGGTGCCTTAACACCAACCTTACGTTATGTAAACAAGGCGCAATCACAGTCCAGATTGCTGAACTAATAGGTCAAGTATTCATTTTGTTTAGAGATAACATTTGTTCGTGTAGTATTGTTGATACCGTATTGCTGGTCTTCCAGGCTTGCCATTGGAAGACTTGCAGTTGGCGCTTGTACCAAATCTAGTTCATTTTGCATTGGAATGCAGAATATATGGTCAATAATGTTGTATTTGCATACTATTTCAACCGACGCTATTTGCTATATAAAGACCACAGCTTTATATCAAACTTGAAACTAGTGATATGACTGTATTTTCCCAGGTGTTGTTTGCCTGAAAATACAACATTCCCTCCCCATATCTAATTCTGACGACGTCGTGAAGCAGTATAGAGATATTCTCGATGCTCACCCAAACGTCAAACTGGCTCTCATTGGTAAGGCTATGAGTTGAATCAATAACAATGAACCTAAGCTGTCTTGTTGTGCTGTTTGAAGGTCTTGATTGAACTCTGCTTACGACTATGGTTGATATAAAGTAAGATTCATCCCTTATAACTTCTGTGTTTCAGATCACATCGCACCATTTGGCCTGAGGTTTCCCGGTTCAGGCTTTGGTTGATCTGTGTAAGTCACGTGGTGTCCTAGCACTCGTCGATGGCGCTCACTGTCCTGGTCACGTGCACTTAAATCTTGAACAAATGGCTCCTGATTTCTACATAGGTACTCAGTAGCCCCAGATTTACAGAAGATATAAATATTTAATCATTATAATATGTGTTATTTAAAATATTTGAATATTGCATTTGAAGTAATTCAACATTTTGTAATGTATCGTCTGTCAAAAATGTGGAAGGCTGCATAATATGTCTAATGCCCAATTATTTTGCATGAGAGGGAATTTGCAGTGCGCGAAATTGTGTTACATTGTTGTTTTTGAAGTAGTTTTCTATAGTCATCGAAATATTATCGTCTAAATAACTCTGATATTACACCTTGCCCTTGTTCATTTAGGAAACATACACAAATGGGCGTTCACTCCCCGTGGTTGTGCACTTCAATGGGTGGCCCCACAGCACCACTCGCTCATTAAACCGGCTGTAGTCTCGATTGACATAGACAAGCCATACCCAGCTGCCTTCTTCAGACAAGGTACCCGAGACGACACAACGTATGCTTCTATTCCGGCTGCTATTGACTTCCTGGAGTGGATAGGTGGCATTGTAAGTATATATATATATATATATATATATATATATATATATATATATATATATATATATATATAGATATATATATATATATATATATATATATATATATATATATATATATATATATATATATATATATATATATATATATATATATATATATATATATATATATATATATATGTATATACTCATAATTGTGCCACACTTATCGCGATATTGCATGCTGCTTGTCTGTTTACAGGACGCTCAGCGTGCATACGCGGAGGAACTTTGGCGGGTTGGCTTGCCATTGTTGACTGAGGCGTGGGGTACAGCAGTGGCTGAGGCACCGGACGAAATGCAAGCGCCTTTAATGCGCCTTGTGCGACTGCCTCCTCTCAAAGACTATCCTCCCGTTCCGGTATTTATCTTTGATCATCATTTGATTTGATCATTTGCTGACCGAGAACAGTTTGTTATCCACTTTGCTAAAGTTAAAGTAAAATCGGCGAATTCAAAGGGGGTTAACGAGGTGCCCCCGCCCTACCCTTTTTGGCGTAATAAAATGACATGGAGAAAAATGTGCTATTTTAATACATCATTATGCACAATAGGGCAATATCCCCTTCAAAACAACCCAACCCCAACCGCCTACGGTTCTTCATGCCTCGCAGATCGTGATTGGCATTGTGGGCTTGCGACCCCGCTCCTTTTTTCAGTGCTTTGATCCGCCCATCAATATTAATATATCCAGCTCTGCTCGGATGCTACATATGTTTTACCATTTTGTGTTCTTTCACAGACGAGTATCCGTCCAGTGTTAAATGTCTTATATGACAACTTCAAGATATGGTGCCCTCTTATGTGCAATGGAACCAACTTTACCTTCGCATATCTGTCAACATATACGTCTGCGTTGAAGATTTTGAGAAGCTGAAAAACGCCATTCGAACCTTAATGGCATGAATCGTGCAATTTTTGTAAGCCTAACTACTAGTGTGGCTTAATTGTTACATTTTACCACATTTTCCAGTTGGCAAAGTTTCATACGATTAGGAGGGCTCACTCGCGCTTCCGTCCGACAAAATATGTGAACTCGCCACCCGTGTGCAGCACGCTGCTTATAACGTTTACTGCAAAAACCCCATGGTATTATCTGGTCATTTTGTTCCACAACTGTTTCTTCCAATTAGACCGTAAGACGCATCCCGTGTGCTTTTGTTGAATTTGTGGTAGCGCCACTTGACGATTGGCGTGCTGTTTACTCACGGAAATGCTCTCTTCACAGCCGGTCAGAATGCGCATTTTTTAGCGTAGCTATTAACTCTTTTGCCTTATTTCCTTTCCGTAAATAAACTGCCACCGCTCATTTTACCGCCTTTTCATTTTTGTATTCAACGAAGAGAATGTGGTCGATGGCTGGAAACGTACTAAAATAACGCCAGTATATTCACAAACATTTATCGCTAACATCCTGCAAATTAGCAGGTTGTAACGCTCCACATTCAAACACTTCACCCTAGCCCAATGCTGGAAACATTTGAGGCAAAATGGTGGAATATTTGATCAAATATAACATACTGAGTATATCTCAATATGGTTTTCCACACAAACTTGTTTTGGCTTACTAACTTATTTTGAACTCGCTGACGTAGCCATACACCTGGTACCGAATCATAAACTGATTTTCAGTGCAGCTCATATACTAGACAATCATATATAACGCTAAACAGGTAAGATTAACGGACGGTTTGGACAGTAAATGTGTGGTAGTTTTCACGATAGGGTGCAAGAGGAACGTGTTTAGGTGTCATAATTGATCAATCTTTCAAACCAGATAAAAAACATAGAGCAGCAGCTGTAAAGCCCTGTCACGCCCCGTCTTGGAAACGGTCGCTCATAGAATGTGACGGGCCCGGTGAGGAATTCCCGACGGGACTTCGTTCATAAATAGCTTCATAAACGCCAATCGGAAGTTGATCAAATTGGGTTTTTTAGTTATTATAGTTTCTTATACACCTGGTACCGAATCATAAATTGATTTTCGGTGCAGCTCATATACTAGACAATCATATATAACGCTAAATTGCTACATACCGCGCATCTGGTCCAATATCTACTTATGCTAATTAGATCTCATATAAGGTCGCAGACTTCGTCAAGGTTGGGCGAATCGATTGCTGCTTTCTGTTGCAGTTTACACTGTTTCAGTTCGCATGTAATGAGCTATAATGAATTTTGGGATAAATAGAGTACTATCAATAAGAAATATCGCAAATTAATATCCAAATTAGGTCACAGTGCTTCTCCTCGCGGTAGCTGCAAGTATGGTCCAATGAAAAAAACCCACCAGCGTTCAGTCATATAAATGCAGACCGTGACGAGAGCAAATTACCGGGACATATTATCGAGTTGATCTACACTCCACATCCATTTAGCGATGCGCGTTTCGCCGACTGGTCAAGGTTTGACCAGCAGAGACATCTTCACACATTAATTGTTATGAACTGAATGATAAGCAGCCCAACGACCAACAACAGATTTTCAGTGTGTTCTGTTCTGGCAGACGTGAACTCAAGGACGGTTTGAATGAGCATGTATTACTATTAGAGTCAAAGACGGGGGTAAAATGCCCACTTTAACTTATTTAGCCGACGCATTTGATTCACTGTTTTTAATACAAAAGATTTATTACCTGTTTGTTTTTATGTTTAAAGGAATTAATTTATAGGCCTAGCTCCTTAGCCCCTCCCCCACTCGTACTTAAAAGTGGAAACTCCCTAAATTTTAAAACTCCCACTTTTTATTAGTGATTTTACCCTATTCTTAGCCTGAAAACACAAAACAAGGTCTCCATTACAATTTCATTTTGGGGGAATTTCAAGAGTTTTTACGGTTAAGATCTCCTTACTTAAACTGGTAAGAAACAAAGTAAAAGGATCTTTTATCAAAACTATTCAATACAGTGCTAAGCTATATCTAGCATATATAATCAAGTCATAGTAGCCATGCCTTAAACGTCACATAAATATATGAGAAAGGGCTCAAAGTTGAGATGCAACGCTCATTGACTGTATGTCTTAATTGAGTTAGGAGCAAAGATTGTATTTATTGCGACTGATATCTTGTTAAACATGCCATATCGTAGGCTTTCTCATGCCTATAACAAAAGATCCCATGCTTTTTTCATATTCGCATCCATACACCTTAGTAAAAGTCCATAGCAAGGCTATGCTCTTGATTGGAGCTGTGACCCTATGAAGCTTACTAGACAAAACAGTCAAAGTCTGCTTACTGAACCGTTTATGAAACCACCTGACCACTGTTATAAAGAAAAATAGACACACCAAATCCGGCTGTCATATTTGCTGCATTTTTCAACAGTCATACTAGTGTGTTAATTTTGAATTATTCCAGTTGTATGTTGTTCTGATGTGTAGTCGATGCTCAATTAATTGTAGTTAACATTATCGACCAGTGGTTGTTCACAGATTGATATTTATCTTAAAAACTACCCGTTTAAATTATTTTTAATTCAACTCCAATTTATCTATATTTTCTTGGCATAGATTTCGTTTCCAAAGTTCATAATAAGTGTACACCATCCGTAGATCATTCGAGCAATCAATTCAAAGCTGAGGGATGATTCCTTGAATTACCTTATTCACATGCACAAGTGTCACATGTCTAGGACTAGGTTACTTAAATCAGGATACAATTGTATTAGTTTGTGAAGAGCTGAATAGCAAAATGACGTGCAAATACCTGCACTGACATACAATAATGTTGTTACAATAGCATGTGTAACATGAAAACTTAATTTGAAAAAGATGGGATGGCATTGAAAACACAGAAGCTAGGCATTATGCTCTGACACTAGATTATTGTGGGGCAGCGTGCGCGGACCCCCAGGAATAGAACAGTTCGTATTGACCCCTTTGAAATTTAAATTTGCAGGGGAGGTTGATAAATGAGTCGTGGTGTTTTGCTTTGTCAGAAAGGAAGGGTGAATGTGCTAGGACGGATATTGGGCTTTTCCATTAGTCTGTAGATGTTATGACGTAGTCAGGGATGTCGTCAGATGCTAACTGTGTTGCCCTGCCTATGCGGAAAGAGTGTGTGTTGTACTGTGATGTTGGGAATTGTTGTAGGTAAGAGGTGAATAGGTGTCTAGTGCAAGGTTTAAAGCTGTGATCGAGAAATATAAGGTGTGGGGAAATTTCTCTTAAGTGGAGTTATTTCCGTAGATCGACAACTGTACAGTTAGAGGAGTTTTCTACTGGTTCCAAGAACATTTTAGGACTGGCTTGGTTGTTATGTTTGTAGGAGGTGAACTAGAAGAATTTGTGATGCGCAAAGTTTTAAGATGGAGTATGTGGGTTGCGTCATTAGAGTAGACGACCTCGCCTACTCAGAGGCAAGCCTATTAACAGCGTAAGAAGAGCGCCTTTAGCATGTGGTGAGTATATGTAAATAAGGTGCAAAATTGTATCGTGTCAATCAACTGGTGGAGGAGAGTCTTGGTGATAGGAAGGAGTTTGAAATTAAGAGATGCAAGTTGAGAGATGAGGATACCAATCAAGAGTTTACATTCATAGGTGGGCAGTTGTGTCTGGAACGTTTCTTAATCTGTGGATGAAGAATATGAGAGGAGATATAGGTGCGTACGGTGCAATATTTAAGTCCTTGACTGTAGAGGTGGACAATGAACAGAGCTACAGAAATGGTGTCTGATGACAGGGCAGAGCTGTGGTGTATTGCATTGCAGAAGGTAGTGAAGGTATTCCAGTGGTGCAAATAAGAACGGCTTGTTGAAGGTTTTAGGGATTTCTGAAGTAGGTGTGGTTTAGTAGTTTTCTGGTAAGAGGTGTGGAGGGGTAGTTGTTGTCAAGGGCCGCATTCCATAACGTGTTAAAACGCTGAGATCCACCTGAAACCGAGAAATAGATCACTAAAATCATTGCATGATCTTGGAGATGCCAATAACAGTACAAAATTGCAACTGCCGTGCAGACAATTGTAAGATAGGCAACTGCCGTGCTGATAATTGTCAGATTGGTAACCGCAGGCCAATAATATGAAATGGGCAACTACCGTGCCGATAATATGAAATGGGCAACTGCTATGCCGGTAATTGTGAAAAAGGCAACTGCCTTGACGATAATAGTAAAACATGACATGCCGTGCTATAATGGTAACATAGGCAACTGCCATGTCAATAATAAGATGGGCAGCTGCAGTGCAAATAACAGTAAGATTGCAATTGCCTTGCCACTGATGGTAAAATGGGCAACTGCCGCGCCAATAATGGTAAGATGGGCAACTGCCGTGCCAATAGTAAAATAGGCAACTGCAGTGCCAATTAAAGTGAAATTGGCAACTGCCGTGCCAATAAAGTAAGATGTGCAAAGTAAGATTAGCAACTGCCGTGCCAAAAAATGCAGGGTATGCACCTGTCATGTTATACAATCTGCCAAGCCAAAGATAAACGGTGCTGACAACATAAATACAAGTACAACAGAGAAACGAACTGATGAAAATTGCAGGTTTGTTGATGAGATGTCAAGGAAAGTGTGAATCAGGTGAGCCAGTCTCAGGAGATATGTGAGACACAGAGGCCTAGAAAATTCATAGATAGCTTGCCGTAGAGTGCGGCGAGACATCATTTTTTTCTTGATTTTTTGAAAAGCAGATATTGTTCTCTCTTTATGTCAAATATAATGTAATTCGCTGAATGAACTTTTCTATAGAACCAAAATATTATCAAAAACGCATAATTCCCATTGGCTTAACATGTGGATCTTAAATTCAGAAATTTACACCAGTGACCTATACTTCTTATATAACATTTCTTTAGCTTTCTATATAAGCTTACTCTGCAAAAAATCTATGAACGAATTTAATACTATCGCAATTGTCTATAAAGTGAAAGTACACAGGTGATATGCTTCACTTGATGTACTTAGAGTAGGCAATAATGACCGCACCATTTGTCACTGGTCGAGAACTTTACGCCGGCCTGCCGAAAGCGGGTGGGGGGGGGGGGGGGGGGGGGAGCAGACATTTCAGAATGATGCTCCAATCCACCGTGCCCAGTGTATGCCAACCTTCTAGTTTTCATCATTCATACAAACCTCAAACATATTGTGTATCATTTTAGATAAGGTATTAAATGGACATGGACTTGGACCTTGTTTTGCGGCGAGACGAAGCTCCATTCACCATCGTTAAAGTATTATGACGCTGATTATCTCCACGAGTCATAAAAAGCGTAATCAAACAGAACGCGAAAGGTGCGCTGACTGTCCCGAGCGAGCTCATGAATGATTTCCATACGAGGCATCTATAAACACAGTCAGTGAATCCCGAATGCATGAGGGTTTTGGCAACGCCTCTCGCCCATGTAAACACAGCCCGCAGCCAGGGGAACGCTATATATATGTATGTGAATGCAGCTTGGTTCTTTTGAGCCTGTTGGTGTGCTGTTAAACGTAGCCCCAGTTAGACGGATTTATATTTCAAAAGTCTGTACCTTCTCATCAATGTTGTGTACTTGCGTATACATATTTGTCGAGAAATAAGATATCTTTTGAATTACACTATTTTGGTTCTTAGATATTCAATTTTCGTTTGCAGCCCAACCAAGTGAGTCTCACAGTCAAGTTGAAAAAAATAGCAAGATGTCCCAGACCAGCTTCGAGCCGACACCCGCATTTGGCTCTGCAATGAGAGAAGCTGAGTTTGATCTGGATCCGGAAGTGACGTATCTCAACCATGGCTCTTATGGCGCCGTGCCGCGCCGGGTGAATGAGGTGCATAAGGCGTAAGTCGTGACATCTTTTGCTTAAATGAAAATGTCTGAAAGGCATGACCAGTATCCTGCAATGTTTTTAACTTGGCAAATTCGCATTTACCAAGTAGCAACTTGTTAAATCATTGTCATGACTGTTTTGTTTTTATCGTAGTGGTAATAAGAGATTGCACTCTTGATGATATGGAAAAACTGGCACATGTCATAGTGCATTTTTATAGTCCACAATCAGACGTCCACATATACATCTAGCGTGTATTTATTTGTCCTCAAACGAGTCCACATGCCATTTCAACGCTGTTTATAAATTAGAAAATGCATTTTCATGTAAACACTTGGTTTACCTACTGAATTATTTATTTCAATTTCCCTATTTCTGTAACAGGGCGGCCTTTTGGCTACTGGGATTTTATCTTGCAATGCTCTATTTTGGCTGTTATCCATGTGCATAGTTTGTCAGGCAGGTGTCTAAGTTAAATTATTCTGCAAGCGCGCTCCGTGTTTACCAGACTCATGTAGATATATAATATATACTATTAATATACAGTACGGAAGACAGGCTTGAACGCCTGTGGTTTGTGAAGAAAAAAGTTTTAGACTCCCGGTTCACTCCTATGAAAGTAAATCACAGCGAAAGGATACACTCCGCTCCCATAATAACGAAAAGACCACCTTGATATTGTTCCTTTGAGCGCTTGTAATATGCAAACATAATTTATACTTGATTAACGCTTTAATTTTTAAATAAGGAGGAAATAAAACCTGCCCATACCAATCGAAAAATAAGTAGTCACTAATTGCACCCCGCACTCTTCTGCCCACAAGTTATGTTAGATAATCTCATTCAAATGGATGGTATTTTTTACAATTTTCTGATAACCACGATTTTTTGTTCAGTCGGAGCGCCGAGATGGAAAAAAACCCGGACCTCTTCATTCGGCGTTCGATTGAGAATTATTGGCGGGAAGCCACAGAACGTGTGGCAAAACTCGTGGGTGGAAAGTCTACAAACATCACGTTCGCGGAGAACACTACGACAGGTCAGAATGGCTTCATGGCTGTATCAGTAGCATTTTACACACACACACACACACACACACACACACACACACACACACACACACACACACACACACACACACACACACACACACACACACACACACACACACACACACACACACACACACACATATATATATATATATATATATATATATATATATATATATATATATATATATATATATATATATATGTATATATATATATATATATATATATATATATATATATATATATATATATATATATATATATATATATTTATATGTTGTGTGTGTGTGTGTATGTTTGTGTGTGTGATGTGTGTGTGATGTGGGGGTGGGTGGATGTGAAAATTTATGGTATGAATTTAATTAGAAGTATATGCACCACAAAGCCTGTGTGCCCAATTTCTCCATCGCCATGATTGTTAATTGTCACTGTAGCGATTAACAACGTACTCCAGTCCGTGGCATTCAACTGTGGAGATGCTATTCTATACAACAATTTAACTTATCCGGCAATGATGAATACAGTGGAGCACATCGCCAATACTATACCAGGTACAATTGTTATGTTTTCAAACTATCTCCACCATAACTACTGCAGTTACGTAGCATTCAATAGGCGGAAAATATACTTGTTTTCACATTTTGTACTTTGTATAAAGACATGTGCTTCAGAGTACCTATCTCTGAAACGGCTGTATTTACGCACATGAAATTTTGTCAGTATTTAGAACTTGGCCTCGTGATAATGATTGTAACAGTATTTTAAGCATTCACAGTAACAAAAAACAGTAAAAAGGACATTTAGTTTGAATGTTTTCTACTGCGTCAGCTTAGCGAGCAGGCTATCTGCAGGTCATGTCTAAGTAGGCCAAACCTTACATAATCGACCAGAGGCAATCATCGCTTCTCTCGCTTTGCATCGACTTGGCTAAGGGGTCATGTCAAAACATATGCTAAGGGGTCATGTCAATACATCTAAGCGGCAGCAGCTTGTGACATCTATCCGAAAATAGTGCGCGTTACCAGCTGCCCTCGCTGACATCTATCGTAAACGTGTGCGGCGCATAGGGTGCCTTAACACCAACCTTACGTTATGTAAACAAGGCGCAATCACAGTCCAGATTGCTGAACTAATAGGTCAAGTATTCATTTTGTTTAGAGATAACATTTGTTCGTGTAGTATTGTTGATACCGTATTGCTGGTCTTCCAGGCTTGCCATTGGAAGACTTGCAGTTGGCGCTTGTACCAAATCTAGTTCATTTTGCATTGGAATGCAGAATATATGGTCAATAATGTTGTATTTGCATACTATTTCAACCGACGCTATTTGCTATATAAAGACCACAGCTTTATATCAAACTTGAAACTAGTGATATGACTGTATTTTCCCAGGTGTTGTTTGCCTGAAAATACAACATTCCCTCCCCATATCTAATTCTGACGACGTCGTAAAGCAGTATAGAGATATTCTCGATGCTCACCCAAACGTCAAACTGGCTCTCATTGGTAAGGCTATGAGTTGAATCAATAACAAAATAAACCTAAGCTGTCTTGTTGTGTTGTTTGAATGTCTTGATTGAACTCTGCTTACGACTATGGTTGATATAAAGTAAGATTCATCCCTTATAACTTCTGTGTTTCAGATCACATCGCACCATTTGGCCTGAGGTTTCCGGTTCAGGCTTTGGTTGATCTGTGTAAGTCACGTGGTGTCCTAGCACTCGTCGATGGCGCTCACTGTCCTGGTCACGTGCACTTAAATCTTGAACAAATGGCTCCTGATTTCTACATAGGTACTCAGTAGCCCCAGATTTACAGAAGATATAAATATTGAATCATTATAATATGTGTTATTTAAAATATTTGAATATTGCATTTGAAGTAATTCAACATTTTGTAATGTATCGTCTGTCAAAAATGTGGAAGGCTGCATAATGTCTAATGCCCAATTATTTTGCATGAGAGGGAATTTGCAGTGCGCGAAATTGTGTTACATTGTTGTTTTTGAAGTAGTTTTCTATAGTCATCGAAATATTATCGTCTTAATAACTCTGATATTACACCTTGCCCTTGTTCATTTAGGAAACATACACAAATGGGCGTTCACTCCCCGTGGTTGTGCACTTCAATGGGTGGCCCCACAGCACCACTCGCTCATTAAACCGGCTGTAGTCTCGATTGACATAGACAAGCCATACCCAGCTGCCTTCTTCAGACAAGGTACCCGAGACGACACAACGTATGCTTCTATTCCGGCTGCTATTGACTTCCTGGAGTGGATAGGTGGCATTGTAAGTATATATATATATATATATATATATATATATATATATATATATATATATATATATATATATATATATATATATATATATATATATCATATACTCATAATTGTGCCACACTTATCGCGATATTGCATGCTGCTTATCTGTTTACAGGACGCTCAGCGTGCATACGCGGAGGAACTTTGGCGGGTTGGCTTGCCATTGTTGACTGAGGCGTGGGGTACAGCAGTGGCTGAGGCACCGGACGAAATGCAAGCGCCTTTAATGCGCCTTGTGCGACTGCCTCCTCTCAAAGACTATCCTCCCGTTCCGGTATTTATCTTTGATCATCATTTGATTTGATCATTTGCTGACCGAGAACAGTTTGTTATCCACTTTGCTAAAGTTAAAGTAAAATCGGCGAATTCAAAGGGGGTTAACGAGGTGCCCCCGCCCTACCCTTTTTGGCGTAATAAAATGACATGGAGAAAAATGTGCTATTTTAATACATCATTATGCACAATAGTGGCCGTATTCAGAGGGGCAATATCCCCTTCAAAACAACCCAACCCCAACCGCCTACGGTTCTTCATGCCTCGCAGATCGTGATTGGCATTGTGGGCTTGCGACCCCGCTCCTTTTTTCAGTGCTTTGATCCGCCCATCAATATTAATATATCCAGCTCTGCTCGGATGCTACATATGTTTTACCATTTTGTGTTCTTTCACAGACGAGTATCCGTCCAGTGTTAAATGTCTTATATGACAACTTCAAGATATGGTGCCCTCTTATGTGCAATGAGAACCAACTTTACCTTCGCATATCTGTCAACATATACGTCTGCGTTGAAGATTTTGAGAAGCTGAAAAACGCCATTCGAACCTTAATGGCATGAATCGTGCAATTTTTGTAAGCCTAACTACTAGAGTGGCTTAATTGTTACATTTACCACATTTTCCAGTTGGCAAAGTTTCATACGATTAGGAGGGCTCACTCGCGCTTCCGTCCGACAAAATATGTGAACTCGCCACCCGTGTGCAGCACGCTGCTTATAACGTTTACTGCAAAAACCCCATGGTATTATCTGGTCATTTTGTTCCACAACCGTTTCTTCCAATTAGAGGACATGAACCGAAAGACGCAGTCCCGTGTGCTTTTGTTGAATTTATGGTAGCGCCACTTGACGATTGGCGCGCTGTTCACTCACGGAAATGCTCTCTTCACAGCCGGTCAGAATACGCAATATTTTAGCGTAGCTATAAGCTCTTTGCCCTTATTTCCTTTCCGTAAATAAACTGCCGCCGCTCATTTTACACCGCTTTTTCTTTTTTGTATTTAACGAAGAAAATGTGGCCGATGGCTGGAAACGTACTAAAATTACGCCAGTATATTCACAAACATTTATCGCTAACATCCTGTAAATTAGCAGGTTGTTACGCTCCACAGTCAAACATCTCACCCTAGCACAATGCTGGAAACATTTGAGGCAAAATGGTGGAATATTTGATCAAATATAACATACTGCGTATATCTCAATATGGTTTTCCGCACAAATTTGTTTTGGCTTACTAACTTATTTTGAACTGACGTAGCCGCTAGTATGTTCGACACTTGGGATACTGTGCATGCTATTCAAAAATAATTTCTTAAACGGTAGCTAGCAATATTGAGCATGGTATCATTGGTTAAGGACTAGCATCGACTGAGTAATAGCAAGGAAAATGACGGGAGCAACATCCCTGGTTGGGGGGGATTTGGGGGGGCGTGGGGGCATATTGATAGTGCTGATGACATAATGATTTAAAGATTGTTGAAGACGTTAGGCTTCACTCTTGACTGAACGTCAAATACAGGTTCATAATTTACAACAAAGCTTGCACAGCAAATACGTTTGGGGAATGGTTGGCATAAGAAATTTAATCTGCAGAAATGTAAATTACTACGTATAGGTCTATAGGTAAGATAAACGGACGGTTTGGACATTAAATGTGTAGTAGTTTTCACGATAAGGTGTAAGAGGAACGTGTTTAGGTGTCATAATTGATCAATCTTTCAAACCAGATAAAAAACGCCGATCAGCAGCTGCAAAGCCCTGTCACGTCCAGTCTTGGAAACGACCGGTCGGAGAATGTGACAGGGCCGGGTGAGGAATTCCCGATGGGAATCGCTTCATTAACGCCAATCGGAATTGGATCAAATTGTTTTTTTTAGTTATTATAGTTTCTTATACACCTGGTACATATAAATATTTCCGGTGCAGCTCATATACTAGACAATCATATATAACGCTAAATTGCTACATACCGCGCATCTGGTCCAATATCTACTTAAGCTAATAGGTCCCATATAAGGTTGCAGACTTCGTCAAGGTTGCCGCTTTCTGTTGCAGTTTACACTGTTTCAGCTCGCATGTAATGAGCTATAATCTGAATTTCGAGATAAATAGAGTACTATCAATAAGAAATATCGCAAATTAATATCCAAATTAGGTCACAGTGCTACTCCTCGCGGTAGCTGCAAGTATGGTCCAATGAAAAAACCATCGTTCAGTTATATAAATGCAGACCGTGACGAGAGCAAATTACCGGGACATATTATCGAGTTGATCTACACTCCACATCCATTTAGCGATGCGCGTTTCGCCGACTGGTCAAGGTTTGACCAGTTGACTTCACACATTAATTGTTATGAACTGAATGATAAGCAGCCCAACGACCAACAACAGATTTTCAATGTGTTCTGTTCTGGCAGACGTGGACTCAAGGACGGTTCGAATGAGCATGTATTACTATTAGAGTCAAAGACGGGGGTAAATTGCCCACTTTAACTTATTTATCCGACGCATTTGATTCACTGTTTTTAATACAAAAGGTTTATTTACCTCTTTGATTTAATGTTTAAAGGAATTAATTTATAGGACACTCCCTAAATTTCAAAACTTCCACTTTTTATTAGTGATTTTACCTTATTCTTAGCCTGAAAACACTGAAATGGTCTTCAATATTTCTCCTTACTTAAACTGGTAAGAAACAAAGTAACGGATATTATATCGAACTATTCAATACAGTGCTAAGCTCTATCTAGCATATATAATTAAGGCATAGTAGCCATGCCTTAAACGTCACATAAATATATGAGAAAAGGCTCAAAGTTGAGATGCAAAGCTCACTGACTGTATGTCTTAATTGAGTTAGGAGCAAAGATTGCATATATTGCGACTGATATCTTGTTAAACATGCCATATCGTAACAAAGTATCCCATTCTTTTTTTTATATTCGCATCCATACACATTAGTAAAAGTCCATGGCATGGCTATCCTCTTGATTGGAGCTGTGACCCAATGGAGCTTACTAGACAAAATAGTCAAAGCCTGCTCACTGAACCGTTTATTAAACCATCTGACCACTGTTATAAAGAAACATAGACACCTAATCCGGCTGTGATATTTGCTGCATATTTCAACAGTCATACCAATGTGTTAATTTTTGAATTATTCAATTGTATTTGTATCAATGTGTAGTCGATGCTCAATTAATTGTAGTCAACATTATCGACCAATGGTTGTTCACAGTTGGATCCTTATCTTAAAAACCACCCGTTTAAATTATTTTTAATTCAACTCTAATTTATCTATATTTTCTTGGCATAGATTTCGTTCATAATAAGTGTACACCATCGGTAGATCATTCGAGCAATCAATTCAAAGCTGAGGGATGATTCCTTGAATGACCTTATTCACACGCACATGTGTCACATGTCTAGGACTAGGTTACTTAAAGCAGGATACAATGTATTAGTTTGTGAAGAGCTGAATAGCAAAATGACGTCCAAATACCTGCACAGACATACAATAATGTTGTTACAATAGCATGTGTAACATGAAAACTTAATGTTAAAAAAGATGGGATGGCATTGAAAACACAGAGGCTAGGCATTATGCTCTGTGGGGCAGCGTGCGCGGATGCCCAGGAATAGAACAGTTCGTATTGACCCCTTTGAAATTTAAATTTGCATGGGAGGTTGATAAATGAGTCGTGGTGTTTTGGTTTGTCAGAGAGGAAGGGTGAATGTGCTAGGGCGGATATTGGGCTTTTCCATCAGTCTGTATATGTTATGACGTAGTCAGGAATGTCGTCGGATGCTAACTGTGTTGCCCTGCCTATGCGGACGGAGTGTGTGTTGTACTGTGATGGTGGGAATTGTTGTAGGTAAGAGGTGAATAGGTGTCTAATGCAAGGTTTAAAGCTGTGATCGAGAAATATAAGGGCTGGGGTATTTCCGTAGATCGACAACTGTACAGTTAGAGGATTTCTGAAGTAGGCAATCTACGGAAGTACAAAGTTTTCTGGTAAGATATGTGGAGGGGTAGTTGTTGCCAAGGGCCGAATCCCATAGCGTGTTAAAACGCTGAAATCCACCTGAAACCAAGAAATAGATCACTCAAGTCATTGCATGATCTTGGAGATGCCAATAACAGTACAAAATTGCAACCGCCGTGCAGGCAATGGTAAGATAGGCAACTGCCGTGCTGATAATTGTCAGATTGGCAACCGTAGGCCAATAATATGAAATGGCCAACTACCGTGCCGATAATATGAAATAGGCAACTGCTGTGCCGGTAATTGTGAAAAAGGCAACTGCCGTGACAATAATAGTAAAACATGACATGCCGTGCTATAATGGTAACATAGGCAACTGCCATGTCAATAATAAGATGGGCAGCTGCAGTGCAAATAACAGTAAGATGGCAATTGCCTTGCCACTGATGGTAAAATGGGCAACTGCCGCGCCAATAATGGTAAGATGGGCAACTGCCGTGCCAATAGTAAAATGGGCAACTGCAGTGCCAATAAAAGTGAAATTGGCAACTGCCGCGCCAATAAAGTAAGATGTGCAAAGTAAGATTAGCAACTGCCGTGCCAAAAATGGCAGGGCATGCATCTGTCATGTTATACAATCTGCCAAGCCAAAGATAAACGGTGCTGACAACATAAATACAAGTACAACAGAGAAACGAACTGATGAACATTGCAGGTTTGTTGATAAGATGTCAAGGAAAGTTTGAATCAGGTGAGCCAGTCTCAGGAGATATGTGAGACACAGAGGCCTAGAAAAAAGACAACACATTAAAAATGGCTCACTTTATTGAAGACTTGTGTATGTTTTGCGCACAGTCTGAGTTTCCGGATGGATATCATCTTTAGACCAAGCTGAAATGGGGACTGTCCAGAATTCTTTGTTGGTGTGGTAGGAGATGCAGTGCTCAACTTCAAGGAGGTTCTGAAGGTAGTGGTTGAGATTGGATAAGCTGCTGAAGTGTTTCATCAGGGGTTGGGCCAATGGCATTTTGCCTGTGCAAGACTGAGCATATTATGACTTCTTGCTCTGAAATGAGAGTCTTAGCTATGACAACCAAACAGGTTGCCAAGGTGAGAGGCCTACAACTAGATCGTTTGAGCCGAGGTCAATAATGACAAAATCGGGACGGCATTCAAATAACAGGTGTTGAGTATCAAATCCATAACAAACCTACCCTTCATCATAACGTACCCTCATCGTGTGCATCTCAACACCACAGATCACGTTACGACACAGGGAACACATATTTCGTGACTGTGGCTAGCATGAGTGATGCCTTCGAGTTGCAGAGCTTTACTTTGAGGTTTTGAGGTAGGCCTAGAAATGTGCGACAGGTGGTCACTGAGACCAGACACAAAACTGTTACCAATGATCAAGCCAACAAGTTTCATGTCGTGTATTTTCGCCCCTGGTGCGCCCGTGTCTGCGCTGCAACGAGTTTATTTCAAAGTAATTTGTGCGCACATAGCGACGAATTATTTCCGTTGAGTTTAGATCTAAGTTTCATGTACGATAATCCAAGTTCAATTATAAATGGCTTAAGGTTCAGAATGAAAATATACTTCCACGTGGTCTCTGGCCTGTGCTATGCATGATAAAGATGAAATCTAAAGGATTTGTCATTGCGAGCGTGCTAGACGAGCATCTGCATTTCGGATGGTGAATCTAAATAAAGCAGTTATCAGCAGTTTCGATCTGATGAATGTGGTGATGATGTGTCTTGTAGTCAACAGAATGACGATCACCATGGGGTAGTTTCACTCACACAGTACAACACAAAGAAACGGAAGGACTCTTAGACAGAAATGTCCCTGACGTTGAGAACAATGCTGATGATTCTTGTCGTGGCTATCAACAATTTGTCACCTAGCTTACGCGTTCATAGTAGATAGATCCCTGCACCATATTACCAAGTTTACTTCAAAATCAGAGGTCAATTTTTTTGACGCTAGATTTGAATATTGTTGTTAAGTGCACTTGCGGAATTCAACAGAAAATCCATTGTGGCTTCCCATAGACTACGCGGACCTATCATTTTTTTAAAAATTCTGTTCATAGTACATATATTACTGCACCATATTACCAAGTTTACTTAAAAATTCATTGGTCAATTTTTTGAATTGTGGTTTGACACCATTCTGGAGAAAAAATTACAATAAATTCATTGATAGCTTGCCGTAGAGTGCGACGAGACATCATTTTTTCTTGATTTTTTGTAAAGCAGATATTGTTCTGTCTGTATGTCAAATATAATGTTATTCGCTGAATGAACTTTTCTATAGAACCAAAATATTATCAAAAACGCATAATTCCCATTGGCTTAAAGATGCATTTTTTTCCAAAAAAATGACATGCTGTTTTTTTGCTCCATTTAATAGAACAACTCTTTTGGAACCCATATAAACCATTTTTCGGACTGGTTCAACACTATATCGTCGATTACATCGTATCGAAATCTGTCGGTCACACCCATGTTTAAAAACATGTCGATGGGAAAATGACGCATTCTGTCTACGTTATCTGGTTATAGTGAACTGAAACAGGGATTTGAATTGGCCGGCCGGCCGCTATCTTCTATGCTTACATAAACCCTACAGAGAAGATAGTGGCCGGCCAATGCAAATCCCTGTGTACTGAAACGTCCGCGCTAGGAGTTTGGGGTGGTATGTATAATCGTATGGGGTTTGGTAAAGGGACACTAAACGGGTGGTTTTGGTTCTGATTTGGGTTATTTGTTGCAAACCACTTTGATAAGACTTTTATGCATGGTTTAGATTGTTTGTCTATAATTGTCTACTTTAACACCATGCTGGTGTTGTAGAAGCCTTGGACAGCTGGAATTAATTTGGTGAAATTTAGTGACAAAGATGACCTTAAATCTGTATTATTTACAAATTGTTTTGGGTTGACTTTTGGCTCAAACACTGTAACATTATTGATTGAATTATTCTTGTCATGTTCGTTCATTAATTTAATTGAACCAACCCACTTTCGAATTTAAAGGAAATCAAAAAGCCAAGAAGGGGACCACGTACAAGAAGAGTCCGTGGAAGGGGTCATGGTACAAATTCTGACAACCTGTGTGGAACTGAGGTTAATTCCTATATTATTTGAAATGGATTCTTATCAAGGGTATATTATTGAACTCATTACATCCATTATTACTGGGAAGGATGTGTTTGATGGTTTGAAATGTTCACCATGACACAGGTGTCCAAGTCGGTGGAGGTTGCAGACCAGCCCGAAGAGGTGGCAGAGGAGCCCCACCTTCTTCAAACAAGGTACTATTGGGCTTGCCTTACCTAATTGAATCACTTTATCTGTAAATAGGGGGTCCCATGTTGGACTTGGCGACCATATATTTCCGATGGTTCTCATTTGTTTGTAAACCTAGACAGGCCGAAAGCGAATCAATCTTGTTCTCAGAGGCTACCTTGGCAACACACCAATTAACTAACAAGGCCCTACAGCAGAGTAGAGTGGCTGCTAAATCTTTAGAGCTGTCACGGAAAGAGAAATTAAAGATAATGTACAACTCCACAGTTAGTACTTTTCAGCTTTATGCAATTTTGGTCAGAGAGAGTGATTTACATTGGAGATATTCAATCCATCAAAATGAAGACTTTTGATTACTCATAGGTTTTTTCTGATTTTTGTGCGGTGGCTGGATTTGGATGGGGTGCGGCAGTTGCTGGTTGATGGTTAGACAGACAGCCACAGTTTGCGCTTACAATCACCCGACAACCCACACTGCCGAAAGAAGGATTCCACCCTCCATCAACTACCACTTCACCAAACTGGTGCATCTGCCTTCAATGTAGGGAAATGCCTACCCCTGTGGAGCGGCAATGTTGCACCAACAGCCCAGACTTTTGCACATATGCACTACCTCAGATGGAAGGAGTTGTGCTTGACCCGATGGTCATTGAGGTTATTAACAGGTACCGGGTGGGCTTGCTATGGGAGTTATATGCGGTTGTCGAGGACCCCCAAAAAAAGATGCTTAGACACGGCGCCTATCAGCAATTGGTTCTGTAGATTCATGGCTTTTTGGGGGAGTGCAACAGGAGAGAAACTCCCTCCTGTTGTGTGTGGAATATCAGACCTCTTCCTTGACAAGTATTGACAGTATACAGGCTTAATACAATGTAGGATTTGGTAATATACTAAGCTTAAATGTTTGAATTTGTAATTTTAATCAGGAAATATCTCATTGTTCTGATTGGTATTTTTGTGCGGATTTTATTGATAAGTCCCAGTATTGAAATTGCCTAGTCTCACAAAACATGTGGTATTATTTGTTGTGAACATCTTTGTTTCAACAATCTCATAAGTTATTTTCCATTCGTTTTATGGAATGAGCATTCACATATAAGTCAATTTTCCGTTTCTCAAACACAGAAGAAAAGAATTATGCACACATTATTTCGTCAATTAATCATGGCACGTTATCTTCAGATTTGACTTTTTATGTTCATAATTCTAGCCCTGATAAAAAAAGGAGTGACATTAAAATGAGTACATGTATTATTTATTTGCCAATTCCATGAGTTATTCTATTACAGTTTGGATGTGACTAATCTAAGATTTGTACATTTCAACAAAAACATATTTCCAAATCATATTTATAATCAAAACGAGACACCTGCAACTCAACTGTTTTTTTGGTAGATGGCCTTGGCACAGAAGCAATATCAGACTGATGTTGCGGGGTCATCAGCAGAGCGTTGTGGGTGTTGTTGTGATTTCTGTCGCATTGCTGGGGCCTTAAGATTTCTGTTATCATATCTGTTATGTGGGCGCAAGTCTTGGCCTCTTAACCGATGACCACTTCTTTGACTGCTTGTTGAAGCGAGTGCTGTACCTGTAACACTACAAAATTGCATTAAATGGCCAAATAGCTAGAACACATTACATGTGCGACATCAGTATTTTGTTTTATGATAGGACATTTAGTCAGTGTGTAGTTGAGTAGTCATGAGAGACTTACATTGGCTGACCATCCTTCTTGAGTGCCCGATCCCTATGCATGTTGTGGTCCATTGCCACAACTTGATTGCGGGCAAGGTATGACGAACACCAACCATTGAATTATGGTCAAGAGGATGCAACGATTTCTCTACCTGAAATTTACAAAGTAAGGTATGTTTTCAAAAACAAATAACAAATCCAAATAGTGCAATGGACTCACCATAGGCCCTTAGCTTTTATTTAATGGTGATATTTACACAGGTCGATTCAATACAGGCCGATTCGATAGCAGGGTATTCATAATACAACGAGATTATTTACATGTCCAGCAAAAACTTTGCAGCTTCTTGGTTGGTCAAACTCCTCACTTCCCTGAATGCCTATCCTAAAGAGACCCTCGTGTTAGACCGTAGCTAGTCTAGCTCCCGCTTCCTTCTCTTAGTTGTTGAATCTGTTAATAGCTTCTTTCCCTCTCCACCTTTTCTTTGTTCCTTGCTTTGGTCGTCCATTGTCGCAATGAAAATAGCGCAAACTAAACATCCGGCAGCGGCGAACGGTACAGAGTGATGATGTTTCTGCGCTTCCGAAATTAATAATACATGAGCTCCCAAATATGAGCTATTTTTTACTGGACGTGAAAAATAAGGAACTGAAAGTTTATTTAAGAACAACAAGAAATATGTACGGCCATTCCAACTTTGGATTCCGGATATCAGCACAATTTAAGATACTCTTGCATTTAGCAATTTTTTTTTCGATTAAAATCGAGGGATTTTTTGATGAAATGCACATTTAACATGTGGATCTTATATTCGTCATACTCAGAAATCTACACCAGTGACTTTACATTTCTTTAGCTTTCTATATAAGCTTACTCTGCAAAAAATCGTGAAAATATATGAACGAATTTAGAGCTGTCGCAATTGCCTTTAAAGTGAAAGTACACAGGTGAAATGCTTCATTCAATGTACTTAGAGTAGGCAATTATGACCCCACCATTTGTCACTGGTCGAGAACTTTACGCCGGCTGGCCGAAAGCGGGTGGGGGGTGGGGCTGACGTGTGTGTGCGTTCGTAATGTGAAATATCAGTCCATTGTTTAAAGGAAATTTTATTACAAATTAATGATACATCAGACACGATTCAATAATCTCACAGTAGTTATAAAAACCAAACGCGAAACGTGATGCCACGGGCGTGATGCACGCCGACCGTCCGTCACGCTATCGCGACACGGCATGTCAGAGCGCGTATAAACAATGGGGACCAGGGCGCTCCGACAATAGTGTTACACCGCAGCGCTTTCCTTTCACATCACCCTTATAGCGATTATGACAGTTTGCAGGACGTTAATCTGCGCTGTCACAAGCATTCGCGCAAATAAAAACTTAGTCAAAGATGGCGTCGATATAATATTTTACCCAATTGCAATTTGTGAGCTTCAATCCCGAGTAAACGGAGCAGGCCAAAAGTTTATTAGATCGTGAGAAAAGCGATACCGCGAGGCAGACATTTCAGAACGATGCTCCAATCGACCGTGCACAGTGTATGTCAGCCTTCTAGTTTTCATCATTCATACAAACCTCGAACATATCGTGTATCATTTTAGATAATGTATCAAATGGACATGGACTTGGACCTTGTTTTGCGGCGAGACGAAGCTGGTCGTAACTCCATTCACCATCGTGAAAGTATTATGACGCTGATTAAACTCCACGCGTCATAAAAAGCGTTATCAAACAGAATGCGAAAAGCGCGCTAAATGTCCCAAGCGAGCTCATGAATGATTTTCACACGAGGCATCTATAAACTCAGTCAGTGAATCCCGAATGCATGTTGGCTTCGGCAACGCCTCTCGCCCACGTAACACAGCCCGCAGCCAGGGGAATGCAAGCCCTTAACACATTTGTGGCAGATTGCAAACGACTCAGACCACCCCCACTGCCATCAAATGTAAACTACAATTGTTGCCACGTCACCGCTACCGCATACGACCGGCAGCCCGTCGCATAAATCTAAAGTAAAACTTCAGCTTGTGGTATAGTTGTTGTCACAAGTATACAACACGCCTTGTCATCGTCTGTAATACATTGAAAAACTCTTTCCAGTAGCCTAAAGTCCTAGATGTAAATGCAGCTTGTTTTTTTTTTAGCCTGTTTGTGTGCTGTTAAATCTAGCCCCGGTCGGACGGTAGTATACACATATACCGTCCTGCGCAAGTCACAATCGTCGTGCGGTGAGGTTTATATTTTATATTCCGTACCTTCTCATCAATGTTGTTTACTTACGTAACTATATTTGTCGAGAAATGAGATGAATATCTTGTGAACTACACTATTTTGGTTATTCACTGTCTCCTGATTATTTAGCAATTGTCACATAAACTGTGAGAATCAACTTTCGTTCACGGCAACGCCCGTCTTGGAGTTATAGAGTTATACTACCCCAGCTCTATAAAAGCTCGTAAGAGGTCACGATCTGTTGTGGTGTTGAGAATTGAATGGGCTCGATCTGCCAGCTCTCACCAGACATTTCTTAGTTTTAATACACATTTGTTTAAGTGTGACTGACTGACTGTCTGTTCTCAATTCTCATCAATATTAAGCTCGCTAGAAATGTTCATGGACGCTCAGATGAGGTTATAGTTCATGATCAATATCATGGACACATTGTATTAGACGTCAGAGGTAATCAGAAGTTGCAGCAGGGCAAAATGAAGTCCAAATTGGCTACAGCATCTGGGGTTCTGCAGGTCTGCGTCCAGTACAGTTTACAACATTCACATTATGATTATCATGCATTTCATGGTAATAATATCGTACACGGCGGTGACAAATGTGGGTTTTTACAGCGGGGATTGGGGTGGGGTTACAGAAGGGATCAGGGTGTTATAGTTGACGCATAATGGGTAATGTTGATGAAATTGAGGCATCTTATTGGTCGAGGTGGCCGCCGTGTCCCCTAAATAAATCAGAGTTTTCCATGTGCTGCACACAGATAACGTGATCACATATTTTGTCGGGAGGAACCCCTGTTGCAGTCTACATCCCTCGACTCTGGGGGTTCGCTTCTCTCCACCGCCTCAGAGTCTGCATGCAGTACAAGTGGCCAAACACTCAAACCGAAAAAACCATGTAAGAGAATGCTCGGTATTTTCCGTGGTTCCTAGGCTGGCCAATCAATGCTCTTTAGCCGTGTTCGCGCGTGGCGCCCCATCAGTTTAGCGTAACAAAGATAGGGGAACAGCAATGTGCGTTTAGTCTGTGATCTCTGGATTCAGTCAAACGCAATTCGAACTCCAATGGCCAATCTGTTATGGCGGTTTTGATTCGAGCGGACAGAAACCTGGCCGCAATTGCGCAGTTTTCTCGCTGATCTGCTTCAAGATCATTGTGCCAATCGGGGCTCTCAGGACTGGGGACCTAGACTTCCCCCGTAGCGTAGCTTTAAGCTTTATGATGACATGCCGTGGGATAATAGTTTTACTTACTTTTGATCTTGCATACCTTCTTTTTCTCATGTATTTTCATTTACATGGGTTTCCCTCTTTTGTTCCATTTGTCCTACAAGGCTGCTTCTCAATCTAGTCAATCTTAGTACTCGCATTTCCACCATCTTGGATATTCAATTTTCGTTTGCAGCCCATCCAAGTGAGTCTCACAGTCAAGTTGAAAACGATAGCATGATGTCCCAGACCAGCTTCAAGCCGCCTCCCGCATTTGGCTCTGCAATGAGAGAAGCGGAGTTTGATCTGGATCCGGAAGTGACATATCTCAACCATGGCTCTTTTGGCGTAGTACCGCGCCGGGTGAATGAGGTGCATAAGGCGTAAGTCGTGGCATCTTTCCTTAAATGAAAATGTCTCAAAGGCATGACCAGTATCCTGCAAGGTTTTTAACTTGGCAAATTTGTTAAATCATTGTCATGACTGTTATGTTTTTATCGTAGTGGTAATAATAGATTGCTTTCTTGATGATTTGGAAAAACTGGAACATACCATGGTGCATTTTCATCTCTATAGTCCACAATCGTATGTCCACATATACATCTAGCGTGTATTTATTTGTCCTAAAACGAGTCCACATGCCATTTCAACGCTTTTTATAAATTGGAAAACGCTTTTGACTACAGGAATTTTAGCTTGCGTTGCTCTATTTTAGCTCGTAATCCATGTGCATAGTTTGTCACCCAGTCTAAGTTAAATCATTCCGCAAAGCGCGCTCGTGTTTACCATACTCATGTAGATATATAATATATACAATGATTATACAGTACAATTTTATTATTCAGTACGAAAGACAGGCTTGAACGCCTGTAGTTTGTGAAGAAAAAAGTTTTAGACTCCCAGTTCGCTCTTATGACGATAAATCGCAGCGAAAGGATACACTTCGCTCCCATAATAACGGATAGACCACCTTGATATTGTTCCTTTGAGCGTTTGTAAATTGCAAACATAATTAAGGCTTGGTTGACGCTTGAAAACCTGTCCAGACCAATAGAAAAATAAGTATTCACTTATTGCACCACGCACACTAGGTATTTTGCCGTTATGTTAGATATAGCTGATAATCTGATTCAAATGGTTTTAGTTTTTAAAATTTTATGATAACTGCGATTTTGTGTTCAGTCGGAGCGCCGAGATGGGAAAAAACCCGGACCTCTTCATTCGGCGTTCGATTGAGAATTATTGGCAGGAAGCCACAGAACGTGTTGCAAATCTTGTGGGTGGAAAGTCTACAAACATCACGTTCACGGAGAACACTACCACAGGTGAGAATGGCTTCATGGCTGTGTCAGTAGCATTTATACTCCCTCATAGACATATATATATATATATATATATATATATATATATATATATATATATATATATATATATATATATATATATATATATATATATATATATATATATATATATATATATATATATATATATAATATGTGTGTGTGTGTGTGTGTGTGTGTGTGTGTGTGTGTGTGTGTGTGTGTGTGTGTGTGTGTGTGTATGAGTGTGTGAATTTTGGGTATGAATTTAATGAGAAGTCTATGCACCTCACAGCCTGTGTGCTTAATTTCTCCATCGCCATGATTCGTGTTAATTGTCACTGTAGCGATTAACAACGTACTCCGGTCCGTGGCATTCAACTGTGGAGATGCTATTCTATACAACAGTTTAACTTTTCCGGCCATGATGAATACAGTGGAGCACATCGCCAAAACTATACCAGGTACAATTATTCATTTTGCACTGGAATGCAGAAAATATGGTCAATAATGTTGTATTTGCATATTATTTCAACCGACACGATTTGCTAAATAAAGACCATAGCTTTATAGCAAACTTGAAACTAGTGATTTGACTGTTTTTCCCAGGTGTTGTTTGCCTGAAAATACAACATTCCCTCCCCATATCTAATTCTGACGACGTCGTAAAGCAGTATAGAGATATTCTCGATGCACACCCAAACGTCAAACTGGCTCTCATAGGTAAGGCTATGAGATGAATCTATAAAAATTAACCTCAGTTGTCTTGTTGTGCTGTTTGAAGGTCTTGATTGAACTCTGCTTACCACTATGGTTAATAAACAGTGTGATTCATCCAATAAGACTGTGTTTCAGATCACATCGCATCATTTGGCCTGAGGTTCCCGGTTCAGGCTTTGGTTGATCTGTGTAAGTCACGTGGTGTCCTATCACTCGTTGATGGCGGTCACTGTCCTGGTCACGTGCACTTGAATCTTGAACAAATGGCTCCCGATTTCTACATAGGTACTCAGTAGCCCCAAATTTACTTTCCAGTAGATATAAATATTGACTCATTATAATATGTGTTATTTCAAATATTTGAATATTGTATTTGAAGGAATTCAACTTTTTGTAATGTATCGTTTGTCAAAAGTGTGGAAGGCTGCATAACATGTCTAATGCCCAATTATTTTGCATGAGAGGGAATTTGCTGTGTGCAAAATTGCGCAACATTATTAGTTTTGTAGTAGTTTTCTATTGTCATCGAAATATTATTGTCTACAGCACTCTGATATGACACCTTGCCCTTGTTCACTTAGGAAACATATACAAATGGGCGTTTGCTCCCCGTGGGTGTGCTCTTCAATGGGTGGCCCCTCAGCACCACTCGCTCATTAAACCGGCTGTAGTCTCGTTTGACATAGACAAGACATACCCAGCTGCCTTCTTCAGACAAGGTACCCGAGACGACACAACGTATGCTTCTATTCCGGCTGCTATTGACTTCCTGGAGTGGATAGGTGGCATTGTAAGTATATATATTAATATGTATATACATATATCTTTATATATATATATATATATATATATATATATATATATATATATATATATATATATATATATATATATATATATATATATATATATATATATATATATATATACATATATTTATATAAACTCATAATTGTGCTACACTTGCCTCGATATTGCATGCTGCTTATCTGTTTTGCAGGACGCTCAGCATGCATACGCGGAGGAACTTTGGCGGGTAGGCTTGCCATTGCTGACTGAGGCGTGGGGTACAGCAGTGTTTGAGGCTCCGGACGATATGCAAGCGCCTTTTATGCGGCTTGTGCGACTGCCTCCTCTCAAAGACTATCCTCCCGTTCCGGTATTTATCTTTGATCATCATTTGATTTGATCATTTGTTGCCCGAGAACTGTCTGTTATCCACTTTTCTAAAGTATAATCGGCGGATTCAAAGGGGGTTAACGAGGTGCCCCCACCCTACCCTTTTTGGCGTAATAAAATGACATGGAGAAAAATGTGCTATTTTAATACAGTATTATGCACAATTGTGGCCGTATTCAGGGAGACAACATCCCCTTCAAAACAACCCCAAGCCTCGCAGATCGTGATTGGCATGGTGGGTTTGCGACCCAGCCCCATTTTTTTCAGTGCTGGATCCGCCCATGAATATTAATGTATACAGCTGCGCTCGGATGCTACATATGTTTTACCATTTTGTGTTCTTTTCACAGACGAGTATATTTCCAGTGTTAAATGCCTTATATGACAACTTCAAGATATGGTGCCTTCTTGTGTGCAATGAGAACCAACTTTACCTTCGCATATCTGTCAACATATACGTCTGCGTTGAAGATTTTGAGAAGTTGAAAAACGCCATTCGAACCTTCATGGCATGACTCGTGCAATTTTTGTAAGCCTAACTACTAGTGTGGCTTAATCGTTTAGTCATACCACTAAATAGCGGTTCCACAGCGGTTTCTTCCAATTAGAAGACATGAACCGAAAGACGCAATCCCGTGTGCTTTTGTTGAATTTATGATAGCGCCACTTGACGATTGGCGTGCTGTTCACTCACGGAAATGCTCTCTTCACAGCCAGTCGGATGACGCAATTTTTTAGCGTAGCTATAAGCTCTTTGCCCTTATTTCCTTTCCGTAAATAAACTGCCGCGGCTCATTTAACACCGCTTTTTCTTTTTTTTATTTAACGAAGAGAACGTGGCATTTATCGCTAACACCCTGCAAATTAGCAGGTTGTAACGCTCCACAGTCAAACACCTCACCCTAGCACAATGCTGGAAACATTTGAGGCAAAATGGTGGAATATTTGATCAAATATAACATACTGAGTATATCTCAATATGGTTTTCCAAACAAATTTGTTTTGGCTTACTAACTTATTTTGAACTTGCTGACGTAGCCATACACCTGGTACCGAATCATAAATTGATTTCCGGTGCAGCTCATATACTAGACAATCATATATAACGCTAAATTGCTACATACCGCGCATCTGGTCCAATATCTACTTATGCTAATTAGTTCTCATATAAGGTCGCAGACTTCGTCAAGGTTGGGCGAATCGATTGCCGCTTTCTGTTGCAGTTTACACTGTTTCAGTTCGCATGTAAAGAGCTATAATCTGAATTTCGAGGACCGGGTAAAATGTCCACGTACTTATTTAGCCGACGCATTTCATTCACTGTATTTAATACAAAAGATTAATTACCTCTTTGTTTTTATGTTTAAAGGAATTAATTTATAGGCCTAGCTCCCTAGCCCCTCCCCCACTCGTACATATAAGTGGTCATTCCCTAAATTTAAAAACTCCCACTTTTTATTAGTGATTTTATCCTATTCTTAGCCTGAAAACACAAAAATGGTCTTCAATACAATTTAATTTTGGGGGGATTTCTAGATTTTGTACGGTTAAGATCTCCTTACTTATACTTATAAGAAACAAAGTAACGGATATTTTATCAAACTATTCAATACAGTGCTAAGCTCTATCTAGCATATATAATTAAGGCATAGTAGCCATGCCATAAACGTCACATAAATATATGAGAAAGGGCTCAAAGTTGAGATGCAGAGTTAGGAGCAAAGATTGTATTTATTGCGACTGATATCTTGTTAAACATGCCTCGTCGTAGGTGATCTCATGCACATAACAAAGTATCCCATGCTTTTTTCATATTCGCATCCATACACATTAATAAAAGTCCATGGCAAGGCTATCCTCTTGATTGGAGCTGTGACCCAATGGAGCTTAATAGTCAAAATAGTTAAAGCCTGCTCTCTGAACCGTTTATTAAACCACCTGACCACTGTTATAAAGAAAACTAGACACACCAAATCCGGCTGTGATATTTGCTGCATTTTTCAACAGTTATACTAGTGTGTTAATTTTGAATTATTCAAGTTGGATGTTGTATTAATGTGAGGTCGATGCTCAGTTAATTGTAGTTAACATTATCGACCAATGGTTGTTCACAGATGGATCTTTATCTTAAAAACTACCCGTTTAAATTATATTTAATTCAAGTCTTATTAATCTATATTTTCTTGGCATATATTTCGTTTCCAAAGTTCATAATAAGTGTACACCATCCGTAGATCATTCGAGCAATCAATTCAAATCCGAGGGATGATTCCTTGAATGACCTTATTCACAAGCAATCAATTCAAATTTGAGCGATGATTCGATGATTCGTATTGACCCCTTTGAAATTTAAATTTGCATGGGAGGTTGATAAATGAGTCGTGGTTTTTTGGTTTGTCAGAGAGGAAGTGTGAATGTGCTAGGACGGATATTGGGCTTTTCCATCAGCCTGTAGACGTTATGACGTAGTCAGGGATGTCGTCAGATGCTAACTGTGTTTCCCTGCCTATGCGGACGGAGTGTGTTTTGTACTGTGATGGTGGGAAATGTTGTAGGTAAGAGGTGAATAGGTGTCTAGTGCAAGGTTTAAAGCTGTGATTGAGAATGATAAGGCCTGGGGAAATTTGTCATAAGTGGAGGTATTTCCGTAGATCGACAACTGTACAGTTAGAGAAGTTTTCTACTGGTTCCAGGAGCATTTTAGGACTGGCTTGGTTGTTATGTTTGTAGGAGGTGAACTAGAGGAATTTGTGATGCGCAAAGTTTTAAGATGGAGTATGTGGGTTGTGTCATTAGAGTAGACGGCCTCGCCTACTCAGAGGCAAGCCTAGTTACAGCGTAACGTACATAAGGTGCAAAATTGTATCGTGTCAATCAACTGGTGGAGGAGAGTCTTGGTGATAGGAAGGAGTTTGAAATTAAGAGATGCAAGTTGAGAGATGAGGATACCAATCAAGAGTTCACATTTATAGGTGGGCGGTTGTGTCCAGAACGTTTCTTAATCTGTGGATGAAGGATAAGGAGGAGATATAGGTGCGTACGGTGCAATATTTAAGTCCTTGACTGTAGAGATGGACAATGAACAGAGCTACAGGGCAGAGCTGTGGTGTATTGCATTGCAGAAGGTAGTTAAGGTATTCCAGTGGTGCAAATAAGAACGGCTTGTTGAAGGTTTTAGGGATTTCTGAAGTAGGTGTGGTTTAGTAGTTTTCTTGTAAGAGGTGTGGAGGGGTAGTTGTTGTCAGGGGCCGCATCCCATAACGTGTTTAAACGCTGAGATCCACCTGAAACCGAGAAATGGTTCACTCAAGTCATTGCATGATTTTGGAGATGCCAATAACAGTACAAAATGGCAACCGCCGTGCAGACAATGGTAAGATAGGCAACTGCAGTGCTGATAATTGTCAGATTGGCAACTGCAGGCCAATAATATGAAATGGCCAACTGCTGTGCCGGTAATTGTGAAAAAGGCAACTGCGGTGACAATAATAGTAAAAAATTAAAACAGTCGTGCTATAATGGTAACATAGGCCATTGCCATGTCAATAAATATATATATATATATATATATATATATATATATATATATATATATATATATATATATATATATATATATATATATATATATATATATATATATATATATATATATATATATATACACACACACTTATAAATATACACATATTGTGTATATATACCCGCTTTGATTGCACGGTGACATCCGGTGCACACTGTCGCTGATATACACGGACCGAGGAGAGCTGGTAATTATAGGATAGATGTAACAAGCTGCTGCAGCTTAGATGTTTTGACATGACCCCTAAGCCAAGTCAATACAGGGCGAAAGCGATGAATGCCGCTGTTCGATTACTTAAGATTTGGCCTGTTTTGACATGACCCCTTAATGCCAGCCAAGGTAAGCGATGAATGCCTCTGGTCGATTACTTAAGGTTTGGCCTACATAGACACGAACTGCAGATAGCCTGCTGCTAAGCTGCTGCAGTACATTAAAACTAAATATCCTTTTTACTGATTTCTTTTACTGTGAACCATTCAAATACTGTTACAATCATTATCACGAGGCCAAGTTCTAATTACTGACAAAATTTCATGTGCGTAAATAAAGCCGTTTCAGAGATAGGTACTCTGAAGCACATGTCTTTATACAAAGTACAAAATGTGAAAACAAGTATATTTTCCCGCCTATTGAATGCTACGTAACTGCAGTAGTAGTTATGGTGGAGATAGTTTGAAAACATAACATTGTACCTGGTTTAGTATTGGCGATGTGCTCCACTGTATTCATCATTGCCGGATAAGTTAAATTGTTGTATATAGAATAGCATCTCCACAGTTGAATGCCACGGACTGGAGTACGTTGTTAATCGCTACAGTGACAATTAACAATCATGGCGATGGAGAAATTGGGCACACAGGCTTTGTGGTGCATATACTTCTAATTAAAATCATACCATAAATTTTCACATCCACCCACCCCAACATCACACACACACCACACACACAAACATACACACACACACAAATATATATATATATATATATATATATATATATATATATATATATATATATATATATATATATATATATATATATATGCGTGTGTGTGTGTGTCTATGTGTGTGTGTGTGTGTGTGTGTGTGTGTGTGTTTTTTAAATGCTACTGATACAGCCATGAAGCCATTCTGACCTGTCGTAGTGTTCTCCGCGAACGTGATGTTCGTAGACTTTCCACCCTCGAGTTTTGCCACACGTTCTGTGGCTTCCCGCCAATAATTCTCAATCGAACGCCGAATGATGAGATCCGGGTTTTTTTTCCATCTCGGCGCTCCGACTGAACAAAAAATCGTGGTTATCAGAAAATTGTAAAAAATACCATCCATTTGAATGAGATAACTTTTGGGCAGAAGAGTGCGGGGTGCAATTAGTGACTACTTATTTTTCGATTGGTATGGGCATGTTTTATTTCCTCCTTATTTAAAAATTAAAGTGTTAACCAAGTATAAATTATGTTTGCATATTACAAGCGCTCAAAGGAACAATATCAAGGTGGTCTTTTCGTTATGGATGCTGGTCAACTCGACACCTTGCCAACTCGACACCTTGCCAACTCGACCCCTGCCACTACCAACTCGACACCCAGCCAACTCGACCGCAACCAAGTCGACACCCTTTGATCGACCATCTAAATGAGGTGTTCTGATGAATGTTCTAATATAATGTTTGAGGTTATATGTTAAGCAACGTAATTTCTGCATGTGCTGGTGTGTGATGATTATGACCTCGTGTTCACGGGCCAAAAATATAGCATATTTCCATGTTGTTTTTTTTTATATACTGTCGATTGTTACATTGCCGCATATACTTAAATGCCATAGTACTATCATACGAAATGACATCAATATTTCTTCATCACTGGTAAGCCATCTTAACACAAAAAAATGTACGTTAATTGTCTTCTATCACTTCATAATTTTAATGTGATCATGAAAATAAAAAATTTAAATGTAGATCTTCACAACTCACCATGTGTCACGTCACAGTATCCCCTGATGATCGTGTACTCGCGTTTTCACAACTCACCATGTGTCACGTCATGTACCCCTTGATCGTGTACTCGCGTTTTCACAACTCACCATGTGTCACGTCATGTACCCCTTGTTAGTGTACTCTCGTTTTCACAACTCATTTGTCATGACGTACAGGACGCAAACACTTTGATTTGCGTGTCATTGAAACTGAGGTGTGATTCTCACCCTTCAACGACGTTATATGAAATTGTATATAAGCTACCTAAAAAATATCATAATTCACTACACTCTCTGGCAGTCAATCTGTATGTCAGTTGAACATTCGCTATGGCCTGTATTTCGTGTAATCGGACTGTTACATCTCGTCAAGAAGCACTGCAGTGCGATGTCTGCCAGAGATGGCAACATCGTACCTGTGGTACGGGAATAGATAGAGTTCTATACAGACGAGCAGTACGTAAAATCTCAACCATCAATGCATCGCTAACACACGTAATTATTTGATTTTAAGTATGCAGATAGATAGATACTTTTTTTATTAAAACACAAAACACTTGAGAGATATTAAATTGTAAATTAAAATTAAAAGCAAATACAGTTAGTCTATTCACATTACAATAAAAACGGAAACAGGTGTCGAGTTGACGAGGGGTCGAGTTGGTAGCAGGTTAGGTGTCGAGTTGGTAATATACGGGGGTCGAGTTGGCAAGGTGTCGAGTTGACCTGATACCTTTCGTTATTATGGGAGCGGAGTGTATCCTTTCGCTGTGATTTACTTTCATAGGAGTGAACCGGGAGTCTAAAACTTTTTTCTGCACAAACCACAGGCGTTCAAGCCTGTCTTCCGTACTGTATATTAATAGTATATATTATATATCTACATGAGTATGGTAAACACGGAGCGCGCTTACAGAATAATTTAACTTAGACACCTGCCTGACAAACTATGCACATTGATAACAGCCAAAATAGAGCATTGCAAGATAAAATCCCAGTAGCCAAAAGGCCGTCCTGTTACAGAAATAGGGAAATCGAAATAAATAATTCAGTAGGTAAACCAAGTGTTTACAGGAAAATGCATTTTCTAATTTATAAACAGCGTTGAAATGGCATGTGGACTCGTTTGAGGACAAATAAATACACGCTAGATGTATATGTGGACGTCTGATTGTGGACTATAAAAATGCACTATGACATGTGCCAGTTTTTCCATATCATCAAGAGTGTAATCTGTTATTACCACTTCGATAATGATTTAACAAGTTGCTACATGGCGAATGCGAATTTGCCAAGTTAAAAACATTGCTGGATACTGGTCATGCTTTTCAGACATTTTCATTTAAGCAAAAGATGTCACGACTTACGCCTTATGCACCTCATTCACCCGACGCGGCACGGCGCCATAAGAGCCATGGTTGAGATACGTTACTTCCGGATCAAGATCAAACTCAGCTTCTCTCATTGCAGAGACAATTGCGGGTGGCGGCTCGAAGCTGGTCTGGGACATCTTGCTATCGTTTTCAACTTGACTGTGAGACTCACTTGGTTGGGCTGCAAACGAAAATTGAATATCTGAGATGGTAGAAATGCAAGTATTAAGATTGACTAGATTGAGAAGCTGCCTTGCAGAACAAATGGAAAAAAAGAGGGAAACACATGTAGACGCAAATACATAAGAAAAAGAAGGTATACGAGATAAATAGTAAGTACAACTATTATCCCTGAGCATGTCACCATAAAGCTTAAACCTACGCTACGGGAGAAATTTAGGTCCCAAGTCCTGTGAGCCCCGATTGGCACAATGATCTTGGGACAGATCACCAAGAAAACTGCGCAATTTCGGCCAGGTTTCTGTCCGCTCGAATCAAAACCGCCATAACAGATTGGCCAATCGGAGCTCGCCTTGCAAACGCGTTTGACTGAATCCGGAGATCGCCGACTAAACGAAGATTTTTGTTCCGCCATCTTTGTTACGCTGAAGTGATGGGGCGCCAAGCGCGAACGCGGGTCAAGAGCATTGATTGGCCAGCCATGAAACCACAGAAAATACCGAGCATTCTCTTACATGGAAAGCGGTTTTTCTGGTTGGAGCATTTGGCCACATATACTGCATGCAGACACTGAGGCGGTGGAGAAAAGCGAACCCCCAGAGTCGAGGGATGTAGACTACTACGGGGGGGGGGGGGGGGGGGGGGGATCCCTCCTGCAAAATATGTGGACACCTATGTGCAGAACATGGAAAACTCTTGTTTATTTAGTGGGCACGGCCGCCTCGACCAATAAGATGCCTCCATTTCATCAACATAAGCCATAATGCGCCAATCTCAGATTGTACTTTTGTTGATTTTAAAGCAGCGACAGTAGGCGTGCTGTTAATTATTACTGCATAGCCTGTCAGATCAGGCTGTTCCTATTCAAGCCTCTCGTCAAGGTGAAAACATGGCCAAAGTGTTATGTTGCAGATAGGGCCCTTGCAAGGACCATTCCACGCAACCACCAGGATCTCTCCTTCAACCGACATATGGCACCGCCGTGTACGATATTATTACCATGAAATGCATGATAATCATTATGTGAATGTTGTAAACTGTACCGGACGCAGACCTGCATAACCCCGGATGCTGTAGACACTTTGGACTTCATATTGCCCTGTTGCAACTTCTGATGACCTCTGAGGTCTAATCCAATGTGTCCATGATATTGTTCATGTACTAAAACCTCCATGAACATTTCTAGCGAGCATTATATTGATGAGAATTGAGAACAGAGAGTCAGTCAGTCAGTCACACTTGAACAAATGTGTATTAAATATAATTAAGAAATGTCTGGTGGGAGCTGGCAGACGGAGCTCATTCAATTTTCAACACCCCAACAGATCGTGACCTCTTTCAAGCTTTTATAGAGCTGGGGTAGTATAACTCTATAACTCTATGTCATATTCCCAAGACAGGCGTTGCCATTAACGAAAGTTGATTCTCAAAGTTTATGTGACAATTGCTAAATAATCAGGAGACTGAATAACAAAAATAGTGTAATTCAAAAGATAATCATCTCATTTCTCGACAAATATAGATACGTAAGTAAACAACATTGATGAGAAGGTACAGACTTTTAAAATATAAATCTCACCGCACGACGGTTGTGACTTGCGCAGGACGGTATATATGTATACTACCGTCTAACTGGGGCTACGTTTAACAGCACACAAACAGGCTCAAAAGAACCAAGCTGCATTCACATCTAGGTCGCAAGGCTACAGGAAAGAGTTTTTCAATGTATAACAGACGATGAATATGGCGTGTTGGATACTTGTGACAACAACTATACAGCAAGCTGAAGTTTTTCTTTAGAATTTTGCAACGGGTTGTCGGTCGTATGCGGGAGCGGTGACATGGCAAGGGCAACAATTGTAGTTGAGTTTTCTGGCATTGGGGGTGGTCGTTTGCAATCTGCCACAAATGTGTTGAGGGCTAGCGTTCCCCTGGCTGCGGGCTGTGTTTACATGGGCGAGAGGCGTTGCCGAAACCCACATGCATTCGAGATTCACTGACTGTGTTTATAGATGCCTCCTATGAAAATCATTCATGAGCTCGCTCGGGACAGTCAGCGCGCCTTTCGCGTTCTGTTTGATTACGCTTTTTATGACGCATTGAGTTTAATCGTTACTTTAACGATGGTGAATGGAGTTACGACCAACTTCGTCTCCTCGCAAAACAAGGTCCAAGTCCATGTCCATTTATTACCTTTTCTAAGATGATACACGATATGTTCGAGGTTTGTATGAATGATGAAAACAAGAAGGCTGGCAAACACAGTGCACGGTCGATTGGAGCATCATTCTGAAATGTCTGCATCGCGGTATCGCTTTTCTCACGATCTAATAAACTTTTGGCCTGCACCATTGGCTAGGGAATGAAGCTCACAAATTGCAATTGGGTAAAATATTATATCGACGCAGAGTCTTTGACAAAGTTTTAATTTCGCGCGAATGCTTGTGACAGCGCAGGCTAATGTCGTCATAATCGCGATAAGGGTGATGTGAAAGGAAAGCGCTACCGCGTGACACTGTAGCCACGTCGCGGAGCGCCCTGGTCCTTTGTTTATACGCGCTCTGACATGCTGTGTCGCGATAGCATGACGGACGGTCGGCGTGCATCACGCCCATGGCATCACGTTTCGCGTTTGGTTTTTATAACTACTGTGCGATTCATTGAACCGTGTCTGATTTATCATTAATTTGTAATAAAATTCCTTTTAAACAAAGGTCTGATATTACGCACGCACACACACGTCAGCCCCACAACCCCACCAGCTTTCGGCTGGCTGGCGTAAAGTTCTTGACCAGTGACCAGTGGTGGGGTCATAATTGCCTACTCTAAGTAAGTACATCGAGTGAAGTATTTCACCTGTGTACTTCCACTTTAAAGACAATTGCGACAGCTCTAAATTCTTTCATATATTTTCACAATTTTTTTTGCAGAGTAAGCTTATATAAAAAGCTAAAGAACTGTTGAAAAAAAGTAAAGGTCACTGGTGTAAATTTCTGAGTATGACGAATTTAAGATCCACATGTTAAAGGTACATTTCATCAAAAAATCACTCGATTTTTAATCCCAAAAAAAGGTTGCTTAATGCAAGAGTATCTTAAATCCGGAATCCAAAGTTGGAATGGCGTATATATTTCTTGTTGTTCTTAAATGAACTTTCAGTTCCTTATTTTTCACGTCCCGTAAAAAATAGCCCTTATTTGGAAGCTTATGATTATTACTTTCGGAAGCGCAGAAACATCATCACTCTGTGCCGTTTTCCGCCGGCAGATGTTTAGTTTGCGCTATTTTCTTTGCGATAATGGACGACCAAAGCAAGAAACAAAGAAAAGGTGGAGAGAGAAAGAAGCTATTAACAGATTCAACAACTAAGAGAAGGAAGCGGGAGCTAGACTAGCTACAGTCTAACACGAGGGTCTCTTTAGGATAGGCATTCAGGGAAGTGAGGAGTTTGACAAACGAAAAGTTTTTGCTGGGCATGTAAATAATCTCGTTGTATTATGAATACCCTGCTATCGAGTCGGCCTGTATTGAATCGACTTGTGTAAATATCACCATTAAATAAAAGCTAAGGGCCTATGGTGAGTCCATTGCACTATTTGGATTTGTTAATTGCTGTTGAAAACATACCTTACTATGTAAATTTCAGGTAGAGAAATTGTTGCATCCTCTTGACCCTAAATCAATGGTTGGTGTTCGTCATACCTTGCCCGCAATCAAGTTTTGGCATTGGACCACAACAGAAATAGGGATCGGGCATATGCACTCAAGAAGGATGGTCAGCCAATGTAAGTCTCTTATGACTACTCAACTACACACTGACTAAATGACCTATCATAAAACAATATACTGATGTCGCACATGTAATGTGTTCTAGCTATTTGGCCATTTAATGCAATTTTGTAGTGTTACAGGTACAACACTCGCTTCAACAAGCAGTCAAAGAAGTGGTCATCGGTTAAGAGGCAAAGACTTGCACCCACATACCAGATATGATAACAGAAATCTTAAGGCCCCAGCAATGCGACAGCAATCACAACAACACCCACAACGCTCTGCTGATGACCCCGCAACATCAGTCTGATATTGCTCCTGTGCCAAGGCCATCTACCAAAAATACAGTTGAGTTGCAGGTGTCTCGTTTTAATTAAAAATATGATTTGGAAACATGTTTTTGTTGAAATGTACAAATCTTTTTATTAGCCACATCCAAACTGTACCAATCAGAACAATGAGATAATTCCTGATTAAAATTACCAATTAAAACATTTAAGTTTAGTATATTACCAAATCCTACATTGTATTAAGTCTGTATACTGTCAATACTTGTCAAGGAAGAGGTCTCTGATCTTCCACACACAACAGTAGGGAGTTACCCCCTTGTTGCACTCCCCCAAAAGGCCATGAATCCACAGAACCAATTGCTGATAGGCGCCTTGTCTAAGCATCTTTTTTTTGGTCCTCGACAACCACATCTAACTCCCATACCAAGCCCACCCGGTAACTGTTAATAACCTCAATGACCATCGGGTCAAGCACAACTCCTTCCATCTGAGGTAGTGCATATGTGCAAAAGTCTGGGCTGTTGGTGCAACATTGCCGCTCCACAGGGGTAGGCATTTCCCTACATTGAAGGCAGATGCACCAGTCTGGTGAAGTGGTAGTTGATGGAGGGTGGAATCCTTCTTTCGGCAGTATGGGTTGTCGGGTGATTGTAAGCGCAAACTGTGGCTGTCTGTCTAACCATCAACCAGCAACTGCCGCACCCCATCCAAATCCAGCCAACGCACAAAAATCTTCATTTTGATGGATTGAATATCTCCAATGTAAATCGCTCTCTCTGACCAAAATTGCATGAAGCAGTTGAAGAGTGTTAACTGCTGAGTAGTACATTGCCTTTAATTTCTCTTTCCGTGGCAGCTCTAACGATATGGCAGCCACTCTACTCTGCTGTAGGGCCTGGTTAGTTATTGGTGTGTTGCAAAGGTAGCCTCTGCGAAAAAGGTTGACTCACTTTCGGCCTGTCGAGGTCTACAAACAAATGAGAACCAGCGAAAAAAATAAATGGTCGCCAAGTCCAACATGGGACCCCCTATTTACTGACAAAATGATTCAATTAGGTAAGGCAAGCCCAATAGTACCTTGTTTGAAGAAGGTGGGGCTCCTCTGCCATCTCTTTGGGCTGGAAGAACCTGTGTCATGGTGAACAATTTCAAACCATCAAACACATCCTTTCCAGTCATAATGGATAATTTGAGTTCAATAAAATACCCTTGATAAGAATTCAATTCAAATAATATAGGAACCAACCTCAGTTCCACACAGGTTGTCAGATTCTGTACCATGACCCCTTCCACGGACTCTTCTTGTACGTGGTCCCCTTCTTGGCTTTTTGATTTCCTTTAAATTTGAAAGTGGGTTGGTTTAATTTAATTGATGAATGAACATGACAAGAATAATTCAATCAATAATCTTACAGTGTTTGAGCCAAAAGTCAGCCCAAAACAATTTGTAAATAATACAGATTTAAGGTCATCTTTGTCACTAAATTCCACCAAATTAATTCCAGCTATCCAAGGCTTCTACAACACCAGCATGGTGTTAAAGTAGACTATTATAGACACACAATCTAAACCATGCGTATAAGTCTTATCAAAGTGGTTTGCAACAACCTTAAAATAACCCAAATCAGGACCAAACCACCCGTTTAGTGTCCCTTTTCCAAACCCATACGATGATACATACCACCCCAAACTCCTAGCGCGGACGTTTCAGTACACAGGGATTTGCATTGGCCGGCCACTATCTTCTCTGTAGGGTTTATGTATGCATAGAAGATAGCGACCGGCCGGTCAATTCAAATCTATGTTTCAGTTCACTATAACCAGATAACGTAGACAGAAAGCGTCGTTTTCCCATTGTTTTTAAACATGGGTGTGACCGACAGATTTCGATACGATGTAATCGACGATATAGTGTTGAACCAGTCCGAAAAATGGTTTATATGGGTTCCAAAAGAGTTGTTCTATTAAATGGAGCAAAAAAACAGCATGTCATTTTTTGGAAAAAAATGCATCTTTAAGCCAATGGGAATATGCGTTTTTGATAATATTATGGTTCTATAGAAAAGTTCATTCAGCGAATTACATTATATTTGACATACAGACAGAACAATATCTGCTTTACAAAAAATCAAGAAAAAAATGATGTCTCGTCGCACTATCTATGAATTTATTGTAATTTTTTCTCCAGAATGGTGTCAACCTCCATACAAAAAATTGACCAATGAATTTTGAAGTAAACTTGGTAATATGGTGCAGTAATATATGTACTATGAACAGAATGTCTAAGAGTCCTTCCGTTTCTGTTGTGTTGTACTGTGTGAGTGAAACTACCCCATGGTGATCGTCATTCTGTTGACTACAAGACATCATCACCACATTCATCAGATCGAAGATCATGCTCACAACTGCTGATAACTGCTTTATTTAGATTCACCATCCGAGATGCAGATGCTCGTCTAGTACGCTCGCCTTGACAAATCCTTTAGATTTCATCTTTATCATGCGTAGCACAGGCCAGTGACCATGTGGAAGTATGTTTTTATTCTGAACCAGAAGTCATTTATAATTGAACTTGGATTGTATCGTACATGAGATTTAGATCTAAACTCAACGGAAATAAGTCGCTGTGTGCGCACAAATTACTTTGAAATCAACTCGTTGCAGCGCAGACGCGGGCGCACCAGGGGCGAAAATACATGACATGAAACTTGTTGGCTTGATCATTGGTCACAGTTTTGTGTCTGGTCTCAGTGACCACCTGTCGCACATTTCTAGGCCTACCTCAAAACCTCAAAGTAAAGCTCTGCAACTTAGAGCGTATATATACCCGCTTTGATTGCACGGTGACATCCGGTGCACACTGTCGCTGATATACACGGACCGAGGAGAGCTGGTAATTATAGGATAGATGTAACAAGCTGCTGCAGCTTAGATGTTTTGACATGACCCCTAAGCCAAGTCAATACATGGCGAAAGCGATGAATGCCGCTGTTCGATTACTTAAGATTTGGCCTGTTTTGACATGACCCCTTAATGCCAGCCAAGGTAAGCGATGAATGCCTCTGGTCGATTACTTAAGGTTTGGCCTACATAGACACGAACTGCAGATAGCCTGCTGCTAAGCTGCTGCAGTACATTAAAACTAAATATCCTTTTTACTGATTTCTTTTACTGTGAACCATTCAAATACTGTTACAATCATTATCACGAGGCCAAGTTCTAATTACTGACAAAATTTCATGTGCGTAAATACAGCCGTTTCTGAGATATCAGCGAGGAGAGTACTCTAAAATACATGTCATTGTATAAAGTACAAAAGGTGAAAACAGGTATTTTTTTCGCCTATTCCATGCTACGATAATTGCTTGTTACAACCATATAATTCATATGCTTGTAACTGCAGTAGTTATGGAGGAGATAGTTACAGAAAATTGGGGGGAAAATCGACGAAAAATCGATTCCATAAGCCTCCAACACTGCGCATGCGCGTCAAACTGCATCGGTAGTTGTGTCCCAACATGATCTATCATTCTCCTAAATTTCTTGTTGATATGTCCAACCGTTCCGTAAAAAAGCCAGAAAAACTTAGGCTGGAGCAAAAATCGCGATAGGTACCCTAAAAAACATTTCATTATACAAAGTACAAAAAGTGAAAACTAGTATTTTTACCCGTATTCTATGCTACGATAATTGTTTGTTACAACCATGTTATTCATATGTTCGTAACTGTAGTAGTTATGGAGGAGATAGTTACAGAAAATTCGTTGGAAGACATAAATATATGTATATATATATATATATATATATATATATATATATTTATATATATATATATATATTTATATATATATATATATAGATATATACGTATATAAACACACACTTATAAATATTCACATATATATGCTATTCATAGATAGCTGCTCGGCGCTCGGAAGCTTGGCATCGGAAACCGTGTGTATACATATATATATATATATATATATATATATATATATATATATATATATATATGCGTGTATGCGTGTTTGTGTATATATACCCGCTTTGATTGCACCGGGACATCCAGTGCACACTGTCGCTGAGACATAAAGACAGTATATACACGGACCGAGAATAGCTGGTAACGCGCACTATTATAAGCTGCCGCTTAGATGTTTTGACATGACCCCTTTGCCAAGTCAATATTGAGCCGACGAAAGTGAGAAATGCCGCCGGTCGATTACGTAAGGTTTAGCCTGTTTTGACATGACCACCTACCCAAGTCAATGCAAACCCAGCCAAGGCCTCTGGTCGATTACGTAAGGTTTGGCCTACTTAAACACGAACTGCTGTTAGCCTGCCGCTAAGCTGCTGCAGTAGAAAACCTTGAAACTAATCGTCCTTTTTACTGTTTTTTGTTACTGTGAATGCTAAAAATACTGTTACAATCATTATCACGAGGCCAAGTTCTAAATACTGACAAAATTTCATGTCCGTAAATACAGCCGTTTCAGAGATATCAGCGAGGAGAGAACTCGTAGCAAAAATCGCGATAGGTACTCTAAAATATATGTCATTATACAAAGTACAAAAGGTGAAAACAAGTATTTTTTTCGCCTATTCCACGCTACGATAATTGCTTGTTACAACCATATAACTCATATGTTCGTAACTGCAGTAGTTATGGAGGAGATAGTTACAGAAAATGGGAAAAAATTGACGAAAAATCAATCCCATAAGCCTCCAACACTGCGCATGCGCGTCAAACTGGATCGCCAGTTGTGTCTCAACTTGATCTATCATTCCCCAAAATTTCATGTTGATATGTTTAACCGTTCCGGAGAAAAGCCTGAAAAACCTTGACTGGAGAAAAAAAAAAAAAAAAAAAAAAAAAAATATGGGCAGCTGCAGTGCGAATAATAGTAAGATGGCAATTGCCTTGCCACTGATGGTAAAATGGGCAACTGCCGTACCAATAATGGTAAGATGGGCAACTGCCGTGCCAATAGTAAAATAGGTAACTGCAGGGCCAATAAAAGTGAAATGGGCAACTGCCGCGCCAATAAAGTAAGATTAGCAACTGCCGTGCCAAAAATGGCAGGGTATGCAACTGTCATGCTATGCAATCTGCCAAGCCAAAGATAAACGGTGCTAACAACATAAATACAAGTACAACAGAGAAACGAACTGATGAACAGTGCAGGTTAGTTGATGAGGAAAGTGTGAATCAGGTGAGCCAGTTTCAGGAGATATATGCGACACAGAGGCCTAGAAAAAAGACAACACATTAAAAATGGCTCGAAGACTTGTGTATGTTTTGCGCACAGTCTGAGTTTCCGGATGGATACCATCTCTGGACCAAGCTGAAACGGGGGCTGTCAAGAATTATTTGTGGGTGTGGTAGGAGATGCAGTGCTCAATTTCAAGGAGGTTCTGAAGGTTGTGGTTGAGATTGTTGACAAGCCGCTGAAGTGTTTGATCTGGGGTTGAGCCAATGGCATTTTGCCTGTGCAAGACTGAGCAGCTTATGATATGTTTGACTCCTTGCTCTGAAATGAGAGTCTTGGCTATGTCGACCAAACAGGTTGCCAAGGTGAGAGGCTGCTCACCTACAACTAGATCGTTTGAGCCGAGGTCAATAATGACAAAATCGAGACGGCATTCAAATAACAGGGAACACATATTTCGTGCCTGTGGCCAGCTTGAGTGAGGTCTGACTTTCTCGCTGATTCTAAGTTGCAGAGCTTTACTTTGAGGTTTTGAGGTAGGCCTGGACCTACCATTTTTTTTTACAATTCTGTTCATAGTACATATATTATTGCACCATTTTACCAAGTTTACGTCATAAGTCAGTGGTCAAATTTTTTTTATGGAGGTTTGAATATTGTAATAGACCGCACTCATGGAATACAACAGAAAATCCATTCTGGCTTCCCATAGACTACGCGGATCTATCATTTTTTAAATTTCTGTTCATAGTACATATATCACTGCAACATATTACCAAGTTTACTTCAAAATTCAGTGGTCAAGTTTTTTTTACGCTAGTTTGAATATTGTAAAACGAGTTGATTTCAAAGTTATTTGTGCGCACATAGCTACGAATTATTTCCGTTGAGTTTAGATCTAAGTCACACCTCATGTACGGTACAATCCAAGTTCAATTATAAATGACTTAAGGTTCAGAATGAAAATTTACTTCCACATGGTCTCTGGCCTGTGCTATGCATGATAAAGATGCAATCTAAAGGATTTGTCAAGGCGAGCGTGCTAGACGAGCATCTGCAGCTCGGATGATGAATCTAAATAAAGCAGTTATCAGCAGTTGTGAGCATGATCTTCGATCTAATGAATGTGGTGACGATGTGTCGTGTAGTCAACAGACTGACGATCACCATGGGGTAGTTTCACTCACACGGTACAACACAACAGAAACGGAAGGACTCTTAGACAGAAATGTCCCTGACGTTGACAACACTGCTGATGATTTGTCACCTAGCGTACGCGTTCATAGTACATATATCACTGCACCATATTACCAAGTTGTAATAGACTGCACTCACCGAATACAACAGAAAATCAATTGAGACTTCCCATAGACTACGCGGATCTATCATTTTTTAAATTTCTGTTCATAGTACATATATCACTGCACTATATTACCAAGTTTACTTCAAAAGTCAGTGGTCAAGTTTTTTTACGCTAGTTTGAATATTGTAATAGACCGCAATCACGAATACACAGAAAATCCATTGTGGCTTCCCATTGACTACGCGGACCTACCATTTTTTTTAAAAATTCTGTTCATAGGACATATATTACTGCACCATTTTACCAAGTTTACATCATAAGTCAGTGGTCAAAATTTTTTATGGAGGTTTGAATATTGTAATAGACCGCACTCACGGAATACAACAGAAAATCCATTCTGGCTTCCCATAGACTACGCGGATCTATCATTTTTTAAATTTCTGTTCATAGTACATATATCACTGCACTATATTACCAAGTTTACTTCAAAATTCAGTGGTCAAGTTTTTTTTACGCTAGTTTGAATATTGTAAAAGACCACACTCACGGAATACAACAGAAAATCCATTGTGGCTTCCCATAGACTACGCGGATCTATCATTTTTCAAATTTCTGTTCATAGTACATATATCACTGCACCATATTCCTAAGTTTACTTCAAAAGTCGGTGGTAAAGTTTTTTTTACGCTGGGTTTGAATATTGTAATACTCACTCAAAAGTCAGTTGTCAATTTTTTTTTTATGGAGGTTTGAATATTGTAATAGACAGCACACACGGAATACAACAGAAAATCCATTGTGGCTTCCCATAGACTCCGTGGACCTATCATTTATTTAAATTTCTGTTTATAGTACATATAACACTGCACCATATTACCAAGTTTACTTCAAAAGTCATTGGTCATAATTTTTCATGGAGGTTTGACAGCATTCTGGAAAAAAAATAGACAATAAATTCAAAGATAGCTTGCCGTAGAGTGCAGCGAGACATCATTTTTCTCTTGATTTTTTGTAGAGCAGATATTGTTCTGTCTGTATGTCAAACAAATATAATGTAATTCGCTGAATGAGCTGTTCTCCCCATTGGCTTAACATGTGGATCTTAAATTCGTCATACTCAAAAATTTACACCAGTGACCTATACTTTTTATTATTATGTCTTCCAACTATCGCTGGAAGACAAATTGCTTTAGCCAGAATGTTTTTTTTTCTTTCTTCTCCATTCAAGGTTATTTGGGCTTTTCTCCGGAACGGTTAAACATATCAACTTGAAATTTTGGGGAATGATAGATCATGTTGGGACACAACTACCGATCCAGTTTGACGCGCATGCGCAGTGTTGGAGGCTTATGGGGTCGATTTTTCGTCGATTTTTTCCCCAATTTTCTGTAAAATTAAGTTTGAATGTTTTCTACTGCAGAAGCTTAGCAGCAGGCTATCTGCAGTTCGTGTCTAAGTAGGCCAAACCTTACGTAATCGACCAGAGGCATTCATCGCTTACCTTGGCTGGCTTTAAAGTGCCTATCGCACGAAAAATCATATCATTTTTTTCGCCAGATAACGGAAATATAACCTATTCTGTCTATGTGTCAATTGTCAAAGTGCGCGCTTTCTGATCGAAATTCGACTTTAAAAATGAATTCGGCGTATCGAGCCGACAAGCTCATGAATAATTCATCGCCTCCGCGTGACGTCAGGTCCGGGAATGTTTTTGTTGCGAGGCGCAATCTGCACTACGATTAGCGAGAAATGGCTGCTGGAAATTTCGTTATTTCATCACTTCAGGAGAGCGACGAAAAGACATGGTATGGCACAGGTCATTCGCAAAATATCGTTCCTTCGGCAGAGCAAGTTTTGCCTTACAGATTCGAACGAGAAATGAGCGAATCCAAGGTATCCGATGAGAGAAAAAAGACACTGGCGTTGTCACTGCTGTGTCTGGGTCTCACGCGGGTCATCCTGCCCAGGACATATGGCTGCTACAGATCAATGCTTGGTAAGCTATATCTGATTCTGCTTGTGCACCAGTTCATTGTATATGTGTTGGCATGTAACGAAGTTAATCCATAAATTTCACAAACAAAATATGCAAGCTCTATTCCTAACAGTAGACTATACAACAGAGCTTTGCAGCAAATAATTCTTCCATATCAGACAGCAGACATGAGATACCACAAAGTTTTTTTTCAAATCAAGTGGTTGCAAGGGTTCATGTTTACAAATTGTACCATGTAAATGTAAATGCTCCTCCACACGAATTGCAAACAAACTAATTTCAGACTGCTGTTAGAGATCCTCTTTTATTTAAAGTAGGCCTTATCAAAGGCTGATTACAATATTTTTAAAAGTTGATGTAGATTGATTCTGAGGTAGAATATATATAGGAGAGCAAGTACCACAGCTGTTTTCTCATAGGATTGTCAGTTAGCCCATAAATGAATGTATAACTGGACCTTAGGAGGTGGAGATTATGGTATTATATTATCATCTGGTAAGTGTTACATCAGAGTTTCTATGAATGCAGAGGCTAAAACATATTTGCCATACAATATGTCATCCTTTATTACAAACATTAATATTCCCATCATTACATCATGTTACAGGTGTTTGTATGGCTACTGTCAACCAATGGCAGACAGAGGTAGAAGAATCTGTGTGCTATGTGGAAATTCCTTGAGTCATGACCTCAATAGAGAACAGTCCCATTCCAATTGGTTGCATAACCCAGCATCCTGGTTTCAGCCCAATCTGTTTGAACCCTTGGGCCTTGCAAGTGGGATATTTCTCCTACAGACAACAGCACAGGCACATGTCAGATAATGATGTACAAAGGTGACAATGTTTTCTATTATTTACACATAAATCTGTACCAAAGCTAGCAGTCATTATTTACAATTTAATAATACTTATTGTTACTGGTATGACAAAAATATTTGAGCATGGTTAAATCAACAATGTCACATGGTTATTTTACAGACATTGGAGGTGGTGCTTCTGTCTTGGGCAGGGTTGGCTCATAGCAAACCAGCAAGAACTCAGCCATCAGGCACTTGACATACTTTGAAACATAACAGAAATCAAGTCACAGCTTGCACACCAGACTGTTGCTTAAAACCTTATAGTTATACCTCCATGGTAATTTAATTTGTTGTTGTTTACATTTTATATATCAGTAAAAATATTCACCAAATGTTGCCTTTGTTGCTACTTAAGTGACAATATGCCCCTGCTTAAACTTGGGGTATCTTAGCTTGAAGACTGGATCCCCAGCTTCTGTTGTTGCCTATTCTCTGATATCTGTGATACAATGAACCAATTATACGTGACCTACATATATTTGGCATTTCAGCACATGTAAACAAATTTAATGACTCCCAAATTTAAAAACAAACACCACCATGTAGGAGCACTGTAAAAAGCAACATATTATATCATAACAATGATACTTGCCTGGCAACCATATCATCAACTTAACAAGATAATGGACTATTTATTCAATACTAATACAACAAGAAAGTCATCAAATCTCACCCTGTGCTTCTCTATCTTGATAAAGGCAGGTCAGCTTTTCTTGGGCTGGGATGGGAGGGGTTCACTTGCCTCACCATCCTTTCTTGATTGCTTGACAGCAGAGGCCTTCGCAAAACGAGTAGGCACAGCAGCTTCTTTCATAACCAGCTTACATCGTGGTATCCAACCAAGCTCTTCTCTGAATTTCGGTGCCTCCTCAAAACATTCCTCAGTGAAATGAACCGAGCACACAAAAAAGTACTTGCCCGGGCCCGGCCATTTGTCTCGCGATCGTAGTACCTGGCCAATCCATTGTTTTTTTTAAATGGTCCTTACCAGGAAACCTGAACAAGCTCACATCGTCCCGACTGGTACGCGGGCAGCCCCTAACACAACAACCATTAACCATCGCGTTCAGACGGTCACAAGATGGCTAAAACGATCCAAAATCCCAGAAACGAGAGACGAACTTCGACACCATCCGTGCGTCTCTGAGGCCTCCCTTACCTGACGTCACGCATGGTTGACCTAGATAATGGCTGCCGCAACGTTTTGTCGGGCGCGCTAATTTGAACTGACACTTTATCAAATTTTGGCCTTAATTGATCAGATGCGACGGTTATTGGACCGGTTTGAGTTTATTGATCACATTATGAATTGATTTCAGCAAAGTACCTATAACCGTGCGATAGGCACTTTAAGGGGTCATGTCAAAACAGGCTAAACCTTACGTAATCGACCAGCGGTACTTTCGCCCTGTATTGACTTGGCTTAGGGGTCATGTCAAAACATCTAAGCGGCAGCAGCTTGTGACATTTATCCTAAAATTACCAGCTCCCCTTGGTCGTTGTTTATACCGTCTTTTCGTCTCAGCGACAGTGTGCACCGGATGTCACCGGATGTCAAAGCGGGTATATATACACAATATTTGTATATTTATAAGTGTGTGTGTGTGTGTTATATATATATATATATATATATATATATATATATATATATATATATATATATATATATATATATATATATATATATATATATATATATATATATATATATATATATATATATATATATATATATATATATATATATATATTTAATCTATATCATAGTGGTCGCCATGGTGTACCGTGACGTCATATCATACAGACACAACGCCACAATCGAAATATTCCTGAAGAATATGAATGGTATTTGCGAGTTCTTTGTCGTAGCACAAAATACCCAAAATAGATTTTTAAGCGCCAACCTATGAAATTATTTCCAGCAGAAAGGAACACTGCATTTGTGGATGTATACAACCTTTACTTACGACGGACATGTACTTTAAACCGACAAGGGTATACTTTTGTGTTGCGGCCATCCTCAGCGGTGTACACAATGTCCGCAGTCCCTATCGGGAAGTCCGAGCCGGGGGACATCCCGGCTACCAGGGTGGTTGGCTTGATAACATCGCCCCAGGAGTTATCACGCGCTGTTGGGAGCGTCCACCTCACGATGGCCGAGAGTCGGTTACGGGCGGTGTAAACGAGAATGCTGTCCGGACAGTTGTCTATCGTCGGTGGCTCGAAGTCTGCAAAACAATCGCGTTCAGCATTGGTTGGAAATAACAAAAAAAAAAACAAACAATGAATATAGCAGACCAAACTCCAGCACAGTGGCTCAGTCAGCCCTTTTACCACTGCTACAAGTGGATTAGCATATGTCAAGGTCACACAAATTCTGGGGCGCCGAACTACTTTAGCAGACAGCAACACATGGCCGCTGTTAGCCGAGTAAAAGCAGACACAAGACCAATGCACAGATTGCTCACTCATCAAAACAGTGTGTGCAGCTGATAGAAGATATAGTTCCACAAGTTCTCCCTCTCCAGCAAGACTATATTAACTTTTTCAGGCAATACAGATTCACTTTCTGCTTCAAAATATTAAATGACAATTAAAAAAAATGTAACTGATTTTTTTATTGGTGATCTGCCACATTTTCCAACTTGTTGCAGTGCTTATAGCATAGCGTATCCCATAAGGCACTGCGGGGGAGTGTGATAGCAGACATGTTTCATATTTTGATTTTAAGAAAGCAGGGGGCCCAGCCCCATATTTGGAACGAGGTTGCCTAGCAACCCGCTTAGCAATTGCTCCTTGGAAACCAAAAGTTTTCAGACATTTAGTAGCTGCGCGGCGCTGCAGTCTCTAAAAATGGATCAATCGCCATTGATGTCGTCAAAAAATACCTTTGCGTACTCGTTGGTCTCATTTTTGTGAAATTTGGTCGTGGATACAAAGATTAAAATTCGGTTATGATGATGCTGTCTTTGACCCGTCCTTACTGACCTGGCTAACGGTGACCGGCCCATCCTTTATTGAAATTTTCATGAACATAGCAGTCGAGTTTTGGCTGCGGAGCGGAGACAGCGAGGTTTCTGTTTAAATATCTCGTGAGCGCAACACATTTGCTGTCAAGTGAGAACGAATACTAAGCTCCAACTTTCATTTTATTATATAGGATACTAACTGTATGATGGGACACAAGTTATTAATTAGCATGTGGGTGTAGCCAACAACTTTATAAGTGGAGATTATAAAGAAAACTTAGCGAAAGTATACACAGCAAGTCAAGGACCCCTAGCCGCTGAATTCTACCCATGTTTACATGCTAATAATATTCCATACTGTGAGCGTGAAGCGTAGCGGAACCCCTAGAGTCTGGTACGCAGACTTATACACATCAGTACACTCACTCTCCATGGCAGACTCGTTTGACGCTACACTAACATAACATAACTCGAATCATACCCTGCATAAGAGCCGATAACACAAGGAGACCGACAGCAGTAGTGAGTTAAATATTAGGCGCGCGGAATGATTTGCAGCCACCACTCATGCGGTTCATGGTTTAAGGGAGGTGTCGTTTATCTATGAACCGACCCGACTAATTGAAAGAGATATTTCTCTGTATATAATATGTATTCCAGCCGAATAATATTGTTGAAAATTGATCAGTATATTTTTCGGCTCACTATAATTAGCCACACAAAAATCCCCGACATTATTTAGCTGCTGCGTTTAACGTAATGTAGTAACACGATGATCCCTGATTGCCTTTTATGGGTGCGTCCTAGCTCTCGCGAACCAACTACTGAAGGTGCTGCTGCACTGAATAAAAAAACCTGACGTTGGTCTGTTGGACTGGTGCAACCCCTCTTTAATGTGATTTTCAGTTAGCAGTCGAGATTGACCTAGTGTGATAATGTTCTTCATAACAGGTGGTCAGTAGAGTCGTGTTACCTATGCATGTAGGAGTATCATAACAGGTAGTCAGTAGAGTCGTGTTACCTATGCATTTAGGAGTATCATAATAGGTGGTCAGAGTAGTCGTGTTACCTGTGCATGTAGGAGTATCATCACAGGTAGTCAGTAGAGTCGTGTTACCTATGCATTTAGGAGTATCATAACAGGTGGTCAGTAGAGTCGTGTTACCTATGCATTTAGGAGTATCATAACAGGTGGTCAGTAGAGTCGTGTTACTTATGCATGTAGGAGTATCATAACAGGTGGTCAGTAGAGTCGTGTTAACTATGCATGTAGGAGAATCTCCCGACCAGCGCTCATCTCCAGCGCACGTTCTATGACGCTTCATACCATGCGCGATGTCATAGCCCGCGTCACAGGAGTAGGTACACCTGCTCAGGTATCTGTTTCCATCCGTACACGTGAGAGAACCGTACTCTATTGGTCGTAATTCTGGACACTTGATCTCTGTAAACAAGTGGATGACATGGAATTGTTATCGACTGGGCTATCTGAATTTTAAATATATGATGTGAAATAATCATTTTAGATAAAAGGCACATGACGCTTGGCGCAGAGATGCTATACTGCGCGTCTCCGACAGACCACTGACTTTGACATTGCGGCCTGGAACTCGACCACGTTCCCTGGTCCGTGCACAGCGTGGTGTCATTGCCCTGAAGAAGGTAACCATGGTGACAAAGTTCAGACTTTAGTACAGGGTCCGTATTCACAAAGAATATTAAGTTATTTTTGCAAACTTAACTTAAGTATGCTACCGACCTTACTAAAGTTCGGTTAATCGCGCGCGCTTTGTAGTCATCTTGACCCAACATACAGACGAGAAATATCACTTTCGGTTCTATTTCTGCCTCATTCGCAACACTAACCACTAAAAACGAAGCGGATCATAAATAATGATGGAAGAGTTGAATCCTGAGAACCGCTTAAGTGACAATAACAAGATTTAATCAGACAAAACGTGATAACTGTTTGAAAAGTCCCACGAAACTTCAAATAATCAAAGGTTCGATTTGCGTCATCTTTCTACGCTCACGAGCTGAGTTTCAGTGTCAAACTCGAAGCATTTGGGCCGTCGATAGCCCAACGACCAACATGGACAGTATTTAACACGATGTGAGCTGGTGAATACAGCTTAGTTCGACATAGCTTGGCCGTCGAATCTGTTAGTTATTAGGTAGCCCCGTTGATACGGTATAAAGCTGTTGTTATTGTCAACAAGACATCCTGCAGGAGGAGTTGTGTGGGTATAATCGCGTATGTCATGACGCTCACAATCTCTAACATCATAGCTAAGGCGAGATTGGTGTTATTGAGACTGATTGTCAACGATATGTGGAAACGATCCCGACCTCCGACCAATCTTCTATCAGCGTTATTCCAATAAAGAGAAACTAATCGTCCTTTTTGCTGTTTTTTGTTACTGTGAATGTTAAAAATACTGTTACAATCATTATCACGAGGCCAAGTTCTATATACTGACAAAATTTCATGTCCGTAAATACAGCCGTTTCAGAGATATCAGCGAGGAGAGAAGTCGTAGCAAAAATCGCGATAGGTACTCTAAAATACATGTCATTATACAAAGTACAAAAGGTGAAAATAAGTATTTTTTTCGCCTATTCCATGCTACGATAATTGCTTGTTACAACCGTATAATTCATATGTTCGTAACCGCAGTAGTTATGGAGGAGATAGTTACAGAAAATGGGAAAAAAAATCGACGAAAAATCAATCCCATAAGCCTCCAACACTGCGCATGCGCGTCAAAAGCCTGAAAAACCTTGACTGGAGGAAAAAAAAAAAAAACTTCTGGCTAAACCAATATCGTTGGAAGACATAATAAATGCTGTCATGGGGTTTCTGTACGGCGGTAAAAAGCAAAGCTCATTAGGCACGTCATATGGGACAGAAGAGTTCTCGGATTTGATCCAATAATTGGAAAAATTCATTCGAGATGATCCTGCACCCGGATTTACCATTCGATTGGTCTTTTGCCTCTATGATCCATAATCATTGACATCTGTAATCAGCGTGATGTTTAAACAGCTAAATGACATGCTTCCCTGATCTTCTCCTAAACACACATTCGGATCCTGCCGTGAATTCTATGTTTGAACATCCTTCAGTGTCTTATCCTATGCGTTAACTTTTTATATATAAGAAAAGAAGCCAATTGTGACCGAAAGACATGCAGGGGCGAAAACAGTTAACATCGTAGTCAAATATGCGAGAGAGCGTGCGTTTCATATGTAGATGTTTGCCATTCGGGAGTATCGATTGTAACTGCGTCTCAGAGACGGGGGTTCGCAACCCAGAGGGAGCAACGGTGTTGTTCCAAATGGGCGACGGCGCTTGATTGGCGCTGCTCAAACATCACAGTGATGTCCACGCATCATGGTAGTGATATCGCCGTTTATCAATCAATCGCTTGCGGAAATGATCGTCAGCCTCGTTGGTTCCAGGTAAATGTTGCGGAGACCCGGGACCAATAGAAAACGGGCAAGTTACCGAAACTGATTTTTGCTACGGAGGAAACATTGAGTATACCTGTAATCAGCATTATAACCTGACTAATGGGCCTCAGCAGCGCACATGCCTGAGCACCTTGGCATGGTCGCTCATCCGCCCCACCTGTACTTTGTAATTACTATGGCTAAGTGTTTGGGTAAGGTAAGGTAAATTTGAGAGTCTTCATTTCGTTTAAGTGAGTTTGGATAGCGTTGCTAATTGAGAAATCGAAACATTAACAGAAGATAGCTGGCGAATAAAAATGAAACAAGTAATACTAACAGACTAAGTTAAATTTCTCGAAGTAATTCATAACCATTTGTGCAAAATCCAATCATCATATAATTCCACGTTCAATTTAATAAGTTCCACTAGTCTGTTCACTTACTATGTGACTGCCTGCAGTTGTGAATACTTGCGCTAATATCTCGTGTCAGAACGGGGGAACATGCATCAACGGTCTGAACCGGTACACATGTGACTGCCGGGCTGGATGGAGCGGCATCCACTGTGAAATAGGTCAGAACACGTCACATACTGACTGTGAACTTCCTCACTGCATATACTCCGCGAATTAGGTCAGTATGCGACATCCAGTCTGAACCAAGCTAGAATGCAAACAAATCTGAAATCACTGTGAACTCATGCACCATATACTGTGCAATAGTGTGAACTGAGTAAGCATACGGTGTATGTAGTCTTCTCAGTGAACTTAGTAGGTGTACAACATTTACTTTGAAATAAGTAAATATACGATATACATTGTAAACGAGATTGGTAGGCGGGATGTTACTCATTTGTGTGTGTGCCTTAAACCCTATAGTAAATCGCATCTCATATTTTATTATTGTTAAAAGAAGCATTGATTGAATGTTCGGTGTTGTGAATGCTTCAGTGCCAGACCCCCCAGGCCCCGCGGGTGCTACTGGATCCACCAGACCCACCGGATCAACTGGAACAGCTGGCAGTCCAGGAGATACTGGTAGAACTGGATCCACCGGATCTACCGGAATTGCTGGACCAACTGGAGCCACAGGTACACGAAAACTAGACTGATAAATAATCTCTACTTCCATATGTCGTTTTAGTGGTTATAAATCGTTATGAGTCGGTGCATAATGTTATTTAGCTACTCAGTACCGTAATATTTGCCGTGCATGGCGTTATTGAGGAAGCCGTGGATCAACTGGCCCAACAGGTTCTTCCGGGCCACAGGGAAATACTGGAGCTAGCGGAACTTCCGGTTCTCAAGGAAACACTGGCGCCACCGGCTCGGCTGATAATTAGCTTTGATTGTGTCATAACGACAAACGATTGTGTCATAAGGTCAAACGATTGTGTCATAAGGTCAAACGATTGTGTCATAAGGTCAAGCGATTGTGTCATAAGGTCAAACGATTGTGTCATAAGGTCAAACGATTGTGTCATCAGGTCAAACTGGAGCAACCGGAATCGGACGCACGGGATCGACAGGATCTACGGGTCCATCCGGTCCATCTGGTCCATCAGGACCTAGTGGGCCCACTGGCAGCACTGGCAGAACAGGAGCCACTGGCAGTCTGGGAGCCACAGGTCTGTTATCTGTTGACCGGCTCATCCACTGTGTCCAACTCTTGACAATGTGACCAGCAGCATTTTCATTTTACCATATATTTTTTTACATTTGATTTTATTTGCTGTGAACCAAGGTCAGGTTCCAGGTGCGTTAAAAAGAATTCATTTCTCAGGTTAGTGCATAACGCTATTGTTTCAGGTTCCATTGGTCCAAGTGGACCTTCCGGTCGCACAGGTGCTACTGGCTCTTCAGGTTTTACTGGCGCCACTGGTCGTCAAGGTGACAGCGGCCGCACTGGAGCCACAGGATCATCCGGACCTACTGGTCGAACAGGAGCCACTGGCAGTGCGGGAACACGCTGAAACACTGATGCTACTGGTGCGTATCAACGATTTCGTTTCTCCCTGACATTCGCTACGATATATTCAAATGCACTAGGATTGGTGGTATTCTGCAAACGAATATGCCATTGCAGGTGATTCTGGCCCTAACGGAAGAACTTGCTCAACTGGTTTCACTGGACCACGTGGTCAGACTGGAGGCACGGGCCCTGCTGGTCCCTCTGGAAGAACTGGTGCTTCTGGAAACCAAGGTCCCTCTGGTGGACCCGTTCCCAACGGTAATAGATTCATAATGAGTATACATTTTGGTCATTTCAATGTCAGTTTGCATTGCGTTTATTAATTACCTTCACATGTTTTCAGGCCAAACTGGTGCCACTGGGCGTAGTGGACTGACTGGTGCTACAGGCTCACTAGGTGCAACTGGTGGCCCTGGTCCATCTGGACCCTCTGGCCGCACTGGAGCTACCGGATCTCGGGGACTCAATGGAGTTACTGGCGCTACCGGAGCCGATGGTCTGCGTGGTCGCACTGGAGCCACAGGTATTGACGGATTGTCACTGTATTCCCCGATTCATACGACCTAAGTAACTCGAAAGAATGACGAAACTATTTTCGATCATAACGTTGATTTGTACCTATGAAAACTGAAGTTCAGATGTGTCGATACAGGTTCCGCTGGACCCGTGGGTCAAACTGGAGGCACTGGAGCTACGGGTCCAACTGGCCTGACTGGTGCAACGGGCTCCCGTGGTATAGCTGGCCCTGTCGGTGGAACTGGTTCCCCTGGTTCTACTGGAAGAACTGGAGCAACTGGCAGGACTGGCGCTACTGGAAGTGTTGGACCTACTGATAGGTGTTCTTTTTAAGGTTTTCAGCTTCAGAGGGCTATTCGGGATTTTCTGGTTAGTTTTTAAATGAAACTGATTTTGTGTTTGACAGGTATTACTGGGGCAACTGGTTCTCGTGGTTTTGATGGACCCTCTAGGACGAACAGAGCTACTGGCACACAAGGTTCTTCTGGGCGCACTGGTGCCACTGGATCAAGTGGCATGTGGATATGGATTTAAATTGGCTTCGAATACTTCTTGCATATGGTTACTTAGCTTTATAGTACATCATCAGAATGTAATTGATCGCGGTTGTCTGCAAAGCGATGGCCATTCAGGTTCACTGGCAATGAGTAGGGTATTTCTCATCCGTCACTTTCGCTATATGTAGGTATGTGAAGAAAAATCCCCCAAATTTATTTAATAACCCTGACTTTAAGGACGAACTGGTGCTACTGGTAGTGGCAAGACTGGTGCTACTGGTTCTGTTGGTCCATCTGGTCGCACAGGAGCCACAGGTGGCCCCGGTCCTTCAGGAAGAACAGGTGCTACAGGAAATTCTGGCCCAGCAGGAAATACAGGTTCGTATTATGTGATGAACCTTATCTTATTATGAGCTATGTCATCATTATATAACATCTGAAAGTGAATCATTTTGTGCGATATGGTTGACCAATGATTGATCTTCGCCTGTTCAGGTCGCACTGGAGCCACTGGAGGACCCGGCCCGTCTGGGAATACTGGAAGTACAGGAAACACTGGTGCCACTGGTGGACCAGGTTCCACTGGCCGCACTGGTGCCACTGGTCAATCTGGACCAACAGGACGCACTGGAGCTACAGGAACTGCCGGAGCAACTGGACGCACTGGAGCCACAGGTGGAGCTGGTCCATCTGGGCGAACGGGAGCTACAGGTAGTGCTGGTGCTACTGGACGCACTGGTGGAACTGGTGGTCCTGGGCCATCTGGGCGAACTGGAGCTACAGGATCCTCTGGACCTAGTGGACGTACCGGCGCAACTGGTCGACCCGGACCCAGTGGACGTACTGGAGCTACTGGCTCTTCAGGGCCATCAGGCGGGCCTGGTAGCACTGGGCCCTCTGGACCACAAGGGCGACTTGGCGCTACTGGATCTAGTGGACCATCTGGTAGAACTGGTGCCACTGGTGGACCTGGTTCCCCAGGGACGAACTGGGGTAACTGGTAATCTCATTTAATCATCTCTGCATAGTCCCTGCCACAACTACCGTCCATTCGTTTTTACCCTCAGAGTTAACTTGATGACTAGTATTCCTCGTGGCCAATGTCAATAAATTTCTGCGTGTAGCTACTTGGTAGTCGCTCAAAAGACGGTTAAGTATTCAACACCACAGCAGGTCATGCAATATGATATCTTGTCCCATGGTTCTTGTCAATGTATGAACAAATCTGTCTTACAAACAAGTCACTTTCGTCCACAAACAGGACGAGTGGGACCTTCTGGTATTACTGGAGGCACTGGAGCCACAGGATTCTCAGGGCCCACGGGTGCAAATGGTGCAACAGGCCGATCTGGTCTAACAGGTAGAACTGGTGCTACTGGCGGACCCGGAAGCACTGGACCATCTGGTGCCACGGGATCATCTGGTCTTTCTGGTGGAACTGGTGCCACAGGTGTCACCGGTGGACCTGGATCCACAGGCCCGAGGGGCCTCACTGGAAGGACTGGAGCGACAGGATCTAGTGGTCCATCCGGTAATACCGGATCTACCGGAGCTACTGGCCAATCTGGACCAACTGAAGAACAGGCGAGTGCAAGAGTTGTCCTGTTGATTTCTGCAATATATATATTTTTAATTTATGGGAAATTTTCAATTTGAGTAATTGGTTATCAGGTGCCACTGGTGTTAGTGGAATTACTGGAGCTACTGGTGGAACTGAATCAAATGGTCGAACTGGTGCTACTGGAAGTTCTGGTCCAAGTGGTCGTACTGGTGCCACTGGCGGGCCTGGATCAAGTGGTCCTGCTGGTCGCACTGGAGCTACCGGATCATCTGGTCAAACTGGAAGAACTGGTTGGTTTTCATAGCCTGCCTTTCAATAGTTTGTGTCACGTGGTTTTGAGGTAATGAGTGACTTTAAAATCTAATCTGTTTTCAGGCGCCACTGGCTCAAGAGGTTTAACTGGTGATATCGGTGCAACTGGATTCAAGTGTTTGTGCGCAGGGGGTCATCGAACAGGTGCTACTGGAACCGATTTTGAAACCAATAACGAATTATGGTGCAGGTCTTCGCACGGGAGCATCTGGTGCTACAGGCCGAGAAGGTAGCACTGGTGCAACTGGTGTAAGCGGACGAACCGTTGATACACTGAACTGGTGCTACTGGGGAGGAACTGGAGTTACTGGTTTGACCGGAGCTACTGGTTCCAGGGGTAATACTGGACTTACTGGAGCAACGGGAAGGTCAGGAAATGACGGCCGAACGGGAGCGACAGGTTCCGCAGGAGGTGCAGGTCGCACCGGTGCAACTGGAACCAGTGGATCAGATGGCCGCACTGGTGCAACTGGAAGCCAGGTGCCGGAAAGACAGGTCAGTTACCACATAATAACCGACTCGATGGCACTGCATGTATAAACAGCTAAGTCTGGTATAAAACCAATTTTGGCAGATTTGAGTTGATAGTTTATTTGACTGCAGGCGCAACTGGTATCTCTGGCCGAACTGGCGCCACTGGCACTGTCGGTGCCAATGGTATAGATGGTCGCACAGGTGCCACTGGTATTAATGGCGGCACTGGTGCAACTGGTTCTTCTGGACGGACGGGCGCAACTGGTGCCTCAGGTACAATAGCCCACGGTCATACACAATAGCATATTTTTAACAGGACCCATTCAAACAACCTCTTTGATAAGTGGGCTGATTTTGCAACTGTCTTGCCAGGTGTGGGTCGTACCGTTGCAACAGGACCGGCCGGCAGTGATGGTCAAGTTGGACCCCGAGGAGGAACTGGTAAGATTCATTTAAATGGAATATTACTGCATTGGACGAAAATGATTCCTTGTTCATTGTTATATATCATTATTCTGTTAATTTTGTGAATGCATAAATAATGATAGCTTTTGCTCTTTACGGGGACCTTATCAGGAGCTGATGGAGGAACTGGGGCAACTGGAGTAGCAGGTCCCATCTGAAATCCTGGCAATGATGGGGGTACAAAACTTTACTCTTATATGTGAAAAGCAATCTATCGCACACGGAGTGTGTCACATCTGTTACACCAATCAACTTGTTCTTGTATATTATTGTAGCGTCCTGTGCCGTCAACAAATGTATCTACAACAACGGAGCCTGTGAACAACAATGTGTGGACACATGGAACAGCTACTACTGCTCATGTTTTGATGGCTATGAGATTGAACCCGATTCGACTGATCTGTGTAGTGGGTACAAGAAATACACGTTCCAACATATCATACACTCCATTTGAACTTCATTTGACAAAGCACCATAGAATAAACGAAATGTGACCATATAATATAATCATTTGCTAATGTGTTTATATATTTGTACCTTGCTTACATGGTTGTTTCAGATACATCGGAATGTAGCAGTGCTGTTATCGATCTAGTCTTTGTGGTCGATAGCTCCGGATCGATCAGGGATAACAACCCGGAGGACGGCTCTTACGACAACTGGGATTTGATGCTGGCATTCATGAACAATATAGTCGATCAGTTGAACATCGGCGCTGATGGAGTTCGGGTTGGTGTGGTCAAGTTTTCCAACATCGCCGAGAATGTCATGTACCTAAACACCTTCACGACCAAGCAAGACATGAAGAATGCCATTACTGCCATGCACTATGTAGGGGGAAACACTAACACCTCTGGTGACCTGAGAGTGATGAGCGGGGAACAGTTTACGACGGCCAATGGCGATCGTTCTGGGGTTGATAATATAGCTATAGTAATCACTGACGGTGTTTCCACTTTCGATAAAAATCGCACAATCAGCGATGCTCAGGCAGCGAGAGCGCTTGGTATAGATGTCTATGCAGTCGGTGTCTCTAATAACATCGATGTAACCGAGCTTCGGGGCATTTCCTCGTCCCCACAGGTTCTTGACCAGAACTATTTCACAAGCAATGACTTTACTTACCTTGACAATGTGGTGGACTCTTTGACCCGTCAAACTTGTAGCAACGCTGTCTCCAATTGCGGCAACACTATCATCGACTTGGTATTTGTGTTGGACAGCTCGCAGTCAATCAGTGATAGCGGCAATGGCAACTGGGATCTCATCCTTCAGTTTGCGGTTAGCATCGTCGATAGTCTCAATGTGGGTACCACCCAAGTGAGAGTGGGAGTGGTTCGTTATTCAAATACGGGAGAAAACATATTTTTCCTCAATGACTTCACTTCCAAAACCGATGTCAGGAACCAAATTCTCAGTATTAATTATGTCCCCGGCAGTTCTAACACGGCTGACGGCATTGACCGAGCTAGATTCGACCAGTTTGTCAATGTCCGCGGGGACAGATCTAACGTTCAAAATATAGCCATTGTCCTCACCGACGGACCTTCCGTCGATGAAGCGACCACAATAGCTGCCGCCAGGGCCGCCCATGAAGATGGTATCCAGATCTTTGCTGTGGGGATTGGATCTAATACAGTCCAAGTGGAGTTGATAAATATCGCTTCTTTCCCACACGTGTTAAATGCTAATTATTTCTCTGCCTCTGGATTCGACACCCTCAGCACTCTGACAACTGGCATCACACAGTACGTCTGCTTTAACCAATCAGGTGATTTGTTCCACTTGCTTATGTGTTACTGTTCATATATGGTATATGTTTGTATATGATGGCTTAATGTTGACACTGACGTTTGTTTTGGTGTACAGCCCAATATTGCCATTACACGCCACTTGGTGGGGTCCAGTGCTTCTATCGATTCTCCGAGAGCGACCACAGACCAGTCAACTCCACGCAATGCAGAGGTAAGCTTTACTAGTCGCCAATTGTCATTCAAAGGGTGATACATCATCATAATAGCTATTATTTTTCTTTAATTATCCTCATTCAACATTCTCAGACATAAACGAGTGCGACACCAGAAATAGAGGATGCGAACAGACTTGTGTGAACTTCGACGGAGTTTACGAGTGTTGCTGTACTTCCGGAACTCTCGGGCCGGACGGCAGAACCTGTATTGGTAAGTCCACACTACAAATCATCCTCAAAACTGCTTCAAATTAGAAATAGGAACAATTGAGTGGATGTCGGAAGAGTAATGTTTTTCTTGTATCGGTATCAGGCGCCCAGATGTTCGTTGGGGCAGCACCAGCAGCCGCTGCTTCAGGCATCTCCACGTCCACCGTGGCGTTGGCCGCAGCATTGTCTGCTATTATTGCCATTATGGTCTGCGTTGCTATCTTCCTTGGAATACGCTACGTACAACGCAAAATCATTTGGATTTAACTCTATTCGTTCCAAATTCACTCCTCATGCTAGTATTGATGGTAGCTCTGTCGCTAGTAACGAATCATAGTTTATCGCCTGTTTATCATTGTACCACATCATAGGCACAATGTCGCTGCCCAGATCCTAGCACATTATTTTGCAAAGAATTCTGGAGGTGAAATAATTTCTATTTGTTATGTTTTTATACATTTATATTGAAATATTGGAAATTATACAAAAATATTCACCTAACTTTGTCTTCAAAGCAGCTAATTTGTAGTTATAGGCGTGTCATATAGCTTTAACTTAATGTGTGTTGATTGATATGTGTTAATTAACTTCTCGTTGTGTTAGATTATAGAGCTGTATTTTCATTTAACCATACACCAACCATAGAGTTCTCTTCATTATTTACACCAAACATGGTTAGTGGAAGGTGGTTGTGTCAATATCGCTTTCAACATGATCCTCCTATTCTCAAAGCAATGAATACTACAGATTCACATGGAATCTTTAACTCCGATTTTAGGATTATGATATAGTGAACAACTGCACACACACAGAGACGCACACATACGTACATATACGCACACATGCACGCACACATATACGCGCACATACACACATACATACACACATATATACACACACACATATACACCCACACACACACACACACACACACACACACACACACACACACACACACACACACACACACACACACACACACACACACACACATACACACATACACACATACATTTCCTCTGGCGACAGCATTAGATGCTGCTGCCCGCGTCCGTGAATTTGACTCTCACAATTGTTTGATTTTCTCCTAAAACACCGATATGATCAAAGTTCCGGCTGTTCTGTCGTGCCTTTGAGTAATGAGATTCTTACCAGTGTACGTGAGTGGCCGTTGTTCGGATATAGAAGCAATAAATCTGAATATTACAGTTCATAAAGATTACTTTGGAGATTAAATACAGGGTGACATCGAAATTAATGACGTCCGTAACAAATAGACTTTGTTCACGAAGGTACTGTCACAATCGAAAATATATATATATATATATATATATATATATATATATATATATATATATATATATATATATATATATATATATATAGATAAGATATATATATATATATATATATATAAATATATATATACATATATATATATATATATATATATATATATATATATATATATATATATATATATATATATATATATATATAATCACACACACTATATGCCCGCTTTGGTGTTGCAATATACACCGGTGCACACTTGATACGTATATATACCCGCGGACCGGTTGGAGCTGGTGACATCCGATAGATCACAAGCTGCTGCGCTTAGATGTTTTGACATGACCCCTAAGCCAAGTCAATACAGGGCGAAAGCGATGAATGCCGCTGGTCGATTACGTAAGGTTTGGCCTGTTTTGACATGACCCTTTAAAGCCAGCCAAGGTAAGCGATGAATGCCTGTGGTCAATTACGTAAGGTTTGGCCTACTTAGACACGAACTGCAGATAGCCTGCTGCTAAGCTGCTGCAGTAGAATACATTCAAACTAAACGTCCGTTTTACTGATTTCTTTTACTGTGAACGCTTAAAATACTGTTACAATCATTATCACGAGGCCAAGTTCTAATTACTGACAAAATTTCATGTCCGTAAATACAGCCGTTTCAGAGATATCAGCGAGGAGAGAACTCGTAGCAAAAATCGCGATAGGTACTCTAAAATACATGTCATTATACAAAGTACAAAAGGAGAAAACAAGTATTTTTTACCCCTATTCCATGCTATGATAATTGCTTGTTACAACCATATAATTCATATGCTTGTAACTGCAGTAGTTATGGAGGAGATAGTTACAGAAAATGGGGAAAAGAATCGACGAAAAATCGACCCCATAAGCCTCCAACACTGCGCATGCGCGTCAAACTGCATCGGTAGTTGTGTCCCAACATGATCTATCATTACCCAAAATTTCATGTTGATATGTCCAACCGTTCCGGAGAAAAGCCCGAAAAACCTAGGCTGGAGAAAAAGAAAAAAAAATCTAACGTTGGAAGACATAAATATATATATATTTATATATATGAATATATAAATATATATATTTTTACATATCTGAAGCTTTTAATATAAGCCTACTCTGCAAAAAAAATCAATGAACGAATTTAATACTGTCGCAATTGTCTTTAAAGTGAAGGTACACAGGTGAAATGCTTCACTCGATGTACTTGAGAGTAGGCAATTATGACCCCACTATTTGTCACTGGTCGAGAACTTTACGCCTGCCGAAAGCGGGTGGGGGGCAGGGCTGACGTGTGTGTGCGTGTCAGACGGTTGTTTAAAATGAATTTTATTACAAATTAATGATACAGCAGACACGATTCAATGAATCTCACAGTAGTTATAAAAACCAAACGCGAAACGTGATGCCCCGGGCGTGATGCACGCCGACCGTCCATCATTGAACAATTCTCCATGGATATGTTAATTTTTTAAAACTAGGTTTGATGATCTTGAACTTGATTTGAGGTCAATGCATTTGGGTTTTGTGCATCATCAACACCGTCCAAATAGAAAAAAAATATTTTCACAATAACTTGAAAATTGTGATCTGTATCACAAGACAAAAAATTATAAACAAAAAAGTTCAAAGCGAAACCTCTGGGTGCTGCGCATGAGTAACACATGCTAATTTGTTTTTTTAAATTCGAAATCATGTTAAAAATTGCGACCCGTATCGAGAGATAAAATAAAGTTTACAAAAATGTATTTAGTTTCTTTCCTTAAACTTATACACTAGTTTTAATGGTTCAATAAAACTTTTCAACCGGAGATGCATGGCAAATAGCACTTCAGATTGTCAGTAATTTCTTTTCAAATAAGTAAAAATGAAGAAATTTTAATGGCACTTCTTAAGGAGTCAGCAACTCTTCTAACTCAATCAATGTATGCTAAACTACACTATATGTCGTATAATCAGTGCACTGAATATTTGTATTCTCAAGTGGCCCGTTATTCATGAAACTTTATCAAAGAGTTGATAGCTATGCTAACAGGATCCACTCCAAGTGGCTCTGCGATGATCGCTTTCCTAATACTAACAAGCAGCCATTGTGAGGTGACGCTACCTTGTAATAAACAAAATTACATGTATATACCGGGTTGATGTCATTGTGAAAATTTTCGTTAAACAGATCCTTTCCACTGCTAATACACATCACACAATATGCATATAAATAGCAAAAATAACAAGTACAGTATCACTGGTACAGCCTTTGCACTCGGACATGCTATACTCGGCACAGTTAATTTTTTGTGTACAGTTGTTACCCTTGTTGCAGGTATTACACTGTATTTTGTTGTTGTGTAGTTGTTGCTCTTGACACACTCGTTACATTTAATAGAATATTTACATTGGGTACAGTTACTACTCTAAACAGTTGCTACCCTCCGTACAGTTTTTACACTTGTTACGGTTGTGACTCTGGTGAAGAAGGATATATTTGTATTTTTGCTTGGCCGAGTTATAACTCTAGATATAGTTATTACACTGATTAAATTTGCAACCCTTGGTACAGTTGTTACCATTGATACGATTGTAACCCTGGGTACAGTCGTTGCCTTGGTTACAGTTATTATCCTGGATACAGTTCTTATCCTGAGTAATACCCTACGCCAATGCTCCCACGTCCTGCCCTGTGTAAGAAAAGTGGTGACTCAATATTTTAGTATTTTTCGCAAATTGGTTTGTTATTTATTATCTGAGCATTTAATGATATATTGTTTGACTAATTCTGGGTGTAGAGGATATGGTATCTGGCCTACAGTGAATATACAGGTGATGTGTATGTTGTAGTGAGTATAGATTACACGCTATATTACAGCACTGTATATGGCATTTTACCTGTGATAAAGATGATGTTGTTACCCTCCATTGAATATACCTTCGCTGAATAATAAATACTTGGGGGGAATGAATGACTTTTTTAGCTGTCACTTGCATCTATTATATGACCCGAGCGAGTATGTTAGGCTGCACAAACAATATATTTTTTCGCTCTAATGTTGACCAGAACCATCGACTGCTCTAACGTGCCGACATTCATAACTCACTCAAGAACACATACTAAACATGCAATGGAGGAGTGATCCCTGTTATAATCATTCGGTTTTTGTCTACATGAAATCGTTTGTACTCAGTGGAAATATTAAGGAATGTTTGATGTTGACAAAACTAGCACACAACGTAAAACACGGGCTGATATCAAGCGTCGCCCATAAGGTAGGCAATAAAGCGGTTTAGTGCATACTAACTTTGAATGCTTTTCTTCAACGATATTTGTGGTTAAATATCCTGAAATAAAGCTGATCGACCAAGACATAAACAGAACTCTTCAGTTGAGGGTGATCACTAAAGAGTACGTGACTCGAATACACTGGAATGTGGTGCGAGGTGAGATATTACAACGTGGGGTAGATTATAGATATATACTATAAGACATTCTGCTTTAAATACAATGACGAGGAAAATATAGCATACGCCTCACATTCCATATATGACAACATTAATGAGGTGCACTCTTTAATATCTCATCAGCTTTGTCGCTCTCTGACATACTCTTTGTATGGTATAATCATCAATATACATTTATTCACAGATGAGTCCGTTTGAATAATATAAACGTGGGCTTGTAGCGCCATTAAGCCAATGCAATTAGATTAGATTCGCGCTGTTGATGTCAACAGGCTAATTTTTATGACTATTGAACTGATATTTACTATTTTATTAGCAATCGAAAAATTGTCGTAAATTGACTTAGTGAAGGTGAGCAGAGAGTAGAAGCGGCCTGTGTTCAGTGCTTTCAGTCGGCTGTTGTCAACAAAACAGTGAAGAGCTAGCAAAAGTGACGCCCGATGTACTTCAAGCTTACTTTGTGAGAAAACTATCGGGTATATAGAGCACAAAATTTTACACCTTTGTTCAAAATTAAATGGGCTTCCTTCGAGTGTAAACAAATTTACGATACGACCATTAACGACGGACAAACGACGCGATAACTTCAGATTTAAACCCCGTTTTAACTTAGATTCGTTCCAAACCGGAAATAAGGCAACCGATATCAATAAAATTTGCGGATTAGATTTGCGCTGTTTATGTCAAAATCTCAGCTAATTTTTATGACCATTGAATTGATATTTACTATTTTATAAGCAGTCGAAAATTTGACGAAAATTAACTAAGTGAAATTTGCTGTCTCAACTCAACGCGCTTTGAAAACAACGAATATTTTGATAGCATATACCAATTATCAAAGTTTGGAAATTGTATCAGCTTTTAGAAAATGTTAATTTTGTTACGATAGGACAATAATTAGTGAATTAATTGCGAAATTAAAAAGTTTAGAGATTTTGGCTACCAGAAATTTTCGACCTGCTGCAATTTTTTTTAACAATGCATCATTTACAATTAAGTATATTTAGAAAAAGTTTACAATTACATTACATTTGCAGAATATCTAAACTGATTTAATTTGTACTTGTAAAGCATGGACGTAATGAGCATTGAACTTGTGTCATTTTTTGAAAAAAAATATGCTTTCGTGCCGTCATCGACATCCATGATATTTAAGGATACGTCTTAGAAATGTCGCGGACAACATGTGAACCAATTGTTATTACCATCGGACATGTATTGACGGTTTTATACGCGTTCGAATTATTCATGAAACTTGTTGACATTTTGACTGATACCAAGATTTTTCGACCTTAGGCGCTTGGGAAAACTGTTGGTTCGATGGCCACATATGTCATTAGAAAAAGTTTGCAATTAGAATGAGCTACACAATGATGTAAATATTGTAACAATCCGACCATTATTAACGGAGTTATTCGTGATACTAGTTTTTCACTTATTGGATTATCTTGACCTTAGTTTTAGGTTAAGATCAAAACATGATTCATGCCTAACGATTGCAGGGAAAAAAATACAAAAGATGCGACCTGTATCGCAAAACAGAAAAAATGTTAACATACATACATACATACATAACGACAAACGCGACTAACCAAGACTTGACGAAGCGATTCGCCAAGTTAAAAAACCCGACTGTAGTGCTTTTTTCAGTATATCCCCCAAAGGCTGGATTTTTCCGCTTTTCGGTGACGTTTTTAGTATATCAGTAACATATATTTTAGGGGACTGTTGTATTTGCTTACAAAGATAAAATCGGCCACACCATTCAGAAATTCATATGTGACAGATAAGAGAACGACAACATATCCACAAATAACGATTGACCGCCAAAGGATAGATCTTCACATAAACTTTGTCAAGGTCACTTCGGGGGATAGCCTTTGGGGGACATTTTTGTATATCGGTAATATAAATTTTCGGAGACATCTTTCCGCGAATGAAAAATATACAATGACCAACAATAACGAACGTCCCCCGAAGGCCGGGTTTTCAAGCAAATCCCCTTAAGGCTGGATTTGTTAATATATATATATATATATATATATATATATATATATATATATAGATATATATATATATAGAGATATATATATATATATATATATATATAGATATATATATATATATATATATATATATATATATATATATATATATATATATATATATCTATATATATATATATATATATATATATATATATATATATATATATATGTATATATATGAGTATCATTTATGGCATTTATGGCATGAAGCTAATTAGAAGTCTGTGCAACACAAAGCCTGTGTGCCTAACAACATATGTTCCTATTGTTGAGCCCAATTTCTCCACCGCCATGATTCGTGTTAATTGTCACTGTAGCGATTAACAACGTACTACGGTCCATGGCATTCAACTATTCTATACAACAGTTTTACTTATCCGGCAAAATACAGTAGAGCACATCGCCAATACTATACCAGGTACAATTATTCATTTTGCGCTGGAATGCAGAAAATATGGTCAATAATGTTGTATTTGCATATTATTTCAACCGACACGATGAGCTTTAAAGACCACAGCTTTATATCAAACTTGAAACTAGTGATTTGACTGTTTTTTCCCAGATGTTGTTTGCCTGAAAATACAACATTCCCTCCCCATATCTAATTCTGACGACGTCGTGAAGCAGTATAGAGATATTCTCGATGCTCACCCAAACGTCAAACTGGCTCTCATTGGTAAGGCTATGAGTTGAATCAAAAACAATGAACCTAAGCTGTCTTGTTGTGCTGTTTGAATGTCTTGATTGAGCTCTGCTTACGACTGTGGTTCATAAAAGTAAGATTCATCCCTTATGACTACTGTGTTTCAGATCACATCGCATCATTTGGCTAGCCCTACAAGACGTCTGCGTAGACGTCTTACCTTTTTTCGAAACAACGCAATGCGAATATTTTTAGATCGATTCAGACAACTACCAAGCATAAAACATACACAAGTGATGGAGTTATAGAATGCAATGATGTTTTATGGACGATTTTATCCCTTTTCGGCTGGTGATTTCATCCGTGGTAATTATTTATAGTTCGATCAATTTGGGAAGCGGTAAAAAGTCAGAAACACAGCAACATGTTTGTTTACAAGTTCAAGACCACATGCATTGCCCATGCGCAGAATGACGAAGTCTAATGCTAAGCCCGGGGGGGGGGCACTTAAGTGTAATGATATAGTATACATGTGCCGCACGAAGGGGGTGGTTTTTTTGACATCTCGACTTTTACGACGGGTTAGACAATCGCATAATACCTTGTACGATGGAGTATACTTTTTCTCATTCTCAACGAGTTCAACGGGTACGGGATTTCGAGGTCCCGCGGCACACCCCTATCCGAGTTAGGGTAAGTGCCCCCCACTTGGGATGCTAAGGCAATGCGGGAAATCGCGAGAATTAATAGTTTCCAAAATGGCAGACTTCGTATCGCGATTTGTTCGGAAACGAACTATCGATGGCATTTATTGAAGAATAGCGTCGAGTGGTGGTAAGTTTTTTGGAGCGAAAGGTCTATTTTTTGTAAAGGCTCTTGATATATGTTATTTTCTAGGTGCGAAATGTAGCCCTTCGCGAGATATAGTCCAAACTAAATATCGCCGACTGTGTTTTGATTAACTGTTCGTAACGGTATAAATTCATGTTACCGTTACACCGGAGCTACATTTGGCCTGAGGTTCCCGGTTCAGGCTTTGGTTGATCTGTGTAAGTCACGTGGTATCCTAGCACTCGTCGATGGCGGTCACTGTCCTGGTCACGTGCACTTGAATCTTGAACAAATGGCTCCTGATTTCTACATAGGTACTCAGTAGCCCCAGATTTACTTTCCAGTAGATATAAACATTGACTCATTATAATATGTGTTATTTCAAATATTTGAATATTGCAATTGAAGTAATTCAAATTTTTGTAATGTATCGTCTGTCAAAAGTGTTGAAGGCTGCATAATATGTCTAATGCCCAATTATTTTGCATGATAGGAGTAGTATAGGGAGTAGCGGTTCTGGCACACAAGTCTCATATGATTAATACATAATCTCATATGGTGCAACCCAGAAAACACACACACGCACAGGCTGACTCACATGTGCGAGCGGTACTGGCACATCAGTCTCATATGATTATGACACACCTATCTCATATGGGTTCTGGCACACCTATCTTATAGAAGCGCTCTTTTACTCCAGAGCAACCCGACTTTCGGCTACCTTTATGTCGCGGTTCAGGCACACCTACCTCCTTTATATATACTACTGACCCTTGGACGGCTTATACAAGATATTTGCTCACCCTAGGGCCCCTCGGACCAGACCCCCAAACTGGCTGAGGGGCTAGTTTGTTGGTAAACTAGTATGTCGTTCACAACCTGCAAACAAGGTCCTCTAGGTGTTCCATTCGCTCCATAAGATCATTGTTCTTAACCTCTAGATCTCTCACCATGTCCTGCATTTTCACAAGGTCATCATACTTAGTCTCCATATCACTCAGATGCAAACTATTTTTTCATCTTTCATATACTCTGTATGTAATATCAACTCCTTTACACGACCCTCAAGTTCAGTAATACTGGCACACCAGTCTCATATGATTATGACACACCTATCTCATATGGTGCAACCCAGAAAACACACAGGGTGACTCACATGAGCCAGCGAACCGCTCGCACCTCCCCCCAACCATATGAGCCCAGCCCTTCCAGCCCACACCAGTAGTTAGTCACCGTAGAGGTTATTGAGTGATAAATATCTGCGACCGTCGCTGTAAGTTCCATTTTTCACGCGGTTGAGGTCCTGTATAAACTGGGCAACCTTAGCGTCGTTCTTCTTGATAAAGTCGGGATCGGGACGAGCGGTTATCAATCTCATCGTAAAGAGCTTCCAACAGTAGAAAGCCCCCGTCGGCCTCTCTGTGGTCCCACTCGGTCTTCCCAACCAAGGACCGTGATGCTCCTGTTCCATGCCCAGGCAACTATTAAATCTCCCGTTCGCACTATAGTCGCCGTCTTCAAGCCCCTCCACCCCCGCCCACCCCCAAGCCACCGTCTCCTTATACTTCTTCCGATCCTTGTGATACACCTGGTTATACGTCTCAGCTCTCCCCAGGTCCTCAAAGGAGCACAACCTGAAAACGCAGTCGACAAACACCCCGATGGTCGCCACCGGACTGTGGTGCAACCCCAACAGAACCTGAGGCTTATACATATTAGGAATCACCCTCCCAGGACTCCGAGTGTAGGGGCACTTTATCTCGAGCAGTACAACCTCCTCAGGATGCCCCAGACAGACAGCATCCACTCCAGCCTGCCGGATTGGGAGCACACAAAAGCCATCCGGAGAGTAGGCCGCCGCGCCGCCATCAATATAGATATTATTTCCGTAGACCTTGGTGTCGTACACCTTCTCCAATACCGCAATTGCAACCTCCTCAAAAGTCGTACCCCAGAGGCAGGGTGCGCTAAAGCGAACACCCCCGTTGCTAGTTTTTTTCTGTCAGCTTCTTGCTATAGCTGCTGAAGTAGTTTTGCCCTATGATAGAGGAGTAGTCACTTCCTCCAACGCAGCCCTTCCTCATGGTCTCCCACTGGTCCGTATTTTGTTTGACTCCAGTATGATCGTTGCAGAAAGATTTTATCACCGCCTCCATTATATCTAGCAACCCCCACTCTTCAAATGGACTGTCCGGGTCATACCTTAGCAGGTCTAGGGGGCGATTTTGCCGCTTTCAAACATTTTTGCTTTAATGTCATTTTTCATTTGACTATATTTCATGATCTCGACCGAAACGAGCTTAAACTCATCATTTGAGATATACCCATCTTCAAGCGCCGCCGATACAATGTCAGCAATGGTATTCAATTTGCTCTGAGCGACAATGCGGATCTTGTCATGCCTTTTTAACTTAATGGTCAGCCGCCTACTGATGAATTTTCCAGCAATTACAAGTAGCCCACAAGCGGCTCCAGTAGCACCCAACACTGTGGCAATAGGAATGGCAACTATTGTAGACATTACACCTGCACCACTTGCGCCAAGACACATACCCACAGCAACTAAAGCAGTGTCTACAGCGTCCACTGAGTTTACTGCACACCTATATTTTTTGTACATAGCACCATATTTTTCAATTTCTTTCTCAAGGTATTGCTTCTTAAGACTGATATCATTCAGCCGATAGGAGTGCCCCAGATCACATGGAGGAGGCTCCGGATTTAACGGTGCAGTCGTTGGTTGTTGTTTCATACTGTCTTTGTATACATAAGTCTATATATCAAGTTCAATTAGGAATGAAGCTACAGACCAAGTTGCCCCTCTGTTTTGTGCGGTTGTATAAAAGTTAGTAACGTTGCCTTCTTCCAGCTGTAAAGGCGGTTCTAAATATACTACAACAGCCCGTTGGTCAGCAGGCTTACTTATTCCTACCGCTTGATTCGTTCCATTAATAACAGGAACGACTGTTATAGCAGCAGTATCAGCACCAACACCAGAACACAACCCCATACGAATGATCTTACCACCACATGTCATGGTATATCCACAGCTTGAGTCTTGTGAGTCTCGACCCCTAGCCCCATGGCCAAACGACCACTCATATCCTCTGCGAAGGGGGCCACTTGCTTCTGCCCAAATAGTAATGAGATGTTTCGTTTGGGAGCTTGTGTGTTCTCTCAGGTCCCTGCGATGCTGTCTATGTCTGTCATCAACATACTTTCTATTAGCAGCATCCATTGGCGATATTGGGTCTCCCAACTGAACAATTTTATTATCTCCCATTTCAAGGTCTCCAGTCATAGTACCGCCACTTTTATCCATTTTTTGTGAGTCGCCAATAGATACATAGGTCTTTGTAGCATATTCCGAGAGGTCGGCGCCCTGAACAGTGTCTGTCGGTTTTTGCTTAGGTCCATAAATACTCGTTTTTATTGACATCTTGTAAATTCAAGAACAACACTAACAGGTAAGTCGTGGTTATCCAATAGCCTTCCTTTATTATCGCGTAACTGAACCTTTAACTCATGCACTGTTCCACTAGTGACACGCTTACATACAGGATTAGTTATGTTCGTGGTTATAATATCACCGAAAGTGCCACCCTCTAAGCCAACAACTTCAAGAAGCGTAGTGGGTGCACCATCTAGCATGTTGTGTGTGGTGCTGACTTGAATCGAGGTGAATATATAATGTGTAGAACATGCTAAAGTTGATGGGCCGGTAGGCGGTGTAAGTACCTGAAGGTATCCACCCGAGGCCGTCATCAAGACCCAACATTTTTAACACTCCGTCTGATATATTCACAGCCCCATTGTCTGGAACTGTTAGGGTAATAAACCCATTTGCAGCATCAACTTCCAAACCGATACCTAATGGTGTAATCTGCTCCCGAAGAAGGCTGAAACTCCAGAGGCCCGTTTTAATGAGACAATTTTTCCTCTCTCTCCTGAAGTCCTTGACCGCCATTGAATGGTCTCGTTTGATTCGAGATTGTACCAGCCCACAGTATACGTGATTGACCTTAGGCCAACACATAGATCACCCTCAGTGTTGTCAATAGGTTTTTTTTGCAGGGACACAGCGCCGCCGCTTTGAACATTTGACAGAGTGTGATACATAGCACTATGAATAAACAAGCCTTTAGTTTCAATAGAAAAGCTACCCCATATGGTGCGGGCGGGGTGTATCCAGCCACATATGGTGTGGGAGATAAACTAACCCGACAAACAATTTAAGTTGTTCACAATGGTGGTACATTCACAGCAAAGTTTCCTGATCTATTCAGTAACTATAAGGTGCCGCCGGTAACAGCGGACAAAGTAGTAAAAGACTGGTTGACAAATCCAATGCAGTTTTGGCAGAACCAGTTAAACTTTGCAGTGTGGTGTGCATCAGCCGGCTGCGGCGTGTCCTCCCAGGACCTCCTCGAGGCTGGGATTCCACCCGTGAAAGCTCTCTACACCTTTCACCTTTATTACACAGTGCGTCGCCTATTAGCAGAACTGCAAGCGCCTCTACCTCAGGATCATGCCTATGACCCCTATAACAATACATATGACAAGAGGGCATATGAGAGACTCTGCACTAACTTTGGTGTTCAACCAAACACAGACTGGCGCCAGAAGGCAACCGTAGCTAATAGTGGTCTTGGTATCTTATATGCACATGATGCGTATGGTTACGGGAGTGTCGTCAAGGTTGCTGGTCGAAACGTTCGTTATGACCCTACACGGATGGCCTTTGAGGCGGAAAAGGATACAAAGCCAGGTTTTGCCCACGCGAGTAACCTACAATCCTTTCAGGAGAAAATGGGTGCTGTTCTACATCTAGCACAGGGACCTGAAGCAGACGAGGCCTGGAGTACCTTCATACTGGACACGTCTGAGGGCTTTACACAGACCGGCGTTGAGCGAATTAACGACAGCATTCGGACCTATGTCTGGGCCATTCTTAGTGCTCAGGCGCAGACCCGCTCAGAGATACTAGGTGTTGGAACGTCCTTTGATGCCCAAAAACAATTTCAGGCTAACGTTGAGGATGCCATCAACTCCCCAGTGGATATACCATCATCCATCCGACGGTATCAGAACGTCCTCCAGAATGCCTCCTCAAAGGTTGATTATGTGTTTGGAACGGGCTTGTACATGGCTCCGTCTGATATGAGCCTCGCCATTGGAAACGTTGCTGGGTACAACAATCTGATTACCATTGCAACTGAAGAGCAGCAGATGCTGATGTCAACTCGGTTCCGGTGGTTCCAGATAGAGGAAGCTTTGACCCTCCGCCAGATACAGATATAGATATGGAACTCTCCTCTCCAGGGCCCGCCCCTATGGCCGAGACCGGTCTGCGTGGGGCGCACGAGGATGAGAAAACCGCTCTTATTGTAGGCGGAATCGCTATAGGCTTAGCTGTGCTTTGGTTTGCTACGTAGTAAGTCACGGAGTATCAGGAGGATAACTCCCCCCACCGCCACAACTGCGGCCCATACATGTTCTGCCATCCAACCAGCCACCTTTGCAGCTGACGTAAGCAGCCATGATACGATGGATCCAATGATTCCTGGAGATGGCAGCTGCTGCCTTACCGGCTAGGGACGTTTGCCAAGGAGTTCAGCTGTTTTTTAATCAGCTGCTGCCTTACCGGCTAGGCCCTTCAGGACGTTTGCCAAGGAGTTCAGCTGTTTTTTAATCCATTCCTTTAAACCAGGCTTATCAGCTCACCCCTCTGGGTCTGCATAGCCTTGTCAAGCCCTATAAGCTCTCTGAGTGGTAGTTCGTTGTCTGTTTGTGTACTTAGGTCTTGGATGGTGTTATGAACGTCCTCTATGAATCCTGTTTCTTCCACACCACCTTGCTCTGTCACAGCTTCAAGGCTGCTCATTTCTAACATATCTGGAAGTGCAGCTTCTGCTTTAGCAGCAGCTTCGTCAACGCCTTGTAGGGCTTTTACTGCCATTGTGGATAGTTCAGGGGTCACTCCAAGAGCCCGAGCAAGCGGTGTACCACCGTAATCTAGGATACTCCTAGGAGAGAGGAATTTGTTTGGATTGTTCTTCCATGTCAGAAGTTTCCATTCTCGGTCCCACTTAACCCAAAGGTCCCCTTGTTGAGACGATCTAAACTCCAGAGTGGCCTGCAGTCCATGCTTAGACACTGCCTTCTCCCACCTCTTAACTAAGACTTCAGTTTCTTCTTTGGAAGCCACCTGATCTTCTGTTAACCCAGCAGGCATTTCAATAATAGCCCATGGTGGCATAGTCGAGTACGACGTATCTAAAGTTTCGTCAATCATGTTAGTCTCCTCATCATCAAAGCTAGTCTCATTCCTATCCCCTCCCATAGCCCCTTCCTCCTCTGGGTCGTCAAATGCTGGGTTATCAAACTCCATGTCTGTGTGTTAAAGATATAACTGTAATTAAACATTCAACATGACGAGTACTTACGGACGCAAACTAAACCCACACCGCCGGATACGCGAACGCCTTGGGGTAAAGGGCGTGCGACAATCTGTAGTCGTTACAAACAATCCAAGCACTATTGATCAGAACCAACAACTGCTTGTTCGCTTCCCCAATCTAGGTGCAGAAGACGTCATTGTTCCAGGGACAGCACGGCTGGCCTTTACAATCACGCTGACCTCGACTGATGTTAACCGCAGCGTTGTGCAAAACTTGGGTCGCGCCGTGGTTAAGAAAATGACAATCAAGATTTCTGGCAATGAGGTCATGTCTATTGATGACAGCGATATGTACCACTGTTACCACGACTTGTGGCGGACAGCACAGGAGAGACAGGGCCTTCAGTACCAGGGCATTGACACATCAGATGATAGAAACGCAACTAAGATACGACTGGGGGCAGGAGACAAGGTTGATACCGAGGAAGAGGACAAGGCCGTAGCCGATGTGCATGGTAACAGGTTCTACGTTCCGCTTGATTTTGAACTCCTCGAGAGCCACATGCCATTCTACCAGAGTGCGCTTAGTGACAGACTGGAATACGAGCTCACATTCAACGACTACAACCGCGTGATTCACGCAACAGGCGACACCGCTGCAAGCTACAAAATTAATGGCATCTCGCTGGAGTATGACATGGTTACCCAAACAGAGTTGGCCCGCATGATACGCACACAGTACACAAGTCGGCTCTCGATTCTGTATGACCGTGTGCTTCGTCACAGGAAGCTTGTATACAATAAAAGAGATACACTGTGGAACATCAACCTGAACGTGCCGGCTCCTACTGCTCTTTGAAGACCCGACCAACGCCTCATACGCCAGGAAAACAGAGTCATTCTACAACCCAAAGATAACGAAGATCGAGGTGACCATTGAGGGCATCCCCAATCAGCTCTATGCCCAGGGTATGCGTGGCTACCAGCAGTGGGACGAGGTGAAGAAGGCCTGTGCAGCAATGTGTAAACGAGACCCCAGTGTAGCAATAGTTGCAAAAGACTTGGCATTGTCAGACGTATCCCTAGGAGAGTACCTAACCACTAAGTATGCTCTGTGGCTCGACTTAAGGACGAGTGATGACGACCAGCTGCACGGTAGTGGCAGGGCTGTGGAGAATGCGTCTGAGGGCATCACCATACAGATCACGAAAAAGGCAGAGGCGGCCGGTGCATTGAACGTTTATATGTATATTGTAATGGATGCACAGCTTAACATTAAAGATGGCAGGTTCGTCAGCGCAGTCTACTAAATTTACATTTCCAGATGGTCCCTGTTCGGCAATTGTTTGTGGGCAGACAGGATGTGGGAAAACCGCATTCATCCTCGACCTACTTGAAGGGCCCTTCTTTGGTGCCTTCGAGCATATTGTAATCCTCTGCCCTACCATACGTTTCAACGAGGCCTATCGGACGCGGTCATGGGTGTGGGATGATTCAGAGGTGTACGTGGTTGATCCAGGGGAGCGGCTCCATGACCACCTGAGGGCTTTCTACCATTGTTTTAAGGGCGAGCCAACCCTGTACATTATTGATGACTGTTCGGCAACAAAGGCCCTAACCAAGAAGAAAGACATGTTATCCGAACTGGCCTTCAGCGGCCGCCATGCGCAGCAAAGTGTCTGGGTCCTCACCCAAAAGTACAACTCTGTGCTGACGGACTTACGTGAGCAGACTCGCTGGATGTTGCTCTTTCACACCAAGGACCGTGACTCGTTTGAAGACGCCTTACGTGAAAATGATGTAATTCCAACAAAGGAGGAACGTGCCACAGTACGCCAACTACTAGCAAAGACCAAGCACGCAAATATGCTGCTGAAGACTGATCAGCCTACTGCATATGCCGTCGATTGAAGTGATATTGGCCTTGATAGCAGCCGCTGCCTCAGTAATCAATTTAGGTTTCTTCATCTGGGTAGCGGTGCAGTATTTTGAAGCTCGAAGGCGTAAACGTATATTCATGGATCCTGATACCATTATTGATAAACTCCTTGAACAGGACTCGACTGGCTTAGTGGAGACAAAGTCTGGGGGGGCGGAACCTAGTTGCACCTCTGGTGTAAATATGTCTTCTAAGAGAGATAGGCTTGCTCTCGTCATAGCCGGAGGTCAGGGCCGTCAGTACCTTGGTTTGAAGGGCCTTACAATTGACCAGGTTGAATCAATGTCTGATGAAGAGATCATAAAGCTGTATGTGAGATACGAGGCTCGGCTAGGTGCCAGCATGACACGTACTCTAGGTCAGACACTGCTACAGATGTACTCAGGTATTGCTTGTATGTTTCTACCAATCCCACCAGAACACCAGCCAAGGCTAATTACAGACCTCGAGACGGACCCGTTTGTTGGACACGCGCTAAGCACTGCCACTTGTGAGCTATATCATCGCTATGGTATGTTTTTAGCTCCCTTAACTGCGGCTTTAACAACAGTTAAGCACTGTCAATTTGGAAAAACAAGCACCGAAACAACAGGGGCCGGTGGAGAGGAAGACACCACTTTGGCGCTATAGTATGTGTTTAACTCTGATATAGCATGTGCTTAACTCCGCTATAGCATGTGCTTAACTCCGCTATAACAGGTGCTTACTAAGAGCTGTCAATTGGACAAATAAATTTAGTAAGTAAACATGGAAGAAACGAACACAAATCAAGGGGAGACAACACCGGTGGAGATAACGTCAGTGACAAAAAACGCTAAAAGGGTTGCGGCAGGACGAAAGGGTGCTGCAGCTCGAAAAGCCAATCAAAATAAGCTTCTGAGAGAGCTCCGAGAGGCTAAGGCAGCGCTTACAGATGGTAGAGACGAAGCTGTCGAGCCAATATCAACGAGCAAACCTATGGAAAGGTGGACGTGGTCAACATGGGCTGTGCCTTTGGTTGTCGGCGGTGTTGGCGTGTTGGCATTGTATTGCTACAGGCACCAGATGGTAGCCTCACACCCTAAACAGGTTGTGGTACAAAAGCCTCCAGACGCTCATTTAAAGGATCCGTTTTATATGGAATAAGATGACAACACCAATTACTGATGGAAAAAATGCTCGTCAACGCTCTGTACTACGGTGTAGTTGTTTCCGGTATTTCAATAGGCTATGCCAAGCTTGCTAAGATGGCTCTGGGTGGTGGGGTGCCACGTCTTGATTTCACCCCACGGGACCTGGCTATGGCTGTTGCCGATGTATCATTAGCTATGGCCACAAAGGATATGCTAATTAAACAAGGAATCTTACCAGTTGATATACTGAAGTAATGGCCACACTCGCGCTACTTCTTGGGGGTGCTCTTGTTAACGCCCTTGCATTCTCTGGGAGCAACTTTTTATTCTCTAAATTACGAGGCAGCCAAGTGGACGCGGAACGTAAACGCCATGATATGGCAATCGAGCAGCTTCAATCTGCTCAGGCAGCATGGGCCAAGAAGAGAACTGAGCGCTTAGACTTCATCAATGAGCAACTGCGCCGCCAGGGCCACGCCGAGCATACTTTTAAGGATGCGGACGAGGCTATGCGTGAGTACGCCTTAATTACGAATAAAACCGTCGACCCGCTGGGCTTTGAGCATCAGCTTTCAGACTTCTACGAGCCCTCAGATGAACAGAGGGGGCGTGAGGTGGCATTCATTATACTGGGTATGGCTGCGACTGGGCTGGTTGCATACAGGCTTGCTAAGTAGGTCATTTGGAGACTCGAACGTTTACTGTATATGGATCGTCGCATGCAAGAGATCTACTATAGTCCTAAGGGATACTGGAAAGGCATTACTGCTATCAAGAAGCTTGCGACAGAAGCGAGGGTTTCTGAGGAAGTTGCCAGGGGGTGGCTAACAAAGCAAGCTATATGGCAAATCTACCTGCCAGTGACAAAACACATTCCCAGGCCAATGTTTGATGTCCCTGTCCCCAATGAGGTTCACCAAGCCGATCTCTTATTTCTTCCTCATGACGTTGTGAAGCGCCGGACTTACAAGTATGCCCTAACATTGGTTGATGTGGCCTCGCGCTACAAAGCGGCTGAGCCATTGACTACAAAAGAGGCTAAGGAGGTCGCAGGTGCACTTGAGAGGATATACAAACGAGGACCGCTGCATTGGCCTAAACTACTTCAGGTGGACCCCGGACGGGAGTTTATGGGTGCAGCGAATCAGCTGTTAGTAAAACATGGAGTATCAGTCAGGCGTGGCCATGTGAATATCCATCGAGACCAGGGTATAGTGGAACGCTTTAACCGAACCCTTGCTGAACGACTCTTTGGTCACCAGTATACCGTAGAGTTAAGGGATACTGGAAAACGATCGACTGAGTGGGTTTCTCGACTGCAGGCTGTAGTCTCTGCGATAAATAATGAGGTGACCCGCTTGACTGGAAAAAAACCTAAAGATGCTATAAAGGCAAAACGAGTTGCACAAAAGCCCTCTGCAGTCGTACCAGGGCGCCCTCTGGGGGTCAAAGAGCAAAAGCTTCCCTCTGATGTTGGCGTTCGCTACCTCTTCCAGCCTGGTGAGGCAGAGCAAGACCACCGGCAGCGGGCCACTGACCCTGTGTGGTCGCTCAATGTTTACCGGATTGGAAGCTCTGTCACTAAATCTGGTGAGCCTGTACTATACTATTTGCTGGATGGACCTCTCCGTGGCTTTGTAAAGGAGGAGTTGCTTGTGGTGCCGTCCGATACCCAGTTGCCGCCAGACGGTATTACCAATTAGACTAATAGATATCTATATATATAACAATGGTAGTATTTGACAATAAGTGCCCATGGAAATTGCTCGGAAAGAAAGTCCCCTGTAACAGGCCCTGTACACAAGAGCAAGAGTTTTGTAACTTACACAGATATAAGATCAAACATGGTGTCATTAATCGTCTTTGTACGGGTTGTCAGAAGGCTATAAAAAATAATAAGGTAGGATTGTGCATGGATTGTGGGTTCGATAAAGTCAACCACAGTCGTCTTCGTCTTGCCCAAAAGATTGTTTCTCAACGGCCTATAACTGGGGACACGCCAGTCGGCGCCACTGAACGGGGATTCCCCACTGTATAAAAATAGAAATCTTGTGGCGCTGTCAACAACATGGTTTGTTGGCTATGTGCGACGAAGCTTGGCACCTTGTCAGAGACGGGTGTTTACTGCATAGGTCAAAGTCCGCTCGCTGTATTGTTGTTGCCTTTTGTGTATCAACGAATTCCCTTTTAGACTAATGGAACTGTATAGTAAACATGACTCATAATCAGCGAGCACGTGAAGCCCAAAATGATTATGTTTCAATTCACGGTTTTAAGCCTCCTTATCCACACTCTAAGGTTGCACTCAAAGCACTCCAAGTGCGTAATGAATATGACCGTACATAAAAGGAGATGTTTGCTAGATTAAAGGCTGGGGTGGCACGCACCCCTGTCCCCACTGCTGCCCCACGCAGACCAGTCCCTGCCCCACGCAGACCTGTCCCTGCCCCACGCATCCCCACTGCTGCCCCACGCAGACCAGTCCCTGCCCCACGCATCCCCACAACCCAGTCCCCAGTCCCCACAGCACGTCTTGCCTTCAAGAAGACTAAGTGGGCTGTTAAAAACTATTTGCGTGGATGGGTGATGAACGTTCCTGAGTCTCACCCCCTTAGCTCGGACCTTTTGATGTTCTTTAAGGGCATGCGTCGGAAGATGCATAAAGTTTTGACTGGTGAGCTGGAAGAGCTAGGTGGAATCGTGTCAGTTTGCCCTTAAGGTAAGACTCTCCAAGCACTCAGATGATGACAGCACTGAGTATTTTGAGCCTGTATTGCGTAATAAGCAGCAGGTGGTTCTCTCCTCAGAAGATATTAACGATGAGCTGGACCAGTGCAATGCTAATATCCAAGAGCGGTTGGAGAAGTGGACCAACCAAGGTTCTGGCTGGGAGTTTCAGGCGGTCACAACTCTGTGGATTGATATTGCCAACTACCAGCCATTGAAAGGTGGCTCCTACCTGAAACTGCCGAGAAAGCTGGCGGTAAAGAAGGCAATTAGAAACGTAAAAAAACACAAACGACCCACACTGCGTTCTATATTCCATTGAAGCGGCTCTGCACCCGTTTGCCAAGAACCCGCAGCGACCATCGAAATATAACATTAAGCCGCTCTTAAGACTCTTAGAAGGAAAAGTCGTGGACTATCCAACACCTATCTCGCAGATTGAGAAGATAGAAAAACATGCTAAAGTAGGCGGCTTGAATGTCTTTGGCTGGGATGGAAAGGCCACCATCGTTCACCGTATCAGCAGACAGCCTGGTCCATGTATAAACCTCATGCTGATTGAGGAGGACGGTAGGTTTCATTACACGCAGATCGAAGACCTGAACCGCCTGCTGTATGACCAGAGTAGGTACGAGCACCGCAAGTTCTTCTGCGAGCGATGCTTGCATGGATACACCACTGAGAAACTGCTCCTGGCGCACAAACCTGAGTGCATGGGTATCGGGCAGACTGCTGTGCGAGTTGACATGCCTGAGAACTGGCAAAAACAGCTTGCTGCCCCCTATCTTATCTATGCCGACTTTGAGGCGCTCACAGTGAAGCTTCCTGGACCTGCGCCTAATCCTGGTGAGAGCAACACGCAGAGAACGCAGGAGCATGAGCCATGTGGTTACGGCTATGTGGTTGTCCGATGTGATGGGCAGACAGAACCCCCTGTGGTTTATAGAGGAAGCGATGTTGTGGAGAAGTTCTTACAGGCTCTGCAGCAGGAGGAGCAAAAGATCAAAGCAGTTCTGTCCAAGCCTGTCCCTATGCGGATGACTCGGGAGGATAGAAGGGCACATAAGGCTGCAACTCACTGTCATGTGTGCAAGAAAAAACTGGGCTGTGACTCTGTTCGCGATCACTGCCATATAACAGGCTTGTACAGAGGGCCAGCCCATAACGTGTGTAACCTGAAACTTCGGCTGAGTCCCAAGACAACACCCATCCCTGTGGTGTTCCATAACCTGCGGGGCTATGACTCCCATCTCTTGATGCAGGGTATAAGCAAAGTGGAGGGCAATATCAACTGCATCCCAAATAACATGGAGAAGTATATCTCCCTGTCGGTCGGACAGTTGCGCTTCTCACCGATTATGACAAGCACCTGTTTATTGAGAAGGGGCTGCGTGGTGGGATAAGTATGGTATCACATCGCCACGCTAAAGCGAACAACCCATACGTGGAGGGCTTTGAGCAGGATAAGCCAGCGAGCTATATACAGTACCTCGATGCCAACAACCTGTATGGGTGGGCGATGAGCCAAGCCCTACCTACTTCGGGTATTGAGTGGGTGGAACGGCCTGAGAACCTAGAGATCCAGGACCATCCCGATGATGCTGAAACGGGGTATATACTTGAGGTTGACTTGGAGTATCCTGCTGCGCTTCATGACGAACACAACGATTACCCCCTAGCGCCGGAGCGGCTTCTTGTGCAAAATGAGTGGTTGTCAGACTACCAGAAAGATCTCCTAGGTGCATTGGGGAGCACCGGAAATGGAGTTGAAAAGCTGGTGCCCAACCTGCGGAACAAGGAGAAGTATGTGGTACACTACAGGAACCTTAAGCTATATCTGTCTTTGGGGTTGAGACTCACCAAGATTCATCGTGCGCTTGTCTTTGACCAGAGTCCATGGATGGAGCCTTACATAAGGATGAATACAGATCTGTGCAAGGCCGCCAACAGCGACTTTGAGAAGGATCTCTATAAACTTATGAATAACTCCGTCTTTGGTAAAACGATGGAGAATCTCCGAAGGCGAGTCGACGTTAAGATTGTGCGCTCATCGGAAAAAGAAAAAATACGTGGGCTTGTTGCCAGCCCCGCCTATGCTCGACAAAAAGTGTTTGACGATGATCTAGCTGCCCTGCATATGCACAAGACTCGCTTAGTGCTGAACCGCCCGGTCTACATTGGCATGTGCATTCTGGACCTCTCCAAGCACTTGATGTATGACTTTTACTACAATACCATGAAGGCTAGATATGACAGTAATATTAACCTGCTTTACACAGACACAGACTCGCTGCTGCTTGAGATCCGTACAACTGACGTCTATGCTGATATGAGGGAGGATGGGCATCTCTTTGACACTAGTAACTTTGACCCTTCTCATGCCCTACACAGTGACAAAAACAAAATGGTTCTGGGTAAGATGAAGGATGAGTGCGCTGGCGTGCCCATTAAGGAGTACGTTGGTTTGCGCCCTAAGATGTACTCTATCCTGATGTCTGATGAGGGCGAGATAAAAAGAGCTAAGGGTGTGAAGAAGGTGGTGGTGAAGAAGCATCTACGACACGCTCAGTACGTGGAGTCACTGTTCGACCAGAAGCAGTTTCGCCACGGAATGAACATGCTCAGGAGTGACTGCCATAAAATATATGGGCTCCACGTTAACAAGGTGTCTCTCTCCCCCTTTGACTCAAAGCGGTGGATAGCTCCAGGTGGTGTAGACACTCTGGCCTATGGGCACGTGTCGATATGTTGAACATATGATAGCTGAGGTATAGAATGAGCACCGATGAACATATTGGGGTGGCCGAGCTGCAAGCAGATGTGGAACATATATGGGAGGAGAAGGTGGACCTTGAGAATGATGTGAGGGATTTGGAATCAAAGTATGAGGACCTTTTGGAGCGCGTGAGTCGTTTAGAAGAGCTTATTCCTCAGGGTCCTGGTGTAGAGGAGAAGGTGAGGGAATTGGAATCGAAGTATGAGGACCTTTTGGAGCGCGTGAGTCGTTTAGAAGAGCTTATTCCTAAGAGTCCTGTTGTAGATGGTTGACATTGCTGTCGCCCTCTTTAGTGGGCCTATACAATAGGGGCTGGAATGGCTGGGCGCATGTGGTGTGGGGGGGAGGTGCGAGCGGTTCGCTGGCTCATGTGAGTCACCCTGTGTGTTTTCTGGGTTGCACCATATGAGATGGGTGTGTCATAATCATATGAGACTGGTGTGCCAGTACCGCTCGCACATGTGAGTCAGCCTGTGCGTGTGTGTGTTTTCTGGGTTGCACCATATGAGATAGGTGTAGTAATCATATGAGACTTGTGTGCCAGAACCGCTACTCCCTATACTACTAGAGGGAATTTGCTGCGTGCGAAATTGTGCTACATTATTGTTTTCTATAGTCATCGAAATATTATCGTCTACAGCACTCTGATATGACACCTTGCCCTTGTCCATTTAGGAAACATACACAAATGGGCGTTCGCTCCCCGTGGTTGTGCTCTTCAATGGGTGGCCCCTCAGCACCACTCGCTCATTAAACCGGCTGTAGTCTCGTTTGACATAGACAAGACATACCCGGCTGCCTTCTTCAGACAAGGTACCCGAGACGACACAACGTATGCTTCTATGGCTTCTATTGACGGGAGTGGATATTGACTTCCTGGAGTGGATAGGTCGCAAATAGTAAGTATATATATAAATATGAGAGAGATAGATATATATAGATAGAGAGATATATATAGATATAGATAGATATAGATAGAGATATATAGATAGAGAGATATATATAGATATAGAGAGAGATAGATCTATAGAGAGATATATATATATATATAGATATAGAGATATAGAGAGATCTATAGATATATAGATATATCTATATATATATCTCTCTCTATATATATATCTCTCTATATATATATATATATATATATATATCTATATATATCTATATATATATATCTCTATATATATATATATATATATATATATATCTCTATATACCCATAACTATCACTTATCCTTATCGCGATATTGCATGCTGCTTATCTGTTTACAGGACGCTCAGCGTGTATACGCGGAGGAACTTTGGCGGGTTGGCTTGCCATTGCTGACTAAGGCGTGGGGTACAGCAATGGCTGAGGCTCCGGACGATTTTATGCGCCTTGTGCCTTTTCCAGTTGGCAAAGTTTTATGCGATTAGGAGGCGCAGCGTTTAAAAATCTGACGTGTAATACAATAACTGATAGCGACGTTGAGAGGGGTCATTCGTGCTTCCGTCCGACAAAATATGTGAACTCGCCACCCGTGTGCAGCACGCTGCTCACAACGTTTACTGCAAAAACCCCATGGTATTTTCTGGTCATTTTGTTCCACAACCGTTTCTTCCAATAACACATGATTTTTTCTTTTTTGTATTTAACTAAGAGAATGTGGCCGATGAATGGAAACGTACGTATATTCACAAGCATTTATCGCTAACATCCAGCAAATTAGCAGGTTGTAACTTTCCACAGTCAAGCACCTCAACCTAGCACAATGCTGGAAACATTTGAGGCAAAATGATGGAATATTTGATCAAATTTAACATACTGAGTATATCTCAATATGGTTTTCCACACAAATTTGTTTTGGCTTACTAACTTATTTTGAACTCGCTGACGTAGCCGCTAGTATGTTCGACACTTGGGATCCTGTGCATGCTATTCAAAAATAATTTCTTAAACGGTAGCTAGCAATATTGAGCATGGTATCATTGGTAAAGAACTAGCATCGACTGAGTAATAGCAATGACGGGAGCAACATCCCGGGTTTTGGGTGGCGTGGGGGCATATTGATAGTGCTGATGACATAATGATTTAAAGATTGTTGAAGACGTCAGGCTTCACTCTGGACTGAACGTCAAATACAGGTTCATAATTTACAACAAAGCTTGAACAGCAAATACGTTTGGGGAATGGTTGGCAAAAGTAATTTAATCTGCAGAAATGTAAATTACTACGTATAGGTCTATAGGTAAGATAAACGGACGGTTTGGACATTAAATGTGTAGTAGTTTTCACGATAAGGTGTAAGAGGAACGTGTTTAGGTGTCATAATTGATCAATCTTTCAAACCAGGTCAAAAAACGCCGATCAGCAGCTGCAAAGCCCTGTCACGCCCAGTCTTGGAAACGGCAGGTCGGAGAATGTGACGGGGCCCGGCGAGGAATAAATCGCTTCATTAACGCCAATCAGAAGTTGATCAAATAGGTTTTTTTAATTATCAGAGTTTCTTATACACATGGCACCGAATCAGAAATTGATTTTCGGTGCAGCTCATATACTAGACATTCATATTTAATGTTAAAAAGATGATCATTGCGATCAATTACTACATACCGCGCATCTGGTTAAATATCTAATTAGTTCCCATATAAGGTCACAGAATTCGTCAAGGTTGGGCGAATCGATTGTCGCTTTCTGTTGCAGTTTACACTGTTTCAGTTCGCATGTAATGAGCTATAATCTGAATTTCGAGATAAATAGAGTATTATCAATAAGAAATATCGCAAATTAATATCCAAATTAGGTCACAGCGCTTCTCCTCGCGGTAGCTGCAAATATGGTACAATGAAGAAAAAAAACCCACCATTGTTCAGTCACATAAATGCAGACCGTGACAAGAGCAAATTACCGGGACATATTATCGAGTTGATCTACACTCCACATCCATTTAGCGATGCGCGTTTCGCCGACTGGTCAAGGTTTGACCAGTTGACTTCACACATTAATTGTTATGAACTGAATGATAAGCAGCCCAACGACCAACAACAGATTTTCAATGTGTTCTGTTCTGGCAGACGTGAACTCTAAGACGGTTCGAATGAGCATGTATTAGAGTCAAGAACGGGGGTAAAATGCCCACTTTAACTTATTTAGCCGACACATTTGATTCACTGTTTTTAATATAAAAGATTTATTACCTGTTTGTTTTTATTAATTAATAGGCCTAGCTCCTTAGCCCCTTCCCCACTCGTACTTAAAAGTGGACACTCCCTTAATTAAAACACTTCCACTTTTCACGAATTTTATTAGTGATTTGACCCTATTCTTAGCCTGAAAACACCAAAAAAATGGTCTTCAATACAATTTCTTTTTGGGGGGATTTCAAGATTTTTTGCGGTAAAGATTTCCTTACTTAAACTGGTAAGAAACAAAGTAAAAGGATATTTTATCAAACTATTCAATACAGTGCTAAGCTCTATCTAGCATATATAATTAAGGCATAGTAGCCATGCCTTAAACGTCACATATATTATGAGAAAGGGCTCAAAGTTGAGATGCAAAGCTCATTGACTGTATGCCTTAATTGAGTTAGGAGCAAAGATTGTATTTATTGCGACTGATATCTTGTTAAACATGCCATATCGTAGGCGATCTCATGCGTATAACAAAATATCCCATGCCTTTTTTCATATTCGCATCCATGCACCTAAGCAAAAGTACTTGGCAAAATAGTCAAAGTCTGCTCACTGAACCATTTATGAAACCACCTGACCACTGTTATATAGAAAAATCGACACACAAAATCCGGCTGCGATATTGGCTGCATTTTTCAACAGTCATAGTAATGTGTTAATTTTGAATTATTCAAGTTGTATGTTGTATTGATGTGTAGTCGATGCTCAATTAATTGTAGTTAACATTATCGACAAGTGGTTGTTCACAGATGGATCTTTATCTTCAAAACTAAATTATTTTTAATTCAACTCTAATTTATCTATATTTTCTTGGCATAGATTTCGTTTCCAAAGTTCATAATAAGTGTACACCATTCGTAGATCATTCGAGCAATCAATTCAAATCTGAGGGATGATTCCTTGAATGACATTATTCACACGCAATCAATTCAAATCTGAGGGCTGATTCATTGAATGACCTTATTCACACGCAGAAGTGAGGCTAACATAAAAAAAAATCCGTCCTCAAACGGAATAACTAGAGAGTCATCACAATCCGCCAAACGATGGGATTCTTAAAGCAACTGTTATTGTAGCCTCCCCAGAGAGCCTCCAGTCTCCAGCTTGTAAACCCCAGTAAGAACTCTTCCAGGCATTCACTACCATATGGTCGTGATCACAGGAAAATGTATATAGCTACGTTCCTTTGAAGGGAATTTATTATTTACCAGGAGACAGGACAGCTGTGATTCACTCAGGGCCCCCGAGACAAGCATCATTCGAGAATTCCGTTTTGTCCACTTGACAAATTACTCTGTTGTAACCATTTCTTGGTATTGGGAACACAATATCTTCAACAGCCTATCGATATTGTTGACTTGAAAACATCCTTCGAATTTTTTGTACAAAAATGTGCAAACGTGTTGCGAACGGAACGAGAAACTACGCATGCGCAATTCCATCATTCTTTGTTATTTCAACTCAAACCCCACCTATTTTGCAGCTTGGATAATCAATAGTATCTTTTGTGAGGGAGCCGAGTAGCAAATACTATTTGGGATAATAATATTTTTTATTACGAAATAAACTTAAATTAAATACAAGGCATTATTTATTTACAAGGTCACATAATATTAGTATCATATGGATGGTAATTCCTGAAAGCATAGATAACAGATAAGGTAGAAGTTATAGATAAGTGTGATGGATAATTATCATAAGTTACATATAGTATAAGATAAGTTTGACACATAATTATCACATGTCTAGGACTTGGTTACTTAAAGCAGGATACAATTGTATTTAATTTGTGAAGAGCTGAATAGCACAATGACGTGCAAATACCTGAACAGATATACAATAATGTTGTTACAAGCAAGTGTAACATGAAAACTTAATGTGAAAAAGATGGAATGGCATTGAAAACACAGAGGCTAGGCATTATGCTCTGACATTAGATTATTGTGGGGCAGCGTGCGCTAACCCAGGAATAGTACAGTTCGTATTGACCAATTTGAAATTTGAATTTGGAGGGGAAGTTTAATAATGAGTTATGGCGTTTTGGTCTGTCAGTGAGGTAGGTTGAATGTGCGAGGACGTATATTGGGCTTTTCCATCAGCCTGTAGATTTTATGACGTAGTCAGGGATGTCGTCAGATGCTAACTGTGTTGCCCTGCTTATGCAGAAGGAGTGTGTGTTGTACTGTGATGGTGGGAGAAAGGCAAGCACAATGCATGGTTGTAGGTAAGAGGTGAATAGGTGTCTAGTGCAAGGTTTAGAGCTGTGATCGAGAATGATAAGGCCTGGGGAACTTCCTCTTAATTAAGTGGAGGCATTTCCGTAGATCGACAACTGTAGAGTAAGAGGGGTTTTCTAATGGTTCCAAGATCATATTAGGACTGGCATGATTGCTATGTTCGTAGGAGGTGAACTAAATTTGGTGTCTAGAAGAATTTGTGATGCGCAAAGTTTAAGATGGAGTATGTGGGTAGTGTCATCAGAGTAGACGGCCTCGCCTACTGTATCCTGTATTGTGAGTTCATCTCGGTAATCATAGTACGATATAATATCCAAGGATGCATCATACTTTTGGTCAAGCCAACCTTTTGAGACAAGATCTATGAATGTCTAAAGTGAGTGATCAGTCTTTGCGTGTCTGCGTATTTCATCGAGCCTTTCATTCTTCATAGGAGAAAATGAGAGGTTGTTGATAACATCAAAGGGTGATGAAGTGTCAGGTAACACGGCACGCGATCAAACACCTGCCACTGCTATGCTTCCTAACGGCTGATGAAGGAGCATATTCTGTTCACGTTTTGGCGTTGGTGCTAGTGGTTAGCGAGTGATAGCCACAACAGGTGTATTGTCAGTGTTGGCACCAACTGTCCTGCCATAATTAAAAGGATGAATCTTCTCCAAACCAAATGGTATGGCAAGCATTTATTTCTCTACTCTTCCACTATCGGGACCATAGTCGCTGGCGTCATTCCAGGTAATGAGAGGTTTATCTGGATTATAGTAAGCGAGTACAGGTACGTTTATAATGAAATCTCCCTCTTTCCCAAACGCCTCCAGGTAAGATGTAGTAGCCCGTTCCAGCATACATCCTTGCGTAGTATATTCAGTACAGATGTAGGAAAGTATACGAAACCCAGGTACCAACGTAGTTCATCGAGGTTGGTGGGCTCTTTCATCACTGAGGGTCACTTTACAGTCCATTCGTTGTGATTTCCTCAACAACAAATTCCAACATATTGAGGTTCAGCCCTTTGCAAGTATCTAGTCGTCTGCTGGGGAAGACAGCGCGGACCTTATAATTGAGCACAGTTACAGTAGATCTATGCTCTCTGCAGTTGTGTATCCAAGAAGAGTAGTAAAATTTTCATCAACAGCTAAAAGTACTTGTTTTTTGTTCCTCGGGTAGCGTACGGTTATTCCTTGGGGTATGACATACGTGCCATGCAACATCTTGAGATACTCCGAAGTAGGTAAGATATCTTCATACAGTTCTTAGGAAAACAGTGCTTTCGTAAGTAGCACCTAGTAGAAGACGACACTTGACATCTGGATGATATCTAGTAGACAGGGGTACATATGTTTTCGAGTAGAGAGAGCACGTTTCAACGCAGACAGGACATTCATGTTTGCGTTCAAAATGAATTCGATAGCGTTCAAAACGAATTTGATCGCGTTCATAGAATTATTTGTAAATGTCGTCGCCTTATTGAGTTCAAGCTCTGATGATCATTATGGCCTAGCTTATCTGAACCAATTTCGGAACACTGTGCTCAAGGTAATCGAACCCGCTGTTGGTCTGTTGGGCAACTATGGCCCACCATACACCTTTCCACAGCCGTATGCACATTCATCCGTCTGTGTGTCCGTTGATAAACTTTTGATTGACATTTGGTTCTAATGCAAGCTAGAGTCCCAAATCATACATGGGTTCCTGTTTTGTGTTAGAAAGGTGTAACGTATGTATGTATGTATGTATGTATGTATGTATGTATGTATGTATGTATGTATGTATGTATGTATGTATGTATGTATGTATGTATGTATGTATGTATGTATGTATGTATGTATGTATGTATGTATGTATGTATGTACGTACGTACGTACGTATGTATGTATGTATGTATGTATGTATGTATGTATGTATGTATGTATGTATGTATGTATGTATGTATGTATGTATGTACGTACGTACGTACGTACGTACGTATGTACGTACGTACGTACGTACGTACGTACGTACGTATGTATGTATGTATGTATGTATGTATGTATGTATGTATGTATGTATGTATGTATGTATGTATGTATGTATGTATGTATATATATATATATATATATATATATATATATATATATATATATATATATATATATATATACTTTTATTCTCTTTTATCTGTAATTATACCTGACTTGAAACCCTAAATTGCTGCGCATACAAGTTCTATATGAACATACCACATTGTATGAAGGCAATATTGTCAGTTTTGTTCTTCTGTCGATGTGTTTGTTCGTCTGACTAGCATACATTCGTTTCCGAGGCATTCAGTTGGCTGGTATAGGCAATAGCAAAAGGGGTGCTTGATGTGGATCAGCAACGGGAGTAGTGCTGGATATAGAACAGCAGCAGAAGGGATGCTGGATATGTACCAGCAGGAGGAGCAATGCTGGATATGGACCAATTCGGTAATTTCTCACATTACCCTTGCGAATTGGAGCCCTCGTGAACCAAGTGGCGGTGCTTAGCATTGTTTGAGTCTACGCACGATCAATGATTTTATGTGTGATGCTTTGGCACATTACATGTGCAAGCGACTACATCTCGATGAGTTTTAACGTAACTACACAACCAAGCAAAAGAATTGGGCAGTGCTATTTGCATCCGAATAATATTTTAAAAGATAATTAATGCAGGTAAATGTTGCTGCAGTATGTGTGGAATATCTATATGCGCCATCAAAAGTATTCATCTAATAAGATGCCATGCTTCTTTTTAGATTTGCATGACATGTGCCTGAGAGGTCACATGCTATTTTTTTATCACCTATTTTTAAACAATGGGGATTTAAAGAACGATACTGGGGTGCTCGCAGGGAAGTATTTTATCCGTCACTGTATTTAACATTTTAATTAATGTAATAACCTACTTACGGATATCTCCAAGTTTACAAATGGATTCACCAATGTTAATAATTTGATAATTAAAAATGTTGACGGACAAATGTATGATGTTTCTATGGAAGGTCAATAATAACGACTGGCGAATACCGATCAGATGGGGATATTTATTGCCTTAGTAATTCGTAAAACGCAAGCTCCAGATTTTAATCCCACTACGTTGAGTTGGAATAAATTACGAACTCAAATAAGCGCGTCAGATCACAGGTATGAGCGATATTGGACACAAACATGAGCTTGCCCAATGAAGTATCCTTGACGCTATTATATTAATTATAAGTGCGTAAGTGTCATATCTAAGCGATATATAGAGACACCATCTCCAATTGTTGATTACTTTTTCAAACTGACAAAGAAAACAAGTCACAATATGAACGACGTTGGCATAGCTCATATATTTGAAATGGGATGGACCCAATACCATCAAATCCAGTGATGACGAAATAGTGCTAACATAAAAGTTTGACCAGAACTCTTTAATCCAATTTGGCCACTTCATCAAAATAAGAAGCAAGAAGTTAGGTCTGAAACAGATGCAGAGATCCTGACAAATCTAAGAAATTTGAAATTCACAGATTCCCAATGACAACTTCATTACCTCTGTCACCACCTTCCAGCTTTCGATTCATCCCTCAATTTCTTCGAAATCAACATGACCCCTTTAACCCATAATCCACCAGCACATTCCTTATACTTCATCTACTTCCAGGTAACCATACCTTCAGCTGTTCTCGTTCGATACTAACTCCCTTTACAGACACTAGACTGACCCAGCATGTATGGAAGCACCAAAACATCAAAATGCCTTGCTTTAATTTATGATACGAAAATGATGTCGCGTCCAGGTTTAGAAAATACATCAGTGATTCGATTACCGTTCTTCTGTGCCTCATCACGAACCAGATCACCAGTTTTCGTCGACATGAAACTTGTTGGCTTGATCATTGGTCACAGTTTTGTGTCTGGTCTCAGCGACCACCCGTCGCACATTTCCAGGCCTACCTCAAAACCTAAAAGTACAGTACTGCAACATAGAGTCAGCGAGAAAGTCGGAGACCTCACTCAAGCTGGCCACAGTCACGAAATGTGTGTTCCTCTCTTCCCTGTTATCTGAATGTCGTCCCGATTTTGTCATTACTGACATCGGCTCAATCGATCTAGTTGCAGGCGTGCAACCTCTCACCTTGGCAACCCGTTTGGTCGACATAGCCAAGACTCCCATTTCAGATCAAGGAGTAAAACATGTCATAATCTGCTCAGTCTTGCACAGGCAGAATGTCATTAGCCCAACCCCTGTTCAAACATTTCAGCGGCTTGTCAACAATCTCAACCACTACTTACAGAACCTCCTTGAAGTTGAGCCCTGCATCTCCTACCATTCCCACAGAGGTCCAGAGATGTTATCCATCCGAACACTCAGACTGTGTCAAAAAAATAAATAAGTCTTCAATTAAGCAAGACATTTTTAATGTGTTGTCTCTTTTCTTATTATTGACATTGCAGCTGCCTATTTTACCATTATCAGCACGGCAGTTGTCATGTTTTACTATTATTGGCACGGCAGTGGTCTATTTCATATTACCGGCACGACAGTTGCCTATCTTACCATTGTCTGCACGTCGGTTGCCATTTTGTACTGTTATTGGCATGGCAGTTGCCCATTTCATATTATTGGCCTGTTGTTGCCTATCTGACTATTATCGGCACAGCAGTTGCTTCTCTTACCATTGTCTACACGGCGGTTGCCATTTTGTACTATTATCGGCATGGCAGTTGCCTATAATACTATTATTGGCACGGCAGTTTCCCATTTTACTATTACTGGCAAGGCAGTTGCCCTAGTACATTTTATTTTGCCTCATTTTCGGTTTCCGGGAAATATGAACCCATCCAGCACGCGATAAGTGTCTCCCAACTACAGTGCCGGTGGCCAGCACTCGCCCCTCCCATGCCAAAATACCACCTGTTAAGCTTCAGCCAGATCCCTCAACCAATATGGATGTCACACTACCACACCCGCCACCAGTTCCAACCATCGAGCCCCCAGCCAGCACGTTCGCAACCTAGCCTTCCCTGGGTGAACAAGCCAGCCTCTTCAGGAAACAGTCAAAGGACTGGTTAGAGTCGTTGGACATCTAGTCGACCAGCCTCCAACTGCCACTGTCACCCCACCCTCGCAACCTGCCTCCCGCAGCCACTGCCACCCCATCCCCGTCACCATCCTACCACAGCCACCGTCTCCTCACCCACCCACCTGTGGATCGACCGACTTCTCCGTCTTCTCTTGGACTCATCAGTTGGTGTGTCTTTTGACTCGCATGAACAAACAATTACCCGGCCTGTCTTTTTCTCTGGTGCGGACTCGACTGGGTCCAACCTCACTGACAACACAAAGTACAATATTTTGAATCATAAATTCTATTTCCGGTCCATCTTAGTCCCTGATGCAGATCCTGGCTACACTACGTCCCTCTTTGGCCCAGGTAACACCACTTCCCTAAGTTTCCTCCCCAAACGACACAAGCCCCTTTCTGAAAGAGAATGGTGCACTGCTTGGGATGATTCCCTGGCAGTGTATGTTCAAAAACACCCAAACCATCTGGGAGACCTGGTCACTTATGATACGAGCGTCAAATGTAAAAATGGCCATAACTGGCCCGAATATGATCTCAAGTTTTAAACAGACAGGGAGTTCTCGATCTGTTCTTAGACTGCCGTAAAATAATTGATTAGCAACTTGCCGCCTCCCTTAACAACCCCCTAGCCCCCTCCCGTTTAACACATTCTGTTCGTCCCAAAATTGCAAGCTCAACAACCAAAGAACCCTTCGGATATCACACATTCAACTAGAGATGCTTTGCCTCTTCTGGCCCATACAAATGTTATGATATTAATCTGGCTCTTCCGACTTTTGAAACCCTCCCCCTCTTTTCCATTATCAGCACGACATGTTTCACTAGCCCGGGTCAACCTCCGCACTTAAGACGGGGGTGTGACCCTGATAAGTAGTCTTGGGCCGGTACCTTTTCCCATTGGCCAATGACCCTTCGAGCCCACGCCCCATGTGAGCTGTTGGGGTGGACCTCTGTGAGGGGGACTGGCTTAACCTGAACCAATGGGCGGTCAGCTGTGAGTGTGGTTCCGGGCGTAATCCAATGACCGGAACCCCTATAAAATAGCTGGCCTCGCCGAGATTTAGGGAAAGCTACCTAGCGAAGAGACTAAGTATCTGAACAAGATTCTGACCCGAGATTCCAGAGACAAGCTAATAAGCCAAACTCGAATAAACCAACAAGAACTCAACTCCTGGACTGTGTTTTCTCTGGCTAGTGTCCCCACTCAAGCAACTAAAAGCAGCTACAATATTCCTATATACGAAGGAATGCGCAGAAATATAAATAACGAAGAAGTATAAGTATAACCAAGAAGATAGCAATAACAAGGAAAAATATATATATATATGTGTATATATATATATATATATATATATATATATATATATATATACATATATATATATATATATATATATATATATATATATATATATATATATATATATATATATATATATATATATATATATATATATATATATATATATATATATATATATATATATATATATATATATATACGTATAAACACACACACTTATAAATATGCACATATATATGCTATTTATAGATAGCTGCTCGGCGCTCGGAAGCTTGGCATCGGAAACCGTGTGTATATATATATATATATATATATATATATATATATATATATATATATATATATATATATATATATATATATATATATATATATATATATATATATATATGCGTGTATGCGTGTTTGTGTATATATACCCGCTTTGATTGCACCGGGACATCCAGTGCACACTGTCGCTGAGACATAAAGACAGTATATACACAGACCGAGAATAGCTGGTAACGCGCACTATTATAAGATCACAAGCAGCTGCCGCTTAGATGTTTTGACATGACCCCTAAACCAAGTCAATACACCGCGAAAGCGATGAATGCTGCCGCTGATTGATTGCGTAAGGTTTGGCCTGTTTTGACATGACCCCTTAAAGCCAGCCAAGGTAAGCGATGAATGGCTCTGGTCGATTACGTAAGGTTTGGCCTACTTAAACACGAACTGCTGTTAGCCTGCCGCTAAGCTGCTGCAGTAGAAAACCTTGAAACTAATCGTCCTTTTTACTATTTTTTGTTACTGTGAATGCTAAAAATACTGTTACAATCATTATCACGAGGCCAAGTTCTAAATACTGACAAAATTTCATGTCCGTAAATACAGCCGTTTCAGAGATATCAGCGAGGAGAGAACTCGTAGCAAAAATCGCGATAGGTACTCTAAAATATATGTCATTATACAAAGTACAAAAGGTGAAAACAAGTATTTTTTTCGCCTATTCCATGCTACGATAATTGCTTGTTACAACCATATAACTCATATGTTCGTAACTGCAGTAGTTATGGAGGAGATAGTTACAGAAAATGGAGGAAAAAATCGACGAAAAATCGATCCCATAAGCCTCCAACACTGCGCATGCGCGTCAAACTGGATCGGCAGTTGTGTCTCAACTTGATCTATCATTCCCCAAAATTTCATGTTGATATGTTTAACCGTTCCGGAGAAAAGCCTGAAAAATCTTGACTGGAGAAAAAAAAAAAAAAAATTCTGGCTAAAAAAAAATTCTGGCTAAACCAACTATCGTTGGAAGACATAATAATAGTTATAAGACAAACATACGTGCATTTGCTGCAATTGGAACCACCCAAACTTCATCCGTTGTCACAACCACCCTCCACCCTCTTTGCTCAAACTCCCCTCAACTTCCACTTGAACCCTAGCTTCGGATACTGGCCCAATAGTCCCTCCTAACGTTTCTCCACCCCACAACGAGCTAACCTTCACAGCACTACCTACACCCATAAGAATAAGTCACTCGCTGAGAAGATTGATCAAATCAAATCCAAATCATTACATTCGCATCACCTCATAAGTTAAACCTTTCTGTATGACTGCAAATTTTACAACACTACAATGGCACAACCCTAATTAGGCTTTCATCCCTTACACATTCTTACAGTATACATTTGTACAGTGATGCTTACAGGATTGCATTTGGAGCCACCTACGTGCCCCACTGGTTCCAAGTTGGATATTACTAGACACAGCTGTCGTTGAACTTTACCCATTTTTTGTCGTAGTCAGTATTTTTGCACCAAAAATGGTTAATTCTAGAAAAAAATTTCCATTGCGACAACCAGGCTATCATTGACAAACAATCTTCATGCACTTTATTAGACCTTTTACCTTACAATAACTTCAATTCAATATTCAATTCATTACTAAACACTTATCTGGCGTAGACAATGATCTTTGTGATGCTATTTCTTGGCTTCAGGTGGAGCTCAGCGTTTTTACACGTTATGGGATGCGGCCCCTGCAAACAACTATCCCTCCACACCTCTTACCAGAAACCTTAGTAGATAGCATACTTCAGAAATCCCTAAAACCTTCAACAAGCCTTTCTTATTTGCACCACTGGAATACCTTCACTACCTTCTGCAATGCAATTCACCACAGCTCTGCCCTGACATTTCTGTAGCTCTGATCATTGCCCACCTCTACAGTCAAGGACTTAAATATTCTACCTTACGCACCTATATCTCCTCTTTATCATTCATCCATAGATTACGAAACGTTCCGGACACAACCGCCCATCAATATATAAATATAAACTCCTACCACCAAGAGACTATCCTCCACCAGTTGATTGACACGATACCTTTTTGCACCTTAAGTACATATACTCGCCACATGCTAAAGGCACCCTCCTTGCGCTGTTATTGGGCTTGTCTCCGAGTAAGCGAGGCCGTCTACTCTAATGCCACAACCCACATACTCAATCTTAAAACTTTGCGCATCACACATTCTTCTAGACACCAAATTTAGTTCACCTCCTACAAACATAGCAACCAAGCCATTCCTGACATGGTCTCCAGTAGAAAACCCCTCTTACTTTACAGTTGTTGATCGACGGAAATACCTCGTCTTAAGAGGAATTTCACCAGGCCCTATTTTTCTTGATCCCAGCTCTTAACCTTGTACTAGACACCTATTCACCTCTTACATACAACAATTCATTGTGCTTGCCTTACTTCCAGCATCACAGTACAACACGCACTCCTTCATAGTACAACACACACTACCCTACCTCTCTGACAAACCAAAACTCCACAACTCATTTATCAACATTCCCCCAAATTTAAATTGTAAAGGGGTCAATACGAACTGTCCTTTTTCTGGGGGTCAGCGCACGCTGCCCCACAATATCCTAGTGTCAGAGCCTTATGCCTAGCCTCTGTGTTTGCAATGCCATCCCACCCTTTACTCTCTCTGTTTAAGTATTTGCACATACAACTGCGTTAAGTAACCTAGTCCTAGACATGTGATGATTATCTGTCAAACTTATCTAATATCGAATGCTACTTGTTATAATCATTCATCACACTCATCTATTACCTGCACTTTAACTGTTATCCATGCTCTCAGGAATTACCATCCATATAATATTGATATCATGTGACCTTGTATATAATTAATACCTTATATTTTATTCAGGAAATTATTGACGGATATTCCCAAAGTGAATTGTCAAACCACACAAGATGCTCTCATGTCATATCCGATGAGACGCAAAAATATGGCAATGACTCGAAGAAAATATCGTCATGTGACAACCCAAATATAAAAAAAATGCGTTGTTAATAGTTGAATCAGCCCCGTTTTTAATAGTCTCTCGGAGGGCTTGATGGAGCACATCTTTTATTCTGAAATCCTGTTCACACATTCATTAACAGTGTAAATTATAAAGCATTAGATAAAAAAAATAATTATCTTAATTATTTGTGTTCATATAGTCTATGTTCACTTACACATATATATAAAAAACAATTGTGGCCAACTTTCTTAACATCATACAATGATGAGGCATATCCAATTACAGTTGATAGAGTTGCTTCATCAGATTTCACCAATGTGTTTGATACAATGGTGCCAATATATAATTCAATTCAATATAGAATGTATGTAATACCTACCAGCACTGGAACTTAATGATCCATACAGGGCATCTTGGTGTTCTTCGATGCCCTGTATCAATGTTTCAACTTCAATATGTGCCCAATTCAGACCCTTCCGTTGTTTCTGTAAGTTTCTAATAATTGAAACATCGCAATGGCTCGGGGTGTTACGTGTGATATCAGAACAGTGCGGCAGTTCAAACATGGGTTCGAAACCTTCGTATGATAAGTTTTTTTCGCCGCAATATTTATCGCACACATACAAGCATGCACACTACCAACTTTGTATGTGATACCAAAAAGTTTATAGCTACGGTGATACATCGAAACTCTGTTTGATATCAAAATATGTGTTTAGTTCTTTCCGACTTAATAAAAGACTATCAAAATTGTTGAATGTCTATTATTTCAAGATGTGAGCGTTTCGGCAAGACGGAATTTTTGTACGAGAATGTTAGGGAAACGCAAAATTTAAAATGCTTGTACCGATTTCGCTCACATTGAAAACGCTCGTAAATATACGACCTGTTAGTGAAACGATCCCTGGTTTCATACACGCTTCAGTGAGCAGGCTTTAACTATTTTGTCTAGTAAGCTCCATTGGGTCACAGCTCCAATCAAGAGGATAGCCTTGCTATGGACTTTTATTAAGGTGTATGGATGCGAATATGATAAAAGCATGGGATATTTTGTTATATGCATGAGATCGCCTACTTTATGACATGTTTAACAAGATAGCAATCACAATAAATGCAATCTTTGCTACTAACTCAATTAAGACATACAGTCAATGAGCTTTGCATCTCAACTTTGAGCCCTTTCTCATATATTTATGTGACTTTTAAGGCATGGCTACTATGCCTTAATTATATATGCTAGATAGAGCTTAGCACTGTATTGAATAGTTTGATAAAATGTCCTTTTACTTTGTTTCGTACAAGTTTAAGTAAGGCGATCTTAACCGCAAAAAATCTAGAAATCCCCCAAAATAGAAATTGTATTGAAGACCATTTTTTGTGTTTTCAAGCTAAAAATAGGGTAAAATCACTGATAAAACTCGCGAAAGAGTTTTTAAATTTAGGCAGTGTCAACTTTTACGTACGAGTAGGGGAGGGGCTAGGGAGCTAGGCCTATAAATCGATTCCCTTAAACATCAAAACACATAGGTAATAAATCTTTCGTATTAAAAACAGTGACTCAAATTTATCGGTGGGCATTTTACCCCCGTCCTTGACTCTAATACATGCTCATTCGAACCGTCTTAGAGACCACGTTAGCCAGAACAGAACACATTGAAAATCTGTTGTTGGTCGTTGGGCTGCTTATCATTCGGTTCATAAAAATTAATGTGTGAAGATGTCTCAACTGGTCAAACCTTGACCAGTTGACGAAACGCGCATCGCTAAATGAAGCTATTTATGCACGAAGTTTCGTCCAGAATTCCTCACCGGGCCCCGTCACATTCTCCGACCGGCCGTTTCCAAGACGGGGCGTGACAGGGCTTTGCAGCTGCTGATCAATTATGACACCTATATACGTTTCTCTTACTCCTTATCGTGAAAATTAACAACCATTTACTGTCCAAACCGTCCGTTTATCTTACCTTAGGTAGCAATTTACATTTAATTACCTTTGCCAACTACTCCCCAAACGTATTTGCTGTTCAAGCTTTGTTGTAAGTTATTAACCAGTATTTGACGTACACTCCAGAGTGATGCCTAACGTCTTCAACAATCTTTAAATCATAATGTCACCAGCACTATCAATATGCCCCACACGCCACCTCCCCCCCCCCCCCTCCAACCCGAGATGTTGCTCCCGTCATTTTCCTTGTTATTACTCAGTCGATGCTAGTTCTTTACCAATGATACCATGCTCAATATTTTAGTAAGCCTTAAAGGTCAACTACAAAGATTTTTTTTATTCCATTTTTCCAGAGTTCTATGTTTTAAAAGGGTATCGTGACCAAAATAAGGTGACTGCGCGCTTTTTTTCTTTAAGAAAAATGATTTTTAAATGTATATTTCCCACGTCGAATCTGACAAGATACCGCTCGGTAAAATTCGTGAATTTCCGTACAGTGACGTCATTCAGGTTGTTTGCGAATATTCATCGCCATCTTAAGCCTTCCCGGTTGGTTGACAGCGTGTGACTAACTCGTCTTTCTTCACGGTCTGGTGCGTTTCTTGGTGTGGATTATACCTTATTGTTGTGCGTTTGGTTTGTCGGAACAATGAGAAGTCAGGCGTGATTTTTTTTTTGTTTTCTAAAAGACATATGCGCCGCATATGGGTGTCGAAAGTCAAGCGTAAACACTGGAGTCCTTGCCCTTATAGTTATACGACAGTTCTATGTTCTGACCATTTCGAGAAAAGTGCTTATGAGACTGACCCCGAGCTGCTCAAAAGTCTAGGATTTCGTAAGAAACCTAGGCTCCGAAATGGTATTGGCAGCTGAGCAGATAGATAAATCAAGTGACAGTGGTGAATCACAGACTGAGGTGTCACACTCAAGTACTGCCGATGTAGGCTAGGCGAAGAAACTTCGCCTGTCAGCGTCCGCGCTGTTTGCTACACCAGGGGCGAGTGCCTTGCCGTCTGCCGACCATGAAGCTTGCTCTCACTTGTCATTAGGGGTGAAGGCAAATGTTTTGGTGAGTGTCACAAGGCAACTGCATTATTATATATGATGAAATGCATTGGCAGGGATAACTTCTGTTGTATGTATCCATGTGTCTTTTCAGAGTCAATTTGTAAACATTTACATCCTTAAAGGCTATGATGAATGAAATTGTAGCATACTTATTGTATTGATACCATAGATGGCTGACAAGTCTCTACAGACACAGAGTTCTATCTTTCCTGGGATAAAGAAATATTCAAGAGGTACCCAAGTTGGTCCATCTCACCAAAAGTGTCACCAGGGGCACCCAATATGAGCCCTAGGAGGAATCTGGTGGACAGCGATGATGATGAGAGATGGAAACTGACCCTGACTATGACTTCACTGACGAAGTGATGATGCTGAGATGGAAACTGATGATGACATGGCGTTTGAAGAACTGTTAGGTAAATGTTGTTTTGTTTGTAGTGTAATCACAGGGTTTTATTTGATGGAAGAAAAATTTAGCTCACAGAATGCTTATGTACAGTGGTGTTGATCTGGAGGATGGCCCTAGTCAGAATCAAAGATACCGGGGGAGTTTTTTGCTTGTTTTGAACAAATCGGCGTGAATGGACACCGTAAGATGTGGGATTGCCAACTTTTTACAGGAGCTATGCCCGCAGGGAATTTGTTTATGGCTTCAGGGATTTTTGTTAGTGGCAGTAATGCTATTAGAACACTGAACATGTTCAGGTATGGGAAAATCCCAAGCCTGTCAAAGTACCAATTTCTTTTGGTGTGAACATGCATTAATCTAAAATGAAACACATGTTATTTTGACATTTATTACCAAAACCTGAATAAGTTTTATTTGCACAAACATTGTTACCCAATTAAAAATTGGCATATAATATAACTTACTTATTATATGACTATCATAAAATATGAATATCATTGATTTGCTTCAGACTATGTACATCAGGTGCTTGATCTAAGGCAAAAATATCCAAGCTACAGACTTGCTGAGGTCCTTGCAGATGACAGGACTGTCCCACCACCTATTGCCTCCCAGTACGAGAAACCTGTAAAGGATCTTCTCGTAGGTGCTCACAGGTGTCGATTCAACCTGACCAAGAAATCTTCCGCTCCATTATAGATAACCTGTATATTTGCCGCCCGGGTCAGGGAAGGATTTTCTAACAGCTGTTACCACACAGGCTGCCAGCACTTTCCTGTTTCTTTTGCCCAGTCTGTGCCATATCCAGAGTGTAAACTGTCGGTAAGCTAGATACCTGAATAATCTGAAGCAATATGTCAATTAGTTGTCTATGGTTTTAAAATAAGTTGTATAGCTAAAATTGTCATTTGTCAACCATTCCCTCACTTCATAATTTTATTGTAAGCTCTGCCTCTGGATTTCATGTAACTGGCATTATTTATTCTTGGCTATGTAAAATATATTGTAGTTCATCAATATGAACACTGAATATTTTACACAGTGGAATTAATGTTCCCTTTGTAATAAATATGATTGTTCAACCTCAAACCATCCTTTTTGGTAGCAATAATGGCTAACTTACTCATTGTAGAGACCCCATCTCCAACAGGTCTGTCCATTTGAATAGATTCAAATTTGGACACTTCCAGCACATTTTTATTCATGCAGCTAGCCAGGAATCTGGGATGCTTGGTGATGCATGTCCATTCGTCCGTTAGAGCCATCACTCTCTCCAAACTTCTGTGGCTGTGTCCATTGGGATGCAGTAATGACATCTACACCTAAGTTAGAGAAATAATTAAAGAGTCATTGTAAATTTATATTTGTGGTACAATCAATGAATATAAAAGGAAAATACTTTATAAACTGCTAGCAAACATCTGTCCACAATATTCAATGTGCTCAGGGTACAATGACAAAGCTACATTCACTAGCCAAGTACTATTTGTTGTAGTAGTTAGGTCTGTCAACATACCATCCTCAACTTACAGAATGTGTAAATTTATTGGGTAAATGAAGCTAACGATATTTTTGTACCAGTTAATATAGTTCAATAAAGCTTGGGAAGGGTATTCTAAAACTTACCATTCATCGAAATCTTTTGTTGATTCTTCATCCGAAGCGGACCCTTGAGTTAGACTTAATTAGACCTCCCGGTGTCATTTCGTAGTGTGACTTGGATTTTTCAACTCCCGTCCGTATTGGCTCAAATAAATAGTCATGGACATGATTTGCCCCAATGTTATGCTATGGGGACTCGTAAACTTCATCAGAAGACGACATGGCTTGTCAAAACGGTGTAATTTTAAAATCCAAACAATCGTTTTTCGCTTCGCTCGCTCGCTCGCAGTCAAATTCTCTTGGAGACAGCGCAGCAGGAATGACGTCAAGCAACGTGCACCTAGCGGCCAACTGAGGCAAAATGGCATCGAGAAGATGGCTTCGAATTTTCTTCCGAATGAAACCTTATCGGTGGATTTTTAGTACTTATGCATGCCGTTGCAATGAATTATGGTCCCCGTTGGTTTATGAGTTATTAATCTTCAATTTGAAACACATTATAAAGAAATGATGAAAATCGTTGTAGTTGACCTTTAACAAATTTGTATGGAAACCCATATTGAGATATACTCAGTAAGAAAAATCCGTGAAATATGAGCGGCGGCAGTTTTTTTACGGAAACGAAATTAAAAACAATTGCGCATTCTGACCGGCTGTGAAGAGAGCAATTCCGTGAACAGCGCGCCAATCGTCAAGTGGCGCTACAATAAATTCAACAATAGCACACGGGTCTTTCGGTTAATGTCTTTTAAAACGGTCGTGGGAAAAAAAACCCAGAAAAATACCATAGGTTTATAGCAGTAAACGTTATGAGCAGCGTGCTGCACACGGGTGGCGAGTTACACATCAGATTTTTAAACGCTGCGCCTCCTAATCGTATGCCAACTGGTATAACTTCACGATTAAGCCACACTAGTAGTTAGGCTTGCAAAAATTGCACGAGTCATGCCATTAAGGTTCGAATGGCGTTTTTCAGCTTCTCAAAATCTTCGACGCAGACGTATATGCTGACAGATATGCGAAGGTAAAGTTGGTTCTCATTGCACGTAACAGTGCACCATATCTTGAAGTTGTCATATAAGGCATTTAACACCGGAAGGTTGCTCGTCTGTGAAAGAACACAGAATGGTAAAACATTTGTAGCATTCGAGCAGAGCTGGCTTTATTAATATTCATGGGCGGATCCAGCATTGAAAAAAGGGGCTGGGTCGCCAGCCCACAATGCCAAACACGAGCTGCGAGGCGTGAAGAACCGAAGGGGGTTGGGGTTGTTTTGAAGAGGGTGTCGTCCTCCTGAAGACGGTCACAATTGTGTATAATGCTATATAAAATAGCACATTTTTCTCTAAGTCATTTTATTGCGCCAAAAATGGTTGGGTGGGGGGGGGGGGGGGGTCGCAAATCTCCAACCTCCTTTGAATCAGCCGATTATAACTGCTGAAATGAGTTGGTTTTTTTTACTTTTAAAATTGCAGTTGTTATCAACGCATTATGATGCTTATGCAGTTTTTTGGTCACTTCAGTTTTAGTCAGCACTGGTGGCAAAGTGGAAAACAGATTGTTCCTGGGCAACAATTGATCAAATCCCTCAAGATACATACCCGAACGGGAGGGTAGTCTTTGAGAGGAGGCAGTCGCACAAGCCGCATAAATGGCGCTTGCATATCGTCCGGAGCCTCAGCCACTGCTGTACCCCACGCCTCAGTCAGCAATGGCAAGCCAACCCGCCAAAGTTCCTCCGCGTATGCATACTGAGCGTTAAACAAACAAGCAACTGTAAATGATTTCGTAGGAAGTTAGGCAGAGATAGAGATATATAAGATATATATATAGAGCGTATGCATATATATATATATATATATATATATATATATATATATATATACGTATATATATATTCTGATTTATACATAGGTACTCAGTAGCCCAATTTACTTTCTATTATAATATTTCTAATATTTGAATACTGCCAGTTAGGATATATATATATATATATATATATATATATATATATATATATATATATCTCTATATTATATATATATATATAATATATATATATATATATATATATATATATATATATATATATATATATATATATATATATATATATATATATATATATATATATATATATATATATATATATATATATATATCTATATATACTAAATACAATGCCACCTATCCACTCCAGGAAGTCAATAGCAGCCGGAATAGAAGCATACGTTGTGTCGTCTCGGGTACCTTGCCTGAAGAAGGCAGCTGGGTATGGCTTGTCTATGTCAAACGAGACTACAGCCGGTTTAATGAGCGAGTGGTGCTGTGGGGCCACCCATTGAAGTGCACAACCACGGGGAGCGAACGCCCATTTGTGTATGTTTCCTAAGTGAACAAGGGTAAGGTGTCACATCAGAGTGCAGTTCAGGTTGATTTTAACAGCCATACGATTGCTGTAGACGATAATATTTCGATGAATATAGAAAACTACTTCAAATACAAAAATGTAGCACAATTTAGCACAAATAATTGGGCACTAGACATATTCTGTAGCCTTCCACACTTTTGATAAACGATACATTACAAAAAATTGAATTTCTCCAAATGCAATATTCAAATATTTGAAATAACACATATTATAATGAGTCAATATTTATTGTTACTAGAATGTAAATCTTGGGCTTCTGAGTACCTATGTAGAAATCAGGAGCCATTTGTTCAAGATTCAAGTGCACGTGACCAGGACAGTGACCGCCATCAACGAGTGCTAGGACACCACGTGACTTACAGAGATCGACCAAAGCCTGAACTGGAAACCTCAGGCCAAATGATGCGATGTGATCTGAAACACAGTAGTCTTAAGGGATGAATCACACTTTATATTAACCATAGTCGTAAACAGAGTTCAATCAAGACATAAAACGGCACAACAAGACAGCTTAGGTTAATTGTTATTGATTCAACTCATAGCCTTACCAATGAGAGCCAGTTTGACGTTTGGGTGAGCATCGAGAATATCTCTATACTGTTTTACGATGTCGTCAGAATTAGATATGGGGAGGGAATGTTGTATTTTCAGGCAAACAACACCTGGGAAAAAAAGTCATATCGCTAGTGTCAAGTTTGATATAAAGCTGTGGTCTTTATGTAGCAAATCGTGTCGGTTGAAATAGTATGCAAATACAACATTATTGACCATATATTCTGCATTCCAGTGCAAAATGAATAATTGTACCTGGTATGGTATTGGCGATGTGCTCCACTGTATTCATCATTGCCGGATAAGTAAAATTGTTGTATAGAATAGCATCTCCACAGTTGAATGCCACGGACTGGAGCACGTTGTTAATCGCTACAGTGACAATTAACACGAATCATGGCGATGGAGAAATTGGGCTCAACAACGGGAACATCGGTTGTTAGGCACACAGGCTTTGTGGTGCACAGACTTGTAATTAGCTTCATATATATATATATATATATATATATATATATATATATATATATATATATATATATATATATATATATATATATATATATATATATATATATATATATATATATATATATATTTGTGTGTTTGTGCATGTGTGTGCGTCTCTATTTTTTTTTTTATTAAATACTACTGACACAGCCATGAAGCCATTCTGACCTGTCGTAGTGTTCTTCGTGAACGTGATGTTTGTAGACTTTCCACCCACGAGTTTTGCTACACGTTCTTTGGCTTCTCGCCAATAATTCTCAATCGAACGCCGAATGAAGAGGTCTGGGTTTTTTTCCATTTCGGCGCTCCGACTGAACACAAAATCACAGTTATCATAAGATTGTTAAAAAAAATACCAGCCATTTGAATCAGATTATCAGCAATATGCTTGTGGGAAGAAGTGGGCGGAGTGAAATAAGTGAATACTTATTTTTCGATTGGTATGGACAGGTTTTATTTCCTCCTTATTTAAAAATTAAAGCGTCAACCAAGCTTAAATAATGTTTGCATATTACAAGCGCTCAAAGGAACAATATCAAGGTGGTCTTTTCGTTATTATGGGAGCGGAGTGTATCCTTTCGCTGTGATTTACCGTCATCAGAGCGAAGCCAGGAGTCTAAAACTTTTTTCTTCACAAACCACAGGCATTCAAGCCTGACTTTCCGTACTGAATAATAATAGTGTACTGTATAATCATAGTATATACTTTATATCTACATGAGTCTGGTAAACACGGAGCGCGCTTTCAGAATGATTTAACTTAGACACCTGGGTGTCTAGCTCCGGTCGAACGGTAATATGAATATCTACTCAGATGTTTTGTAGGGCTACTGCGTGACAAACTATGCACATGGATAACAGCCAAAATAGAGCAACGCAAGCTAAAATTTTAACAGCCAAAAGGCCGCCTGTTTCAGAAATAGGGATATCATATTATATAATTCAGTAGGTAAACCATGTGTTTTCATGAAAATGCATTTTCCAATTTATAAACAGCGTTGAAATGTCATGTGGACTCGTTTGATGCCAAATAAATACACGCTAGATGTATATGTGGACGTACGATTGTGGACTCTAAAGATGAAAATGCACCATGGTATGTCCCAGTTTTTCCATATCATCAAGAAAACAGTCTGTTTTTAGCACTACGACAAAAACAAAACAGTGATGACACTGATTTAACAAGCTAATTTGGCGTATGCGAATTCGCCAAGTTAAAACCTTGCTGGATACTGGTCATGTCTTTGAGACATGTTTTTAAGCAATAGACGTCACGACTTACGCCTTATGCACCTCATTCACCCGGCGCGGTACGACGCCATAAGAGCCATGGTTGAGATACGTGACTTCCGGATCCAGATCAAACTCTGCTTCTCTCATTGCAGAGCCAAATGCGGGTGGCGGCTCGAAGCTAGTCTGGGACATCTTGCTATTGTTTTCAACTTGACTGTGAGACTCACTTGGTTGGGCTGCAAACGAAATTTGAATATCCAAGATGTTGGATATGCAAGTACTAATATTGACTAGATTGAGAAGCTGCCTTGTAGGACAAATGGAACAAAAAGAGGGAAACACATGTACATGACAATACATGAGAAAAAGAAGGTATACAAGATCAAAAGTAAGTAAACTATTATAAAGATATGTAAGTGTACAACATTGATGAGATATAAATCTCACCGCACGACGGTTGTGACTTGCGAAGGACGGTATATATGTATACTACAGTCCGACAGGGGCTAGGTTTAACAGCACAGCACACCAACAGGCTCAAAAGAACCAAGCTGCATTCACGTCTTGGTCGTTAGGCTACTGGAAAGAGTTTTCAATGTATTAAAGACGATGAATATGGCGTGTTGGATACTTGTGACAAAAACTATACTGCAAGCGTTTTGTATGTCTAGCTCACATCGCTGACGAAGTTTTACTTAAAAGCTACGCGACGGGTTTTCGGTCGTATGCGGTAGGGGTGACGTGGCAAGAGCAGCAATTGTATTTTGCGTTTGCTGGCAATGGGGGTGGTCTGAGTCGTTAACAATCTGCCACAAATGTGTTGAGGGCTAGTGTCGCCCTAGTCAAGGTCCCCCAGCCCCTGGTTGCAGGCGGTGTTTACATGGGCGTGAAGAGTTGCGGAATCCCTGGAATCGGGGAGCCACCTAGCGCCGCCCACTTGCCAATCCAATCACGAGGTCGGCCGTCCTTCAGTGTAGAGTCCTACTCTTACATGTATTCGGGATTCACTGACTGTGTTTATAGATGCCTGTAGGGAAATTATTTATGAGCTCGCTCTGGACAGTCAGCGCACCTTTCGCGTTCTGTTTGGTAACGCTTTTTATGACGCGTGGAGTTTAATCGGCGTCATAATACTTTATCGATGGTGAATGGAGTTACGACCAGCTTCGTCTCCTCGCAAAACAAGGTCGAAGCCCATGTCCATTTTATACTTTCTGTAAAATGAGACACATATGTTCGAGGTTTGTAAGAATGATGAAAACTAGAAGGCTGGCATACATTGTGCACTGTCGATTGGAACATCATTCTGAAATGTCAGCCTCGCGGTATCGCTTTTCCCACGATCTAATAATTTTTTGGTCTGCACCGTTTGCTCGGGATTGAAGCTCACAAATTGCAATTGGGTAAAATATCATATCGAGTCTTTGACAAAGTTTTTTTTTCGCGGGTATGCTTGTGCCAGCGCAGGTTAACGTCGTGCAAACTGTCATAATCGCGATAAGGGTGATGTGAAAGGAAAGCGCTGCGGTGTAACACTATTGTCACGTCGCGGAGCGCCCTGGTCCTTCGTTAATACACGCTCTGACATGCCGAGTAGTATAGAGAGTGGCATTTCTGGCGCACCGCCCCTCATCCATACTGTTTCCCCTTTGGCAGCTTATACAATATTTTTGCTCACCCTAAGTTAGGAGAAAGGAGCCTCGGACCCGACCATCCAAACGGGGCCGAGGTGGTTCTGCTAGTTTATTGGTAAACTAGTGTGTCCATAGGCCAAGGTATCTACACCGTTTGCGGCTATCCACCACTTTGAATCAAAACGAGAGAGTGACACCTTGTTGACGTGGAGCCCATATATCTTATGACCATCACTGCATATCATGTTCATTCCATGACGGAACTGCTTCTTGGTGAACAGAGGCATAGGTGTTTCTAAACCACAACCTTCTTCAGTGCCTTAGCCCTTTTAATCTCACCCTCAGCAGACATTAGGATCGAGTACATCTTTGGGCACAGACCCTCATACTCCTTGATGGGCACAAGGCAAGGCAAAGTAGTCTCAGGTAAGGCAAGCAGACCAATACAAGGCAAGGTCGCTCTTCTATGGGCACAAGGCAATGTAAAGTGGTACAAGGCAAGGTACGCAGAACAATACAAGGAAAGGACTACCTCGACTTGGGACTACTTTATTCCTGAACCCCAAATCGAACTACATCTTTTCTTTTTTCTCCGCTCCCAGAAAGCGCCCTATTGTCTGCAATTGTCTGCCCTCCGCCCCGGAAAGCCTGGTCTACCCTATAACCTACAAAGCCTCTCCCAATGGTTTATTTGGTCTACCCTGTAGTCTACACAGTCCGGTCTGCCCTATAGCCAACAGAGCCTCTCCCAATGGTTTCTTTGGTCCTCCCCAAGCTCCTTATAGCCTGGTCTGTCCTCGCCCCATCACGCATGATCTGTATGCAACCCCTCTCCCCCCAACCATGGTATACCCCTACATAGCATGCTACCTACCATCCTCGACCACCTATAGTCTCCCCAAAGCCTGAAAAAGGATATTCCGGGTTTCATCCTATGGTGGGACAAAGCAGTCCCAATGTTGCGCCCTTTTGAACAAGTGGTGCCAAATGTGTATACTACCAATGGCAGTTGAAACTACTTTTCAACAGATTGGTCTCCGGTCTGATACATCGCTTGCTTCCCATATGATCCTTGAGAATACCTTCAAAAACAATCCCCTCCAGGATATAGCAAAAGTCAACTACCTGGCAAACCACAAGGGACAAACAGATCTGCAACCTCTCTCTGGCCTACCCCTATTTCTGGATAATATCTACGTCTTTAAATACCTGCGTAGGGTCGACTTTGTGCAAAGAAAAGGATCTATCCAGTGTAGCTTTGGGAAGGCACATAACACCATTGTCAACACCATTTTGCACAGGGAACTGGGAGGTAGGCGGATCCAAGAAACCATTGCTGGCATCGAGAAAGCAACCGATTGTGCGGTGACAACCTGTGCAAGGCATTGTACCAAGAAAAGGAGCCCAAGGGCTACTATGTGGCAAAGGTCGACGTTTCCGAAATCCTAATAGCAATGCTCTAGGAGCAACATCCCCAGGTATCCCGTCTCCTGCAGACTTGAGGGGCAGATATCTGTGCAATAGACTACACCCAATATTTCTCTGGGGATCTGGATTGCAAGGCACTAGTCTCCTCTCTCCAAGAAAAAGATTTCCGAATGGAGGGAATGGATGGACCAAGCGATATGCCAACCATACTAGACAATACGGAATGCATGTTTGTACCTGGGTCGGGACCTGGGACGGCTACAACACCCCCACGAAGCACAACAACAAGGTGGTTTCCAACTTCGAAGCTGGGGAGGTCCACAAGCAAGTAGGTGGCCATGTTGTAGAGTTCGGAGATTGCCCCAATACCCACCTCCGGAAAACCTTTCTACACCAATATGTCCAAAAACGAGGCTGTACTTGAGGGGAATAGTATGGATGAGGGGCGGTGCGCCAGAACCGCCACTCTCTATACTACTTGCCATGTCACGATAGTATTACGGACGGTCGGCGTGCAATACGTTTCGCGTATTGCTTCTATAACTACTGTGGGATTTGTATGATTCATTAAATCGTGTCTGATGTATTATTAATTTGTAATAAAATTCCTATCAAACAACGGTCTGATATTACACATTAACCATGTTTGACCTGTTGGATGTTAATACTGTGGATTGATCTTGCTTGTAATGATGTTGTCTGATTGTGGTTTAATGCTGATTTTGGTTTCAGTTGTTATAATATTACACATAAGTTACATACTCACTCACATTTACACGCACACATTGAACACTCATGTATTTAATATATCCTACATTACCCATCATCAAGACACACTGATCGCTGCCGTAAGTTCATATGTTCCCAGGTATATTTACGCTATACAAGCGATACACCCGACGCACCATGCAAGTCAAAACTAATGCCTTTCTGACCAGAGATACAGTGGAGACACCCAGCGGCTCAACCAAGCGTAATAACGCATATCTCCCCTCATCTCTAGCGACACCTGGCGAACCCAATACGGCAGCCCTTTAGAGATTTCATCTCCAAGGAACATCCAAACAAATTCATGAACTTCAATAACTTCTGTAGCATTAGACCATTTTTTTTGCATAATTAGTTTTCATGATATTAGTTAAATTCTTCCAAACTTAATAATTAAATTAGTTACAATAAGTAATTTCACGATTTTAAGTATAGGCTCATCGCTTTTTCTGATGTGGTTTTAGTGCGGAGTAATACTGTGAAAATGTAATTAATGTCATAACGGCTAGATTGATTCCATATTTTAATACTTTCCATTTCATTGTAATATATTCATTTAAATACCATTCAGGCTAGCAAAACTAGAACCTTTGTAAAATTGTTATAACCTCAAATAACTATCTATTATTGTTATGGACATGTACAAATGTAAAACAGTATTGGCGCATGGCCAAGCTACTCTTGGATCATTCAAAATTCAAAATCAAATAATATTGGGCTCATGTCGTGCTGTCCCTTACTCAATAACTTTTATTCCAAATTCCATCAACCTGCAATTAGTGCAACAAAGTCAACAACGTGTAAATTAAAAAATTATTGAAAAGTGGTTAATTATGGTTGGTTAGGATGTTATAATACTATTCTAGCTCATACGTTCTTAACCCCCCCCCCTTAATTATCAGCACGAGAGCCCGGGTTACATCACACCACTTGGTGGGGAGGGGTGTAACCCTGATAGTAGCAATCCTTATAGCATTTACTCGCAAGCAGGTCCACCCTCCAAATGGACCCGTCGTGTCATGCAGGGATTGTTTTAGCCTGGCCTATCGTGTGGACCGGTCAAGGGTCATGGGAAAGCAAGCCAGCTGACCAGGGACCCTTTATAAGAGCCACACATGGGTCAGCCAGGGAAAGCTATCTAGCAGAGAGAGGAGATTCAGACCGAGATACCAGGCAGCTTTACTGTTGGAACTTAAATAAACCTAATAAGCAACTCTACTTCTCTGGCTAGCGGATTCCCCAACCCAATTTTGAATGTGTATCATCATTCAAAGTCCGAAACTCCATAGGCCAGAGTGCTATGTTATCTCCCACTTAAACAGAAAAGGGCTACCCTGCACCTCCCTGTGCCTTACGAGCCATAGCCAATGGACTCGCCCTTCTGGACCAGAGATTCCTGGCAAGGATGGTTTGATGCCAGAATGGTTAGTGTTAGTATAGTTATGTAAAACGATGCGCACCGTTTCAGTGAATCTTAATGTATTTGCCCTGAGGCAGGCAGCCACCGGGCCAGAGAAAATAGTATAAAAAGGAATGCAGGACCCGCAATCGTCACATGGACTGGAAGGTGATCTGCCTTCCCGTGTTTAATCTGTGCCTATGAGAGAGTACTCTAGCCCTGCACCAAGTCTATCTCACAGAAGTGAAAGCCAAGCGGCCGCCGACGCCCCCCGCAGCAAGTATCCCTCACGGGAGTGAAGACCGAGTGGCCGCCGATACCACCACCACCACCACCAACCAGTCTACCTCACAGGAGTGAAGACCGAGTGACCGCTGATAGCACCACCAATACCTGCCAGTCCCCCTCACGGGAGTGAAGACTGAGTTGCCGCCGATACCATCACCACCTGCCAGTCTCTTACGGGAGTGAAGAATACAGTAGATAATAGCAGGAACAGGAGTGGGGCCAGTTCATGGCTCCTAACACAGCCACCTACCAGTTACAGAGGGGGCCTGCTACCTACCAATATCTAATATGTTTGATTAAAATCAAACAATAGTAACTGTGAAGTAACACAGCTTACCCCAATGATGTAATTAGAACGGTTGATTTTCTCATTTTGGGAATGGGCTCCATCATCATATGCCCCAATGGGAAGCAACATGACATTCTTCCCAGTGGTTCCCTGGAGGGTCAAGGTCACAGGAATACTGCCTCCCTCGCGGGTCAAATCAGGTTCCACACTAAACACTGAAACACATAACGAAGAATGAAAGAATATCAAAGCATATAATGAAATAAGTCCTGACCATAGAAAGAATCTACCCTTCTTGGTTGATGTCTGCATATAATTCAAGTCAGGCATCCAAGGTTTGCCCCCATCTCCCATACTCATCCTGTAAATCACACGGGGGATATGGTTTAACCAATCTTCAACATCCTGCCAGTAGTTTAACCAACCATCATCAAGCTTTAACATCAAGGCCAGTGAGTTTGAGACCTGAAGATAATGAAACAGCAATTTGTAGAAGTCATCACAGTATTTGCCGACTGACTTGATGGAGTTGGGGCTTCCTCTGTCTTTGTACACATTTTCCAAGTGTGCTTTAACATGCTGCGCCACCTCATCAGGTGTCATATCAGGCACAATACGAACAGCGAACTTCCCAATCATCTTTCTGGGAATAACGGTTTTGGTCCGTCAAATACTCCCTGGATTCCTTGATTTCAAACATATATTAATTGAGGCAAATCTCAAAATATGTTCTGCACACACTGTAACGTTCTACTTTCAAGACTTAGGCATATTGAAATATGAAATAATACCCCCTTCCAGTTCATTGCACAAATAATGACCCTAGCAGGCTGAATGAAATTTGAAAGTTTAACAGCTGAAAATTTTCAATAGGAAGATTACAGATTAAATTTTTGTTCACATAACAGAGAGTCATTACCATGGAGTGAGAGGGATGGGTAGCGCCATCTGTGCATTAGCACCTGGGCCTTCTCATCATGTATCAGTTTGGCGTGGCTAATGTCCTTACAGTAATCCTCCTGCGAACCATGAACTTCTCTTCAGATCACACAAGAATTTGTTCTATTTAATGCCTGGTCTTTTATTTATTCTAGCTCTGCAAATTTTAATTCCGTTATTGGGCAAAACTATGCATATTTATATTTGTAAGAGTCGGAGTCATCATAAATCGATTATATATCACATAACATCAACGTCATTTTCCGGAGCATCTATTGAGATACCCATGTCTAAAAGCTCTCTCAAGAAATAGAACATTCAACAGTCACAAATAATCACAAACAACCCAAGGGGTACAAATAAAATGCAGTGGAATGTACATTTTATAATATTTCCTAATAGAATTCATCGTTGTATAATTACCATAGATGTCAGTCACAGGTAAGGAATAAACAAAAAAAACAATGTAATCAATATATATGTCGCAGATGGTCTCAGCTTCTATAACCTTGGTAAACTAAGTCATACATCCCAGGTACTAGTATCTTACCCTACGAATCAGTGACGCTTCCCATAAGGGAAATGAGATCATTCATCGCCTCATGACTGAAATCACAAAAGGATCCGTTCATAGCCCTTAGTTACCTGGTAATATATTTCACATTATGCTTTAAACTATATCAACTCAGTCATAGGAGTGGGTCTTTTCTCTACACCTATTCCCCTATTGACATAAATTGTCCTGAGATCTCTGATCACGGTGAGGTCTAGACAGAGTATTCGCCGCTATATCTGCACTAACAGGTAGACCTGCAGGACGTCTTGTGAAGTGCCGACCGATCGAAATATAATGGTTCCTATTACGTTCGCCACGATCGCTGCAGGACGATATATCTTTTTATCACCAATCGATCAGTGCTAACTAACGGAGAGACAAAAGTAGTAAGATTTGGTACGTTGCAAGGCGAGGTCATGAAAACCTTCAACAATCTGGAGGATAATCCAAAGACTTTTCACATGTAAATATTTTCTAGAAATTCTAGGAAAGTTTACCTCAAAGTAAACTGTCAAGCGCTTTCCATTCTGGTTTGCTGGCACAAGGCTAAGCTGCCGGTGGACGAACGAATGTAATGAACTCTTCAGTGATGAATAATCCACAATTTACTCCAGGGAGGTGCACTTGGCCTTATCCCGGATAGGGGTGTGCCGCGGGACCTCGAAAACCCGTTCCCGTCGTACATGGTGAAACGGGCAAAAAAGCATACTCTTATTCGAGCATGATACAACAATGAAAGTCAGTATTATCTCTCCTTGATTACTCAATTGATCAAGGCCGAAGAAATTGTAAATAATTTACTGTATGTTGTAATGAAGTAAATAAAAATTGCTGGTGACAATTTCTGGCGCAAAGGCACCCATCATGCCCAACTTAAAGCCTCAATTTCATTTGAAAACATTAAGAAAAGCAAATTAAGTTGGCTTTGTCCTTTTATAAACGGAGTTGCATTACTTTACTGAAATCTGAAAAATTGCTTTGACCCCTTTTATAATACCGGACAAGGAAGAAATGATGCCCGTGTTTGTTTAACATCAACCCACCCGAAATAAGTCTAGAAGCGGCACGTTGAGTTTACTTGGAAACGGTATGGACTGAATGAACATGCCGATTGAAATTAAACCTGACATGTTGTCGGTTCTTGGATAAATTAGTTGATAACCAAGCAAATTCTAGAAATAACTAAGCTTTCAATAGGAATATCACAATATGAGAGTTGCCTGCCAAGATTGAGCTTTTTTTTCCAAGCCGGGAACTGAGCTGTTTGACCAGCTAGGCACATTCATATTCCAGCTGGAGTGAGTTGAGTGTGACCCAACATTTTAATTAAGCACGTTGCATTGTTCTATCTCATTAGGTTCAAAAGTATGGAGGTTTAAAGTTGGAAATGTGGGGGTGTTTCTGTGCCAAATGTAACCAGCCAGACGGAGACGCACTCAGGTCGTTCCCTTTTGATTGGTGTATCATACATGCATATAGATTTTCACTATGTGTCGTTTCAAAAGAGTTAAACAAATGAACGATTACCATAGTGGCACAAGCACGGGCCACATTCGGCGCGCCCGTCTGCCGTCTGACACCCCTACCGATTAGCCGAATAGACCAAGAGTCGATCGAGTACTACCTTGTTTGTCTAACAGGAGAACCCACTTTTATCAGTTGATTGACAAACATGCTTAACTTAACACCACTTATCCCGTTAAAAATACGTACTGAGAAGAATCTACAGCCACCAAAGATGAGAGGATTAAATGAATTTAATTGCTATGGGTTTTTTTCCAACCAATCTCCAGGCGAACATTTGAAATTCGATTAATTACAAACTTTTCGGCTAAATTCCATTACGAATTCTGGTAGTTGCCAACAACCGGTCTCTTGCATGACGTTGTCGTACACGACCACGCGGAAGTTTTTATTATACCTTTATTGTCATCATCTGCCAGATAGTTCATCTCACAGGTGACTCAATATATATACAATTTATACCTTATAACTTTCTGACCTAGTTGCATTTTCCTCTCCTTTAGTCAGCTTCATAACAAGTCCGTTTCCGACCGGCTTATGTTGCGCAATCTCGCCACCTTATTGGAAATTAGTTGGAAAAGTTTATCGCCTCCCAGGGTTTAGGCGATTATGCATATTTATAAATTAATGCGGTTGCTGAGACTCATTCACCGTAGACAGTAACCATTACTTATTGAATTGCACATATTACATCAGTAGGACATCGTGAAGATAAGGTCTTATCATCAAGTTTTCTACATTGGCGAGGCTATCCTCGAGAACCAAGAGGGAGCACAAGCTCCACTTGATTCAAAATACCTACAACTCAATTAATCGCCCTTCACGTAAGAGGCCATATCGATTAGTAATCCGCGTATTGACGTACAATGTAGTGATAGAGAACATCTTTCAACGATAACTCATTCGTGTTTATGCACAATTTTTTTGTGACCAATACATAAAAATATTTGGGCCATAATTGTTATTGTCACTCTCGGTTCTACGAATGGAAAGTTGAGCCCGCAAACGAATGCCAGACGTTTCGTCCTATGGACAGTTCGTCCCGGATGGTTCGTCCCCTATGTAAATCAATGTATTTATTTGAACTGTTATTCTATGTAAATAATATGTTTTTACTGCTTAAATCTTCATTTTTCGATGATCCATTCTGGCATTAATCTCATTAGTTATTTGGAACGCATTCGTTTCGAACCGTTTCGTCGTGTTTCTTGTTTCGCAAGATTATGTTTTGTGGTCGGCGAAATTATCTCTTGCATTGCTGCATTGAATGTAATATAACGAGGATCGATTATAACAAATAACAATAAGACACCGAAGTTAAATATGTATATATTCATTAAAAAGTTCAAACTAAGCTAGTATTAAACATGGACGTGAATATCAAAAACATGCAAATAATACAACATTCACACTTTCTCACACATCAATCGGCTGTATTTCTTGCTTGAAATAATCTCTCTAGGGTACTGATCCCATATCTGAATAATGGAAACCTTTTCCTTAGCCACCCCTCACAGTCATTGTTGGTGCGGATGGCCTTCATAATCACAGACCACAAGGAATGCTAGAGCACTAGTGATCCAGGTGTCCTTGTTGTGATCCATAAGAAGGCTCAGCATGTCACAAGGCTTATCGCAGAGTTTTTCAAACGCCTGTGTAATATGCTCTTGAGGGAGGTAGGGGCGAGCAAAACTGTTCCTTCGTCATTAATATAAGATGTTAACAGGCCATGTTCCTGAATTTGTCTGTGTACAGCCTGTCCCCAGTGGAAACTACACCCTTGAATTTCTCTCTCAGAAAACACATGTTTCAAAGCACCCAAAACGGCATACTCAAAATCAACAATAAAGCGACGCACTATTGTGGAAGAGAGCAATACTTATTTAAGTACATTTGTAGGCCTTGTAATTTTGTTTTTCCGGTGGGATATATGAATGAAAGCCAGGTGAAGTTGGTTCTCACTCACATCGTCTTTCGCAAACGCATGGACACTGAGTTGGGAGAATGGTGCTTTACTCATTTGAACGTGGCATCAAAACACCATGGTTTAGCAAAAGTTATGAGGTCGATATCCTACCCTTAGTTATTGATAGCATATTTCTGTATTACCAATTTAAAGACCGTTCATCTTTATGTGGTTAGTATTATTCACATCTCAATTTATATTGGCTTGCTTGCTATACCTGTTACAGGACAGGCAACAGTAAAACGTCAAAATGAATTAATGTTGAGAACGTACAGCCTTTTTTTACGAAAGAAAGCATGGATTCGTGAGTTGGGCGCCTTACATATAAATGCCACCGAAATCAAACTCATTGAGTTTATCAGCAATATAATTGATGCAATAAAACCAATACTAAGAAACAAAATTTGAAACAAAAATAGCCGATAGGGAAAATGTTAGCGACAACCATAAAACCAATTTAATGTTTCCCAAAAACCTGTATTGAGCACATAAGAAAACAGAGTAAGTTTTGGATTGGGCCTTTTTATGGAAAGAAACGACTGCCCATTGCCTCTCACATGGAAAGAAACGTCTGGTTACGGCTCCCAACATGGGACGAAACGTCTGCCCATTGATTTACATAGGGCACAAACCGTCCGGGACGAACCTTCGTGGGACAGAAAAATTAAAACGATACGCCGGTAAATACAGCGGCCCAAAAAATAATTCAGCGCGCAATTATCAAAGCGGCAATTTTTAACTAGCCATATAGGCTTCTTGTGTAGCCGACTATGACGAATTTTAACAGCTGCATTAATCCAACATATGCTCGAAACAATGTCTAGTGATACAAATATAATTGCGCTTTTAGGTCGACTGCTTAGCGCCAACAAGGTTTTTTTCGTGCGGACAAGATGGCTTATTCAACTAATTACATAAATAATATAACACACATATATATCAGTACAATGCAATAATATGATATATGGTTAAATTCTGAATCTAGAAAACTCTATTTTTCATCTATATACGAATGATGCCGCGAAACGCGATTATTGCTACATATCTATTATATCCAGCCCAAACATCAATTCTGTAGCTATGGTGAAGGAAGATGATTTCAAAATATTTGTAATCTGCATATATGCATGGGCTCAAAGGTTGGATAGGTGCGTGTAAAATCGGGTCTTCACCATTCACCACCAAAAACATATTCACGGGGAAAAAGGTGATAAATATATAACATGATATGCGATTATATGGCGCATATTATTGTGTATGTGTCGTCCGGGACAGATATTGAGAAACATAACCCATTCTATTTTTTGTTGACTGGGTGAAAAGTTCAAAACCGAATAAATGTCTCAAAGGAAGCTAAACGCAATTCCTATATACCTATATTATTCCGCGTTTAAAGATTTTTAAGGTTATAAACACTTATGAACCAGTAAAGGCAGGTATCAAACACTTAGAAGAAGTCAATCCAAAAAAACCCTTATATATAACATTTCAAAACTACCAATTTATATATTTATTTTAATCTGTGGTATTCAGTTGGGCATGAATATATTCAACATGAGGTTGACATTTGCGGAATTAAGAAATTGCCACAGGCATGAATGGAAGCGTAAACACAGCAGAAGACGTATTCCATTCCGCTATACAGAGCATAGTATGGACCAAAGAACGTTTGCAAATTCTATAGGCAATTACAAGTCAGCCTGTTACGGAGTATGTCCACCCTCCCCCCCCCCCCCCCCCCCCCCCCCCCCCCCCCCCCCCCCCCAACCACCTTGTGATGTGTTGAATAAAAAATTTAGGGGAAAATGGAAAAGTCTTACTCGGAGATGTTGGGCTAAACCCGCATGGTAGGAGTGGCTTATCGAAGGTAAAATAGTTCTAGAATTGATCAACAAAATGACAGAAAGCCCTTACTTAATAGCAACATGCGGGCTGCATGTGGTGCGTAATACTGGTCATGCATATAAAAGCAGAGAAGGCGCTTGATGACATTATTTCTCAGCTGGACACGCCGCAGTCAAAATGGAAAGCTCGGCATCTTCATTAACAGGTAAGGTGACTCTGGAAAACGACAATCTCTTACAAATCAAAAGTAACAGCTAATATCGAGTTCTACAATTTGCTTGCACTGAATTCGTACGAGGTATTTCGCATGTATGTATGTATATGTATGTATAGATATTTAGATAGTTACGAATATATAAGGCATGCCTAATTTTTCAGATAGAGACCGAACTTCCAAGATCAAGCGCAAGGTATGGTTTACAGTAACAGTAAAAATCCAACTCATTCACTTCACTATGGAATGCGACGTTATGTTGATATGGCAAGCTCATGATGAATTGTCTCGCTTTCAGAATGTCCCTTTTTGGGCGAGAGAAGATGTATGGGTTTTTGCTTTCGGCCTGAGTTTCTTGGCTTGTTACATCGGACTTATCTGGGTGATCGGAGAGGCACGCGGTTGGGATGCTGCCTCTGGATACACGCATAATATCAGTGCCACTTCTCGGCAGCGATTCCTATCTGAACCTAACGAGGAAGAACCTGGAGTATTCGGCAGGTAACAGTAGCTACCAATTATTTCCACACATCTGCGACATCATCTTCTTCTTCTTCTTCTTCTTCTTCTTCTTCTTCTTCTTCTTCTTCTTCTTCTTCTCTTCTTCTTCTTCTTCTTCTTCTTCTTCTTCTTCTTCTTCTCAAACTCTCAACACATCAGCTGCAACCGATTTTACATCTACTTATTCTTGGTACTCCTTTATGTGTGATCTGGAACGAGTCACATCACCAACTATCATGAATTTATCCTTTTTAGATACGGAACAGATGCCACTTCCCGGTGGTATTACTGGAAGCTGCCACCATGGCAAGTTACAATGTGGACAAGGCTCTTTCCTTGGATGGGTTATGCTTTGCATCAAATTTCGATCTGGGGCACAATCTACTACGGTCAAATGTTGAAGGTAACGTTGATAAATATATAACACAGCTTTCAAGGAATAACGATTTCGATGTGTCGCCCATAGGCGCACCGATATTTCTGTTGTTATAAACTTATTATCAGAGAGAAAATATTCTGCAAAAATGGCATTGATTGAAGAGCATCATTTGCGCCACAGGCCATCGATTACTTGAGCTACCACTGCCCCTTATAATAACATGCCATCCTGATACGCTGACAGGCACGAGAACCTCTCGGACCCGGGCGCTACTCGACGAAGTTGATGGGATTCAACTGGGTCGCTTTGGGCTTGAACGTATTTTTCCATCTCATCCACCTTATCAGTACGCACACAACTTACGATGGCACGGCACAAGACACCCCCGTAGCCTCATCACAGAGTGAGACGATTTTTTATACACGTCTGCTTTAACCATTGCGAAAGGTTATTATTATTGTTGTCTATATCATTGGTTGTTTTCCATATATTAATCCAGGTTCATCATCGTACTCCTTATGCTGGTTCTCATCATGGAATACAAGGATCGAGGCTTAATTTTTGGTTGGCCCACAAAATCTGACAAAGGCACAATCAGCACCAAGCTTCGATTGGACCATGGTCCCTGTTAATCTTATTCGTCGATTTCACGGCTATGCGTTCGCATGGGCTGCTGTGTACACGTTTTGGTTCCATCCTATGGAAAACACATTTGGTCACGTTCTCGGTCTCACGTACACATTCGTCATTCTATTACAAGGTTCCTGTCTTTTTTTTTTATTTTTTCTTGGACAAATAGAATGATAACCAAAACACCATGATATGAAAATCCATATCATCGATTTTCCCATGTGAGTCAACTGTTTTACCACTTTCTGTCCCTCCAGGTAGTTTGATGTACACCAACTTCCATGTCAACAGAGGGCTCAGATTATTTCAAGAATCATTTGTTATGATTCATGGTGGGTTGGTAGCTTCTCAAACAGGTGGACCGTCTCAGATGGGAGCTAAGCTGTGGCCAATTTTCGTTTTTGGGCCCGGCATGATGTTTTGCATTACACACGTAAGGGAATATTTCCATAAAACCAACATTGCACAATAAAACCATTCGATTATATATTCATACAAAAACGAATAACATTCTCATATAATTATATCTGATTTGTTGTTACCTGTACAGGTTTTCACTTTGACATTCTGGAAACGCCTACCACGATTCACACGATTCATCCCTGTTGTCATCATGCTGGCAATTTCTACCTGGTTCTACAGCTGGATTCCTGATGCAAGTGGTCGCCCTACTCGCTTTAAGGAGACAATACGCATGCCGGCATTCCACATGATTATGTTCCTGTATGGCTATGGTATCCTACGCGGTCTGCTTGCAGTAGAACGACTTATAAAGGGCAAAGCAGACGATCCTACCAAGGAAGTGGCCGAACCAGGCCTGATGAAAACTGTTCTATTCCTGTTAGGTTCTCTCTTCATTTACGCTTTCCATTCTGGTCTGGCCGCTTTTGTTCATTACCGCGATCCACACATGAATCTGATTTTGATGATGAACGGCTTCGTGGCTGTTTACATTTTCACTGTCATGGTTTCATTCATGCTTCTCAAACAAGTGATTCCTATAAAATTGCCGCCAAAATCTGTCATTGAATCTACATCATCTAACAGCATTTATGTCGATGAAATGGGAAAGAGGCTAAAGGATGAATAGCAAGTCCTGTCATGACAATCAGCATGTGAATTGTAAATAATAAGTGGTTATGTGCTTTGTAATGAAAGTGTATGATTGAATAATGAAGTGTATGATTGCCAATTAAATTATTTATTTCGAAAACATTCTTTTAATGACATATTTTATCCATTTAGATTCATAAGTAAACTTAACATACGACTTGAAAAACATTTGAAGAATTAACACAGATCTGAAGTAGTTTGGGACAATTTTCTTATAATTGCCCGGTAAAATGAACATTTTTGTCACACCCACCAGTTGAATGAAATTCTTTTGGAGTTGAATGATACTTGAATCATAGAGCTTACAGCTACGGTTCCTCACTGCCGATAAAACACATGAACACGCCACCTGTGTGCAGCACGCATGTTGTTGTAACTTCCATCCTGAAACCACATGGACATTTGGGGGCGCGGCCGCCTGGGCCAATGGGATATCTCATTGACACCATCAACGGTCCCATGTGCTATGGTGGATTTTACGGTAGCGCCACCTGATGGTGGATGTGCTGGAACGAGAATGGCTGAATTCCTGATGCAAGTGGTCGCTCTACTCACTTTAAGGAATCCATACAAATGCCGGGATTCCACATGATTTCGTTCCAGTTGGCTATGGTATCCTACGAGGTCTGCCTGTTATGGATCGACTTTTATAGGGTCCCGTGGTGGGGGGGGGGGGGGGGGGGGGGGGGGGGGGGGGGGGGGGGGGGGGTGGCACACCTGGCCTTGTCCAGGATAGGGGTTTGCTGCGGGATCTCGAAACACGTTCCCATCGTACAAGGTGCAAATGTAAAAAAACATACCCCGTCGTACAAGGTATTATGCAAATGCATGGCCCGTCGTACAAGGTATAGATGGCAAAAAAAGCATACACCTTCGAACAAGGTATTATTTAAATGTATAACTCGTCGTACGATGCGAAAATGGGGTGTGCGGCTTGGATATCACCCGGGGGGGGGTGTTCTCACTATGTGGAGGTTAGTGGGGATGTGCCGCCAATTTGGGTCGGTTTTTTGGCATTTTGGTATGCAAATGGGTCGTTATTTCTTGAAGACATGTATAGCAATGGGTCGGTTTTTTTGGCAATGACCTGGTATATCAATAGGTACGTATTTTGACAGCGAGTATAGCAATGGATATTTGTTTTGTGATGGGTATCCAATATGATGCTCAATATTAGGTGTTTGACCTGGGTCAATGGTGGCCAGCCCTATAAGTCAGCGTATTTGCGTTATTTCAAAGACAAGTTTTATGGCATGATAAGCAAACAGAAAGGTCAGGTCCGTACATTCTCCTTCCACTGTTTCCTGCAATATCGTATACCTCATGGGCCGGACGTCATGGGGCGCTCGTTGATAGCCTGCGGGCCCGAGTCACACATCCGTTTATTTAGTGGCCGCTATTTAATTAACTGCCGTTACGAACCAGAGCTTCTTTGGGACTGACCACGGTATCAGCAAAGTCTTTTTTGTTTCAGTTGCGAAGCTTAATAAACGAACTCTATTCTGAATCGTTAGTTTAAATTGGTATATGGATGGGTCCCTTGTAGCTCCTTGAGGTGGTCTAGATATTATTTGGGATCATTAATTTTGGTATATGTACCCAAAAAGGCAGACTCAAAATCAACAACAAAGCGAGGCACTATTGGGGAAGAGTAAAAAACTTATTTAAGTGCATTTGTAGGCCTTTTTGAATCTTTTTGAAAGCCAGGTGAAGTTGTTTCTCACTCACATCGTCTTTCGCAAACGCATGGACACTGAGCTGGGATAATGGTGCTTTAACCATTTCGAACGTGGCATCAAAACACCAGGGTTTAACATAAGTTAAGAGGTCGATATTCTGCTCTTAGTTATTAATAGCATATTTCTGAATTACCGTTTTAAAGACCGTTCATCTTTATGTGGTTAGTATTATTCAAACACCTCATTTTTGCATTTGATTTATCCTTCTCTGACCAGCAGAATGACCCAGGGTCTGATAAAGGCAAAATGTTCCACTCAAGAGCCTCTATCTGTCATTCTGTTACTGATAGTCGTACAACATTAACAGAAGATGTTGTTTGTATATCTGCCAACCAGAAGAGTTGTAATGATGTGGAGGAGTTGGCATCACAACAGTCTCTCAACATTGATCTAGAATATTGGACAGTGCTATCAATGGGAGTATTTTTCAAAACAACGCCTAAAAATGTAACTCCACATTGAAAAACAAACAACTTCTGATTCCAGGCGAGTCAGAACATTCATTCCAGGGTAAACGTGGAAGAAGAAAAACAAAGAAATCCACATTCAAAGGTTCAACAGTAGGAAGAACCAATGAAGTATTTTCAGATGAATCTAAAAATAGAAAAAGGCAGCAGAATACTAATTCAGTCTCAGTTAAATCCTCCCATCTTCACCGAGCATGTACGCAAAATGTAAATTACAAAAGAACGAGGTGAAGATCGGAGTATCTGCAAATTGCAAGCGTCGGAAAATGAAGGGCAATTCACAGAAAATGCCACCCTTTTCCAAAAATCAGAACAGCATGGAGGAACCTGTTAGGGAACCTTATGTTATTTTTGAACGATTGTGCCCATATGGTTCATGAATGTGTTCATAGGTACAGCTCAACATGTGTGTTCTGTTGCAGAGTGCTATTTGTGATGATGATGATGATGATGATGATGATGATGATGATGATGATGATGATGATGATGATGATGATGATAGTGCCTCTTCCTCATCAGACCAGGTATGTGGTTTTATGCCAAAGGCATTCTAAGATTGACCCCTGGCCTGTTGCAAGTCGTTTTGCTTAGGGTGGTGAGTCTATGGATTTCTACAATATGGACAATGACACTAAAGGGCAGATGCCCAAGAATCAAAATCATCATCGTCCATTATCATATCAATATCATCTGGTAGTTGAAATGGTTATTAATTTTAGTGTTTTGTAATGTTAGATTGTTGATCGTGTCAAAAGCAGATCTTTGTGGTAGTTGTTGATCAACTTTTTCCACGTTCATTCCTTTGTTCAGAGGTTTTCTTTGTTAGTTATACACGACATCACATAATGTTCTATTACATATGGAAGTTTTGTGCCAATGACTGTTTTTAATTGTGACGATAGGTTCTACTACTGTGATTTCATGGAACAGCTTCATCTCTTAGTTTACTAAACCCAGAGAAGTGACTCTCAGCACACCAGTCTGCTCATCTTACCAGACATGTCTCCGGTTGGAGAGCTTCAGTACACCTGGAACTTATATTGCAGTACTTTATCCTATAATGTTATATAACAGCCTTAGAACATTGGTAAGATTACATTAAAACAAGTATGCTAAATTGTTCTAAAAGCTTTGATGTTGTTAAACTCCTAAATTCTAAAAAGCATATGCCATAAGCACACAATTTCTGATAAGACTAGTACTGAAGTCAATATATTTCCTCAGTCTTGAGCAGTTTGATCCCTTATTAATGATTGATAATGACCTTGCAACATGTCTGTGTCTATGTTCACTTGAATTGTAGCCTTCCACTTTGGTGGCCTTGCGTCAGGAGTCTGAAGAAGAATGACATCAATATAGATAGGGAAGAAATCACTTAAGTGAGGGACACTTTCTTTTCAATACTTTGGAAAACATTGAAGGCTTTCTCCCCAGATACTCACAGACAAAGTGGCGGCAAACTCAGACACCCCAGGAACTACACACACACCAGAGTGTCTAATGAACATGTATGTATCTCGATCAATTATTCACTCTATGAAAAATTAACAGCGGACTCCGATTTGTCCATACAAATAAGCATACTCTGTTCAGGCCAGAGTTCTGGTGATGCTCTGTCCAGTCTTTCTTGGCTAAGTAGGGAAGGATCCTTGTGCTTGCCTGTAACAGCATAAGATATTTAGATCTTTTTTTTTCATTGCTGAGGAAACATACTGAATAAAACACCTGGTGCCTTTGTCGACAAGTTATTATTTGTGAACTTATTTGCGTCCTGTAAAAAATAAGAAATACGACTCAACAAAAGTCTTTAAGTACACAGGTTTACCGACTGAACTCGACTTAAAGAATATGTATCCAAATAATGGTAAGGAATTGATCAGTTTAGCTAATTTTACGTCAGAAATTTAATGATATGTACCTTAAACACAGCTTCTTTTTCGGACATTCGTTCCAACAGCGCGAGTTACAAAGCCAAGTCTCGCAAATGGGGTTTTCTGTCAAGTCGCAGGTTATATCAGTCAAGAGGTTACATATACATATATATAACTCCTTGCATCAGCGTAGCGATAAGCTCTTCGGTGACATCTAAGAAAAGTTGCCGATCCCATCAATCACTGTCACGATATCACATCGTTGTATAGAATAATATAAGGCAATCATCTGTTATAAAGAAGAATTAATCCCTCATAGAATCTTGCTATAAGAGGATACATTTAACAGACTGCAAGATTTGGCATCCAAACCTCCTATTGTTAGTTTTATATTCCAGAGAAACACAACGTGAGTGACAGATGTTTGAGGGATGTATTAGTTACAGAAGGTCGCTCTATTGCATTTACGAGTTGGGTACTATATAAAACCAAATGTCCTTATGCTCCAATTGAGACCTTCCATCAATATAAATTACACGAAATACACGACTGTCACTTGTGATCGTAACCGACACTAACCTTCATTAAAATAACCACAATTGAAAATGGCGTTATGGAACGCCTTTTGGAATGCGAAGGTATGATACAGCAGTCATTTACCTTAAAATTGCATCATTTAATGCATCGTGCGGATACCCTGCCCCATGTATACCTTCCAGAAGAGGATCAGAGACAAGAAACAGAGTATGTGTCAATGACAAAATGTATATCCATGGCTGAATACTGTCTTGTCTGAAACGATCGTAAGTGGCCTCTGAAACAAATGAAACACTTCAGACACTCAAAACGGTTGTGCGGGTTTGAAGGTGTTATGATATTAGTCTAGCTCATCTGACTTTTAAAACCTTCCCACCTTTTAATTATCAGTACGACATGTCTTCACTAGCCCAGGCCACCCTCCGCCCATATGGTGGGGGTGTGAGCCTGATAAGTAGTCTTTGCTGGTACCCTTCCCATTGACCTATGAACTTACTAATCCACGCCCCATGTGGACCGTTGGGTCAAGACCTGTGCTGAACGGGCCGGCTTTACCTAAATCAATGAGGTGTCAGCTCATCGAGCAGTTTGGGGCGGAATCCAACCCCCGGAACCCAACATAAGGGCTGCACCTGCTGGTTTCAGGGAGAGCTACATAGCAAAAAGACGAGATTTTGATCGAGATTACATCAAAGCTAAAACGCTAAACTTAAAAAGCCTTCTCTTCAGCATTCATAACCCTTGTTTACATTCTTACCAGAGGTGATTTTACCACTTGACAACGCACTTTTATCAGTGTTGCAATGTGTTTTCCCTCTTTTTGTATTCAACTGAAATTATTGGTCCCTAGTCTACATCCCTCGACTCAGGGGGTTCGCTCCTCTCCACCACCTCAGAGTCTGCGTGCACCACATGTGGCCAAGTGCTCCAACCAGAAAAACCCGCTTTTCAAATAAGACAATGCTCAGTATTTTCCGTGGTTCCATCGCTGGCCAATCAACACTCTTGAGCCGCGTTATCGCTTGGTGCCGATCTCCTTGTGCATCTGTAGAGGGTAGCAGGGTTGGGCTGGTATCCGTGGCAAGCGAACTGTCTTGCTTGGCTGTGGGTCGCGTATCGGAAGCAAATGTATCGTTTCCCCCCCCCCCCCCCCCCCACCGGGAGTCAGGGTGTTCGGTGTTGGCGGCAGAAGCATAGCTGCCTCCTAAGATCTGATGTCGATATCCGGACTGCCAGAACCGGGCTGTGCCGGTACGGGAAGTTAATGGCTAAACCTAAAACAAAGAAATAACAATGACCTGATTGCACAGTCGCCTTCTAGGATAAATGGGAAATAAGAGGGAAACATATATGGATGAAAATGAACAAGAAGGTGGAAAAGATAAAAAATGGTTATCCCTAAGGAATGTCACCACCCACTAATTGCCTGAACTAGACAATTTCAACCTCTCGTCTTGGTGAAATCCATGACAAACAGGTTTCCTCCTATTTGGAAAGAGAACAATTGCAAGATGCGGAAAGAGGAGAAAGAGTCAGTAGATGAAACAACAAACCGACAATGGCCAGAGATGGAAAGAGAAGTATTGAGTCAGTACAGGGACAATGGCAAGAGGCAGAAGATGGCGAGGGATTTGGATGAGACTAAAGGATGAGACTAAACGTGGGAGGTATATAATATAGAGATCTTTCACTGCTAATGCTGACAAAATGACAATTATTCAGTACACAACTGATATAGAAAATAGAAATAGCTGCTCAGTCGTCTGGTAGTATGGTGAGTGAAACCAACAACGAGTGATGAACTGATTTAGGCTATTGTAACGGGGGTTCTAGCGCAGGTCAAATTAACCCTTTTACAGGTCCACATAAATTACCATGATCAGTACCCATGACAGACCATTCGACCACATCTTACCGCCACTATGCACCTTGTCGACCTAGAGTGGTTGGCAGTAATCTTTGTGGTAGCCCTGAACACAAGGACGCCTTCTTGAATCTAACCGGGGTTGTTTTCTTTATAAGGCAGGTATTCAACCAGATCCTCTAGGGCTTTGGCGTGCTCCTCCATCTTTTTTAGGGCTTTCACGTGCTCCACCCAGGCTTTGTTTGTTGTATCTTGGATACTCACTACATCTCGCAGCTCGCTCTCTAGGTCTATTTTCTCTTCCTCCAGATAATCAATATCATACTTCATCTCTTTTACACAACCTTCAAGCAATATGCAGTTCGTGTTCTTGTATACTTAACAAAGCTTGTTTCTTCAATATAGGTGGTGTATATACACTGCACAAGAAATTCCTCCATGGAACATACTTCGGCAGCTGCTCATCTTAGCCACAGATTATTTTGAAGCAATTTCAGCGTCCGCGAGTTTTTGTCTCGTAATCAAAGGCCTTTTGTGCTCCAGCTTGGATTTCCTTTTAAATGTAAGTACCACGTTGTGACAGAGGATTAGCGAGGTTCAAGGTAATAATATCACCGAAAAATCCACCCTCTAAGCTCACAGTGTGAGGATGCGCTCTCCAAGTCATGTGTCGTCGTTCAACAGTTTCTTGATGATCCACCAGACGTGGTTGATTTGGAGTTTTTCACGGTTTACACAGGCCGCCTCAACACGGACACAAAGTAAGTCTTGCAGCTTGGACAGAGCGTTATCTTGGAACTGCTTCTTCCAGAGTTGCCATCTTAGACTCTCTCTTGTTGATCACTCCTGCTATGTCGGTGAGCTGGCCTAGGTTATTGACTAGCTTGCCTCTCTGGGTCTTTAGGGCCCGGTCAAGGCCTACAAGCTCTAGGAGGGTTAAGGGGTCAATGATTTGGGATCATCCCAAGGTTGCAGGCAAGCTGCACGCCGTACTTCTTAACGACACCAGGCGAGAGGAACTTGATAGGACCCTCTTTCCAGATTAGAAGCTTCCACTCGTGGCCCAGAGTGGCCTGAAGCCCACGCACAGCCACTGCCTCTTTTCGCCTCTTAAATAAGGCATTGGTAAATTCTTGGGATCCCATCTGATCTTCTGTTAACCTGGCTGGTACTTCTGTAATAGCCCATGGTATAGTCATGGTGTCTGGCTCCCAGCCCGCATTGTCAGGGAAGACATAATCCTCTATGGGGTCATATCCACCATAGTGCCTCCATCTTTGTCATACTTTGGATTATCGAACTTCGTATGTATTTTAGCTATATTGTCATAGTTTAACTGGCGTTATGTCTGGTATTTACGGCTGCACGCTAAATCCGTACTGCAGGCTGGGCGAACCCCTCGGGGTCAAGGTCGATCAATGCCACCTGCAAGGCGTTCTAAAACCTGAGCCTCACCGTGATCAAGAAAACAACCATCAAAATTTCTGGCAAAGATGTGCATCGACGACAGTGACTTATACCACTGTTACCACGACCTGTGGTGGACTGCCTAGGAGAGATCTAACTCCTACTTCCAGAGGCATTGACACCTCTGACGACGACAATGTGACTAAAATTCGGATGGGTGGAAGAGGCAAGGACGAAACCGAGGTAGAGGACAAGGCCATAGCCGACGTCAATGGCAGATGGTTCTATAGCCCCCGCTCAACTTTGAGCTGCTCGAGAGCCATATGCCCTTCTACCAGAGCCCACTGGGCAACAGGCTAGAGTATAAGCTCATGTTCACGACTGCAACCGGGTGATCCAAGCCACGGGCGATGTCAACGCCAGCTTCATCATTAATGGCATCTCGCTGGAATATGGCATGGTCAGCCAGCCAGATCTCGCTTGCATGATCCACAACCAGTACACTGGCAGCTTGCAATCCTTTACAATCAGGTGCTCTGCCACAGAAGTAAAAAAAGTGTACAGAACAAGTAAAGGATCCATTCCACATGGAATAAGTTAATCATGACATCACTGCTGAAAAAAATGCTGGTCAACGCATTGGTTACGCCAATCACTGCAAGACGGCTATGGGTGGGCAAATCCCGAAGCTTAAATTCAAGCCATATATAGGGTAGTAAGCACCATGGCCTCGACAGCAATACATGTTGGAGGTGCCCTTATCAACGCCTTGCAATTTCTGGGAGCAACGTATGAAACACCAAAATGGACGTAAAACGCAATACGCCATGCCACTGCAATCGAGCAGTCTCCCCATGCGGCATGGGCCAAGAAGCAAACGAGCAGATCCACTACCAGGGACATGCCAAGCACACTAACCAGGATGTCAACGACGCTATGAGTGAGTACAAAGACAAATCCGTCATCCCACTGGGCTATGCGCCATAGCTTCAGACTTATAAGTGCCCTCAGATGACCAAAACGTAAGTGAGGTGACGTTTATTATCCTGTGCATGGCTGCGATTGGCCCGGTCGCCTCGCCTGCAGGCTCGCTAAGTAGAAACTTGCTGCAGCCAGGAGGTTTTATGAGAGAGTTGCTCGACAATCTACCTGACAATCCATATATCTCGACCAAAATTTTATGTGTCTGGGTCTAATTAGGTTCACCAAGCCGATCTTCTGTTTCTTCCCCCTGATGGATTGGAACGACGGACTTCCAATTATGCCCCGCAATATTGGACGTAGCATCACGCTACAGAGTTGCAGAGCCGTTAACTACAAAAGAGGCTAAAGAGGTTGCAGGTTCAGGAGAGACAAGCAAGGACCACTGCATTGACCCCAAATGCTTCAGGTTGACCCCGGACTAGAGTTCATGGGCGCGCAGCGAGCCAGCTTCTTGCCAAGCATCGGGTCGGGGTCCGGCGTGGCCATGTAGATGTCCATCAAAACCAGGTTATTGTTGAACGCTTTTACCACACTCTTGCAGAATAGCTTATTGGACACCAGCATGCAGTCGAGTTAAAACTTCCATTATGTGAACGATCGACTGAGTGGGTTTCTCCGCTGCAGCTGTTGTCTTTGCTATAAACTATGAGGGGACCTGCCCGACTGGAAATAAGCCCAAAAATGCTATAACACAAACGGTTGCACAAATGCCCTCTGCCATGGTCCCAGGACGCTGCGTCTGGCACAAAAAGCAAAAGTTTTCCTCTGGTGATTGCGTTCGCTACCTCTACCAGTGTGACGAGCCAGAGCAAGGCGGCTGTTTTACCACTGTCCATGTGTTATCACTCAATGTCTACCGGCTTTGGCGCTCTGTCACTAAGCCTGATGAGCCTGTGCTCTACTATTTGTTGGACGGAACATGTCATGGCTTTGTCAGGGAAGAGCTGCCTGTGATACCACCCGCCACCAAGCTGCCATAAGATGGTGTTCTCTCTCAGTATATCCTTGTGACCAAAGGCTACAGTTTTTATCCCATTTGTAACTATTCATCTCTTTGAATCGAACAGAGATAGGGACACCTTGTTGATATGCATGCTATAAATCTGATGCCCCTCACTTCACAACATGTTCATCCTGTGCCAGAATTGCCTTTTATCAACGAGGGCTTCCGTATACAGATTATGTAATAGTTGCTTTTTCACCACTGCCCTTTTTACCTCTTTTGCTTTTCTAATCTCTCCCTTGTTGGATAGTACAATCGAATACATCTTAAGCCGTAGCCCTACCTACTCCTTGATTGGTACTCCAACACAGTCTTCCTTCATTTTACCCTAGACCTTTTTATTATCATTACAATGTAGTATATGATCTTCCAAATAATTGCTTGTATCAAAGTGTATGATGTCCTTTTGCATATCTGCATACACGTCCTTTGTGTGAAGTTCCATCAATAATGAGTCTGTATCTGTAGACCATCACCATACCTGTGTGTCATTGTGTTATATCAGTTGCTTGGAGCGATCAAGTATGAACGTACCAACGTATAGTGGTCTACATCAGGTGCTTTTGCGTACCCCTTCCAGACCATGCTGATCCCTCCACATAGTCCTTTTCAGATCCAGCACTACACCTGTGCTTTTCAGGAGAGAGTCCCCGGGACTGGTGTACACAGAGCAATCAAGTATGAACGTACCAACGTATAGTGGTCTGTCTTGCTCTTTCCCAGACCATGCTGATCCCTCCACATAGTCCTTTTCAGATCCAGCACACACCTGTGCTTTTCAGGAGAGAGTCCAACAACAGCCCGGGACTGCAAGGATATAGCTTGTCGGTTAATCCTTATGGAATTCTTGTACATAAACGTGGGTCCTGTTGGTGGTTGTTGCGTACCCCTTCCATAAACATGTAGGGATAGATCCAGCTCGCTTCGTTGCACATGGCTCAGTCCACAGCAAAGGCTTTGGGGGAGTTTGTCAGATAACCAAGCGACTACACTGTCAATGTGCTTTTCAGGAGAGAGATCCAACAATCTTACTGATGGCCTGCGGGTGGGAGCAGGGTCCTAGCCAGAGATCCGTAAATTTGGACGGGCGAGTCTAGGTCCGTACTGTTGCAGGAATTAGTCAGCCAGTTATGACGAAGATCTCAAATCACTTTCTGCCATGGCGCTTGGGGTTTAACAACGTCATACAACGATAATCATTGTAAAACAAGCCCCATGTTGTTGTACCTGTCTATATGTTCGTGGCACAACTAGAGCAGGATTAATTTGCAACTAAATTTCTTTTAAACAGCGGCCTGATATTTCACCCATTACGCACACACTAAAACACATCACTCCCCCCCACCCCCTCCCAGCTTTCGGGCGACAGCAAACAAACTACGTTATGGGCGGGGTTGGGGTGGGGATGGATGGGCAATTTTCAAATCCTGGCTAAGACCCTGGGTGGGAGTCAAAGCTCCATAGGTTGTAGAGGACATCTGACATAGTTTTGAGGTTTCATGTATTGTGGGCTTGTCCCCTGTTCTTCCTGTTATGTGACAGTGGTTGAGAACAGAGTAACGTCGACAATGAGAGCCGACCAGTGGCTTGCTGCATATATGTCAATCAGTTGCAGTCGGGTGTGTTCATCTGGCTTACGGAGTCATACACATAGCAGTAGTCCAGGATAGAACTGATTTGATATTGGGCTCTTCCTGGTGCAGGCCCTGCAGGAAATTCTCGGCAGCATCCGATCCTCTATACACTAGCGGATTGTTTGTATGGCCATCACACCGCACCACTACATAACAATAGCCACAGGCCTCACGTTGCTCCGTTTTCTTGGTGTTGTTTATAGTCGGGTCTAGTGCAGGGCCTCAAACTCAGCGAAGGGGCCGGAAGCTGCTTGTGCCAGTTTAGGGAAGTGAGCTTATTTTTTCCCTCCTCTGGCATCTCAACCCGAACTGGTCTTCTCCAAAGTATCCTTGTTGCCGCTGATATAGTGTACTATCACACCCGTATCCCACCCAAATACATTCAAGGCTAGGTTGTTTAGCTTCTCGACCTTGCCAATCTGTGATATAAGGGTTGGGGCATCGATGCCTGAGAAATCTAGGCCATCGTTGTTGACGTACTTTGACATTCTTTGAGGGTATTTTGCTGCTGGGTGTAATGCAGAGCTAATTGAACACCTATGACAGTTGTCTTCCCTTCCTTACTTTTCTCAGTATATTCATTTGCCTAATAGGAAATTTGTCTTCAAAACACTAGGAAGCAACGCAAATGGCGTTTATCTTACCCTTCTGGCAAACACTACAAAGACGATAAGCAACTTCGTGCTTCATCTTATATCTGTGTACGTTACAGAACTTTTGTGTACTTGTTTGCAAAAACTATATAGTATATAATCTAGTTGTATCTAATGGAAAATATTAATTCCATGCAACTGTATGAGCTAATAGATTTTCCACGACCAATCATGGGTGCCGCAACTCCTGCACCCTTGTGGGGGCTGCGGAGTCGGGACATTTTGTGGGGGCCAAATTGACATAAATTCCTTAATATAGATGCTGCTCTAGAACCCCCGCTATAGATACTACTACTGTATAATACCTGTAGTCTGAACCTCTGATCTTGAATCATTTGCCCTGAATAGCTGATGGTGAAAGATATTTTCCCAGAACGATTGGCCCAAGAGAAAGGGAAAGATGATAAATGAATTATTTCAGGAACAAATCCAAAAAGGACTGATGTGGCATAGGATATAAAAAAAATTATGAATGAACGAATGTATTTGTGGCGTGTGGTCATTACAACTGCATCAATCTATGTTAATTCAGTTGAAATATATTCCTAATTTCATGAGTACATTGATTTAGATCCATAGGTTGCTTTATTAAATGATATTGGTTCAACACAATGTAAAGCAAAAATTTTACTTTATGATTAAACTTTTGATTAATAAATACCACAAACCACGAAAAAACACCAGCGAAGGATTTATTTGCACTGCAGAAGACACAACAGATATATATGGAAGTACAAATGTCAACTCGAGGAAGACTAGTCTGACAATGATGGTCTGTTAAACGCAAATAAGGAGAAGTGTACATCCTTCCTCTTAAAGTTGGTCTCATTATTTTAAATTGGAATGATGGAATCTGTCCATTATACTAACTATACTATTATACACACATACTTGCATACATAGTAACAGGAGATATCTTCAAATATCGCTTTTATTATCGTTGGACCCAAATAAGCGCGTCAGATCACAAGTATTCGCGTTATTGGACACAAACATGAGCTTGCCGAATGAAGTATCCTTGATGCTCTTATATTAATTATAGGTGCATTAGTGTCATATCTTAGCGATATATAGAGACACCATCTCCAATCGTTGATTAATTTTTCAAACTGACAAAGAAAACAAGTCACAATATGAACGACGTTGGCGTAGCTCATATATTTGAAATGGGATGGACCAAATACCATCAAATCCTGTGATGACTGAATAGAGCTATCATCGAAGTTTGACCAGAACTCTTTAATCCAGTTTGGCAACTTCATCAAAATAAGATGCAAGAAGTTTGGTCTGAAACAGATGCAGAGATCCTGTCAAATCCAAGAAATGTGATATTTGCAGATTGTCAATGACAAATTGCACCAATCAACAAAAATAAGCAATTTGAAAATACAATATTTTGATATATCATTGTTTGATTACAATCAAGGGATAGTGGCTGTGAAGTAACATAGCTTACCCCCGCGATATAATTAGAGCGGTTGATTTTCTCATTTTGGGAATGTGCTCCATCATCACATGCCCCAATGGGAAGCAACATGACATTCTTCCCAGTGGTTTCCTGGAGGGTCAAGGTCACAGGGATACTGCCTCCCTCACGGGTCAAATCAGGTTCCACACCAAACACTGCGACACATAAGTAGGAATTAGATTACGTGAGGCATATAAAGATTAATCAGTCCTGCTAGTCGGACGATGGATAAGTTGGAATAAAGAGTCTACCCTTCTTGGTTGCTCTCCGTCCAGCTAAGAAGTGCGGGTGGTTGAAGTCAGACACCCAAGGTTTGCACCCATCTCCAATGATCACCCTGTCAATCACACAGAAAAATGATGTAAAAAAGTAACAAATTTATCAGTTGATGTAACAATTGGCATGTTATATCATAAAGACCAGCCACTAGCTGCAACACACATTTCTATTTTAACAAACCACCAAGGCTAGTGAATCAGCTTACGGAAGTCATCACATTATTTGCCAACTGACTTGATGGAGTTGGGGCTCCCTCGGTCCTTGTGCACCTTTTCCAGATGTGCCTTAACGAGCTGATCCACCACATCAGGTGTCATATCAGGTACAATACGAACAGAGAACTTCCCAATCACCTTCCTGGGAATAACCGTTTTGGAGCCATGTTCGTCAAATGCTCCCTGGATTCCTTGATTTCAAACATATGTAATTTAAGGTACATCTCAGTGTATGTTCTACACATACTGTAACTTTCAAGACTTAAGCATATTGGAATATGATATAATAACTTCTTCAAGTTCATTGCACAAATAATGACCCTAGCAGCCTGAATGTAAATTAAAAGTATAACACAGCTGAACATTCTCAATTGAGAGCAGAATAAATTTATTTTCTCATCATAGAACACCGAAGACGTTACCATGAAGTGAGAGGGATGGGTAGCGCCATCTGTGCATCAGCACCTTGGCCTTCTCATCATGTATCAGTTTGGCGTGGCCGATGTCCTTACGGTAATCCTCCTGTAAAGTAGAATTTTTCTAAAGCATCTTTTCATATCCATCAAAATTTATTTCCTTTATCAGCTTTTGAAATTCATATTTCTAATAACTCCTTCAAGAAAATGACCAATCGTGACGAGAATTGAATCAAATTAAAAGATGAATTACAATAATCAATTCGAAATCCCAAAAGGGAATCACTAAATAGATATGGTTATATTCTCTCGATGAATATACTAAAGTACCATTGTCATAGGTGTCAGCTACAGATAAACAATAATAAAAACAAAAACAATGTACCAAATATATCTACCATGTCAAAGTCAATAGGCCCATACAGTGGGATCTCAGCTTCTGTAACATCGGCAACAGAGTCATACATCCCTGGAACTAGTATCTTACCTTTCGCATCAGTGAGGCTTCCCATGAGGGCAATGAGGTCATTCATCGCCTCATGACTGAAATCACAAAAGGACCGTTTCATACCATACCATTGAGTTACCATGAAAGATACTTTATCACACAGAAGTTGAGTTCCAAATAAACATAACTATTGGTAAATTTTCATTTGTGTTAAGTGATATTGACTTGATGGTACTTACACAGTTCCTCCAAACACACCTGAATGGAGGTCCACTGAGGCACACGTTACCTCCACATGGATATAACATAAACCCCTGTCACAAAATGACAGCAGTTTGTGTGTTCAAGGGGCAAACTTTTATTCAGTTGACGAGGTCATAGCAATGTTTGTTCCATAATAGCAGACGAGTAAATGGCAATATTTTAGGATCAACAGGTGACCTGGATTTAATGAATCCGATGGACATGAAGATTGTTATTGCACTACCTGAGACCGTACGTGATGCATGGCTTGTTCTTGCCCAGCCAATAGTTATCAGAGATGCACACGCAGTCAACATTCTGTCGATAAAATCAACAAGATACAATCAAAATCATTGAATGTGATTGATGGTTGTATAATATGACATGTTTTTGTGTTGGTTATTAGTTGCAAGCAGCCATTACCCGACCATTATCCACAAATACAAATTGTGTTCCATCAAAACCCACCTCCAACCAGCCATCCTTCTCCTTTTGTAACAGCAAGTCATCCAGTCCCTCCGATCCAGATTCCTCCATTCCCTCAAACACAAACTGATCACACGCACAATATAAGATATAGATATAACAAAATAATTTAAACTTGCTTGATCAGAGCGTCATAATCAAATTTGATTAGAAAGCACTACCTTCTATAATCACGTGTATGGATGCAAGTCACATAAATTTTAAAATATTACATACATCGTTGTACAAGCTGTTACCTTCATATTGATGGGAAGTTCCGTGTTGGTTTGCTGGTAAGCCTCAATGGCATGCAGACAACACAGCACAGGACCCTGAAAATAAATGTTACAGAATTGAACCTCAGTTTACATGTAGACAATGAACAACATAGATTGCTGGCTTTCCTACATGATATTTTGAGTCGTTTACCTTGTCATCAGTAGAACCTCTGCCATACAGTTTGCCGTCCTTCTCAGTCAGCACAAACGGCTCAGTGTCCCATCCATCCGACTGCAGAGGCAAAAACACAGCAGCATCAGGCAAGTGACCAGCAGATTTATACCATTTCAGAACACAAGTTTCATGAACAAGTGTTTTGGATGATCACATCTTTAAAAAAATCACTCATCAAAATGAGTAATGTACAAATATCATTCCTATATGGTGTAATGGCTCAGCATTAAATTGTGTATGACTTCACTAAGGGATTATCTGCAGGCAGTCTATCACCTGTTTGGCAGGCTGGACATCTAAGTGACCATACATTAGCACTGTCTTCTTCTTAGGATCATTGCCAAGCTCAGCTACAAGGATGGGGGGCAATGGTATCTGACTGCCATCAGGAAGCACTTCCATGCCAACATCTTCCAGCTTCACACTTCCTCCAAGGCGCTCTACCTCCTGGAGTCAATAAAGCAAATTAACTCATTTCAATAAACATTCTAAGAGATAATCAAAATGTCAGTACTTTATTAATCCAGCAGGGCAATGTACTTCTAAGAAGCCCCATCAAATAAATAGCAGGCTTATCTGAATAAAGGTAGATTTACCTTGGCTGTGTGTTTCATTTGACGGACAATTTCATCGCGGTTTTCTGGCCAGGCAGATACACTAGGTATGGCTACCACCTCAGCCAAACGCTTCACATATTCATCCTGGTGGCTGTCAATGTAACTGAAATGCAAACATTTCAATAATGTACAGTTTCCTACATTGTAAATTATATCTTGGATCATATGCCAGGCAACACGTGCGATTGAATAGTACCGGGTAAAGTTCAAAACATTTTCTCGAGAATTAGCAAAGCTTATTGCGATGTTGCATTCAACGTCCATGCTTTTTGATGCTCTAAATCTTTCATGTACATACAGAAAACGTGTCAATATAATATGTGTTTAGTTCGTCCTTGAAGCAATGTGGTTTGCCAAATAATCAGGCTCTATTTGTTGCAATATTATCGATTTAATGTGGAGCATTAGACGATTCGTGAGTTCTCAGAGCAAACTGAGGTCATGTACAGCAATCTTAAAGAGACCAATACCACATACACGACCCTAGCTGACCTCACACAACCATGTTTTAGGAGGAGAAAGAGTCAGCCGACATGATAAACTTGAATAACCCATCAATGGTCTACGTGTCACGTCAACCTCAAGAGTATAGCTCGTCAAACCAGAAAAACGATAATGAAAGCGATGTTTGAATTAATCGCGCGTTGCGAAGATATCTCATGTTACTACTGCTGCACAAAAGCAAAAACAAACAAAAAAACTGACAAAAGCAACATGTCTTACAACTATCACTGGAAGACGATATAAAAATAACAACAATTAATCGGCCGACTTGAATTACCCAGCAGTGGTCTACGTACCACGTCAACCCCAAGAGAATAACAAATACCTACTCGATTCGTCAAACCAGAAAAACGATAATGAAAGCGATGTTTGAATTCCTCGCGTATGTATGTATGTAAGTAAGTAAGTAAGTAAGTAAGTAAGTAAGTAAGTAAGTAAGTAAGTGAGTAAGTGAGTGAGTGAGTGAGTGAGTGAGTGAGTGAGTGAGTGAGTGAGTGAGTGAGTGAGTGAGTGAGTGAGTGAGTGAGTAAGTAAGTAAGTAAGTAAGTAAGTAAGTAAGTAAGTAAGTAAGTAAGTAAGTAAGTAAGTAAGTAAGTATGTATGTATGTATGTATGTATGTATGTATGTATGTATGTATGTATGTATGTATGTATGTATGTATGTATGTATGTATGTATGTATGTGTGTATGTATGCATGTATGTATGTGTGTATGCATGTCAGTATGTATGTTAGTATGTATGTATGTATGTATGTATGTTACTAATTTAGTGTTTTGTTTGCGTTATGTAGCACATGTTACAATCAAAGCTTTTGAATCCAACAGTATAGTCAGTAAAATGAGCATAGACCCCCAGTAAAGATCCCATCTAACACTGACAAGTCCATGTAGCCTGTCCATCAATCGTTACACCAGTACCAACTCCCAGAAGCGTACATCGAATATGGGTGGTTGTGGTTTGACATAGAAATAAATCATGCGCCAAATACAGTGCAAGCTGTGTACACAAACCAGTATATCTTGAATTGCTATTTATGTGTGTATGTACACAAACCAGTATATCTTGAATTGCTATTTATGTGTGTATCTCTGCCATCCATTAAACTTATTCATGTGTCTTATAACTAAACATTACCTTGACACATTTCATTTATTATTAGATATTTATCAATCTGTTTAATCTATATTACAAACCATTTGCGACCCATACATTACCTAACCGGCCTGATTTGATTATTACATGATGTGCCATGAGCGTACAATAACCGGTATTTAACAAATCAATTTATTTACCCAAACTGTCGTGCCCTCGCCTTCTTGTCCAAATAATATCAAATATATTTCAAAACGTATAAGAAACTCACCTAAATATCCCATCCATGGTCTGCGTCGCTCTACAGCAGAATAACCGACTGCTGCCTCAATCGTACTGTTTATATCATCCCGGAAACGATAATGAAAGTAATGAACAACTCACCTGAATATCCCATTCATGGTCTACGTGCCACGTCGCTCATAGCCTCAATCGAACTGTTTCACCCTCCTGGAAACGATAATGAAAGAAAGGTCTGAAAACCTCGCGTAGTATTGAGGAAAACCACTCACAATGACAAACGCACCTTTGAACATCCGAATATATCTGTTGTGTCTTCTGAAGTGCAAATAAATCCTTCGCTGGTGTTTTATCTGACCAATATTCGTGGTTCGTGGTATTTATTAATCTAAAGTTTAATCCTAAAGTAAAACTACGTAAAAAGCTAAATTTTTACATTGTGTTGAACCAATATCATTTAATAAAGCAACCTATGGATCTAAATCTATGTACTCATGAAATTAGGAATATATTTCTACTGAATTAACATAGATTGATGCAGTTGTAATGACCACACGCCACAAATACATTCGTTCATTCATAAAAAATTTTATATCCTATGCCACATCAGTCCTTTTTGGATTTGTTCCTGAAATAATTCATTTCTCATCTTTCCCTTTCTCTTGGGCCAATAGTTCAGGGAAAAAATGAAAAGGACAAGGAAGTTTGGAAAAGTGAACTAACAGAGGCTCAGACTAGGAGTTGAAGAAATTAAAACTCTATGGCTCGACATATCTGGCCACCTGCCTCTCAAGGGGGGAGGGGTTCATACATCGAGCCTTCAGAACTAAAAATTAGAAGGAAACACAACTGCCTTAGGTGGTAAATTTGCTCTGTTTTACACCCAGCGGAAAAATACCCACAAAGAATGTCAAAGTACGTCATGAACGATGGCCTAGATTTCTCAGGCATCGATGCCCCAACCCTTATATCCCAGATTGGCAAGTTTGAGAAGCTGAACAACCTAGCCTTGAATGTATTTGGGTGGGATAAAGGTGTGATAGTACACTATATCAGCAAACAACCAGTCGACAGATCCAGCATCAACCTCATTTTGATCAAGAAGACTGGTAAGTTCCACTACACATGGATCAAAGATTTGAAATACATGCTACACGATCAGAATAAATACAAATAACGCAAGTACTTCTGCTAGCATTGGCTACAAGAAAGACCTGCTTCAGGCTCACAAACCAGAATTTAAAGAAATAGCTCAAACAGCAGTTCAGGTTGAGATGCCAGAGGAGGGGAAAAACGAGCTCTCCTTCCAAAGTTGCAAGCAGCTTCCAGCCCTCTATGCTGACTTTGAGGCCCTGCACTAGACCCGACATACAGCAATACCCAGAAGACGGAGCAACATGAGGCCTGTGGCTGTAGTTATGTAGTGGTGCATTGTGATGGCCATACAAACGATCCGCTAGAGTATAGAGGATCGGATGCGGCCGAGAATTTCTTGCAGCGCCTGCAGCAAAAAGAGCGCAATATCAAAGCAGTTCTATCCAGGCCTACTGCTATGTGTATGACCCCACAAGATTGACGAACCCACCCGACTGCAACTGATTGTCATATATGCAGCAAGCCATTGGTCGGCACTCATTGTCAACGTTACCCTGTTCGCGACCACTGTCACATAACAAGAAAGAACAGGGGACAGGCCCACAATACATGAAACCTCAAGCTGCGGTCGAATCCCAAACTATGTCAGTTGTCTTCTACGACCTATGGGGCTATGACTCCCACCTCTTGATGCAGGCCATCAGCAAGGTTGAAGGCCAAATCAACTGCTTCCCAAACAACACGGAGAAGTACATCTCTCTGTCCCTTCGCCAGTGACACTTCAATGACAGTGCCCAGAACTCTTGGCGTCGCTTGACCTGTTAGTTGTGGCAAACTCCCCCAAAGCCTTTGCTGTGACAGCTACATATGATCCAGACGCAACGAAGCGTAAGCTGCTCCTGAAAAACAGCGTCTATTTCTACATGTTTATGGATCGCTGGGAGTGGTTAGACGCAACACTACCACCAATGCAGGAGTTTTACAGAAATCTGTGTTTGAGATCTTCCTCAAAACCTGCCTGCAACAGTACGGCCTAGACTCGCCCCGCTGCTACACCAGTCCTGGGCTGTTGTTGAACTCTCTCCTGAAAAGCACAGGCATAGAGCTGGAACTGCTGACCGACTATGGTCAGCACCTATTCATAGAGAAAGGACTATGTGAGGGATCAGCATGGTCTCGAAGGGCCACGCAAAGTACTTGCATACTTGATCGCTCCAAGCACCTGATGCATGACTTTTACTATAACACAATGAAAGACAGGTATGGTGATGGCCTGCAGCTTCTGTATACAGATACAGACTCATTATTGATTAAAATTCAAACAAAGGACGTGTATGCCTTCTTTGCCTAGTCCCACTGCTTGTCAGTGCGCATGCCCTGGGCATGCAGCTGGTTGGACACACCCTCATTGGTTATCTTAACCTTTCTCATCTTCAGGTTGTAGAACGCCTTCATCTGCTGGCTCTATCTTTCTTCTCTTTCCATCTCATTCCATTGTCCGTTTGTTGTTTTATCTGCTGGCTCTATCTTTCTTCTCTCTCTCTCTCTCTCTCTCTCTCTCTCTCTCTCTCTCTCTCTCTCTCTCTCTCTCTCTCTCTCTCTCTCTCTCTCTCTCTCTCTCTCTCTCCATCTCTGTCCATTGACCATTGTCGGTTCGTTGTTTCATCTACTGACTCTTTCTTCTCTTTCCACCTCTTGCCATTTCCGTTTGCTGTTTCATCTGCTGGCTTTATCTTTCTTCACTTTCCACCTCTTGCCATTGTCCGTTTGTTGTTTCATCTGCTGGCTCTATCTTTCTTTTCTTTCCATCTCTGTCCATTGTCCGTTTGTTGTTTTAACTGCTTGCTCTATCTTTGTTCTCTTTCCATCTCTTTCCTATTGTTCGTTAGTTGTTTCATCTGCTGAATCTATCTTGTTCGCCTCTTGGCATTCCAAATAGGAGGAAAGCTGTTTGTCGCGGATTTCACCAAGACGTGAGGTTGAAATTGTCTAGTTCAGGCAATTGGTGGGTGGTGACATTCCTTTGGGAAAACCGTTCGCATTTTTATCTTTTCCACCTTCTTGTTCATTTTCTTCCATATAGCCATGCCAGAAAACCAGCCACCAGCTCTAATTTATTGTCAACATGTTCAAACTTAGTATGGCAGTCGGTGTAGACTTGTTTCTGATGAGGAAGATTGTGTTGGGAATTTCTTGTTGGATGGACGATATACAGCAGTCCTGTTTCGCCCGGTACCTTAAGATTGGAGCAGCATCAAATGAGAGTTATTATGAAGAAAAAAAAATTATTTTTGTCTCAACTAGTCTAGATCCCCATTCCCTTGAGCCGCCACACCCCGACTGGCACAACTCTCTCTGGATCAAGGGTCTTGGGACAGATCACACAGAAAACTGCGCTATTGCGGCCAGGTTGCTGGCCGCTTGAATCATACCCCTACTTTATATTGATGGAAGGTCTCAATTGGAGCATAAGGACACTTGATTTTATATAGTATCCAACTCGCAAATGCAATAGGACGATCTTCTTTAACTAATACATCCCTCAAACATCTTTCTCTCACGTTGTGTTTCTCAGGAATATAAAATTAACAATAGGAACTTCAGATTCTTTAAGTCGTGTCCAATCGGTGAACCTGTGTACTTTTGTTGAGTCGTATTTCTTATTTTTTACAGGAGGTCATAAAAGGACAACGTGGAACGTCGTATCAGACATTCTAAGCTACGGGAAATGTTAGGGAGATGATGCTAGCAACAACAAAAAAGAAAAAAGAAGAGGACAGTTGGCCGAAAAATCTGCTTATTTTTACATATATATGATTTGACTAGAATATAGTTATTATATGCCAAAATTAAAATTTAAGATATTTGTGCGAATGGGAACAGAATGATATTTAATGACACAAAATATTGAATATTTCAATAATACGAAAATACCTGTGATATTGTATATTGTTTCACAAGTCAACCCATTGCAAAACATGTTTTAATTTGGTGGTGGTGGTAGTGGTTGGGGGAGCAGATATTACACACACTTAGTGGCTTATGTGTAAATTTATTTCAATAGGTTTCAAGTGGGGGTTAAAAAAATTTTTGCGGAAATCCGACTTCCCCGGTACATAAATAATGAACGGTCAGTAAATGGCATTTTGTACATGAGGTGGAGATCATAACGTTCTAAACTGCCCATGTGACGTTCATAGATCATAATGGAGTTAGTTATAGTTTTTCACTCAATCTATTTGGCAGTACGCCGCGAGAGATCCACAATATCTCGCCATGGCTTTCGATTCTCCGCTGCCAGCGCATCTGTCGGATGTGTTTTCTAGGAAAAATGGCTTCTTCAGGTGGTAAATTCAAATGTGAACAATTCTTAATCTCGGTTAAATCACTTAATGATGAAAAGATCATCGGTCAGATATGTCAGAAATTACAAATTAAGCACACATAATTACACAAACTTAGTCTTGAATGATCGCCCTCACTGACCCCGTGATGCTGAATGGTCAGATTGGATGGGTGTTGTGCGTTGCCGTCTTAGCCTTAGCTTCTTCGGTGTCGGGGTGTAGTAGATGTCTTGACTGCGATTTTTTGACCCACTATTCTCATTCAGGAAATTTGTTGCCACAGATAATATTGTTCATTCGAGGTAATCTTCTGTCATTTTAATTATGTCTTTTGGATGAGTGGTCCAATTTTTTAATGGTCATGTACTTCTACTAGCCGTGCACGACGTCTTATTTATATTACCGTCGTGCCCGGCTATAGACGATATAGACTTTGTCATTAATTATTACAGATGATATAATTGCTGTACTACCTGAAATTCACTAAAAGTCGCAAAATAGGTGTATCCATAAGTTAAGTTGTAAGTAATTTCCATTACAACTAACCATGCAACTTTGCCCGTCAGTGATAAATCCCAAGAATATTTAGGTTACTAATCCAGGCTCTTGTTTCAAGTATAAAACAACTTATGCAATATACTATGTATGATTTGTTGCTTCTGCAAATAAATTCACAAATAACAACTTGTTGACAAAAGCCACCTCTTTGTATCTAAGTGTTTTATTCAGTATGTTTCCTTAGCAATGAATGAAAAATATGTAAATATCTTATTTGGTTACAGGCAAGCAAAAGGATCCTTCCCTACTCAGCCAAGAAAGACTGGACAGAGCATCACCAGAACTCTGGCCTGAACAGAGTACGCTTATTTTTATGGACAAATCGGAATCTGAAGGCCATTAATTTTTCATAGAGTGAATAATTGATCGAGATACATACATGTTTATTAGACACTCTCTACACATATGTTCATTAGACACTCTTGTGTGTGTGTGTAGTTCCTGGGGTGTCTGAGTTTGCCGCTACTTTGACTGTGAGTATTTGGAGAGAAAGCGTTCACTCTTTTCCAAAGTTTTGAAAAGAAAGTGTCCCTCACTTAAGTGATTTCTTCCCTATCTATATTGATGTCATTCTTCTTCAGACTCCTGACACAAGTCCACCAAAGTGGAAGGCTACAATTCAAGAGAACATAGACACAGACATGTTGCAAGGTCATTATCAATCATTAATAAGGGATCTAACTGCTCAAGACTGAGGAAATATATTGACTTGAGTATGAGGCTTATCAGTAATTGTGTGCTTATGGCATATGCTTTTCAGAATTTGGGAGTTTGACAACATCCCAGCTTTTAGAAAAAGTACGTGGTTTGCAAAATTTAGCATACCAACTTGGACTTGAAGAAGGTAGGCTGTTTCTTGTTTTAGTGTGATCTTACCAATGTTCTGAGGCTGTTATATAATATTGTAGGATAAAATACTGTAATATTAGTTCCAGATGTGCTGAAGCTCTCCAGCCGGAATATGCTTCATTTAATCAATCACATTCGACAAAATTATCTGCTGTTCTTCCATTTAGTAAACAAAAGTAATAGTAGGAAGAGAGCATGTGAAGATTGTGGCACACACTGCACTGTATCTAACATCCTCTTGTTACAGCTCGGGAGATGACCAGGGGCAAATTCCTCAACATCTTGGACAGATCTGACAGGAAGACATAGCAGTGATCCTTTCTATTAATGATACTATAATGATGCAATATGTAGAAGTGTATAAATATTTATATTTAAGATGCAAATGAGTAACTTACTTTCTTGAGGGAAAAAAACCCTGAAAGGTTTTGCATTCTAAATACTGCTATAGCCAGGCACTTTATTTATACTGCAAGTGTATCGGTTGGTTAATAAGCAGCCTAAATTTTCACAATGTTTTAATGTCAAAACTTTTGTTGCTGCAATATAATCTCACTTGATCTCGTGATCGAGGGTAATCTTTGAAAGAATCACAAAATCAGAATTGAAGTGCAGGCAGGCAGGAACAGAGTAATTGTAAATTGTCTTTGAAAATTTATTAATTTAATTTGGCAAAATATATTCATGACATTAATGTTATTGAGAGGACAAACTCCTTCATTGCATTCTCAGTAAATTCATTACAAATCGTATATTCCAGTACATACAAAACACAACAAACACTGCACATATGATATGTTCCAGCAAACAGTAAAAATGTCAGAAGTTGATATCTTTTAAAATCATGCTGCCTTATTCAATATCCCAAATAAAGCCAATGTTATAACCAACAAATATTGACATGTCCGGTAAGATGAGCAGACTGGTGTCCCGAAAGTCACTTCTCTGAGTTTGGTGAACTAGAGATGAAGCCGTTCAGTGAAATCACAGTAGTAGAACCTATCGTCACAATTAAAAACAGTCATTGGCACAAAACTTCCATATGTAGTAGAACATTATGTGATGTCGTGTATAACTAACAAAGAAAATCACTGAACAAAGGAATGAACATGGAAAAAGTTGATCAACAATTACCACAAAGATCTGCTTTTGACACGATCAACACTCTAACATACCAAACGCTAAAATTGATAACCATTTCAACTACCAGGTGATATTGATATGATAATGGACGATGATGATTATGATGCTAAGGCATCTGCCCTTTAGTGTAATTGCCCATATTGTAGAAATCCATAGCCCCGACCGGGCTATGAGCCTCACCACCCTAAGCAAAATGACTTGCAACAGGCCAGGGGTCAATCTTAAAATGCCTTGGGCATAAAATCACACACCTGGTCTGATGAGGAAGAGGCACTATCATCATCACAAATAGCACTCTGCAACAGAACACACATTTTGAGCTGTACCTATGAACACATTCATGAACCATATGGGCACAATCGTTCAAAAATAACATCAGGTCACCCAATGTAACGTCTGTGTTGCAGTACGTCCAGGTGTGGGTTTATAACCATACGCCTCCTGAGACGAATCGCTTCCAGAAGCCAACTGGTCCCTAACAGGTTCTTCCGTTCCCTTCTGCTTTTTGGAAAAGGGCGGCATTTTCTGAGAATTGCCCTTCATTTTCCTACGCTTGCAATTTGCAGATACTCCGACCTTCACCTCCTTTTCTTCGTAATTAACATTTTGCGTACATGCTCGGTGAAGATGGGAGGATTTAACTGAGACCGAATTAGTATTCAGCTGTCTTTTTCTATTTTTAGATTCATCTGGAAATACCTCATTGGTTCTTTCTAGGGTTGAACCTAGTTCTAATGTGGATTTCTTTGTTTTTCTTCTTCCACGTTTACCCTGGAATGAATGTCCTGACTCGTCTGGAATCAGAAGTTGTTTGTTTTTCAATGTGGGGTTACATTTTGAGGTGTTGTTTTGAACAACACTCCCATTGATAGCACTGTCCAATATTCTAATGTCCTTAGAACAATGTTGAGAGTTTTTGCTTCCATGTGATGTAGTGTTCATTTTTGGGGGGAATGAATACGATCCAGTGGAGTGTGGTTTGGACCCGCTTATCACTGTAGGCTTGGTTATAAGATTTCTTTGAGTAAGAGACTGTTGTGATGCCAACTCCTCCACATCATTACAACTCTTCTGGTTGGCAGATACACAAACAACATCTTCTGTTAATGTTGTAAGACTATCAGTAACAGAATGACAGATAGAGGCACTTGAGTGGAACATTTTGCCTTTATCAGACCCTGGGTCATTCTGTTGGTCAGAGCAGGATAAATCGAGCCCTTTAAGCTCTGGTTTAATCTCAATGAATGCTTGTTGTGAAAATGAAAGAGTGTCAAAGTCAGCCCCTGATTTAGATGGAGCAGATTTTGAATTGCATTCATGGCAAGGCACTAAAGGGTTTACACCACAGCTATGAATGGATTTCGTATCAGGTTTTGGGTTCATCCGAGTATTTTCTGGTGGTGAGATCATTGAAGAAAGTTCTGTGGTTTGGGGTTCTTGTTCAGAGTTCATTCCACTCACACCCTGCTGAAGCCTGAGCCACTTCTCATGACCACTGACGTCTTCCCCAGGCTCAGAGGATATTAATTTTGGGGCCGAGGACAATTCTTCATTGTAAGACCCATTGACTGTTGACCATTGAGCAGGTGATGTACTATCCACAAGATTATTGCTGCTGTGAATTGAACCAACAGTTTTCATGCCATAGCTAGAATTGACTTCCTGTGTTGTTGATTCTGACAGGGTGTGGGGTGTCAAATTATTAACTGGTGTTGTTAGCTTGGTAGACGAAGCTTTACTGAGGAATGCGCTTATTTTTGACGAGGTCCATTTCTGCCGGGTTCTGTCTGAGGCATTCAAACTAGAACTGCCAGTACTATAGTCATGGTGAGACGCATTAGATTGGAGCTTCTGAGATGTCCCAATCTTTAGTGAATCCTGGTACTGATCCTGTCCTGCAGGGCAGACAGGATTCACGAACATGGCAACTCCACCAGCAGCTCGTCGTCTTTTGTCCGAGGAGCCTGTCCTCTGTTTATCGGCCAACAACTTGGTTGTTTGGGGCTGAAGTCATCATTACTGCTCGAGGAAATACATTGATCTGGTGATTGAAACAACTGTCTAGTGGCTTTGGAAGCAGCGAAGTCTTGGAGTGTCTGCACTCTCCTGGCCTGACCTGAAGTACTTTGCAGCAAGTCAGATGGAATCGACTTGTTGTAGGGCTTTCCTAGGGTTAGATTGAGACCGTTAGATAACACGGGTAGTGGTCTGATAGCTATTGTCTGAGCTTCCTTCTTGTGGGTCCCATGCCTCAAAAGCTCTAATGAATCCATGCATTTCTCATGGATATCTTCATCAATATGAGGCGCTTTCGAGTACTGTCTCCTGGACAACATAACTCGTGGGTATGCAGCTTCTTCTGCCAACGAAAAACACCCAAAACTTGAGACGACTTATACATTGGAAATTTCAATGAATATGTCAGCTGAGCTCATGAGCTACACTTAATTGAGTAATTTTATAACTGTCATAGTTGCTACAAACCATGAGTTTGGCAGGGCATGAGGTATTTGATACCCAGATACGGAGCCAAGAACGGATGCTGAGCTGCTTCAGATACACTCATCCTCTCCTCTACACACAACAGACGCATTTTAGCTCATATAGTACCATGTTTTTGCACATTTTGGGCTTCTTCAAAGATGTCAGTGCCAGCTTCAATATTAATTTTGTTTAAGTTTTTTTCTTCTTGCAAGAATGGCTCCAACTTTGTTTAAAAAAGAAGTCACCCGAGTCCAAAGAACTATGTATGAACAATGCCATCGTTTTTGGGTATTACCTTAACTAGCCCGTTTTCAGCTTCAGATGTCTAGGAGCGCTTACCATGAACCATTTTTGGTTTATAATTCACTTAGCATCAAAATTAAGCAGGGGTCACAGATTAGACTTTACTTTATGGATTATATTTCCAAGTACAGTAAAGAATCAGACTTTTTGATTTTTGATGCAATGCACTTTTAATTTGTAGATTAGCTTCTAGTTCAGGCCACACAGTAGTTAACTCACAAGAAGTCATGATATGCCAACTTGCTTAGCTGCACCACTATCATGTCTGAAGTATACAGGTGGTGGGGGCAAATCATGACTTGAGCATCCTTTGTACCATACATGGTCAATCTGAGTGGTACTTATTTAGTCTGAATATATAGTATTTCTCACTTGGATTGTAGCGCAGAAGTCCACTAAGAAAATCGGCAAATGCATAATTACTGCACTTTAGTGGTCCCATCAATGGCCTAGTGGCTGTAAACAAATGATGTTAACCTATGTATCAGTGTCTTTTAATGTATGAGTTATGAACTGAATCCAGCAGAAAAGTGATTACCATCAGGCTGGTTTGATTTGCCTGTGAAAGACTTATAGTCTTGGAAGAATTTTCCCCTTCTGCAAAAGTCTTGTGGCATTGGTCCCAGCACTTGGACCATCTGTATCGGGTGGGTTCAATTTTAGAAGCAAGAATAATTAGTTCAGGGATTGATTTCTAAACAGACATCTGCAAAACTTTGTGATGTGCTGGTTGCTACTAAGTGACCTACTTGCTGCATAACAGTGGACTTTTCTCTGCCATAGAATAGCGGCTGTCCAGAGTAAAGTTCAGCCAGAATGCAACCAAGTGACCAGATATCCACCTCCACTCCAAAAGACAGTCCCATCATCACCTGACATCACAACACACACACAACAATCACAGTCACATCTTAATACAACATCTTATTGTGAGCATTAATCCAGAATATGCTTACAAAAATAGGAATATGTATCGATAACAAAAATAGGAATATAAGACCTCAGGAGCTCTGTAGATTAAGGTCTGCAACTCAAAATCACTGTAGTACAGGGACAATTCAGAGTGTATGCAATTGATGGAATTGCCAAAATCAACAATTTTCAGACTTGCAAAGTTGCCTTCTGTAAAACACACATAAGTATTGGATTAATCTGACGTCCTTTTACTTAGGACTGATCCAGATATAAATATTGATAGGTTTTCAAAATTATGCACCACTTTTCAGGAGAATGTTCTCTGGTTTCAGATCAGCATGGATGACATTTTCTTGTTGAAGGAATCCCAATGATTGCAGTAAACGGATTGCAACTTCCCTCAGGGTGTCTAATCTCTGACAGCAAACAACAAAAGATACACTAGTTGAACAATCCACAAATGTCAATCCGTCTTCATCAACTGATAATCCTCTCAATTTGTGTGAGACAGAAGAATTCTAGTTTAGAAATATGTGGAAATGAATGATAAAATGATTCACCTCTTTACCAGCAAGACCCTCAAAGTGTTTGTTCAGGGGTCTAGGGTCAAGCATTTCAAATACCATGCAGTAATGGTCATCAAATAGAAATGTAGTCTGAAAGCATTAGTTTGACGTAAATTTAAATTTGATTTTTAATCGAAATTTACCATGATGAAATATATAAATTTATCATCCAGAGATAATAACCTTGATGATTTAAAGTAGACAGAAATCAAAAGCATTTACCACTATTATACCTGGGTGTAATTTGGGTTATTTTAGATTGGGAAGTTTACCGTCATATACAATCCACAAACTTACATATAGTCTTAGTGTGGCAGAGAAACTTTCAGGGTCAGCAAGGTTAAGTTTACGTAAGCAGTCTGTCTCCTGGAATCCTAAACTGATATTCTGACTGTGAAGCACTTTGATTGCCACATAAGCATTATCCCGAATGTATCCTGAAAAAATTTCCAATAAATAAACCCTTTTTAATAATTATTATGGTATACATTCAATTCATACAACTTAACGTAGGGTTTTCTAAAGTTGTTCAAACCTGAGCTTTAACGAATATGGAAGACTGGCCATCACCAACAATCTGCACAAACTTGAAGCGGAATGCCAGCAATGGCATACCATGGGAGGGACTGAAATGACCTTCTTTGTTGGTATAGCAGCCAAACTCTGAAGACAAATGACCATACAACAGTGACCACACAAGGTTTTGTCACTGCAGATGAATACCACGTTCCCATTGGGTACAAATTTAAGACATTAATTCACACCGATTAAAACAAACATGAGTTTCTTTATCACAGATGCAAGAAACCAAATGAGTTACTGTCCTCATTGTTAGAATGCATACCATGAAGTGTTTGGGATTTGGTCTTCAGCTCTTTGTAGATTCTCTTGAGACCTCCCGTTATCCAGGGCAATAGATGGACAGTAGGTGGTGTGACCCTTTCAATTGGTTCATGCCTGTTACAGTAAATTATACATCAGTTTCCACTTAAACATAACACATCACTGGTGTACCTTAACATTGGTCCCTATGAGAATATATATAGTGATATATGGCTGAGCAATATCAAACAAGGCCTGCAAAAAATTGAAAACTATGCAATTAAACAGGCACTTCGCAGGTATTGCTTCCCTATGTAAATATCCAATGCTTCTGTTATGAATGTGGACCACTTATGGGCGTAAAAGGAGACACTCCTGGTAATATTTCTGAATGTTCCAACAAAACAGGGTAGTTATATCACAAGTGTATTTTCTTTGCCAGGTAGAGCTAATAGCTAGGTCAAAGTGAACTATAAAGAGGAGTTTCTGATCACCAAGCAAGCTTTTATCATAGGAACAAACTTTGCTAACTGACAGCCTACCTCAAGGGAGTGAACCCCAGTTCTGGGAGATACTATGAGAGCCACACAGTTTAATGCTCCTTACCCTGCAGACACCTAAAAAGAACCACAGTCTACAAGCTGCTGCTGTTACCCCAAAAGCCCCATAGCATTTCTTTTATTTGAAATATAAGTAGACCAAGTTGGATTTTCGCCTCCCCTACGACAACCCCAGCCCTCTCCTCCCATTCCTTCAAGGTAGTTGTGAACGCAAGTTGCGGTTCTTAAAAATTAGGTGACAACTAACGAGACAGTTGATAACCCAAATAGTGTCGATCAAGAGTTATGATCCTGATTCTCGATCCATTTATATATCTAAGTACACAATATTGATGAGAAGGGATGACAGCTTGAAGTATATGGTTTTCTATGATTTTCCATGGCGTGGTTACCAGTGGGTTACGATGGTGACGGTATATATCTATACGTATATTACCGTCCAACCGGGGCTAGATATTGGCTCTTTCGAACTAAGTACGGCAGTGATGCATGATTAATAGAACCTGACGTTGGTCTATTGGGCTACTAGATACACATATCATCTACAATGCAACGACGTACCCTCTACAATAAAATTTAGTTTAGTTTAGTTTATTGCCACTAACTGCCCTCTACGACTAAGGACAACATTACTGAACACAACATAAACAAAAAACATGCATCATAACGAGATAACTGATCATTATGATTACATGCAGATCTATTTAATACTGTGAAGTAAAGAGAAAACATTAACACTTTACATATGAAGTATAGAGAAACATTACAAAAAGAAAAGGAATAAACTACCGTTGACAATCGTGGTCATTTAGACATTGGTAAAAATAAAAAGCAATATTTTGGTCACACTCACACATTAAATCAATGAAATTTTCTTTACCTTGAACCCTAACTTTCAGGTTGTCTCTGACTATGGAATGGTTAGGACATACAAATATATGATATTCGTCTTCTAACACATTGCAGTCCTGGCATATTCTTAAATCAACAGGAATGGGAGGTTTGGAGTATCTACCAGTTTCAATGGCAAGTTTGTGGGAACTAATTCTAAGTTTGGTTAGGTTACATCTATGTGCTCGAATTTTATCGAGGTAATTCTCAAACTCAAAGTGTCTCTTGAATTGTCTATAAGTACAAAGCTTATTCCCACCCTGCTTTCTTTCGTCATCCCACATAGTAGGCAAGGCAACTCGCCCCTGGTGTTTTGATGATCAGATGCCACTTAGGGGCGAGGGTCCGTATGCAGAATCTTGAGCGTTATAAGCAAATTTGCTCCTTCTCGCAATGCAGACAAGGGACAGTTTAAAAAACATAGATTTTCATATCCATAAATGTCTTACCATCAATCGAGTCCAACAGCAATCATACTCTTAATCAACAGAATCAACAAAATCCAACACAATTTTAAAATTGTTGTCCAACATGGCTATCACACGAATCGAAAACATGAACGAGAATTAACGCAATTATGTTGCATTGTGGGAGTCGGCCATGTCGAGTTTTTGAACAAAAAGTTTCATGATGTGCCGTATTTTAGTGCTCAAACAGAACAAGTAGACAAAACTGTAGTAATAGAAACACTCCTCATGTCATTTTGTGATATAATCTTGCATTTTGTCACAAATTTTTTTTTGCTTGGAGGTCTTTGGTAAGTTTTTAGCGAGTTCTGAAGTCCTTTGACTTCGGAACCTCGGAAATATCACAGGCGGCTCTTCGCCTCTACAGCTCGGATGTAAGAGATCAAAAGTAGTAAATGGCGCGGAGCTGTCAGAGGCGGAGTTTCTTTGCCTACCCACATAGTTTTATGCCAGAATTACTGAAATTTGTTTTCCATCTTCTCTCTCAGATACTGGGGGTAAAAAAAAAAGGGGTTGCTCGAAAAAATTTCTCATCCCATACTGGGTCAGTATTGACATAATACCAGTAAGCCAGCAATGCTTGCCAGATGCCAGCAGTTGTTTTTGGCTTTCTACTGCAGCACCAAGGAGAGTGTGCCAGAGTCAAATCTCATCAGCCTGCGCCAAAATTTATGAGCTTAGTATGTATGCAATCAGGACGCAATAATGAAGTGTACTGACCTGCTGATAATATCAGTAGATCAGTATCATTTCATTATTGAGTCCTGATATCACTGATAGTCTACGTCCGCGTAAGGCCAAGGAGTCCAATCTCAGGGACATTTGTTGATGGTGAGCGATAATCGAATGCTGAGTAATAACTACATCACCTCGTCGGTTTGAACAAACTGGTATGGTTCCGATGCATGGTGTTTAGACACCGTCAATCCAAGAGCCAATGCATAAGCTACGATAACAAAGAGCCAGTGCATAGGGTGCAGTTCTCAGAAAAGTTGTCCTTCGCCACTCTTGTTTATTATGATTTGGGATTCGGCGCGGACACGCCGTTATTACGTCACGTTTGGAATCTCCGAAAAATACAAGATCGTACTTTGCAAAAGGCAACATACCGTCGATCATGCCGTTCAATGAAGAAAAGTAAATAATTTATCTTCTCTTCTTCTCTATCAGTTACGAAAATTGCGATGTCTAAGTATTTCACTTTTGTTTAGTAGCATCATGAAGCTTTTGCATGTCATTGTGACTCAGCGTCCAATTAGCATATACTGTTCTGTCACATAGAACAGTATATGCTAATTGGACGCCGAGTATGTGTACGACTTCAAAAGTCAGAGGTCAATGTAAGGCAGATGTAACTGTATCAACGTGAAGTGATCATATGAAATCAGAAAATTTCTTTAATGGTTTATCTCATGAACAGCTGCAGAACAACATTTGGCTACAGCACATACTCATATCAACGCATACAACCACCCAGTCATGAATTGACAGTGTCATCAACCCAAAGTACAAATAAGCAAAATAACTTGATGTACAAGTATGTTTACTTCTCTGTGACCCCAGAAACAATGAGATCATAATACACATCAACAGTTCAATCACAACAGTCATAATAACTGTTTTGATTCAATAAGCATAGTAGGTGAAACTGACCAAAACAGCCTTCATGGATATATATACATCCTCTCACCAAAGAAATAAACAACTTAAACATGTACTTTTCAAGTCTTTTATCGTCAACACAATACCAATAAAAGTTACTACCTTCAGATTCAACACACACACACACTTTTGATAAAATCAAATCACGTCATTCCACAAAAAGGATAAAAAGTCATTTGTTGCCCTAATCCCTCCATACTGAGGAAGTGTGAGGACTGACAAGCACCAGGTTTGTGAGCTTACACTAGAATACTTCTTCAAAAAGCTACAAAGAAAATCGCTCATGTGTTTAAACACTAATCAAATACCACATTTCATCATTGTCCTAAGATAAGGCCATGGAATGGGATCAACTTTGATGGAATTTCTTGCAGTCATTTAGATGTATAAAGTGTAATACTTGAATATCTAAAGATGTTAACATTTGTTTCCAAAGGCAGTTGAATTATTAACCTCCCCAATTCATTTCATGTGGCCTTGGGGAAACATTTTTGTAGCATCTTAAGAACATGGTCAGAGTTTTTGAGGACCATGTCAACTATAGTTGGTCGCTCCTTTGAGGGTGATGACACCGTGGGTACGGTAGTTGATGAGGATGAGGATGATGATATGGTTCGTTCTCTGCCTGTTTTATGGGGAGCTGTGGAAGTGGATGGTTGGGGTTCATCCTCTTCCATCTGTATCTGCTCGCTTGGCTTCACGTCCTCGCTGTCTTTAGCTTCCTTGTCTGTCGCTTCTGTCTCCTTACTCTTATCTCCTCCTGCTTGTTTACTATGAGTTGCCGGAGGTTCCAATTCAGCAGAGGAATTAGATACATCAGAGCTTGTTCTTCTTCTCTTGGCTGGTACCTCATCTGAAACCAGAGAATGTTGATGACATCTTATCGACACAAAGTATATGGAATCCTAGCAACAAACAGGTTACGCTAGCATGATATATGGGGCACCTGAGCGGTCAGCTTCTGCTTCCGATCTGAGCACAGCTTTGTGTTGTGCAGCCATCTGATGGAAGAAGTGTACACTGTCTATGACTGTGAGAGGCAGCTGCCTCGGTTGTTGTACAGAGAATATTAGCAGCATGGCACGCAAGTCCTACACACAACACCAAATGGAGCTACATGAAATGGAAGATCTACCTTTTCCCCACAAAATTTCTTCTCATCAATGCACGAAAACAAGTCTACAAAATGTTAAGTATCTAGGGTTTCAGGAATGACATAACATGATAGTTACCCCATTAATGTTGGCCCACAACTTGTGAATGTTCCTCTCCCTGGTAATATTTTCCAGAGCAGCCATGTTGGCTGCAATTGATGAGAGCAGGCTGTCCATGAGTGACTGGCCTTGGTCATTCAGAACTTGCTGATAAACCTACAAACATTAGAGGGTATAATATCCATATACAAAGTGAACGACATTGACTCGACTTATTGCCTGCTAGATATCTAGTTTCTTGCATGTAACAACCATTGATTTTCTGACATAGTAAGATTTCCCCATGACTGTCTGTGACCCACCTTGGGGAAGTAATTACAGAAGAACTGGTAGATATGGTGGTTATTGAGGGAGAAGCGCTCATCCAACAGGACAGCGTCCACATAGTCTATGAAGTTACTGCTCGAGCACAACCACAGTACATAGTTTTTGTCCACCTGTAGGATGCAAACAAACAATTGAGGCTACACAAAACATTCCATCCACAGCACGGCTGCATGGACACACATATGTTGATCTTTCGAGATGAGCTCCATAAGAAAACGTTATGATGCATCATCATAACGGTCTCACAATCTGCCAACTATGTAGGAGCAGGGGACTGACCTGATCTGTCTGGTAGATTTCATACCAAAGCTTGGCAAAGTAGGGCGAGTGAAGAGGGACCCCTTCATAAGCCACCATAGCACTGAGGTTGACCAGGGGCTCGTTGACAGATTGGTGGTTGATAGCCACTCGTAGAAGCAGATCAACCAGTGTATGGTACGGAGAATAGAACTCGTGCAAAGCTGTATCATAAGCATCGTCCACTCCCTACACAACAGTATATGATTACGAGATAAGGGGTACAATATCAGCTATACATACATTGTATGTATCTATTAAAGTAGATAGCAGGACTGAAAATAGTATCTCATAGTTAAGGTAAATGGAATTAAGAGATTCTAACCTTGGTCGACTCCAATTGGTTGCTGTGCAGAAACATCTGAAACTGCGGTCTTGAGGGTCGTATGGTTGTCTTGTGAGGCAAGGAACGCTGTCCCCTCTTAGGGAAATATGACCCCATTGTCACTGAAAACAGTGCAAACCATTTAATAACCAATTTCATATTTAGTGAATTCGTCAAGACTGTTGTAAGAACTCTGAGAACATACTTGGGACATTGTTATCCTGGAATGTACCATGGGCCTGAACAAGAAATGGGACAATGGTCTGAAGGCATTCTGTCTGGAAAGTTAACACCATTTCCCTCAGAGTATCTGCAAAAGAATACAAAGGCAGATGTCACATTTGTGAAGAAGATTAGCCAATGCAAATAAAATTGAAATTGGGATAGACCATACACATCCCATAATGTTATTGCCATCATCTTCCTTTTTGTAGGTTGATGTTTCACAAATTATATCGGGATGTCCCTTGATGCAATGAGGAGATAGTATTCACCTATTGCTGCAGTGCGGAGGTCAGGTGAGTTGAAGGAATTCAGCAGTGTTAGCAACTTGCGACAGAAGTCAGTTCTGTCTGTCCATTGTATGATATGAGGCTTCACCTCTGATCCTGGAATCACAAAACATTATGTCATCTCACACTTACCCACACTGACCTACAACAACACTGACAGACTGCTGACACAGAATGAAGGTTCAACATCCCTTCAACAACTTATTCTGAATGGAGTAAATCAACAACAGACTGGTCTCGTCAGCATGTAGGAGACAAACTGCTGAGATATAAATAAGAGAAGCTCACCTTTCTTCTCATTGTTATAGTGACGGGCCACCTTGAGCACGCTAGAGATTAGCCCCAGCAGGTGAATGATATCGGTGGTGACGTGGCAGGCCGTGGCCTCATGGTGCATTACATGGAGCGTGGAGAAAGCCTCGTGGAGCAGCACCAGGCCGTTAGATTGCAACACCTGTAAACGGTCCTCCCGTGACTCCACCAGGATCCCCAGTGCACTGCACAAACCACAGACAATCACATCATTGAGACAAATAACCCAAACACAGCATGTACTAGGAATAAAAAATATCAACCATAAACAGATCAGAAGCTCACCCGGAATAGATATAAATTGATTTTTAAACAGCTTCATTAACAAACTGGTACAAATGTGAACATTTTCAATGAGAAGTAGTATATATTCAGTAACTGATTATAACACATAAATGATGTGTACTGACGTTACAAGTGTTTGCCAGCTGGTCCTAGCGTCCACGCTGTGTAAGTAGAGCTGGAGGGTAGAGCGACGGAAGTGGTGGATGGCCTTCATCTCCTCGTCAGTCGTGTCTGGGTAATGAGCCACCATGAGGCGCATCAGGTTAAACAACTCCTCCACAGCCTTGTCACAAACAGACACACAAATATAGATGTCAACACGGCTACAGCAACAACAAAACGACAACTGCAATACTGCCACACTTCATCATCAAACAACTAAGTTGACAACGTCAATACTACACTAACAGAGATAATATCAGGTCAAAAAGTACAATCCAATACTATATACTCTATATATGCAACTGTAGAACACGGTGCTTATTAAATGTGATATCAATCTCAATGTATATGACATGAATAATCAATGCCTCACAGCAGTGTATTGAGTGGGGTAGGTAGTGATGTTCTTGAAGGCCCACTGTATGTTCTGGTGCTGGGCGAGCTGCCGAGTGAAGGTGCGCGACTGCTGACAACAGAGGCGCAGGATGCCGTAGTAGGCGGGCAGCATGATGCGGTTGAAGGCCACAACTTCCTGCTCATCATGGTCAGCACTGGCACCAAACACACAGGGCATCGGTCAAACAGAGCTGCTGTGCCACAGTGGTAATGAGCACATAGATAACAATACTGACCCTCGCTATCACCCATACAACATCACAGATGAACACAACATTATTGACAAATATCGTTTGCACATTGCATGCGAAGTCCTACTACCTATCCAATTGAAAGCAGAGCATTTTAACAGAGCAGCATCAATGGATGTGTAGAGCTTACAGGATGTAGTTGAAGGCGATGTTCTTGGTGATGTTTGGGTTGGAGACGATCAGTTTAATGTTGTCAGCACAGTCCACACAAGCCTGATGCCAAAACAACAGCAAAGCCTGCAACAAACAAAGTAACTCGGTGCATATGAAACTATTTAACAACATTAATACAAAAGGTGGTGCATCAAATATTTTCCATTAATATTTAGTGCATATTTTTTTCAACCAATCACAGCTGAGAAATATATTACCTGTTTGTTATGGAGTGTAGGTATCGATGGTTCTGAGAGCTTGGGTTGGAACAGATGCCATAGCTCCATGGTATAACGGGAGAACTGTTTTTAAAAAAAATCATATGAAAACACGCATAATTGATCATAATACTCAGAGTAGGTTGATTATAATAGAGATTGAAAAGATCTATAATGGCCAGTAACTGAACAAATGACATTTGTTTGTACACCTTACCATGAGTTTTTCTTCTCGTGATACCAAGCAATGCTGCATGCAGGCAAAGTAGAAGACTAGCTTGTTGAAGCCATGAACTTGCGGTTCTGTAGAATCAAGGCGACCAAAATATCCCAGATGAATAAAGCCAACCTTGAGTGACACCTACAATTATTGTCATGTCAGCAGAGTGGACAATTGACTTACCAACATACTGTCTGGCTTGAGACAATAAAGACAGCAGATGACTGAATATTTCATGTAGAACCACACGACATTCCTCACTCATCTGAAAGCAGTATTTATAAGGAAATAAACATTGGAGCAAATATTATCATCACTTCCTCTATAGCATGATCAAGAATCGTTACTCACGTTAATAGGTTCCTTATGAGGGCTAAGCAAGGTTCGGTTGGTACAGAACATCTGACGGAATTGATTATTTGGCACCAAGGCAACCAACAGGTAAGCAGCAGCTATATAAAAAAAAAATCACCCAATTTATAGACAAATAACACATTTCACAATTCTGATTTTACTAATAGAATGAACACAGTAATTATTTTTTGTTCATGGGTAGCATAAGACTGCACTCTCTCATTCTCTTACAACTACAAGTTTTGCTTAAGTTTTTCCTTAGTAAATATATAAATTGTACATACCATTGCGTACACGTAGATTGGTGTGTCCCATGAGAAATGGTTCCACCCAGACTTCCAGGTTTTGTAGCGTCCATGTATGAGCCAGCTTACTGCGGGTCACTTGAGAGCACAACCAATCGAGACACTGGCGAGGACAGAACTCTGCCACCTGAACAAACCAAATAAATAGTGGGTTATAGGGTCTGTAGTTTGCTATAAGTAACATAACAGATTATCATGCTGTAATGTAGGAGAAATGAATTTGTGTAGCTTTAAACCACAAGGCACCACCACTGGGCTCAAAATCATCACCTTCTAGCTGAAGGAAGACCAAGCTACCCATGAAGATGACAGTGTAGTAAATGGACTACCAGATGAGCTTACCTCCCAGAATCTTTGGAGAACATAGTGCGTAAATGGGGGCAGGCCTGGTGGACCCCCGACAAACTCCACAAGCATGGACAGCAACTTGAAGAATGGCTGGCTCTAAAACAACATGTACGAGTTCAGTTTTTCTGGCACTATCAGAAGCAAATCATCACTTGTTATGAAAGCCAATTATTTAGGTGAATAATTTACAAAAAGATCCCTACATCAGCTCCTAGTCTTGAGATGGCTGTAAAAATCATCTGGGTAATCTGAAACAAATACCAGTATAAATCCATCAAACCGACATGGAAGAACAATTTCAAAAGAACTAATGCTAAAATTACTGATTACATACACCATCAAGAGCACGAAATATGTACTCACATGCAATGCGAGCCTCTCGTTCCAACGGCACATACTGAAGATAAGGTTGCATGTCTGACGCAAATTAATGCTGTCTAGGATCTGGTTGTATAGAAACGGGAAACCCTGCGGAGAAAATGCAGATGGACATAAGAAACCAAGACACGCATTTTCAGATTCTAAGAAGATGGATGTTATATTAACCCTTTCACAGCGCGAGTTGCATCAATGCATCCCGTACATCATGTTAATTTTGGCAAAAATTCTGCCTTGAAAGGGATAAAGGAGTAAATCAATCTGCCAGAGTGTGTGGTGTGAAGGAATCACGAATGCTACCTTTCCTCCTATGATAGCTTGGTAGTCTCTCTGACTGAGGTGGAGCTGTTTATCCTGGTTACTCCGCGACTTCTCGACCAGCAGGGCTATCAGGGTGATCATCTTCTCGAGGGACTGGGGTCGGTAGCAATCTTCAGAGGCAGCATTGCCCACCACCGGTCCCAGCGTGGGACCCAGCATGTCCTCACTCTCTTCCTCCTCCTCAGACACAAACTCCACCTGACAATCAGGAGTAATCTGCTATGAATCTATTGTACAACAACCACCACCACAACTTAATTTATCAGGCCCAGAGTTCCCCTCAAAGCCTAAATAGGTGATAATTTGATGGTAAATTATGAAGAAGACGACGGTAGCAGCAGGTGCCACACAATATTGAAGATTATGAAACAACTCATTTTACAAATAATCTACCATTTAAGGCAATGATTTTTCATGGTATAACAACATATCAATATGACGGCAACAGTCATAGGCACAAGCAAGATGTTTCAATGTGGAAATCACATAGGACTCACATATCCATTGTGGTTCTTGTGTCCCATGAAGAAGCATACCATCATTGATATAGCATTCACTTGGCGCAGGAAGCGACATTCTATGTCTCCCATCTTGGCAAAGTCATAGAGCAGGTTGAAGTACTCGCCCAAATATTTACAGTGGGCCCGCGGACCCTGATCAATCTACAACCACAGGGAACACACTGAGTAAGTAACTGAAAAAAATATGTACTCACAGTCACGCTGATAAAACGCAGTTAGCAATGCGACAAAGTACACATAGTTTATATCCAAACAATATACCCAAATTGTTATCAGATACAATTTCACAGACACTAAACCTATATTCAGCTATTCAACCAGTTCTGACAAAGCTGAGCTGTCTGGATAGCCAAAAGAGCAGGTAACTTACAATCATGAGCATGCGCGAGATGAAGCGGGTTACGCAGGACTTGGCCGTGAGGCGCACACCATGGAGAGACTGGGGAGAATCCTCCTCCTCGTCATCACTTCACACACGCCACAGCGCAACATTCACAAAAAGTTCTTCATATCAATAACAGGGAACATTGCCATACACTAAAACACAGGATTATATCACACATGGTAATGTTAGCAGAGAAATGCCTTGTTAGATAGAGCATTACCTGTTGATGGCCGGGAATGTGTAGAGGTGGCAGTGAGCCGGCTTCAGCTGAGTGATGACATGGATGACTAAACGATGGAACATCTGTGAACATACAGTCAGCATCAGCTTCAGCTATCCTACCATGGCAATATGACATGGTCAGTGTGCAAGTACAGTGAAACCCACACTTTACCTGCCCAAATTGAAACACAAATTCAGCTATAAAGCCATGAGTCACTGAACCCCTTTTTTCGCAACAAACAATGAAGTTCAGAAGTACCCTGATTGAGCGGACCCTTCTTCTTTCGGGAAGACATTTTATGGACCCATTGATAGAGTTCAGAGTTATAAAGGGGTTTCACTGCATTAAATCACAGGTGAATCAGGAACACAGATCTTACCTGTCTCACTGTCTGGTTGGGGCACTTGATGAGTATTTGTTGAGGCCACCAGTCTTCTTCAGCCATTGAGTCGAGAAACCATTCACATGCGGCCGGTGAGGCGTTGAATTTCTTAGTGAGCAACTCAATCCATTGTAACATTGTGGGCTGGGCAAGTAAAAAAAAAGGTAAGCATAGGGTTAAATGGCAACCCAGCATGCATGTGTTATATGGTGACTAATATGAACAAAAAATACCCAATAAGATATCATAAAAGAGTTAACCAGAAAACAAGTGTGGATCAGAATATGAAAGCAACCTTTTCTTTGGCATGGATGAGGGTCTCCAAAACAAAAGAAGCTGTGAGTTTGGCAGCAAGGGACTGAATACGTTCAGAATTGTCATCCTTAGCGAAGCACTGAGGGATGTAGCTACACATCTGCCACATGAAGCTGCAATCACCCAAGTCACATGAGCATCTTTGAACACGTCATGGGGGTGAGTATAGATACCAGGGCAAGACAATATCTGTGGGAACACTCACTTGAAGTAGGTGTGTTCAAAGAGATTCTTGTCTTGGAGGAACTGCATATTGTCTTGCCATATCCACTACACAGTCACCATACAAAATGGTTATCATTCAAATCAAACTGGTCAGTCTTGAAAGCAATTAGCCATTGAAATGCTTATGAAACACTTTACATAGACACTAATGGATTATAAATCCCAAACATAATTGGTTATTAAACTGGGAAGCTTACGTCAGCTAGGTCCTGGGAGAGATCTACTTTGAGTTTGGGAGGGCCAGGAGATATTGAGAGAGGGGGTGAGGGTGTAGACACGTCTCCATCTCCCTGGCCCACATCAGATGAGCCAGCTTCCCCTTCTCTACTCACTTCCTTACTGGCTGAACCGGGGGAGATGCGCTCATAAAACAACATGTACGCACTGTTTGTCTGGGTGAGAGAAAAAAAGAGCCACATTACAAAATCATTTTGATATCAAGCATTGGTGGTTAACAAGATATTTCTCCACGGAAAAGATGATCTCAAACAACAGTTGAGATCTGTAATTGTTTAGAATCAGTCTACAAAATATGCAGCATTTCCAAATCAAAAGGGAATTCAGGCTAAAGAGCTGTGATGTTCACATAGTAGTACGCTTACTTTCTCAAATGAAAAATCCATGAATTTGTCAGTCACTGAGTCATAAGTCTTGCTCTGAAACAGAAGAAGTATGGGGTTAATTTCCAACTCAAGAACAGTGGTCGTGAATTGTTGAATGCGGAACGTGGCTGAAATTTACCGTCATTTCACCCCCAAAGCACTCAGAGGCAATCTGCTGTGGGTCAAAAGGTTTGACTTCTGCATCATTGAATAGAAACCTGAGAACATAAGATATAAAACAATATATGAGGAATTTTCTGATATAGAGACTTGTTACAACAACCATTAACAGAGTTGCTCACTCCCAAATACCTTACCACTGCCAGTCTAATTTTACTTGAATCATATCAACAACCTGATTAAATAGCCATTAAAGACTAACCATTTATCCTGTCCATTTTCATTCTTGTTAAGCCTGTCTCTGATGAAGCTGTAGTAATGGCCGCCATCAGCTGTGCCTGTGTGCACCGTCACCCCAATCAGCTCATAGTCGTACACGGGAGTCTGGGTGTCTGTGTCCTCGTCTAACCCATCCTCATCATCATCAGACTCGTCTGTAAACAACATTCATGATGCGATGACCACAGAGAGATGAGCAGGCAGAGAGAATCCAACAGAGTTGCTCTTAGCACCAACTTAACCAGCTCATTAGCATATTATTCTTCATTATATAATTCTACAAGGGGAAAAAAACCTCACACCAGTAACCTTCTACACCACCACAAAGGGCCAAGGCTATTTCAGCACAGATCATGAGATAGAAATACCAATCAAAACTTGTAAATTTCCACCCACAAAATACATCTAACGTTATAAAATCCCAATGTTGGGATTACAATTTTTTTATGAAAAATTTATAAAACAAAACATACCGGCCTTTACAAAATGCGAGAATGAAGGGGACATATACTGCAAACTAACCTTGCAATTTCTGCTTTTGGATGAGATTCTCTTCCATGTAAGGGGACATATCAAGACAAAGTGGGAACGAGAAATGTGTGTTGACTTTCTCCTTCATCATAGTCACCATGTTGAATGTATAGCGCATTGTGTTGAAGCACAAGATCTTTGGCAGCTTCTTGAAACAAGCCCTGCACATCAACAGGATTTAAAGCTGAAGGGAAGTATATCAGCAAAATGGCATGAAGCACCGTGATAATCAACGAGTACCTACCGTTTTTCTGCGCGGACTTTCTTCTGGCATTTGGAGCAGGTGTACATGTTATCTCCCTCCAGCATATCCTTGACGGTCACTTCATCGAGTGACTCCTGATGCAATCAACATACAAAAGTCTAAATAGGCCTCACACATGCACAATATCATCACCTTATACTGGTGTTGCACCAGCATACCATTTAAAACGAGCCTCTCACGACAAACCATGACATCAGCGATGCACATAATGGCTACCGAAGCGTCTATAAACAATCCATCTCTCTCTTATACCAGTATCAGTAACCAGTTAAGGTTTGGTTAATGGGACAGACTTACCAAAATATTCTTCATGCCGGCCACCTGACATCTGACTGTATAGAACTCTTCCTTGGTACGACTCACATGATCGCAATCCTGTACACACAAGGCTCATTTATACAACTAGGGATCCAGATGATGAGCTTTAATGAAAGATGACAGACAGTTTACGCGGAGAAGGGACGATAACTTACAAGAGACACTACATTGTTTGTGATGACTCCTCCAAACAGACTCTTCACCAACTTCTTCTGCAAAACAGGGTAAAAAACAACAAAACCCCAGTTTGTATTAGTTTTACACCGTAACCATTGTGTATGCAAGAGATCTACATATATTTTATGTCAAAAATGAGATTGGCAACACTCACTTATATATTGGCATAAATTTTTAGCCAAACAACAGAGACAAGAGACACACACCCATTTCTTCCAACTTGCTGATGAGATCAGTGAAAAACTCTGTCATATCCTTCTGTTCGCCTGTGTTCAGGGGCTGATGGTCCATGGTGTAGACTTTACAGAAGCTTCTAGGGTTGTATGCCTTCCGCTCACTCTCCTGCACAAAAGGAATTAGTGGAACACACAAGACAAGCTGACCACTTCTCCCTTTAGAGGGTAAATGAGTGGAAATGAACAGCAATTATCAGGTATAATTGCATGATAAAAAGAAATATTCAGTGGCTACAAGCTATATACATTACTAAAGTCAGAGTTGAGGATATTTACAGAGAGATAGGTGAACATCTTCTGGAGTTCCTGTAGCGTGCCCTGGTGTTTGTTCTGAGTATCGAGACGGGACGCCTGCAGCACAGATCGTCGAGCCTCGGGTATCATGTAGAGATGCTGCATGCATGTAGCCATATAGCATGTGGCTCCTAGATTAGTAAGGCCCACGTAGCCACACTCAGATCGCTCCTCCTCGTGGGGCCAGTTGTCCCAGGCATAGGGCAGGTGGGAATCTAAAACAATAATAGCAGGTCATTGTATCGGTTTTAAAACCTTACAACATCTGTTGAAGAGCAAGCTACCAATCCTTTATTACATTAATTATGAATTAAGTGTATAAATAGAAACTTGTTGCATACTTTTAGAGAAAAATAACACAAATTCAATCATGAATGACAGCAGACAATTACGGTCAATTTTCATCAAATACATAAAAAAGCAATGCATAATTACAGAAAAAAATATGAGGTCAGATCGTTCAGTATCTCAAAAAGACAGTGTCATGAGTATGACTAGCTACCTTTATGGTTTTGCTCCGTCATCCTCTGGTTGAGAATGGAATAATTCTCCACACTCCCCAGTGACATCTCCACCAAAAGATCATATGCAGCTGATCTTGATCCCGACGATTTGCACTTGGGCAAATATCGTCGAGTCAGCGAAGGCAAAGCAAAAAGAAAGCCAAAGCATTCAAGCAAGAACGCCTGGCCCTCCGAGGAAGATTTGAAAGGTGGGTTGAGTTTGGCCAGACTGGCACATAGATTGAGAAGGCCGATCAATCCATCGTCTTCTTCAGAGCTGTTCCGCAGCTCAATGTAGGGTCTTTTGACGAGGCTTTCTGCCACCTCTCTCATCAGGCTATTCAGGTCCACCAAGCTGCCATCCTACAAAACAATTGCCAGCAAAACAACAGAAATGAGTATACAACATGTATTGACAATAAAGCTCAATTAAATTAGGAGTAAGATATCACCTCTCCCCAGCCCAACTCAGCATCCTCCTTGTGAACGTTTTCAACAAGCCGGCACACGAGCCAGAAGAAATCCCGACAGCCTGCTCCAAACGGCTCTTTCTCATCCTGGCACTGTACACAGCAGCAATACAAGACCATGACTCTCTAAAGCTAAGTGTACAATTCAAACAGACCTGGGATATAAACCAAACTGACCCGTTTCTGAGGAGTTTTCAAGGAGAGGGCTTGTTTGAGACTAGAGAGGAGACCAGCTAGTGTGGGCAGGAGGAAACTGTAACCTGACGACCCCTCGCCAGTCCTACCCAAACAGAGCCTGTACAAGCCTTGACACGCCTCTTGCCGAACCTCAGGCTGACAAACAAACATAACATTCCATGTCAATGCTGGTACCATTAAACAAACCCTAACACAAACGGTTATTAATCATTGGAACAATAACGATAATAAATACACCAACTTGTTTACTTTATTCCTACCTATCTCAAAAAAATATATCTTGTTGCTATGTTAAAACAATGGAGACTTCAAACAATAAGAACCAAGTATATACTGATTGTGAACACAGGGGAATATCAGTGCGCTCACCTCGGGAGTTTCTAACGTGAGTCGTCTGAGCCAATTGGCGTAGTTTTTGGAGTTGCAGACAGCTTGTTGTACTTCCTGTCCGCATGTGAAGCAGAGTGAGACCAGGAAATAGAGGGCGTAGTGCACGACCTCGACACGACCCCAAGACCCTGTTGGCCACCCGCTGTATTCCTCACAACTGCACACACATAAATACGGTCACAGTGGTACTGAACATTTATATTCCTCCAGGATCCAGATTGATCTGATCTGACACATGAAGAAATATTGTAAACTGTGGAATACCTTGGTACTGTGGCATCATAGAGTATTGTCATCAGTATCTTTACTACAGACTCTCCTTCTATCAAGGACATTATTGTCTGAAACAAATGGTACACAATCCATACTTAGCATAACTAAAACATACTATTGTTAAGATATGTTATTACCTGCTCAAGATATGATAATGAGTCACGACACAACAAAGTGGAAAATGACATGACACGATACATATCTTCTGACCCAACATCACTGACTGAACAGAAATCAACTAAGACTGAAAAACTTATTTACCTATACTCATCCAACAGAAGACCGAAATAAGCCAAGAATGGCCAAGTGAATCATGAACGTAAGTTTAAACTGACCTGGTTTAACCGAGGGACAATGAGGTGTTCTTGACTCCGGATTTTCTTCAGTTTTTTACGAGGACTTTCGGAAATCTCTGCCGCTGGGAACACATCATCGGATGTGGACTGGGACACAGTTGTGGTGACAGCAAACTGGCAGAGGAGTCTGAGGAGGTATGCCAAACAATCCTGTACCCACTGCAAATACACAGAGCAAGTATTCGTATAATAACCTGATAAAACACTTATATGGAGCTCATTCCTATCAAGGGCAACCTATAAAAATAACAGATCTTACAAGAAATTGAAACAGAAGACATAGAAGAATATATATGAAAATTTGGTTTGATGTTCTACTGCTGGTTTTAGGCAAGCCTCTCCCTTTGGCTGTAAGCATTGTACCCAGCCTAGAAGACCAAATCTACCTCATTGCAGGTTGTAGCCTTGTCACTCTGGAGACTGCCTGACATGAAGATGCAGAATAAATGCTTCATCCCTCCTCTCTGCAGGAACTGTCACAGTAGCAGCAGTACACACTAGTATCAACTCACATATTCCACACACAGAGAAGGTTTAATTGAATCACAAGATACATAAAACAATCACACAAGGACACAAAGGTTAAGGTCAAAAGAAACAAAGCTGTGGCCTATACACTGTAACCAACCTAACTCACCTGTCTGCTCCACGCTTCTTCAGGAAGCTCATCTGATACTGAACCTTCACAATCTCCATCACCACAATCAACGCTCTCACGGCTTTGAAACTGTAATTAAAATTTAAAAGAACACAATATAATCAACTTATCTTAATGAAGATGAAGGCAGAGGAAGCAATTTTAACATTTTTGGATGTATTCCACCACATCACAAGTCACGTAAAATTTCTATTTCATAATCAAGAGTATCTCATTTGCATAACAACAGCAAAATTGACCACAGAGTGACGTCTGTGTGGGGGAGGTCGTGAGATAGACTCCACCATCTGTAGTGAATACATGAGTTTGTGTGGGTTGTGGGCGTCGAGAAGCTTCTCCCAGTCCACGTTAGCACCATCCCCACTCTCCTGCTACACAACACACAGCGTCTGTAGGACCATCACCTCATAGACCAGGATGGAATGCCATAGATAGTACAACGGATAAGGTTCAAAACTGCTATCCGGTGAGCCATTTATTTTGGCCGCTATACAAAAGTGAGTTATCTCTCTGTACTGAGATGTCACTCACCAGTACAGCAACATCCTTGAAGCCCTGCAAGATACTGAGGTTGGTGGGCAGCAGCATCAGGAGGTCCCATACCTTCCTTGAGAGTACACGTGCCTTGGTTTGCAGACAATACTGCTCCTCCTGACACCGGTAATTCACAAAAGGTCCGAGAGATAATGGTTTAAGTAAGATCTTTATTGTTTCAATCAGCTGTATGAAAATGGTGATGATGGTTACGAATCTTAATATAAGACCATCAACCTATGACAGACCAGAATCTCAGACCAGCAGCGTGTTTGACACCACTTACTCACAAGGTCACAAGCTGGGTGATATGGTCAAAAGATACGAACCGTGTTGATATCATGACTAGGTCGGAATGAGCTGAGTTGTTGCAATAAGCAGAAAAGACGGTCGAAGTGGGGTTCCCCAAGCAGAAGCATCATAGGTAATTTACAACGAGAGGGGGCGGGAGGGTACGGAGCAAAGCTGCTGCTTTCCTGCTTCCGAGTGTGACGACTTGCTCCCAGCGAAACGAACATCATCTACACAGCATGACAAAAAAACGAAAAGTGTAGTAATGCTTTTAAAGCAAATAACCTTGTTGAGGATTGTGTTTTCAGTGATACTTATCTCCGAAGCAGACAATTAGGAATTGACATGATAAAATTACACCCAGAATACAAAATATCTGTGATAACAAACCAACCTGGCAGTCCTTGAACTGCATTTCAGCCAATGTTTTCTCATCCACATCAGTAGTTAACTCCTGGCCCAATGTGATCATCCTGATAGGACCATCCCCCAACATGGCACCCAGGATGGGGGTGAGAACAGAACAGCTGCTGGTAGAGGCAGTGGCAGCCTCCTTCTGTCGTTTCTGTTTGCGCTGCATTATCTCCCACCAGTGAACCACTTCAGCCCGTAGCTCAGCAACAAGGTCAGAGGACAACATCTCCAGCATTGTCTGGACAACCAGAGAAAACACTTAAAAAAGGGTGATGAATTTTAATGAAAAAAAATGCCATTGACAGAATAATGGCAGAAGTCACGCCGGCATCTGCAGTCACAATGGATACCTTTTCCGAAGCTCCAGCAGGCTGAAGTTGAACTCTGATAGGCGTGGAATGGCGATGCTGTAACGTCTGTTGATGGCTGCGGATGCCTGACCCCTCCAACTGCCACCTTCACACACACAAGACATTTTTAAAGGTTCACCTCACAGCTATAACCAGTTACCCTACACTGCTCCTTGCTTTTATACATATAGAAACATATGAAGGTGAGATATGTCGGCCTTACTTGCGAAGGTGGAATGCATGCCGCTTTCTGAAGCTCTCCAGGTGGTTGGTCAGGAGTATAAGTCCACGCTGCAGCACAAGCAAGCTGCCTTCCGGGGACTGGAATCACACAGAGAATACAATATTTGGTCAATCACAACCTCAGCAAGAGATGACAAGTTGACAACATAACTGACTTAATCACAAACGCCAAGAAAACACTTATGAAGACAATTATGAAGACAACGATAGGTCTCAGAAGGTTAAATTCTCGTGTTAGCTCAAGCTGACAGGCAAGTGACCACGGCACCCACCTTGTCGAGATCCATGGAGGCATTGTAGAGACTCTCCATACAGTGCTTGATAAACTCATCCTCCATTTCTGCCAGATTGGCTCCATCAGCTGCATCATAATGTAACACACATTCACCAGAATGGCAAATGGGGGCATTTTTCAGGAAGACCAAGAATTTAAATTGCCACCAAACTTCATCTCATTCATCAACTGAATATTTAATACCTTTCCAATCTAAGGTAAAAATCACACTGTGATACTATCTGTGCTGGCCTGATTGTATTTGAAAAAGCAGTCTGTACATGGACAGTTACAATGTGAAGACTAACATGACCCACCATTGATGTAGTGGTTATTGAGGTAGTGGATGGCGGTGAGAGAAACATCTGTATTGTGAGCCTTCAGCGCTATTGCCCACAGCTGTTCCATACCAGTAATCTGTCAATACAGTAGACACAAGCAGCGTTAGTTTTGACACAAATCCCAATCACACACGTAGACAATCGGAACCAAATATCACAGTTGATCATCAGTTAGAAATTCCATTTATATCTAGCTTAAAAGAGGTACATGAATATTACCTGATCATCGGGTTGTTTGTCGATCTTGGCCAGTGGACAGAGGTGAGTGAAGAGGTTCAGCCCTACCATGCTCGTGTCTTCAGGCTTCAGTAACGCCATCTACACAGGAAAGATTCTAGTGAATTGCCACTTCCTGTTGGAAATTTAATACAGTATCAACCCTTCAGTAGAAGAGGAAGGTTGTTTCAGATAATTCAGAAAGCTCTTAGCAAAGCATTGGGGACAGCATACCTTGTGACTTGCAATTATGATATTGCACTGGACATTTTTGTGATATTTATTTCATGACAGGAAGACTTATGATATTGCACAGTGATTAAAGGTGCCATAAGCCACAAGGAAACACGAGCCCAACCTACCAGATTACTAATGGAGCATCAAATTGAGACCACCGAAACACAACCAGGATTAAGACTCCACTCACCTTTTGTTTGAAGATGTGGCCAAACGTGTGTAGATCCATGGCATGATGGTCTTTACTCTTCGCCTGGTTGAGGAACCAGTTGAGAACATCATCAGATATATCCGGATCCAGAGCCAGACAGGTCCATAGGGCATCCACTTGCTCCAGGGTGAGTCCTGTACAGGGAACCAGCCATCAGTACAACACATCATTCATGGGATACCCTGTGACATTTTGTGCCATTGTCTCATTCCCAACTAATTCCTGAACGAATTCGAGTACCAGTGAAATGATACATGCAGTTTGTCTGCAACCATTTCTTCAATCAGTTGGCGATAACATATAGCTATATATGTTATATGCTGAGGTCATTGTGCCCTTCCTATTAGCTTCCTGTTTTTTAGTTGGGGAACTTGTCCACATACCATTCAGACCCTCCATTTAACCACACTCTTATCCTATACAACTGTTCACCTAAAGAGAACCAACCATATCCCCATTCAAGCAGCTGTTATCTCAACAATAACTGCTTTGTCTATACTTACTGAACCTCTCGTCAGATATAGCATTTGAGAAGAGGCAGGTCAGGAACTGGAGCCTCACTTGGATCTCCTCTCGATAACTGTACCTAAAACAAAGAAAGACAGAACCAGCCATCAGCAATATTGGTATTGTCTCCATCAAACACAGCACAATAACAACAACTAAAGTCATGAAGACCTGTAGGTATAAATCAGGGGGGAGGGATCATACTGATATCACAGATCTATCAATGTTAAATAGCACAAACCATATCATTTAGGAATATAATACAAACACCACTTACAGAGCATGGGGAAATTTGACACCTTTCTTGACAGCGTTGGTGTAGAACTTGAGGTTGTTGAAGAAATGTTTCATCATCTGCAGCTCCTGCTCAGCCCAGCTGAACAAACAGACAACAACAAGTTTAATTCTACAGTTTATACAAACACATCTTCATATAAGAACTGTATATGAAAAAGTTAAGGGTGGTAGGGATGGCAATTGGACAACTATCATTGAAGCAAGCCAACTTGTGCACACTCTGCTTGTACTGTCCCTTTGGATATTTGTGTAACGTAAGCAGAGCAGGGGGTGATGTGCCATTCTGCGTGTACTAATAAGGGAATGCGTTTAAAAGTGTTATATAGAAAACCAGTGTGAATTCAGTTGATTCAACCAAGGCTACACTTACTAGGTGACGGAGTGCGTGTCCAATCCACTTCGGAATTGGTTGAATGACCCAAATATCTTAGGCAAGAGTCGCAAAGATATAACCACTGATCTGAAACAACAGAGAACATGGTTATCAATAATACGAAATAACGACACCCTTCTTTGTTCACGGTTTTCTCACAAAAATGAAACTACTTGCCTGTGGTTGGCTAAGTTCTCAACACAGGCTTCAATAAACTTTGTACGTATTGAAGCATCAGTGGAGAAGCACACCAGAGTGGAGAGAATCTTCTCTGCTTCCTGAACAAGTCCCTCCGGTAACTTGTACTGTAGATTTACAATCAAAACATTAATCAATTGAAGTTATTTGATCAAATGCATAATGCAGATGGGGCAAAAAAGTGGTGGGATAAACAAGAAGTCCCAGAATCTAATGAGGTACTGACAATGTTTTGGTCTTGTAGCAGATCCCACAGCAATGTGTTGCCCAGCTGACAGACATCCTCAAACTGAGTGATGCTGCAGGCGTCCTCACTGCTAACTGTCACCTTGTGCTGGGGTCCCACTGTTTTCACAGCACATATCCAATTACAAGCATACATACTACTGACACTAATGATTAAATACTACTAACTAATTCATTACATCACTTAATATTTTTGCCTCACTTATCGACCCAATAAATGACAACTTCAGTACCTTTAGGGATGTGTTTGTGATACAGCTGGGCCATATTGGCAAGATGTGGTTGAAGAGGCAGACCGGGCCGACTGCGGTCTCTGACATAAGCCCCCTGGGCCCCTGCCGCTGCAATGCTAGATAATTCTTCCTCACTCATTACATCCTCCCCCTCAAAGTCGGCCATGTTCTTGTCTGATTTGGCGCTGAGATGAGATGAATTACAGCTGCCTTCATCACCACTCATTAGCTCATCTCTGAAAAATGACATACAAATATCAAGTCTGTGCTGCGTTGCAAAATTGTGAAACGGAAACCAAGGGAGGAACTTAAATTGGGCAGTGGCTGAACCACATTTGATATTATCATACCCATAGTAGACATAGCACTAGCCAAATCATTAACCAACATGTCTATGTGTTTCAAATTTTTCTGACAGTACCAACTTTGCAAATTCCAAAAAATAAATAATATTGCAGTGTGAATCCTCACTTGGCTGTGTGACTACACGGCACTTGTCCTGACTGTTCTAGGTAAGACTTTAGATCATCGTCTTGGAGAACTGGTTCGGTGAAGTGTAGGTACGCTTGCTCCAAGTCGCCACCCTCACTGCTCCCGCTGTGTACATCCAGCTCATGTAACAGAGCCACCTGTTCTGCGTCACCCGTACCCTCCTACAGCATACAGCAGACACCGTCACAATCACCAGATCCAACATGGCAAGTGGTCGCATCTGTGCTTACAAGCACTAATAGTGGTCGTTCCTATTACAAAGCAATAAAGAATTATACGCAAAACAATCAACTTACTCCAGGGATAACGAACGGGTGGGGTCCACACAGCTTCCCCATGTCACCATGCTGACCTGCGACTCTGTCCTCCACTGCTATGTCACTTACACCGGGTTTGACCCAATGATCGGCTGATTTCTTGCTCTTATCATGGCCATCCCCAGCATCAGCAGCTGCAGTCTTAGCAGAGTCAAGTCTGTCTTTATCTGAGATGGGATGATTGCTAGGGTCAGCATCATCAACTTTAGACAACGGTTGTTCTTTGGCTTCACAACACATTTTACATTCGCTGTCACTTTCTTCTGAGCAAAACATATCCTCCTCCTCATCTTCAGACTCACCGGCAGGCGGTTGCTGCTGCTGCTGCACTTTCTCTACAGCTTTTCTCTCACTCTTCCGTTCATATTGGTCAACAAGCCTCTTCTGCTTGGGGATGAGTTTAGGCAAATGCTTCTGACTGAATGCTAGATGTCCCCCTTTGAAGACCTTGCGAGCAATGAACTTGGCTTTGAGGCTTGGTTTACGCTCCAGTGGAAGCATCTCCTCATCCTCCTCTTCATCAGACATGTCATCACTATGGAGACTCCCCTCACTGATATTGCTGATCTCATCACTTTGATCATCATCATCCTCATCATCATCATCATCCTCGTCGTCTTCACAGCTGTCATCCCCTTCATCGTCATCATCGTCATCCTCCAGACCACCGCGACTCGGCCGCACCTTGAGGACCCTCTGCTGTACTGCTCGTGTGATCTGGCTGGCTTTGAGGTTAGCCACAATATCTGGGTTGATCTCCCCCTCCTCCAGCTCACCACCGCTAGCCTCACTGTCACTATGACCGCTACTACTGAAGTCCGCCACAAGAACTTTGTCTACACACAAAATGATTTGAAGAACAAAAACGAAACACATAAATAAATAGAATAAAAACCATGGCCAATATATATTGATATTGATTATCATCCAGGGTAACGAGTCAATCTGGGGAGCACTTACCAGTTGGATGGCCCTGTTCAGCACTACTGTTCATCAGACAAGCATGGTGATCAATAGCATGGCAAGGTTGAGCAGAACTAGTCCACAGGAATTTAATCACAGTTGAAGCCAATAACAAAGTCTGCAACATATGCATACATTAATTTTGTATTTTCAAATGTGGGGTCACAACAGGGAAAATTACACCAAGGCTTCCCCTGACTAACCTGTTCAGTATGCTGACTTGGGTCAAGGTTTGATATCAGATGCAACAGGTATTTTCCTGGAGCTACTTCCAGACTCTTGATCAAAGGAAGTAAGATGTCGTGTACTTGCTTTCCACAATGCTTTAGCTTCATACACACATAAATCTCCCAGTTAACCACACAAACATAATAACAATGCCACGGGGGGGGGGGGGGGGGGGGATATTTGTTTTGGCAGGGGATATTTGTTTTGGCAGAGTGGTTGACAATACCTGAGCAGCAGCCCATATGGTCTCTATATGGTCCTTGGTGATGTGTCCTTCACTTGCCAGCAAGTTCAATATCACCTGACTCTGTTTGATGATCTAGACATAACGAATATATTCAATCATCGATTCTGTATCAAAACTTTCTGCATCAAATATGAGTAAGGTAAAGCCATAAAAATTTTCACGTAAAACTTACCTCAACGTGAAGATTTGGCCCAAATATATGACCAATAATATTATGGTTGGTAAGCCAGTCTGCAAGCTGATGTCCTATCCTAGAGCGAAAGTTTAACATGACATCAGAGGCAATATGTTGTCAATTACACACACACACACACATATATATATATATATATATATATATATATTTATATATATATATATATATATATATGTATATATATATATATATATATATATATATATATATATATATATAACTAAATATATAGTTATATATATATATATTTATATATATATTGACTATTGAGTAGCTACTACATCATTGAATCATGCTGGACTTACCCTTCAGTATCCATAAGGTTGTCATTGTTGGCAAGTTCATTGTACATACTAATCTGGTTCTGTCAACAATAAATGCCATTAACATCACATATTGGAATCAAAATATCAGCAGTATTTGAAGAATATTTCATGCAATTTTATTAAATGCCCTTTTCATTTTGGCATGAGAAGTAAAGGTCTGGCATTATATATGCTTTGTATAAAATACAAAAGACTTACATTAATTTGAGATATACCGGTGAGTCGTATAGTCAATGTAGTGCAAGTGAAATATTTGAAGGCAAGCTTTAGCCCCTCCTGATCAAAACTCATGTTGGCTTCTAGCGGCTCCTTGACAGCCGCCCAGAGAAGGTCCATCATGTTGTGGGCAGCAGCTTGCCGGAGTTCAGAGTCAGTCAGCTGACACATGTAGGAGATCATGTGACCTCGCACCTGATTAACAAGCTGGACGACTGCGCCCGTGTTCATCCAGAGTCGGAGCTAAATATCACAGCATAATCACTGTGTAGCTTTCAACAATTTTACGTCCGATTCTATATTAATCAAGTCTTCTATTATTTGAAATCATGGCCACTCTTGAACTACTGCTAAAGTAAGGTTTACTAATTATTATTCTAACCCCAAAAGAACAAATATTAGAGAGAGGATATATTAAATCAAACTTCATACATTGGCTACAATGTTGATGAGCGTGTGGGCGACAGTGCAGGAAAGAGTCTGGGGTGTAGCTGCCTCAAAGCAACGAGATATAGACTGAACACCATTACTATCACAGAAGAAGCAGACATTCCGCAAGAGGTACACCGATATCTCAGGATCCTGAAAATCAAATGAGATGCACATTTATATAAGTACATTTATTTGTTATGGAATACAGCAATGGTCATGGATCCAGGCCAATAACATACCATAGGAAAAAGAAAACTTGCTTATTCATTAAGATCTATTCTACAATGGCATTGTTTGTAAACAGAGATACCCTGAGAGATAATGGAGAATACTTGCATGGAAGGTAAGGTAAGTATAGGGTTTAACGGCACACCAAAAGTAGTGTGTTATATGGTCTCTGGGCCATGCATACTAGCAAGGGTGTGAGGCAAGTATTAGGGTTTCATGTCACACAACTGAGATTCTGGTAAAAGAGAGAAGAAGATAAATGCTGATTAAGAAATTAACGCCAAACTCACCGAGAGTTCACAGTAGTTGTTCAGTGCACTGGCTTCTTGTTGTGTAAGTTCTTCCAATGAACCATGAAAACAGTGCTTGTATGCCAGATACAGGGGAAAATTTAATAAGAACACCTGCACACCAACATTTTTGGGGGGTAAATATCCTGGAATATTTCAAACTTCCATAAGAATCCAAATATCAGGACAGTCCTTATAGAGCCAGATACAAAATAAAATAATACCTTGGTAACCATATGAAAAAGACTATCTTTCTGCTCCAGAGACCACTGCTCGTCGTCATCTTCTGGCTTCTCTTCTGTCTGAGATTCTTTATTCCCATCCTCTTTGGGTTGTACAGATAGAGAAGCTTGGCTCTTGACTTCCTCTGCCTCTTCTGTACTCCTACCAATACCCAATTTTTCACTCTCATCATGTTTTTCTGTATTTTCATCACAACTGTCCTTTTTCACACATTTAGATCCAACATCAAATTCAAACTCAGATGTGCCAGGGTCAATATCATGGTCTTCTTGTTGGTCCTCTGTAAAAATGTCATTGTCTCCCTTTTCTGTCAAGGTTTTCCTTCTATTCTCTTCACTTAAACTAAAGGGTTCCTTTAGGCTAAGTTTTGATGGTTGTGAAGGAGATATATTGGGAGAATTTTTGGGATTGGGACTTTTCTTAGACTTTGTTTCAACTAAAGAGGCAATAAGCTTGATGGCCTGATGCAAGGCAACCTGCACAAGATTGTTCAGTTTTTCAAAGTTCTTGAAGTCTTTGAAACAACACATGCATTGCCTGTAACACAATTGCATGAGTATCTTTAGAATCACTCAGCTGCTGAGAAATGCTGCATAAAACTGAAAAAGTAATAAGCCTGCAAATATCAAATATGCTGATCTTGAAAATTTGATGCTTGAGGAAATACCCCATGAGACCAGCAATGAACACTTACCGCTGTTGCCAAATTTGAACATACTCAACCACTGAGAGCACCTCATTCTGGGTCAGATACAGACCTCTTCCTTCAGCCAGCCTCTTGTCATCTGAAACAGATATTGTTGACGGAAAACAATTTCACACGGGTTGAGGGCATCAATATTCACTATTTCATCAATGCTAGATGGAGTGAATTTGTGTAGGTTACATTAAGTATTTAAATAGGAACACATAAACAGCATCATGATAAATTATCCCTTTAGTTTTTCTTTAGACCCGGCCGCACAGTGATATGCATATCATCCTGCGGGGCTAGTTAGTTTTTCTTAAGTATAAATGGTGACAATAAATGACTCGGGTGTGTAGAGTAGAAAATGTGTAATTCATAACTGAAAAAGATCAGTGTCTAGTATATTACAAAGTCTTTCGTGTATGCGATAAATATACGACTAACTATCATTTGTTTACGATTGTTCCATTCGAGTGGGTGAAGCCTGAAGGTATTGGAAATGGGCAACTCACGCTGAGCAATAAGGTTTGGCAAATTCCCACAAATGTCGCACATCGTGCTCAAAGGAAAAGCACCTATTCAAAGCCTATGAATCGTTATGGGATATAACATAAGATCATTTTGACATGGAAATACACTTTCTGCAATACATCAACTTCTACATCATCGCGCCTTGAACACAACACCGGAAATAGACATTCATTTTCAATAATCCACAGAAAGTTATCTTTATCGGATAGTTCTGTCACTCAATATGTTTTATGTCCTTGAGCTCACCGCACAGTAAATCAATTATATCAACTATATGCTCACCTTATTCACTTTTAATAAGCAGAATATAAGCAAGGTCTTCCATGAAAAGCATAAATTAAATTGCCAAGCGTTGCAAAAATTAATCAACAGCAATCCTTGCAGTTTCCTTAATATAAGCCTTTATCAAGCTAAAATTGATGTCACCAAACAATTTTCAATATAGCTCATACATATTTTACAGTTATATTGGTCACATGGACACAATTGATAGCAGTTTGGTTGATATTTAAGTGAAATATTGCTGCTTAATGAAACAAATACAAGGGCAGTATTTTGATTGATAAATATTTTATTTAGACAAATATGGAAGGCTTCAGAGACAGCCAACGGCACTCTGAAATAAATAATGGTGATATTATATATATAATTTTAGCTGCTTCTATTATACAATTGATTATAACACATGCTTATTTCGCTATTCTTATCAGAATACATTTGCAAAAATCAATATCATGTAAGCAACATATCACATTTCTATTAATTTTATTTAATCATGGATAACATTTGAAAGAAATGTGTTCATCACAAACACACTCTTGGACATACGGCAGTAATGTGTTGAAAAAATGATTGTTATATTGTTAGCATGTAAGTGGTACAAACTTACATAATTATCCTTCTCACAATCATCACAAGTTACAATAACAGTCATCATTTACAGTTTCATCTTTACCAATGTTTTAAGCAAGGGTAATTTATGTCTTTATTACTCCATTACCAAGAGACAATAAGTTTCATGCAAATTTCAGTGACAAGGGCCTATTATTGTAAAAGCCATCTCAGACATGTCAAAAGGTTTATGCATGCTTTCTGAAGACAGTAGATTAGCTAGAGTTTCTTTCTTTTCCATTCTCATCTTGTTCAATCGTTGGATTTCTTTCAGACGCTCCTGGTTTTTACACACAGTGTACTCTTCATCATTACACATTGATATTCACTTTATTGTTTTAATAGCAATATTATTATGATGTGCCAAACCACTGACCTCTTCAGCTTCTACATGGCCGAACCTCACAGGGTGAATCATGCAGGAGGAATACAGTGGGTATACAAGCTCCATAAATGCTTCTCGGAATAAGTCTTTTAAGGAGTCTTGGTCTTTCTACAATGACACATTAACAATACAAAACAAAATATAACAGTCTGATGTTTAATTAACTCAGGGATATAGAAGATACTGATGCACAAAATACTAGTGCAAGAAACAAACTACAATTCAAGTTACACAGCCAATAGTACCTTGTCTGTCCTCTTGGCAGTTTTCAGCTTAACATTCCATCCCATCTGATAATAAAAGCATACATGTCTAAGCACAGGCACATATCATAAACAATGAATATAAGAATGGAAATGAAACAAAATTTCAAAACTATTTAAGCTCACAAATGTGTTAATATTAAAAGAAAGTAAGCAAGAGAAGAACTATAGATACCCTAAGCACATCCATTATATCTGGCTGCTCTGCTATATCTGGAAAGATACTCAGGAGAGGGCTGTGTACTGGCTCTGTGAACACACCAACAAAGAAGAGCAGTGATTATATTACCATAGATCACAAAGAGTGGATTTGACAGTTACTATGTTTGTGATGAGATCAAATACATTCTGATAGTCAGCTGTAAATACCTGTTGATTGGATATCCACAGCATCCCTGAGCAGAGCATCACTCAGAATCTGTCTGTAGAATGACAGATATTGGATGTAGCTGGTGCTACTGACCATGGTACTAGGAAGAGTGCTGAACACAAGGGCAACACAACATACTTATATTTGAGTGGGTAACACAGTTTTGACAATGATCATGACATTAATTTTACAACAATTACATAATTATATCAACATTATATATACAGTGATCTGATCACTAACTCCAGCAGTTCTTTCTGGTCTTTTGTAGGTCCAGCTATTCGAACAGAGAGTTTTGGCTGCCGATTACTGGACATCAGTGATTTCAGAAGTCCAGTGCTCTCTGCATGAAAAACAATGCAAGCATAAAATATTCACATTCATCCATCCCTGATCATAAATGATTTTAACTTGTTAGATACAAAAATATTCAGACAAAAATACTCAAATTAAAATGAGAAGATTTCTTATATTACTCACCTCTCCTGCTGATATTTGGATCTACTTCAATGCCCTTTTCATATGGAGTGCCTCCATTGATTATTTCCTCAAATGTTCTACAACAAAAGCATCTAGTTTTTCGCATTTGGAACAACAGCTTCTAGATATAGACAATATGGACAGCATATATTAGTATAAATGGATGTAAAAATAATGATTTCATAAATCTCTCATAATTGTATTGTTGCCCTCTATTAGTCACCTCTTACGACATGCCGGAATATACAGTGGGCCAATTCTACCCCAGGACCCACAGTGAGTCTATATTTTGGCAATGAATGTTTGAAAATATGGCATAAGTTCATGTCCTTCTTACTTGTTCTGAATTGGTTGTCCCTGGGCATCAAAGAGTTTGAGGAAGACCCATCCACAACTGAACTCTCCTGCCTGCTCAGTTTTCTGTTAACAGATCACACATCAATTCAATGCAAACAGCAGCTGCATCTCCAATCAGATAGGTATCAAGCTAAAATACTCCTAGTTATTCAATAAATATACTATGACTATCAGGTCCCCCAACAATCAACAAATCATTTAAAAAAGATACCAAATTACAACTCACTGTTCTCACATATGACATACACAGTTCAAAAAGAATGCCTGAAACCAAAACCAAACCTCATACTTGAATATCAACCATCTCAATGCACACACAAAACAAGTAAAGGCATTAAGCCAAAGATAATGCATATATGTCGCTTATCAAGTGTTGCTTCATTATCAAATCAATGAATCACAGGTTTCAATCCATGCCATCAGTCCCACATGGATCCATAGCTGCTTCATCATTTAACAGTTTGTGATGATGGGCTGCCTAGCCCCCATCATTGGGCAAGCTAGAAAATACCTGCTAGCAACTGAAGTATAAATGGGGAATATATTCACAATTCTCAGACTTTCAGATGAATCCTTTGAATGTTTTTAGAACATATTCAACTGAAGCAAATATCCAAGAACAATATACAAATCACCTAAAGTTGTGTCTGATGAATTGGATCTCACAAAAAACTCTCCAAATTCTAGGCTCTTCATGGCTTCCGAGGCCTTGACACATAATATGAATATTTTCCATTACTATTAATGTCTTCATATAGAAACTTTCAATGTGCAGACAAGCAAACTATCAACACTATCATATTATTATGTTAAAAATGTTGCTTAAGTTACCTTGGTGTTAAAAGACCAGGTCTTCGCATCTTTGTCCACTTGAGAGACCCTCATAGTATGGATGTTACTGAGAACCTTGTAAGGAACAAAAGACAAAAGCCCTTGTGTTTTCACAGGCAATGCTTACAAAAATACAGAGAGAGATGTAAAGCAAAATAGATTATAAAGTTGTAATATCTAACTCACATTGGTTCCATCAAAAAGACACACCCGCAAATGACGACTTTTAACTTCAAGTCCTACAGATACAGAACATTCAAATGACCCACCACAGGGATTGCACCAAAATTAGTATCTCACACCATGCAGTACAGTTTGAATAGACCCAACAACGGGATTCTGAAGCTAATCATCTTTCCAATAATTGCACAAATCATTGTGTAATCAAACACCTGCACCAGGAGGGGGCATCTGTTTTGCTTGTACAAGTGTAAGAATACGCTGTATTCTTGTCTGCATCTGACGCACCTACAAACCCAACAAAATAATGGGTAATTGATCAAAGTATTCAAAAGGACAGCCAAATAAGGAGTTGATAGATTGTTAAAAACAGTGATATCTAAGGTACTGAAAACAGTAATCAAGAGAAGATCATCTACAGTACTGTTTGATCAATGAGGATCAACAAACCCGGCTTGTTGTAGGGTTGATCAACAGATCTTTGTATGATAAACATGATGTTGACAGCTTTGGTATCAAGTAGTTCCTCAAGTTGTGTTGGTCTGAAATGAATAACAATTGCTATCAACAACGATGGTCAACAACAGGTCAGCTATAGATTAATTAACTATAATGCAAAATAACTTGATTTGTGTGTAGTTATTATTCTTAATAATGAAAAAATCCAACATTTCTCAAATCGAACAATCAGATTAATATTTTAAAACATTTGTATTTGCTATGACGGTTGGTAAGAGTTTTCTATGGATTGAATGAGGAGTTGGGCGAAGGTATGCAAGGAAGATTCTTATAACTAGAGACTCAACACAATGCATAATTAATTAAAGGAAGAAGCATTGGGAATATGCACAGAAATCCCAAGAATTAACTTGCTTACTATTAGATTTCTAAAGCTAATAACGTTACAATATAGTAAGAGGAGAGAATATATATGTATGATGTTAAATTCCCTGATAATAATATTTTACTTTAAGAAGCAGGAATTAAGAAATTTCTTGTAACAAGCATACCTCAGATTTACCAAATTGTTTCTACAAGTTGTGAGAAACATCAATGTTTTGACTGATGATCCAGTATATTCCAAAAATGAAACACTATATTAGTACTTTTCTGTAATCTTTTGATTTTGACAATGTGCCACAAATACCTTGCAGTTTAAGTTTGGCAAGAGTGGATTCTCTAAAGCCTGCTGGCAATGCACCCATAGCATGCAGTACATCTGTGACACTTGTCTGCTCAACAAATCACCAATCATCAGGGTTATAAAGCATAACATATCATTGGAGGCACATGTTATGTTAGTGTTCACAGAACAAAATCCAAGCACAAGTGACTTTCACATCAATTCACACATGCACACACACACATTCATAGATATATGCATATGCAACAAAAGATTTTTGAGCAATTGATTGCGTATAAAAGACCAAATGCACTCATGCTGTCAAACATACTGTTTATGTATATATATTTATATATATATATATATATATATATATATATATATATATATATATATATATATATATATATATATATATATATATGTATATATTATATATATATATATATATATATATATATATCTATATATATATATATATATATATATATATATATATATATATATATATATATATATATATATATATATATATATATATATATATATATATATATATACACATATATATATATACCACTAACCTTTTTTGAGATATCTCTCAAAAGAAAAACATTTCACAGAGCAACCCAACCCACACTAACAGCATAAAGCAATGGATATCTTTTAATCCACTTGTTTTCCACTTGACTGGGCGTGTTGCGTATGTATAGTATTCCTTAACCAGTGCAAAGTGAGTATTTAGTATAACATTTGATAACAGGAAAGGATACAAGTTCCGTTTTGTAGGGAAGAAACTATTCGCATGCATTCTTACAAGCTGACTTTTACATTAGATCTTGTCCCACACCAAAAAGCAAGTATTGGTGGAAACTATGCCTTGAACTTCTTATAATACCATTCCAAGCATTCACTAAAGGTACCTGCTTAAATAATAACCCAAAAAGGTGAAAATAATAATCAAATCACCCGTAAAGGAATAAGCCACACAAAGACACTGTTTTGTCAAACAGTGCCGGGATATGATAACTTATCTCCGTGTGTTAGGTCACATGACATACCGCCTCACACCAACCGCTTAAGTACAGAAGCAGACTCACCAGGGTCCAAAATGGTTTCCCTCACTCCCTTTTTACCAGGCTGAGTCAACAAGATCAACAAGAATACATATCTTTGACATGTTAAGATATAGAGAACATAATGAAGATCTTCTTTGGTGTGACGAACAAAGATAATCATTTAATTTGGATGGTGTATTCTGGGCCCAGTGATTTCACCAGCAGCAGGGACCTCTCATAACGTGCACTATCTGGGTTCTATCGGGACAACTGATTGGTTCATACATACAACAGCAAGTGGTGACTTACGTCCTGGTGGGATAGAGGAAAAACAATCAACATTACATACAGCATCAACCACAAAGTCATGAACAAAATTAAAGAGAAAACATTATCAAGTAATCATGTTCACATAAAATTAGCAAATTTATGTAAAAATATACAAATCCAATCAGTTTTTATGAAACAGAACATACCTCCTTAACAGATTGTCTGATGCTTCCCCATAAATTCCTTGCACTGAAAACATATAACAAGAATTTAAACTATCAGCATCAAACAGTTTTATAAACTATTGTGGTAAAATGAAGATCAGTACTTTAATAAACATGATCGTGTTTGTTCTTATTGAAATATGATCATTAATTTGATAAACCATGTCATCATTTTTAAACATAGGGTGGGTTCTCATACATTTTCAGAATATTCTGGTAAAGATATGTATTGACTTCACAGTCAATTGTTTCACCACATCCGCTTCATTCAATAAACATATAGAACATTTGCACAGGAGACTACATTATACTCGGTCAATCAGATCAAAATAACCTCGATGCATGTGTACAAAGACTGTAGCCAACAGACCTTGTCGGTGTACCTTGTCGGTCTTGTCACATTTCTATGAGCAACCAACCCGATAACGTCAAACTCCGGGGACACTTCATGGTATAGAGGTTACATATGTGCCTATCGGCCTCAACTTGTACAGGGCTCTTGTCACTTCAATTGTACGAGGGGTATTCGCAAGCAACCAATTTTGACCCGATAAGGTCTGATCTTAAACCAATTAGCTTAGACAATGCAAAATAGAATTGGGCCACATGAGAAAATTCTGTGATAGAATTGATAATAATAAGGATGATAACCAAGACCAAAACTGTTCGAGAAGTATAACGCAACAGAAACCAAATTATTAGCCTGACAGATGCAAAGACCAAATATAACAGCAAACCTGAAGGTATGTGATTGGCACCAGACCTCTCTCTCCTTTGCTGTTTTCTGCCTCACACCAACCATCATCCCTGTAAAAACATACCACATCATTGTCATGTGAACTTTGATACAGTGGCTATAGGTTATCTTGGCAAGGTCAAGGACATACCTGGCACTAATGATGTGGAGAACCTCTCCCATTTTGAAGCCCAGATCGCCCTGCTGTTCTCCTTCAAAATCCTCTACCCCGATATACTCATGACGCTAGAAACACAAACAGACAATGATATAATATCACATTCACATCGTCAAAATATCTTAAAGTTTGCAGATAATATTCTATTAATTATTCATATAACTATGCAGAACATGAAAAGGGCAATATTGTTAACACAGGGGGAAATGCTGCTCATTTATCCATCTTAAACATATGTGATGTAAGAAAATGCTGGTTTGAATAAAAAAAAATGGAGACACTTACCAAATCTGATGCTGCAGTTGATTGCTGTTCAAGACCATAACTTTCCTCCTCCTCCTCATCTTCCTCATCATCATCTTCCTCATCATCTGTTTCCTCCTCCTCCTCCTCTTCTTCTTCTTCCTCTACTTCTTCATCTGTTACTTCTTCTCCATCTTCCTCATCCTCTCCCTCATCTCCAACTGCCTCACTAAGACATAAAGACAATAAACACATAACAATAATATATCACAGCTGTTCCTTTACAAGCCATCCATAAGTGTGTGAAACAAATTATATTCTATTCTGTGAATTAGCAATAGGTAGGTAGATCCAAGTGAATAAATCATGCTGGCATTGTTGAGTACCATATTTACTAGTGTATCGGTCACAAAATATTGGACAAAATTTTCAAAGTTGGGTTCAACCTATACATCCAGTTTGGAAATCATAACATGTTCCTGGAATATGATTGTTGTGGCTGTACCTATGCACAACATTTACAACCAATACAATACACATTGATGGACCAGACACAATCAGTTGTATACTTCTTTGGGTCAAGTGGTTTTGCTTGTGGACAAGTGAAAAGCCTAAAGTTTGTTTGTCAACTGCCACTGGCATGATGGCTACTACTGTTAAAAGGATAAACATTCATCTTACAATAAATACATTGATAGGAAGATGTTAAGTGTTAAAGAAGTGTGTGCAATCAGCAATCAACTGCAGCATCAGATTTGGTAAGTGTCTTCAGTTTGGTTTTTTACTCTGAGTATGCAGATTGAAAAGTGAACCCACCTCCCTAGAGTACTAACAGAGATACCTTCTGTAAGCAGTATAAAGATCTTAAGAATGGTGCCAAAATTGCACTGACATTGGCTTGCCCTGTTCTCTAATGAAATGCCAGCTTAAAAATGTATACAATTGGCTGCTTTTGGCAGATACAAATGAATGCAAGGGAAATCTTATATGTAATTTTTCAGTGTTAATATTTTTTACAAGGTGTTACCTATACACGGGTGCAACCTATACATAAGATTTTGTAAAAATGTCCCCCACTGCTCATGATTTGGAACTGTTTAAGGATTATTATGATTACTAAAATGTTACAACGGGCTTTTGTTTTGTATTGATTCTTATAACACAAATACAAATTACCTCTCCTCTCCTTCTTCTACAACATCACTCTCTTCTTCCTCTTCTGTGAAACATACATCTTTGAGTCAATACAAATATCACAACATTGAAGGAGAGTATTGATGATAAACACTAGTGCCAATTACATATCTCAAACAATAACAATAACAACACACCTTCCTCATATTCCTCATCATCATCTTCTTCCTCCTCTTCTTCTTCTTCTTCCTCCTCTTCATCTTCTTCCTCGACATCTTCACTAGCATCAGTAGCCTCAGCCTCCTCAATATCTTTCAGTTCACTATCAGCAGCTGTGTTATCATCTTCATCCATCGCACTCACCTTTTCTATATCACTTTCTTTATCCTCTTCATTCTTCTCACTGCATAAAATCAGCATGATCAAAGGATTTTTACAATGCAACATTGCACAGAGATTAACATGGGCAATGTGATAGGTCATGATATGAAGGTTGTAAATGAATTACAAAAGTTGTGTGAAAAATATACATACATTTCTTCAACAATATCTGCAGGTACCTTGGCGATAACTTTCTCTAGCTTTTCCTGTAAACAATAAAAGATAAAAAACAGTATTCAGAAAACAACAAATAGCAACCATTAGTATTCTGTTACCATTTGGAATAGCATACACAACAGAAGCAAATACTATTTGCATACCTTATAGGCATTTATTTTTTTCAGCACATCTTTTTTCTTTGATTCAAACTTGTTGGCTTTCATTGAGGGTTCATCCTCCTGAAATGTACAAATAATCATGAATATCCCCTGATAAAAATTTAGCATTACAAACACGTGGTAGTCTGACATGCTTTTGATGCTATATTCTAGATTTACCTCTGTTTTAAAGTTGTCCTTTCAGTTTTAGATACTAAATACATAGCAGTGAATAGTATTACATATAAGGCTAGTCAAACAATTTAAGATCATACAAATAAAGCTATATTACCCACTCCTTTTTCATCTTAATATGATCCATGAAGCCGTTATAAATACACAAAATCACACACCGCTTTGTGATTTTCCACTTCTTGGTGTAGTTCTCCAACATTACCCAATAGCTCTTTGCACCTAAACAAATTACACATATGTGTATTGGTAGTCTGAATTGACCCTAATAGAGCTGCATCACCCAATAGAACATAAGTCCATTTTTTGGCAGTAGAGTAGTATCATAAAATATGCAAATTCATCACAACTGTCATTAAATGAGTCAATAACGATAATCAACAACTTACCTTTTGAAGTGTGTTTTGGTTACTTCTTTGTCAGCTTTTGAGTTCTTCAGATGTTTTGTGAATTCTTTTTCAAAACTATCAACCTATGTTTGAATTTACATAAATAATTAACAAGGTGCATGTTGTATGGCATGCAATGGGAAACTATTCACTATTGTTGTTATAACACTAAGATGATATATAGAGCTTAAACTTGACAAGTGTGCTCGGACAGGCTCCTGGTGTTGTTGCTATTAACAAGTTGCAAATGGGTAACAGTAAAAATTGGATGTAATCATTTATTCAACCCGTCAATACAACCAGCCGCCGTATTCTCAATTCTACCAATACCATTCCATTTCCACATGCAAATATTGAACTGTGTATGTCTCTGTTAATCTTGGAGAGGTTATTACTTTTGACTGTTAAGTACTTAATATGCCTTGGGTCGTCGAAACGACGAAAGAAGCCAAATAACTGTATCCATATACCGCTCGTATCCTCCCCTAGTTCTATAGAATACGCTTGTACCCAGGGCAGGGGCCAGGACCGAGACTCGTGTGTTACAATACGCGCTGAACAAAACAATTATTACCGTTTTCTTCAACGCGTCAAATTCTTTTTGGAACGACTGCAATTTTTTCTCTTCGTCCGACATGTTAATGTCTTGTCAGAAGCACCAACAATGAAAGATTCAGAAACAAATCGAGATTTTTGTCGTCGGAAAGCTTCAAATGTTTACCATGTTTACCAGAATCCGACAACTATTTACATTTAGGCCAACACTTGACATTTGCTAACACAACGCCCGCGGTGGAGCGGGGACGTGTCCGAGCGTGTTGCAACAAAATGTTCTCAAGAAAGAAAATCGACGAGGCTGCTTTGTCATCATTCAGACACACGAATTCAGTATGATTCAGTACCAAGAACTGGATACCATGCACATCTCCATTATGAAAATTGTTAACATAACCACAGTATTTTCTGCTTATCTGGTTAAATATTAGTTGGTAATGTTGGTTTAAATTACACTATAACATTCATGGTCTGCTCAATGATCGCTTCACTTCATTGACATAATTGAATAAATACCACTTGGCATTGTCACACCCATGGTAATATTGATCTTTTTATCAGGAAAGATACCATATTTGCAATGCACATTATTTATTTCATATTTTTTTGACTCTAAGTATCAAACAAACATATAATAATTCCATGATATGCTGTAGCAAATGTAAACATATGTAGTCAATACAGTGTTACAGAAAAGGAAGTGGTGATTTAGATGCACCAGACGTTTCCCACAAAGTCGCAGCAAGTTTCCTACAGTGAGCAAATACGTAGTTTGATGGCAATATTCCGATATGGATACATAATAGTTCATAGCAGCGTACAGGTGTACTTGCAGGGTTCCGTTGGAAACATTCATGTTGCATTTTTCTGAAAAATAATGATTTTTCAATTCTTGAACATTATTTCAAAACTGAAGAAAATGTTTTTTTTATAAAGAATAATGTTCTTCATCTTACCTGTAGAAATCTGAGGTCAGTATTCCTGGTAAAGTTAGCCCATCCCCTTTGTAGGGTTCTCTTAATGATAACCTATTTCCCTACAAAGAATCAAGATCCTAGACATTGAAAAAGTAAAATATTGCTGATAAGTTGATAAAATTCTATACTGCTTATATTTGTAATTTCAAGTAACAAAATCATCAAGCAAATATCAATATGATATCAAGAGCAACATCCACCCAAAACTCATTCATACCATTGGATCCTCAAACCAGATGAAGTATGACATGAGGTAGTCCCCGTCACGAGCCAGAATACTCATGCAGCCATCAGCAAGTTTTTCATGTGTCCAATGAATGGCTTTCCACACCTTTTTACCAATGGTCAATTATCAAAATGTCATACCACTATAATTTCGGATACTGCAAGACAAATACAACAGTTTGAAAGATGATCTGCAATACAGAATTGTAGGAAACCAACCAACTTACAAAATCTTGTAGATTTTTCTTCATTGTAAATGAAAGATCATTGTTTTCAGTTGACAAATGCCCAGCAGTGCTGATGGAGGGTGCTACCATCTGATCAGAATTCCGGTCCACATAAATAAAATGAACAAGCCCTGGGAAGTCTTCCAAATAAGTGTGATATGTTAAGGTTATTTGGAATGAAAAAAAAGACCAGATCAGTTTATGCAGGATTATTGATCTTCATTTGGTAAATGAAGGAAAGGATATGTATTTATGGTGATATTCCTTTGTGATTTGATAACAAGATATTCTTTGTAATCCAGAAGGTAATCGTGCAGTCTTTCTTGAGCATGAGCAATAACATCATTCAGAGCTGATGACAACTCCATTCGTGACAGAAACAGCATCCTGAAAAGTCGTTTAGCATTCTCCTCCATGCTCCCCAAAGTGCTTTCTAATCTGTGGGTGAAAAAGACCACACAAAGGAGATGGTAATTTAAAATAGATGCAATGAATCCCTATCTTTTTATGTGGCAGTGTATTTTGTTAAGCAAATTTGATGCATTTAATGGAGTGATGGTGGTTGGGGTGGAGGTAGGGGGGTAGTGTGCACTTTATACACAAGATTTCACAGTATGCTGAATGTAGGAACCTGAAAAATTAGATTCACCTGGGAGGAAGTGAAGCTATGAGGCCAGTATGAGTCCTTAGTTCTGTGATGACTTCAGCCTGCTTGAAAGCTTCCCATATTGAAACAATATCTGCTATCATCCTTTCCACCCTAGTCACGCCCTGCAATCAGTATAATTTAAACCATTTGTACCTCCAAGTCATGGTATATTCCATAAATATTACCATCAAAAGTGTTCCTTAACAGATCACACCTTGTAACGCTTGTTGATGTCACCAAGTTTCTTCAGGTGAGGATCAATTAGTGCAATCATTTCTAAAACATGGGCAGTGTCCTGTTTTTCACTTTTGAGCCTGAGTTTGCCCAGGAGAGCCAGTAAGGAAGTCAGTAAAGCTGCATGTGATGTCTTTTGCACCTGCACATCTCCCCAAGGAAATGAAGTTTAAGTTTAGGGCTTAATGACACACCAATACAAATGTGTTATATGGCCTACCCTAGAAATTGAAACAAGTTCACAATGCTGGTTTTCATTCCTAGTACCATACATAAAATGTCCATATACCTAATGATTTGTAGCAGCATCAAATAAATTAGATAATATGATTACCTCACTGAGCACTACAAGAACCATTCCAGGCAGGATTTGGACACAGTGGGCTATATGGGGCGAATATTGACACTTTTCAGTGTGCAGCATCACAGTAATCTTGATATATCTGGAGACAGAACTTTTGGCTCCCCCTTCTGGTGCTGGGTCAACATCACACCACTTGTCCTGTTCATCAGCTGGATTCAGTTATAGCTGGATTAATGATTTCCTTGTCAACAAGTGGTTTAAAAGTATGGTCTAATCATATAATGACCTGCAATGTTGTTTTTACTAAAAATTTTGAACGTAATAGAGCAGTATCTCCGTCACAAGCATTTGATTCCCCTCCTATCTTGACTCTTGACTCTACATTTCAGAGGCTAGAGAGTGGGCGTATTAAGACTTGAGTGCCTATGATCCCCATTGTCTACAACTACAACTACTGACTGAAACTTTATCTAGTGTGACTAAATATGTTGCACCCAATAATATTGCACTTAGTTTCCTGTCTATCTTACAGTAGCATAATACCAAATCCTAAGTATAACCCCAATCCAACCTAAACATCTAATGCATGCAGTGCACCTGTTGTATCAGGAAGTGAAACAGAGCCAGGGTTCTCCTCGACATCACCTGCAGCTTCATGCTCCCGCTCTGGACTGGTTCCAAACTGAAAATATGATACTTCACAAGATCAAATATTTCTTACAAGCAATAGATGATGTTTAAGTTTTATATAAATAAAGCATCCTTGTTGTGTTCATATATATGACAGATTTCATTACATTTTGAGAGTCAAGGACTGATAAAGCTGGCTGATGGGGTGAGTGGAAGCCAGTGGCATCTCTGGCTGAACTATCCAATGCTTCAGGCTCTGAAAAAATCCGTGGATATGGAGAATTGGAGTTGCTACCTGGAAAGGGAAAATATTTGGCACACACTCACAGTACAAGGCTGTCGAAGATGAAGGTTTCCTTATGAAGAATGATAGAGAGGACAGAAATCAAAACCAGTTACCTGACAGTGTTTCATCACTTGATGATGTGGCAGATCTTGTTAGCCCATCGTTACTGTGGTGTGAAGAAGACTCTGAATGGGTCTGCAGCAGTGTAGAATATAAGCAATGGTTGTAAAAATACTCCAAAAAGTGACAGAACGGCGATGCAAGCTAATCCTGTTATAAATTAAACGGTGAGGCATTTAAATCTTACATCAACTGACTGGTGATCGGTGGTATGACCATGCATCTGAACCTGAGTTTGTCTGTCAATCCTAAGACTCCCTGATGCAGAATAGAAACTTCTTGCTCTTGGTTGAGTTGGACTGGGGGGCAGAAGAGGAAACTGACCAGCTTGGAATGCTGAACTCACCAGAAGTGTGACCAAAAGTACGTCAGCTGATGAAAGAGCCTCAGATTTTTTGCTGTACCAAAAACAAACAAGCAAAAGTGGATTATAAATGGATGTGGTGTGGTTGAGAATGGGGGTATTTATTAATTTGTATCGAACCTACTTTGAGAAAAGAGCCAGCAGTTTGGTGTTGACCAGTAAGATAGCATGCATGGCACCTTTGTCTCCAACATTATGGAATTCATCCAGTAGTGCCTCAAGGTGACCCACACACTCAACACTCAGCTGTTGGTTAACATAAAGACGCTCCAGGGCCTAAACAAATGATACTCCATCCTCAATTGTTGTGGTTATGAAGAGTCGAGATATGCATGTGAAATAGTCAACATGTAATTCATGAATAGTTGGAAATATTTTAACACATCTTGAAATCATTTTATCAAACCATGATTGCTGGCATTGCAACGAGGACTGTTCATGGTTTACCTCAAGCAGAAAAGATTGTTCAGTAGAATGGAGTCTACACCATGTTTGCAGCAAGCGCTCTACTAGTAACCAATTTCTTCTGCGTTGACTTGTGTTAGATGAATGTACCCTGCATCATTATGCATTCCTCAATGTCACAATTTCTGTTCAGCATCATATTCGGTAGTAAATGGACAGATGAAAAGAGTGTTTGTTCCTCATTACAGGATTACTTTCAAGGGACATTGTATTATATTATTCCATCCCTTTCATCCCTTACCTCCTATACAATCCCTGCAGTGACCAAATCAACTGCAATTTATATAACACAACTGTAACTTACTCTTCTATCACTGGTCCGTAGAGAAATGTGAGAATCCTATGCAAGATGGACAGTTTCTTTCTAAGGAAATGCTCTGTTTCCGTGCCATCTCCATTCACAGCCATGTAGACATATTCTGCAAACTAAATTTATCAATGTTTATATGGGAGTTGTGTGCCTCCATCTTACAAGCATCACATTCATATTGTACACAGCATCCAGCCATTCTCTTGTCCCACTCTGATCCTTAAACACTCATTTTTGCAAGGCTTGTCATTCAGTGCCGTATAACAAGCCTGGTAAGTCATATGTATACAAGATGCATTCCATCAACTATCATCTAAATCCAGTTGAGAAAAAAAACCTTCGCTGCCTGATTCCCTACTACTTTTGGTACTGCTATCTGCAAAATCAATTCTTAAACAAAATATGGCACATGGTGGGTGTCACAATACATCTGAAGTGAAAAACTGGCACAGTTTGAGCGATTAAATAAAATAATTGTGGCATGTGCTAGTGTAGTTACTCTGCCTGGCCGGCAAAAGCATTTTCATTGATTTTGTGTTCCTGATACCAAGAAAAGATTACAATGGAGTCATCAATGCAACTACATAAAAGCGGAAACAAAATGCAAATTGCTGAAAAATGTCTGTTACAAGTCACATAAAAATTGAGAGTAAAATAGAGTGAATTACTTCAATGATAAGAAATTAAATCATCTAACACAAAACAAAAAGCTTCAAAATGGTTATGATTAATTCATCAACCTCCTTAAAAGAAACACAGTTACCTGTTGAAAACTGAAATTGAGACCATTGTGACATTCTATGGTGTGGTAGGGATTATCAACATGGCCCTTCATAAAGTTGTAAGAATTCAAGAGAGGAGAAAACATCTGTAGAACAACATTGCTGTCCAATACAGAGGTTTCATCTGCATCATCCTGAGAACAGATAATCAAAATAAAATGCAATACAATCTTCTCTGGCAAATTAAACACTGAGAGTTATATATTAAATTTAGGTCACCATCTTTCTTTAGCAACCTTTCATAAGCCACTTCATTATGGGACTACGAATGCACAACAACGTGTGAATCATTTATGCTGCACTATTGTTCACAACAGAAAGCTTCTCATAGCTGACACTGTCTTGACCACTTCTGGAAATATCAATTCAGAGATTGGAATTGGGATATAAAAGAAGTGTGCTTAAACAGTCATGTGAGAGAAATCTAACTTAACAGTCAAAAGATATGAAAGCATGTGGGTAAAAATCAAATTTATTTAACCATTGTGGGCAATAGGGTTGGAATAGAACTGTATGGCAACTGTCAAATAATACTTTAGTGCTGTTGCTGAGGATTTTTCAAAAACATGTTTATACTCCAGGGTCAGAAGGCAAGACACTTGCCCATGGTTTCTGTTATGTTGATATTGAAAAACTAAAGCACTTTTTAGCATGCTAGGTGCTTCTTTGTTGTATCAAGCCAGATGATGAGAACCAAGGAGGAAGTGGGATAGACTTGTTTGCCTTCTTGCACATAAGTCAACTGAATTTTACAACAACTTGCAGGAAGGTAGATGTGTTTTTTCACCTCAACAATATATTGAATTATAATTAATAAAGCTAGATTTCAAGCAGTGACGTTAAAAAATGGCTCGCACTGGTGGCGGCGAGTTGTCCCGGTCGCGCTGCCTATAAACCCTTTGTGTAGAAAGACACCATCATGCCCTACTTAAAAACCTTCTTAACTTTGAAACTGGTTGAGATAGAACGATGGAATTTGCTTTTTTCATTTAGATACTCAAATTTTGGCAAATTCATTGACCAGTTGACACCCCTATTAAATTGAATGATGAGAATTCCACCTCCTGGTCATTCACTTACCGGTAACAGTCCATCTTTCTTAGCCTTAGTGTTCACAAATACTTTAAACTTTTCATCGCAAGAAAGAAACGTCACATCATTCAATGGACTGAAGACGATTATTCCTTTCATCTCTCAAAATTATATGTCAGATACCAGTCAGGTGCTTCCGAGTGCTTCCTCGAAACAATTTAATCGGTTTCAGTTTCGATTTTCATGTCATATCATAATGATGATGCTATTACGCAGAATCATAATGCATCTCCTCCGAGGTAATCATTGTTTAGTGACCGATCCTATGAGAGACCGTGAGTTTTAATCCGCTACGCGGCAACGCAGAGCAATGCGGTCCCTCGCATATATCAATTCATTGTATAAAATGAAAACTATTCAAGACCTTTCAATGATATTCATATGATGTCACTCCCTTAATTGGTAATTCATAGATACGTTTGATATCCTCGCATACACATTTACATTTTACAAACACTACCCATCGTGTTAGTTGTGGGGACGATGAACTGCCGATAGCTGCATAGTGTATAACAGACAAAGATTATGTGGAGGAAATCTGGACCTCACAGTGGTTCATTGGTTCCCGCAAGATTTTGAAGGTTTTTCATAAACCTATAATGCGCTCTATAAGCAGATAAGCACCCTCTTCCAGGAGATCTAACTGTCGGACTGCACCACTTTCCCTGTCAGTCTGCTCTTCTTAATGAAAAAGGCAGGTAACTTGACAGCCAGTTTCACAACGTTTCGGAGCTGTTCGTCCGCTACGCACAACGCATTGACAATGAAAGCTTGATTCTAAACAGTTCTTCGTCGCAGTGGAACCAAATGGAAACGAATATTTTTCGTGTACGCTTTAACCGTGAAGTAAGCCCATTGAGGCGATGACTTCCGGTCGATCTTGGGACCGCATTGCTCTGTGCTGCCACCTCTAAGACAAAACGGCAACGCAGTCTCTCATTGCTCACGACATCGCTATGCCCATTGGCATTGCATGACATGTCGTTAGTTGATCGCAGGGTAGTTTTCCTTCTAAGGCGTGCATTGTAATAAGCGCTGCCATGTGCAAGCCAGTAATTGCAGGTTCTAGATGTCTATTTTCAGATATGCATAATGTTGGAGTCTTTAGTACTCATTGTGTATAAACTAAGCCAATAAAATATATCTAGGGAGCAATAGTAAGATAACGCAATCAGTGTTTTATTGTAATTTGTTAAATAATATTTCTTTTATTCTATTGAGGAAAGTGTGGTTGAGATATTCATATCATTTAAATATCCATTGAAAGGTATTATGACCTTGGATATTTGGGAGGACTTCAAACATAAACCTGAATTGCATTGTGAAATCACCAATTAATCTACAAGAAGTAACACAGACAAAAAAACAAAAGAGCTTCATTGTTCAAGGTCATTTTGTATTCACTTCATTTCACACACTTGGAAAAAGAAACCCCCAACCACCTTTTTCCTGTTTAGTACAAATGATCAAGCCATGATCGTCAAATATTGTTGTAATCACAAAAACAATGCTGATCTAATGAACACTGGTCAATGCACAATTCAAGTCGAAAATAGTAACTTATTTGGAAATAGGGATCATTATTTTTAATTATAAAAACCCATTTGACCTTAAATATAGATCAGAATTGCCCTCTTCGACAAGCTTTATAATTTTGTGAAAGTTATAAGAATCTGGGTAACATTGATATAACAGTTGTACAACAAAAGGCAGTGCATTGTTAGCTGGTTACACATTTCAAATGAAAACATTATTCTTTGCTTTATAAAGCCCACAAATAAGACATTAATGAAGACAAAAATTCTACTTGTGTTAGTAACACCTACAATCCAGACAAATAAAGATAATCAAAGTTGGAACAGTTTGACAGCATGGTGAGGTTCCTTTGACAGAAACCCACTATGTGACTCGACTAGAGCTAAGCTATACTCCCTGTCAACACAAATATCACATGGATATCTCAGGCCATCATGCTTGGAAATTACATGGCGTTGAAATTGGCCCTCCAAAGTAAACAGTGAAATGTGGTGAGCTTCACGATCAGCAATCAGAAGATGGCCCTGTTGATCCACACATATTCCTTGGGGTCGCCTCATCTGCGCTTGCTTTCCGCTGACCAGACTGAAGGAGTGCTTAAATGTCCCACTCTTGTCATAGACCTTCACTGATGAGTTTCCCGAGTCAGATACGATGATGTTGTCTTCCTGGTCAACAGCGACGTGAGTGGGATTGTTGAATTGGTAATCTCCACTTCCCCAGGATCCAAACTGCTTCATAACAACCCCTTCCTCAGAGTGAATACTCACTGTATGCTTGTCAGTGTCTGTGACAACAAAGCTGCCAGATGACATCACAGCCAGCCCTGAAGGACTACTGAACATGAGCCCCTCCCAGCTCTTGTAACATTCACCATCTTCATGGTACATCTTCACAGTGCGGTCTTTCTTGTCAGTGATCGCTATTTTCCCTTCTCTAGTTACTACAACTGAAAAGGGGCGGATTTTCCCCCATCCAATTATCCTCACAGAATGACCCAGTTTATTAAAAATCTGCAGCCTATTTTCACTTTCTGCCACAATGAGATTGCCGTCAGGCATAAAGGTCACACTGTTAGGAGACATGATTCTGCCTGGCCACCCTCCAACTTGATCCAGCTTCAATACCAACATTGGTTTTACGACATATTTCCTGGTTGTTTTGCCTGTGGGAGTAGCTGGAGTGTTGTCGGGAGTGGGGGATGATGCAGTTCTTTTTGCAGGTGACTGTGGTGACATTGCACCTTGAATGGCAAATGGACTTGATGGAGTTTGGTGAACCAGAGCATTGTCATCTTCTGAAGTGCTGGAAGCTATGAGTTCATCCGCACTGATAGTGTTGGTTGGACTATTAGGAGGAGGTCTGTCAGTAGAAAATGACTTGATTTTGCCAAGCTTCGTTTCAGTTTGCCTACTTGGAGAGAGGGCATTTAAGATGGAAGTCATTCTTCGTGTAACTTTTGATGGTTTAGGAGTGGAAGGGCTAGGCGCCAGTGAGGGGGATGATGTACCAGCACCAGGACTGCAAGGAGCCTCATCATCCTGTATTCCCTCTCCCAATGTACACTCTTGCAAAATACCCATCAGGGATGATATATCCATAGTTGCAGGAATAAATTTTATTGCACCATTATTATTGACACAGTTGACAGTTGGTGGGTTTATCTCTGATATAGCCGCCATCCTGGAAACAAGAGTGTCGTAGCTCATTAAACATTGTTGTGGGGAACCATCAATGACCCTCTGAAGGTCTAGGTACAGAGAATCAATGTGAGACTTCTGGAAATTAATTTCAGTCAGCTGATCTATGCCACTTTCTTTCATTTTCAGCTCAATTTTTTCCTGAGCCTCGATCAGCAATCGGCTTTCTTCATTTCGGATGCTCTCGATGGCTTGTTCAGCTTTATGACGAATGGCTGATTGGGTTTCATAGAGAGTCTTCTGGTGTGACTGCTTGATGGTCTCAAGATACTTTGCCCTTGAATTATATTCAGCAAGTTTGCTTTTGACAGATTTCAGAGAATGCTTAAGTTCTCTCCTGTACTTGCTGACAATGCCCTTTTCCAGCGCTTCAGGTGCGTGACCAGGGTCATGATCAAGTGTGCATATTGTGCACATCATTTGGGTGCATGGCTTGCAAAAATATCGTATGGGGTGTTCAGCGTGCACTTTACAAAACAAGTTCTCTGAAGAGAGGTTGTCACCTATGTCAATGACATGGTGACTTGAGAAAACAGGATTACTTGTGTGCTTCTCTTGACAGGGGTCACAAAAGAACATGAAACACTGGATACAATGGTAACTCGCTGCTGCCTTTCGTTGTTGACTTTTACATATATCACAGAATTTGCCATCACCCGAGGGCATGCTTGCAGAGCCATCTTCACACCCTGGTGGAGGACTTTGTGATCTTGATGTGATAATATCACGTATTTGTTGGATTCGAAAATCATTTTGTAAAGCTTGCACACCCATTGGTGTTAGAACAGTTATTTTCTTACATATTGGGCAAGATATGTCTCTCCTATATGCACGTTTACAACTTTCCAGACACTTAGCACAAAATGAATGCAAACAATTCAATGTTTTGGGATCTTGGTATGCTTCTAAGCAAACAGGACAAACAAGAAGCTCATCCAAACTGCGGCAAGACGGTGAACCTCTGGGCTGCAACCACCCGGGGATCCTGGTGAGGTAGGAAACATTTTACCTGCAACACACAAAAAGGCCATCATGAAAGCAGTCGCTAATCCCATGCAACATCAAGTAATAAACCACTCTCCATGGCAGACATGTTTGACGCTATGCTAACATAACATCTCTGCAATAGTTAACGGAGCGCATGCGATTTGACCCGGTTTTAACCTCTGACCGGGCGATAACAAGCAGCGCGCGTCAAACATAAACAAACATGAATGGTCAACATGAATGGAGCTTATCGGGGAAGCTCGGAAGTAAGCCCTTCTGTGGGAAATAAAGCTGTGTTTACTGTCCACAAAGACAGCAGTTTGATGTCTTTGATTATGAACTTTCTTTGCTTTATACGCTGCAGTTATTTAGGTTATATAACCAAGGCCCTGCAGTCACAAGTATTAAATTTTTGGCAAATCTTATTCTAACATTAGCAGCCCAAGTTTTTTTGGTTGTGTCTTTTTATTTTTTCCATATAACATGTGAACTCTTATTGGGGGGGGTGGGGGGAGCAGCAAATCTGGGAGGAAATAGTATATCAGACTGTTCCCATACCCCGTTGGTAGATTAGCACTAATGTCATTTCCCAAGAACAACTTCTCCAAACACTCTCGCTGCTTGTCAGTCATTTCCAATCCCGGCTTGTAACTTTCAATTGCTTTTTTCAGTCAATTTGCCCCAAAGCGATCTATGTGGTGCAGAGGCGAATCCTAGCCTGCGCAGAAGCTGATGCGCAAGGAGATCGGTAATAAACTTGAGGCCAGACAATTAATTGCAATTGTAATGCATTGAAATAATACAATTACAACTCGCCACACATGAAGCAATCCACTTGGTTTTGTGACTAAGCACTACAAATAAGACCATTTGGCCATAGAAAACAAAAAAAAATCCTTGATGCAAGACATGGTGATATGTGATACGCTGCAAAACTTTTACCAGTGCAGTGTTACTGGTTATTCATATTGTATGAATAATACTAGTAAATTCTGATTACAGAATCTGCATGATGTTAACAGTCGCAAGCGTACCTCAATGTTATTTCAGGGTGGGGAATCTTACAAAACAGTCAAAACGACGCGATGGTGTTGGGATGAAAATCTCATGAAGACCCTATTTCATCATTGCGACATACATGCTTGGACACAGGCTATAGACAATGTCAGCTGAGAATGTGACCCGAGGTCCTGTTACTCTTTTCTAAATGTACGATGTGAGGCATATAATGGAACAACAGAACACCACTTATGCTTATGCTAATAAATGTATTATGGTCGTTTTATAGACAAGACACTCGTCCCTAGTCTTTTGATGATCTGATGCATCAGCTCGGATATTAGAAGCCAAAAGTACAGCATGGACGCTGTCGGAGGCGAAGTTTCTTTGCCTAGGTCGTTTTATTGCTTGAACTGTGGCAGTTATATCATCTGGTTACCAATGACCCAATAAAATTTTTACTCAGATGTTTCCACTTGCCTGATGTAGATTTTAATGGCCTTGTGTGTAAGACTACCATCAAATTCGGATCCTTGGCCATAAGCAGTGCAGATAATTTATAATACATATACTATTTTGTGGTAAAGACCGTGGCTGATTCAGAATTCAAAATTATAGATTCCAATATTATGTAGCCAGATTGAATGGAAACATCCAATCAATATATCCTTAGGTAAATTAGAGATGGACTTTTTTTATGACATTTTAAATTTGTATTGATCATACCAGTGCTTAAAATTGTCAGTGCTGATGTTTTTTTTTAGAAATCTCAACTACAATTTTAACTGAAATGTGACTGAATCTGACTGTCAGAAACTTGCTAAGGGGGTATTTAGCCTTAACCTTATCATGTACAGCAGCTGTGCAAATAGCCATTTAGGCCCACAAGACGAATAGCGATTTTTGTTAAATCACAGACGAATGCATCGGTGCATGCACAGTACAGATAAAGTCAGGCATGTGCATCCGTTCATCAGCGGTAGCTTTTTAAATTTTGAGAACCCAACCAAAAGAATGTACAATGTGTCTACATTAAACTGCTCACTGATCTCCGAATATATATGTGTTTCTATGTTGTTGCACGACCTCTGGTTCCTTTTGAAGAGACACGAAAAGCTGGAACTTGCTTGAAGAAAGCTCCTGAATTGTGAGCACGGAAACACCAGAGAAACCTCAACCAGAGGAGTTCAGCCCCATCAAAAGTACAACAGAAATACTTCTTGGAATATTCTACAGCAGAAATGCAGACAGAGCTTATTCATATGGCAAAATATTCCAGGGCTTATTTGTATGGCAAAATATTCCAGGGCTTATTTGTATGGCAGAAATAGTCCAGGGCTTATCTGTACAGAAGGAATCTATTTATACAGGGCCAATTCATACGGCAGAAATAATTATGGGATTATTTGTATGACAGAAATACACAGGAATATTTCTACCTTACGAAAAAATCCAGCTCTACATTTCTGCTGTACTGAATTAAACCTGTCTACATTTCTGCCGTACAATTAAGCCCAGGAGTACACCTGCATGGCTAAATATTCCTCGACTTATTCTAACGGTAGCCGTACAAATATTCCTGCCTAAACTTATTCAGGTTCACTTATTTAGGCCTGAGACCTCTTTAAATCATCCATCTCTACTTAGTTAGCGGCATTGATTAACATCAATAAATATTCAGTATATAGTGTAACAGTTCACAATTATTTATTTGTTGAACAACTTGGAAGGTCGCTTTTTTCCGTTCTGAAGATCTGTATTTCCAAGAAACAAATCCCTCACCTCACGTTTTGAATTCTAGATGGTGTTTGAAGTCTCGATCAAACGCTCCAGGGCGTTTCTTACAAATGAACTTAATAACCAAATGAAACGGGAACATTAAGCGGATGGTTTTGTCAACCGATTATCACGAACTGGGAACATTTTGTTCCGCCAGTACATGTTTACACGCCCCGACTTTGTTGTCATTGCCTCGTTTTCATTTTAGTGTACGTTTGTGCTCAAGCATGAGTGATCAGTATTTATGTATTTGGCGGTCTAGCCAGAAGAAGCATTTTTTTATAATACAGTAGTCCACAACGAAATAAAACGTCATTTAGTCTTTTCTAATATTTAAGATGACCAATATCGAGTATAGTCGGTTAAACTGTAAGAGTGTATCCATATTTGTTTTATCAAATAACTGGGCTTCATGCACTGATGCAGGGTCTGCCTCTTTACCACTATCTACCAGTCCTTGCATTTTCTAAAAGTAGCAAAACATTCATCGTTGTTGGATAAAGAATGATACTTTGAATCTAAACCTACGAAATTAATTGTGCATTTGGCAAATTTTATTATGAATTGGCCTTCTGCATCCAAAATACCGTGGCCATTTTCAAGTACACTTATCGTTATTCTTATTACACACACACGTCTTGGACTCACTTAGATTATAACTAGGTTTTTCTTAAAATATCAAGGAATATAAGAAGACAACAATCAACTATTGTTTCAGCATTGTTTGTTGTTTAGTTATGAAAGACGAGACCAGCTATTAGAATACTATTGTAGCTTTACCCTTGAGTACCTGCATAGCATAGCTATAAATAGATAGACATTCCTCACTGAATATTCGAAATTTCGCTATCGGATTGCTCATCAGAGGGTTTTACTTTAATCTTAATCAAAATGCAGTTGATATTAGATTTATGTCTCTAGGTCAACCTTCAAATGCCTGTTTATGATATAAAACGATTGTCACCATCCTATTCATTTTTCAAAGAAATCCTTGTTCATAATGGAATTCAACCAACAATTGTGGGTTAAGGACCGTTGTTCACGTGACCAAAATGGCTTAATCTGATTGGTCGACTAACCGGAACAGCCATGAAATGGAACAAAAGTGTATTTCAATATGGCCGTGCAGTGAATTCTTTATTCATTGTAGTTCCATATAAACCAGTAAACTTCACTTATTAGGTGAAAATGTCTACACCTTCTACAAAAAATACGAGGTTAGGTTTTCGGCGATCAAGACGAAGAACACGAAAGCGTTCATGCTCACCACTACCTGCTGCTACAGGTCTGTATTTATCGTACATCAATATGCGCTTCAGAGGGTAAAGCCTCTCGAGGGGCCTGACAACTCTTTCAACGCGGGATTTTAATGCTAAGAGTCAAAGGGACATCATAATTATCGTTGAATTACGAATGCCGACATGTGTACAAACTTGAATTTCTGCGGGTTGTTGTACTTTCTGATGGTCAATGTGCCATTTTAAACGTCAACATTGATTGATGTGGTGTCTTTCCTTATACATGAAGACATGTTTCGCGTATCGAAATTAAAACTGACTTCGTGATGCGTTGGTTCTGCCCTAACATTGCTTCAACCGCAAGACATACAAATTGCACTGCACACATACACATTTTCGATTATATTTAAATTTTCATTTGTACATGGAACCAAAGGTTAAATCATTGAAAGTCGTTTTATTGGTATGCCTGCCATCAATGATTTCCTAATGTCGTAATTTAATGTCGAATAACAATTGTGAAAAACACAGGACAGTTAAGATTTTTTCTCCCATTCCTGCCTATGCCTATAAATTATGTCAATCAAATGATGCCACTTCACTTAGGACCAGCATAAAGAATGTCAGTTTATTTCTCATTGAAACATGTGTGACTGCTGTAGTAGTATTCATAAACCATTCACATAAATAACTCCAATTATGTGTTTCAGCTGCTGCTCCTGCAAGGTTAGCATGCACTGAGGGAGAGAATTTACAAGCTAATGGTCACCGATATGACCTGCGCCGTAAGCCTTCATCTTCACCTTCTTATGATCCAGTGGCTTCCACAAGTGGTGGTATTGTTCCTGTACCCACCAAGCGTAGTAGACGTAGCAGATCATCTTGTTGTCTGCAAACTAAAGGTATGTTCAACAGCTTTACTGTAGAATTGTGTTACAAATTATTGCTGATATTTACAGTGGCATATATTCTGTTTAAATGTGACCTGATGGATGGTTGAGAGGATAATGACTTGATGTTATCATATTTGCAGGGACCTCAGGTGCTTACTACCTCCATCATGAGTTGCCAGATGAGGTTCTATTGAAAATCTTTTCCTACCTTCTGGAGTTTGACTTGTGCTATGCTGCACAGGTTTGCAAACGATTCAACACCATAGCCAATGATACTGAGCTCTGGTTAGTGATACTTAATATATTGATTAAATATTGGTATTCCATAGTCTCATATTGTTATGATCTTGTAAATGATCTATTTTGTTTTTCAATGCAATTTATTTGGACTACAGGAAAACATTGTATCAAGATGTATATGAATATAACCTGCCACTTTTTAACCCGGAGGAGAAAGTATTTGAATTCACACAACCATCAGAGTGTACACAAGAAAACCCATGGAAGGATAGCTTTAAACTGCTGGTGAATTTTCTACGCTATAAACAGTATAAATGTTCTTTCCAAGTCAGAGTTGTGTTAATGCTCATAAAAATACCCAATATCGGTCAGAATTCTTCATATTGCAAATATGTGTTTCAGTACCGAGCGTTACATGTCAAACCAAACTATCACGAAGAGTATGAAAGTAACCCAGAAAGATTTAGAGGGAGAAACATTCTGGTATGTTGACTTTTTATACATATTTCTGTAATATTCATTCATTTGTCTGGTGGGTGATGAATGAGGCTTTTTTTGTCCTGTGATTTCATGGTAGTTGATATTTTATCATGTAACATGAGGTGGAAAGTAGCTGTACTGCTGGTCAGTTATATTTGACTTGGTATGACTGAATTGATCAATAAGAACTGGCCATTTTCCATGCTTTTTCTTATGTTTTTATGCACTCTGTTCTGCAGTATTTTGACACAATTGATGCTGCATACAATTATGCAGAGGAGGAGGAGGAGAATCCACTGATACTTATCCACAGTGGTGTCTATCAGAAAGAATTCCTAGTCATAGACAGCAATGTCACCATGCTTGGAGCAGGTGGGTGTCAGCAGTTGTGCATAGGCCAATATTACTACAGCCAGGGATAGCTGAAAGCTTTTGGGCATGGCAGTATTTTTCACTTTTGCCAAGCATATTTGTGTGTGAGTGTGTGTGGATTTTTTTGTGTATATGTGTGGATCTTATCAATTCTAATGGTTGTGTTTTTTGTTGATTTTTTTGTGTCACCCAGCCAAGGGCAATGTCTCTGATCATGTCATAATAGAAAGACAGAGCGAGTCTACAATTTCATTTTGTGAGGGTGCGAAAGATGCCTATTTAGGATATGTTACATTAAAGGTGAGTCATTTATTCTACTCTCATTGCATTCCACTGTGCATAAATAAATTTCTGTTTCCTCCACATTAAGACATTGCCGTTGTGATCCAATTTGTTGTTTTCTTTTGGAAACAGTTTTCCCCTGACATCGCCTCTTCAGTGCCCCACCACAAGCATTATGCTCTAGAAATAGCAGAGAACTGCTCACCAACCATTGACCATTGTGCCATCAGAAGTACTTCTGTCGGTACGTGTGCCGCTACCTGCATTTGTTTCAATTATCGAAAAGTGATACGAATGCAGACAGTGAGATGTAAGTGGTTCTGTATCATGATGTGTGTGCAGTGGGTGCTGCTGTGTGTGTCATGGGAGCCGGTGCTGAGCCCCACATAAAGCACTGCGACATCAGCGATTGCGAAAATGTGGGACTATATATCACTGACTATGCACAGGTCTGGTTTTTTTCCTTGTTACACATCAACCATGATGTTCAATGCCCACATCCAGAGATATTATGGTGATGATGGTCTTCTTGTTGTTGTGTATCAGGGTTTGTATGAGGACAACGAGATAATCCGTAATGCCCTGGCTGGTGTGTGGGTCAAGAACCATGCCAATCCCATCATGAGGCGTAACCACATCCACCATGGCAGAGATGTGGGCATCTTTACCTTTGATAACGGCATGGTGGGTCTCATTACGTCAGTGTCTCACTGTGTGATGCATGCTTATTGTTTGATATCCAGAAATTAACACTATTATTCTGATTAACAGGGTTACTTTGAAGCCAATGACATCCACAACAACAGGATAGCTGGCTTTGAGGTGAAAGCGGGAGCAAACCCCACCGTGATACGCTGTGAAATTCATCATGGTCAGACTGGCGGCATATATGTGCATGAAAATGGACGAGGGCAGTTCTTAGAAAATAAAATTCACTCAAACAACTTTGCTGGTGTCTGGGTAACATCCAATAGTGACCCCACAATTAGGTTAGTTGCTTCATAATTATTGAATACACCACAAATTAATTATTTTGTTGGCCAATCTGGTCCACATGCTTAACTATACTTACTGGTTTTAATTAAAAAAAATCCCCCTTTTAGGAAAAATGAAATCTACAATGGCCATCAAGGAGGGGTGTACATATTTGGAGAAGGCAGAGGCTTGATAGAGTACAACAACATCTATGGGAATGCCTTGGCTGGTATACAGATCCGAACCAACAGCCATCCGATCGTCCGTCACAATAAGATTCATCATGGCCAGCATGGGGGCATTTATGTGGTGAGATTTTACTTTCACTAGAACTTTATCTGTTGTTCTACAGTAACCAGAAGTAGTGGCTGTAACTGTTCCTTTTTTGTCTGTTCAGCATGAGAAAGGCCAGGGCTTAATAGAAGAAAATGAGGTTTATTCGAACACACTGGCTGGAGTATGGATCACCACAGGTAGCACACCGATCCTCAGAAGGAATCGGATTCACAGTGGAAAACAGGTAACATTAAACAGTTGATGATGTTTGCGATGACATCATGTTACAATGTTTCTCTCCGATTTTTCTTTCACCTGTTCACACCTGGGGGAATCTGGTATTGTGTGCAGGTGGGAGTGTACTTCTATGACAATGGTCATGGGACCCTAGAGGACAACGATATATTCAACCATCTTTACTCTGGTGTCCAGATAAGGTGAGTTTAAAATCAAGCGACCCACTGAAAGGGAACTGTGTAACGTTATTTCCACTGTTAACATTCCGGAAATATGCTAGAGTATATCCAACTGGTTCGCGTGTAACAGGACGGGAAGTAACCCTCTGATCAAACGCAATAAGATCTGGGGTGGTCAGAATGGAGGCATCCTGGTCTACAATGGTGGCCTCGGCATGATTGAACACAACGAAATCTTTGACAATGCAATGGCTGGAGTTTGGATCAAGACAGACAGCAACCCTGTCTTGCGTTACAACAAAATCCATGATGGCCGAGATGGGGGTATCTGCATATTCAACGGTGGTAGAGGTGAGCGTTCCTTGGCCTCTATCCACTACTCATCATATTGTTATTTCTCCTCCAAAGCTGTATTCTTGACTGACAGTTCTGTGATATATGTGCGTTGGTTGTGTGCAGGTGTCTTGGAGGAGAATGACATCTTCTGTAATGCTCAGGCCGGTGTCCTCATCAGCAACCAAAGCCATCCTACATTGAGACGGAATCGAATATTTGATGGGCAAGCTGCTGGAGTGGAGATAACCAACAATGCCACAGCTACTCTTGAAGGAAACAAGGTCTTCAACAACAAGTTTGGTGGTTTGTGCCTTGCTAGTGGTGTGTCGCCAGTCCTGAAAGGTGAGATTCCCCAGCTATGTTTTGGTTGTAACTGTTTTGGACATGTTGAATGACATGCTGCTTGCTGATCCCTATATTGGTGGCTATACTGAACTGTGTGTTAATGCAGATAACAAGATATCAGGGAACAAGAACATGGTTGACAAGGCTGTATCATCAGGACAATGTCTCTACAAAATCTCTAGTTACACCAGTTTTCCCATGCATGACTTCTACAGGTAAATGTCATACAAATATAGTATGTGATAGACAACGTTAAGGTTCTATGTACAGTAGTGTGTTTAGGTGGCTACATTTTCCAAGTGAAAGAAAGAGGGTGCTACTAATTTTTTTCTGAAAATCATATCCCAGAATATGAACATAAAAATCTATACCAAGCGATGCCAGAACCTGGAATGTTAATGCTCTGCTGGGTCTTAGCCAGGTTTTCCAACCTGCCCGTTCAGCCATGCTCCCACCCCATTAATTTCCCCTTCCCGCCCCCCACCTATGCCACCTCCGCACAGCATCTTCAGCTTTTAGAATGTCATGCACCATGTTGTAAAATTCTTCTGTTACCCCTTTGCCTCACCTTGGTACACTAAGTGCTCATTGTGCGCTCAGGTACTTGGCTCTTCTGTCACCCTACCCGTCCCCATGACCACTTTATCTGATCTCTTTCTGTGCTTTAGACACTGGATGTGCTCGTCTGTATAGTCAGTGGTCTGGGGGCATCGTCAACCTTGAGTAGAGTAAGAGAGCACCAAAACTAATGCTAGAAATAGGGGCCAGAAAAAAAACATGCAATTTAGCCTTCCCTGTTGTCCAATGATTGTTAATGTGATCAACTATTTTTAAAAAATTTGGCTGAATATCAAGGTAAATGAGGGGGTGTGATCGATGCACAGGTATGACCTATGGTAAAGTTATTATGGTAATCTGCTTTCATCTCAGTGCATTGCCCCTTGTTGAATCTAACATGTTTTTTCCTGTTTCTTTATATGCAAGGTGTCGGACATGCAACACTACAGATCGCAATGCCATATGTGTCAATTGCATCAAAACCTGTCATGCTGGTCACCAGGTAGAATTCATTCGACATGACAGGTAATTACCCATCTCGCAAGTTGGCACCCTTTTGCTTAGTGATCATCCACTGAAATATGCTGAATGTTGATAAGATTAAGTCATCTGATATTTTGCATGGGCTTGGGTTTCAGATTTTTCTGTGATTGTGGAGCTGGTACGTTAAAGTGCCAGTGCCAGCTACAGGGTGAACCCACACAAGACACGGACACATTATATGACTCAGCTGCACCTATGGAATCTCACACTCTCATGGTGAACTGATAAAGACAAGTGTTTTTGTCGTGAAATGCTGGTGTCATCGTCACCAATGTCATCCACCCATTCTATATTATGGATCCATGCTGTCATCCTGTCTCATTGCTACTTTGGAAGAATCGCCCCCCTCTCAGCCTGGCTGGCCTGTAGGTCGGTCGACGGCTTGTGCCAGACTAAATAAATGAACTGTGGCATAAGTGTTATTTATCATGAAGGAGCAGTTCAGCTCAGTGACTAAACCCAGCACACATCCTGAACAGAGCCCTCTCATTACTGAACCGACCCGAGGAGTGGCTTGAGTATGTTGACGTGGAGACGTCAGACCCAGAAGAGCAGACAGGAAAGGGGCTATTGTGCCAAACCAGGATGATATGGCATGCATTTCTCTTGATGCTTGTGGAATATAGGCCCTTGTTAGCTATGTGACTGCTGTGCTTCTTGCAGAATGCAATATTTTCTTCAACCCCATTTGTATGACACCAAGTCTTGTTCAATATGGCAAAGTACTTCAAAGAAATTGTACTTATCGAACTATTGTAGAAAAGAATGGAATTTCTTGAAGAATACACTTTGAAAATATGAATATAGCACTTGTGCATAAAGGCATAGATTTCTGTAGTTAATTATTTGCATTTTTGGTTAGGGATCTGTGATTTTCATAACAGCAAGCTGACACTTTACGCATTGTGACGATTTCTGTATATGTTCAATATATCTGTAAGCCCACAGTTGAGATTTAGCTTGTTTTTTAGCTGCATCTTGAAACATATTTTCTACAGCTGGTATTATCTGGCTATAGTATTTCATGTTGTTGATATTGCTTTTCTTGCACTGCCATTGGCCAGTTGTTCCTATCTGTACCAGTGAAATTTCACTATTTATACACCATCTCCATGTGTAATTGCAATACAGACCAAATTTGTGCAAACTGTGTATATATGTGTTTAGTTGTATGCTGGTAGATTTCACTCGTGTCATGTTGTATTTGAACCATCCCCAGAGTTCTACTTAAATCTGGGGAGCCCTCAGAGCTGGTTGGTTTCATTATTTTTAAGTGTATTTTTTTTTTATCCTATGGAAATGACTACAATTGACATATATCAAATGTGCGTATCATTAAGGTGAATCCTCTGTGCCATTAGATTTTGTGTCGGTAGTAGAACTTATTTGTAAAACTGTCTATTTTGATCAAACAAGTAGTGCAAAAACTTTGCACTACATGTCGGGTTAGGAATGGGGTGGGGGCACTGGTTGAATTTCCCGGCAGCATATGGCGTAACATGTTTAAAAATAAGCCTTGACAGTTGATTGAAAGGGTATTTAAAGATTAGGAATATTACTGTAGGAAATCTGTTTAACTTGTAGCCTTTACTTTCCAGGTTCCCCAACTCACTCTTTCTGGTAACTTTATGTCGACTATTAATTTCTAACTGGAATGGTGGTGATTTTAGAGGGTATATTTTGTAGGAGTTTTCTTGATGAAAGCTGGACGTGCTTTAATGCCTGCTAGTCGGGAATAACATTTGTATTGGTGCATGTGACTTCTGTATTCAAACATATATTCATATTCTCTACAACTTTCTACCTTTGTATTCTGAGTGAACTAAGAAATATAGTGCAGAATTCTTAATTAAGTATCCCTTCAAATCCTTGCATTGTTTGTGGGATATAGCAGCTGCTAAGCATAAGTTGAACATGTAAGCAAGGATATTGGTGATAATACACAGTTGCCATCCTGTTTCTTGAATTGTATTTCATTGTGGCTATTGTTGAGTTTATTTGGTAAATAAGTGTTAGGAAGAATTATTTTTGAATTTTCTGTTTATTGCAGGAAGGGCCATGTTCACATTTTGTTTTGCCTTTAATGTACGATTTGCAGTTGCTTCTAGTGTTAACAGATGTCATAACATGATGAGAATTGTTGTGTTTGTGATATGGTGTAGTTTCTCTCATATTGTCATCATCACGCCTCTGATCATCGTCCTCCACCAACAAACCTCATTGTCAAGTGTGAATGAAATCCACATGATGTGCTGTTGTGTATGTGTGATTTTTCTCCCAAATGCCAATGTCCTTGTAAATGTTTGGGATTTATGTATCCAAAGAAATAAATATAGGATATGTTACTATTCTACTTTTTCTTAGCAAACTCAGCTCGAATCCCATATGGTTAATGTTCTGAGTTAAGTGGTCTTGAAACTCGCCACCCTTTTTAAGAATTGTAACCGGGTAATTTTCTAAACTGATTTGCCTGGGAAGAGAATCGAATAAACATGAAAAAGTCCATTAAAATATTTTTTTAAACTCATTGAAATAAAATTATTGCCAACACAGGATAACAAGTAAGGCACATTGTGTCACCCACATCATTGGTAACAGCCAATCAGGAAGTTGATATTCGAACCAATCAATGGTTCAGTCAACCAGTATCACCATTAATATCTCGATCCATGACTCGTATGAATTGCACTAAATATCCCCCCCCCACCCCACACACAAAAAGGCAAAGTTAAGACAGCCATTACGGCTTGGCATTAATGGCATAATGTTTGATTACAAATGGAAATAGCAAAAATGAGATGGTCAACGATTTGAGCAAATAAGGACACTGGTCTGGTTGCCATGATATTTTTAGCAAACATAACAGCATGGAGCTGTAAAACAAAATCCACACGAGCTATGACATCATAGACCAACTGCTTCAAACAAATTGATTCAGCTACAGCGCTTAGTGGCATGGATGGAATGCATCATAAACTGTTGATGACCATAACTGTATCAGTCCCATTCTAACTAGGGACAATAACTCATTAGGAATGATTAAATGGCAACAAAAGAAATAAAAACATTCAGAATTACCATCAACTAATTTTGCATAGCAACTCAGTTAATTGTAATTGCACATTAATAATAATCGATAGGAAAGAGCATTCTGTACTGCACTCGTCCTCAATCATAATTCATATATACACAGCAATTATTGCACTCATTTAAATAACAATTATTATGAAAACCTTATCCACTACCATTCAGGCTTTATCCCAGCATCACAATGACATTAAAATGAACATATCAATGATCAATAATATCTCAATTCTTTTCATTGTTTTCAATGTACCTTGCAATGCCATCTTTTATATGAATTGAAATATGTTCAAAAGTTCTGACCAACTGTTTATAAATGTTGAATACCTATATAGATTTATCTTAAACAATCATTAAATGTTTTAAAATGCCTACTCAACAGCTTAAAAAATGGTCACAGCCATGGCAGTATTCATGACAACAGTGACAGTCGCAGGAGGTGGGTTTCACTGAATATCAACACCTACAAACAATTGATCAGCATAGAAAGAAGCTCCAATTGAAAATGTTTATGTTGTTAATCAATTGGGTAACAACAAAAAATTCATTGTAACCATGTGTTGAAATCTTTACTTGAAAACATATTTTGCGTGAAAGTCTGATGAATATTCATCCAATTTTAAGTTGCAGGTATTTAGTATGACCAGTTTCCCTTTAGCATACACAGCATCAAAACATTATAATACAACCTTAATCATCATAACACAAATTCATGCTTGGTGAAAGTTCCCTTATTGCAATACTTAATTGGAATTGAATAACACATGAACCAGAATGTAGACAAGTGAAAGAGTTTTAGTTCAGGTGGGAATCATCTGAGCCGGATACAGGCCTGTGGTTGTATTGACTTGACTGAATGAACCCTGGTGGAAAGCCAATTAGTACAGGGGCAGACGTAGACAGGTTCATCATGCTGAAGTAGTCAGAGTAAGCTGCTTGTCTTTGGTCATAAGCATTAGACGGTGCTGCTCTCATGACACTACTTTGAGGATAAGCAGGATTCAGTGAATGCTGGATTTCAGGTATTTGATAAGATAAAGGCTGAGTGGAGAGTGGTTGAGCAAGTGCGATGTCTATATGGCCACCTTGAGTTAGGTCTTCAGGTTTGTTATTCATTGAGAAATCAAGAAGAGCTTCACTGTGGTCCAGTACCCTTCCAGCATCCCCTTCATCCTCTTCAACTTCTTGAGTCGTATTTGCAACAGGGGGTTCAGGTTCCTGGGCTTGGTAGGACATACACACCCCATGGTAGGTGCGCATGTGTTTCTCCAGCGTGGTCTGATGTTTGAAGCGTTTCGAACATTGCTCACAGCCATAGGCCTTGCTTCCTTCATCCTCGCGGAACGTCCTAGCACCAGGGTCATCTGTCAAAGGCTTGAGGGTCATTGACAGGTTATGTAGTCTTGCCAAATGCTTTTGCAAATGAGCATTGTGGCGGAATTTCTTGTTACAACGAGCACATTTGTAAGGTCTTTCCCCCGTGTGTGTGCGCTCATGGTAATCCAGACCAGAGCGATGGTAATATCCCTTGCCACATATTGCACAGAAGAAACGGGCTTCTTTTTGTTTCACAGACTCCCCATGGCACTTTGCATGCTCCAACATGTTGTACCGCCATTTAAACTTCTTACCACAGAGCTCGCATATAAATGGTTTGTCTTTACGATGCACCTCTCTATGATTGCGCAGCTGGGCAGCCAGCTTGAAGCCTTTACCACAGAAATCACAAAGGTGGGGCCTTTCCCCGGTATGATTCATCTTATGTGTGTTGAGCAAATATCTGGTGAGGAAACGGATACCACATTGGTCACATTCAAAGGGACGGTCACCTGTATGGGTGTAGGTATGGAGCACCAGGGAGGCTTTGGTTGCAAAGGCTGCCTCACAAATACTGCATTTGTGTGGCTTGATCCCCTCATGTGTGAGTTTATGGTTTTCCAACTGACGGCGTTTGTGGTAGCTTTTGTCACACAAGTCACATTGATACGGCCACTGAATTGAATGCCCCATCGTATCACAGTGCTCTTTTAACAATTCTTTGGTTCCAAATTTAACATCACATTCTTTGCATTTCAGGTTATTTCCAACATGGGTGTACTGTATGTGTTTGTTGAGACAGCTACCAGAAGTGTATCTCTTGGGGCACTGGGGACAGGAGAAAGGTCGTTCATTTGTGTGGAGCCTCTCATGTACTCGCAGTTCATAAGGCTTCCTGCAGGCTTTGCCACAAAACCTACAGATGAGGTCATCTTTGGCAATCTTAGTGGGTGGACATCTGATTTTTTTCTCTCCTTTCCCTTCTTTAGATTTTGGCAAAGGTATTTTCTCAGATTTTAAGGGAAGAGTGTCTTTGGAAACCCTTTGCTTTCGTTTTTTAAGAGGTTTTGCTTTGTCTTCCAGCAATGGTTCCTCTGAGGCAGACACTCCACTATCACACAATGGTATACTATCATTGTCTTCCTTGGTACTCTCCCTATCATCAACTGGATTGTCAGGCCCAGAATCAACCGATGCACTTACAGGTCTCACAGCATCCAAGCTCCTGTGGCTCTCTTCGTGTAAATTTGGCACAGATATATGTTCTTCCGGGTAAGGGTTCTCTGGTTGAACTATCTCACCTTTTAACTTTAGTGGCCTTCCTCTCCGCTTTATAATACTGCCATCTCTTTGTAGTGATGTTTGATGACTGACTACCAACTTAGGGCCGCTAGACTTAGGTGGTCGACCTCGAGGTCTGCCGGGCTTACCAAGGGATTTGCGGGGATGCCGGATGTCAGCTTCAGGCAGGGAAGCAACTCCATCGGCTGTGATGTTTTCTTCGTCCCGATTGTTCCCTTCCAGAGAGGCTACTATTTTGTGTAACTTTCTTTTAGCTTTAGTAGCAGCTAGTCTTTGTCCCCCAACTTTTACTATTCTATTCCTTTTTCTTTCCTCCCGCTCAGCTTCATTGAGGTAACCAAGACATTTATGGCATTTAAGCTCATCCACAGCTTGAAACAAAAGTCTGCATTTTGTACACTCAAAGAGATCCCCTTTTGGGTTGAGCATTCTAGCTTGTGGTATTTGGGGGACTTGGTTGTGCTGTTCTGACTGACAAGCCCCCTCTATCCCAGCACAATCATGGCCAGCCAAATCCAATGCAACCTCAAACACCTGTCCACATTTCTCACATCTCTTAGGTTTGTCATCTTGCACGAAGTCACTCAGGGAATTTGAATTTTGGAGTACATGCCAGTCTCCCAGAGGTATTGTGCCTTCAGGGAGGGTCAGTTTGTTACAACTGTCTTCAACTTGTCCACAGCAGGCTTCATCTAAGCCATTTTCATCATATTCAATCTTGACTGCTACTGTATCCAGCTCATTTAACTGATGTTGTGGTTCCATTTGGAGAGCCCTCTAGAGACTGCAGAAAAAGAACAGTGACGTGTTTTTACATAACAATAACAATGTTTGGACAAAGTTAATCCTATATGACCTATCACATAAACACTATGATCTATATATTCATCCAGAATGATAAATTTCTTAGTATCAAATTGTTATTGATCAGTTTAAGACTCCTAAAAATATCACCCAGACTCAATCACCATGGCTTAAGTGCAGGGCTCGAAACTTACGCCCGCCCGGCCGCCAATGGCGAGTCAAAATTGCCTCGGGCGGGTAGAAATTACGAAACTGAACGCCCGGGTGGCGAGTCTGTATTAGGTATTTATGATGCACCTGCAAGAAACAGCAAACAGCCGAGCGCCTGACCTTTAATTTAAGACGCATTTAATCTTCCGAACCCCCAAGGAGATCGTCGGTGATTGTTTACTCCAAACGCAGCGATTGTTTATCAAGACTTCATCGAAGTACTGAATATACAGATTTGGACATCTTATACGACCTTATCAGATGTCCCGTTGGTATTGTTAATTGGGCGCTAAAATACCGTCGCTCACTTAGCTGACCACTTTTTCACATAGCTTGCCTAACTAACGCTGCAGTGTGACGGTTATTATTAATGATGCATCCCCCATTCATATGTTTTCTGGTCTTTTATATATAATATAACTCTTTGTTTCATCCCAACTACGCCAAACATTTTCATTATCCCTTTACACCATCCAATATTTAGCGATATTTTTCGTACTAATGAAGTAAAACACCCCTCACAACCAGCCGTGATTTTTAGTGCAAGAATTGTATTCGAGTACTTTATCTTTGCATGTGTCGCAGTGAGCCGGGATATGCCACTTAATTGTTGTTGTTTCCGGTAATAATGTAAGTAGGTGCCCGGAGGTAATACTTACAGGTTAGTGTAGGCTTTTGAGAAACTGTTACAAGAGCTCACGCTTTCAACTGGTCGGCGCGTCACGATGCGGCGCGTGCTGTCAACGTAATGACATCGCATTTTGGTCTCGGCGAACTTACGTGGATATATAAGTTTAGTCATGATTAATCACCAAGCTCTGTGTACGAGTCGACCAAGTCAAATCGTCAGCATCCATTGCACACTGCCCTTGGAGCCACGCAAGCAATCCTCACAAGATACCAGGAAAAGTAGGATAACTTGACAAGCATGATTGCTTAATGTAATTTTGACTTGTTTGACTGTATATATATGAATAAATATACATATACATATATATATATATATATATATATATATATATATATATATATATATATATATATATATATATATATATATATATACATATATATATATAAATATAGGCAACCCACATAGCCCACCACCCTTCATGGCCTGTTGAAAAGAGTGTCCTTAAAGATATCTAATGACCCATAAAATACATTTTGTCTTATTTGCCAGGTTTCAAGTCATGTCATGTGCCATATCATGACCTGTCTGAAAATGCTTTCAGAATTTGGTGATCAGGCAGTAGACAAACTTGTGAACCATTTCAGTGTTGTACTCTCTCGCGCAGGTGTTGACACTGATGACTGTGCTTTTTGTCTCACCCCCTATCGCTGACTATAACCCCAAACGTGCTAAAGGACTGTGGTCGATTACCAGGTATCAACGCCGCAGTTACAAGGAAAACATTCAATGGGAAAGTGAGGAGGAGGATGGACCAGAGTAGGACTTGGTTTAGTTGGTTTGTTGTTGAGTAGGGTGTTTTTGATGTGTATTATATGTTCTTCCATAAGTGTCAAAATGTTTTTCATGCTGTGTATTTCAAGTGATTGATTTTGGCACGTGTTTGTTACGAATTATATTCTGCGGGTCATGGGTAAAAAAATAAAGTATTTGTAAACACACATCAAGTTGTGTAGATTTTTTTGGGCTGGTTGAATTTCTGGGCTGGTGGATTTTGGGAGCTACCAGCCCGGATGGCCGGTGGCAATTTTTCTAAGTTTAAGTGAACAAGCCAGCATGCGCTTTGAGAAGCGATTTGTTATCACCGATAATTGCACAACTTTATGATTCATAGATGATTTGTGCATAGGGATCTTGGGACAGTGAACTTAAACAATGAAAATTATTTGGCTGCATCAATGAGCCAAGCTACTTGTCATTTGCTAGATGCAGAAGAGAGTAGAACACTGGTAATACTAAATCTTGGATTTTTTATTGGCTAGGCATTGATGAATGCAGAACAGCCCAACAGACAGTTTTACTATCTAGTCGAGGAGAGCACTGATCAAAAGAGCTATTGCAGAACAGTGGCTATGCGTATGGTAGCCGCACAAATAGCCTTTGGGCCCACACAGCATACAGCGATTTTGTCCAATCACGAACGTATGCCTTGGCGCATGCGTAATTCATATAAGATCAGGCATGCATATCTGATCGTTGGAGGTAACTTTTTAGAATTCTAGAACCAAACAAATTGAACGCAACATTTTCAAACATTGAACTGCTAACTAATCTCCTGGTGAATATGCATTTCTATTTTGTTGCACACATTCTGCGATTACCTGTGGGTTGGACGTTAAATTTATATCAAAGTGGTGGAAAGAGCTAACAATTGCTTGAACAAAGCAGAGGAGTTCCCATCATAAGTACAACAGAAATAATCCATATTTGTACAGCAGAAATATAAAGACAGGGCTTATTCATACTGCAGAATATTCTTGGGCTTATATGAACGGCAGGAATACACCATGTCTTACTAACAGATCACCTGCACCAATAGCCTATTATCAGACTTATTTGTAGGTAGCAGTACGAATAGCCTTTACAGGTATCTGTGTTATTCCTATGGCTTGCATGCAAATATCCTCTGTAGTGGTGTGCCGATGATCGACCATAGTCAAAACTTGCTCGTTTGTGAGCTAAAACCAAGCGCTTGAATGCCTAAACTGACAATCCATTTACCAGGAAGGAAAATCGATAACACGGGAGTCGCGGGCTTGGAGTTTCAAGAAAACATGGCGGCAAAAGAGCCAAGTGGTCACGAATTGCGGGATTATCCTGTCAGCAAACTAGAAGCCGAGTACTGCTATTAAGCATCAAGCGTGCCTTCTATCACATGAAAGGGGGTATACTATACATGTACATGAATACATTATAATGGAATCGACCAAATCACCTCCGTCTGTCAAGTTTTCAGGTCTTTAACATCATTAGCCCTATTATGATATTATTACATCTATTAAACCAATAATGCCTAGACAGCCTAGTTTTTATCATGTTTATATATTGCCTAATTTACTATGACGGAACGGCCTATCCCTGGTATCCCAAGATTTCATATCAGATTCCCAGATCTTGAGTATTATATGAAACCGTTTAATCGATCATCGGTCAGCCAACCTAAATCGATCATCGATTATGAAATTGCAGCCGAGTCCCACCACTAATCCTCTGCCATTGCAGAGCATCATTGACAAGGACCTCCAGCATCATAGTTCAAGGTCTAAGCAAAGAAACTTCGCCTCTTACAGCTTGTGCTATTTATTATTCTCAGTATTTAATGTTGCCGCGTACGGTGTAATTAGACCATCAACACAACTAGGGGCGAGGTAGCCATAATAATCTGGCCTCGAACTTAGGATCCTAGAAACTAACGCCAGATGTTTTGTTATGCCTAGGGCGAGGTACCGTGCCTAGTCAATGGTCAGGTCTACTCAAACCCCATCGATTCACAATACTCCAGATATAATATAAAAACAAATATTACCGTAAAAGAACTATCGATAATGATTTTTCAGGATGGATCATACCTTTCCCTCCCACCAACTGATCCACCAATCAGCTCTCAGAACACACCTTAGCAACCAACCCGCCGCAACCTTGGAGACAAGCGAACGCTGTTAGCTGGGGAAAGCTGTCGCTCGTATTACCTTCATTTGTAGCGTATCGTTATAATATAACCTTGCAATGGTTAAGCGGTATGCATGGGGTACATGCAACAGTGATAGTCGGTATCCTGGGCGGCTTCAATCATCTGACGGCAAGCCGATAGGATTTATTCCATTCCCACGCCCGAAACGAAACGAAGCTAGTTGTCCAGAGTGGATAAAACGATGCAGCCGACCACCTGATCCTAACACAGCAAACTACTATTAAAGCAAACCACTTGCAGATATGTGTGCACATAAGTCACATAGATGTGAGCCAGGGTTCCTAATATTTCGGACATGGTTTTGAAATATGGTACTAATCTTTCTACAAAAAGGAACACATCTCACGGAAAATTTTGTTTATGTAGGCCACCAACTTGAGTGTGTGGATAATTACCCTTATCTTGGAATAAACTTCACCACTAATGGTAAACTGATGGATTCTGTTGATACCCTTTGCCATAAAAGCCTTAAGGCCCTACAAACTAAACAAACTCCTGGGTCATAACTATAATATATGCACCATGATGCATATAGTCGATCATACCATAAAACATATACTACAGTATGGTTCTGAAGTGTTGGGAGTGGATGATATTTGACTGACCCACTCACGATCCCCAAATTCATTTGAACAAAATCTGGATAATGATAAACCTTCTCAGTTAAAATTCTACAGGAGAGTACTACATGTAAAAAGCCACACCTCGATTATAGGAATCGGGGGGGGGGGGGGGGGGGGGGGGGGACTGGGGGCAGACACCCACATAGTCTTCATGCCATAACTACTTCAATAAAGTTCTTTCTTTCTATCAAATAAAAATCTAGAGGTAGCCTAGCCAAGGAAGCACTAAAAGAAAGTCAAAATAAACATCCTAAAACGAAAAAGTCATGGTTTGGAAAATTAGCGTCATTATTGGAGCACATACATCTCCAATACAACAACATTAACGTGCCTGAGAATAAAATAAAGATATTTGCGAAAAGAGCTGAAGGTGCTATGAAAACCCTCTATGAAAAATTCTGGCGCAACATACTCAACAACACTAACAGCCTATCTGGAAGACAAGAGGTAAATATATTGAGAACCTGCAAACAACACTTTGGACTCGAGGAAAACTTACTAAATATAGACATTATCAACCACAGAACTGCAGTATCACAACGTCGCCTGAGCTCGCATCCATTAAGTACAGAAATAACTCGATTGTATATGCACCTAGAGAGCGTGATTGCTAATAAACGTCATTGTCATTGTCATTGTCACCCATGGCAAATCTAAATAACAAAGTCACAAAAAGGTGCACCAGTTACCAACATCTGTCCCTGGACCTGATACCAATAGTGATGGTTTTTGATTAGCCTTGGGATTCCATCCTCATCCAGCTGTAGGCAGAACTTTCCGGCCAGACAAGTTTCGTTGTGAGGCAAAAAGGACGCCGAAAACCGTTCCTACACGGCCTCGAAAAAATCGCCGAAATCGCATTATGCTACGGTTTTATATGGTCTTTAATTATCTTTCACCACTAAAGCTTAGTTTGTTATAAATTTCTGCCTGGTTTTTATTGTACGACACCAATTATTTCATTCACGACTGCCTCTCAAACTTTCACGAAACTCCTATCTAAATACATGCAAGTCGACATTTTCCGCTGTGGCTTGTCTCCACATAGCAACAGTAACTAAGGTGGGCGGAGCATGGCGAAAGGTCAATTTCATCCATCGAGGTATTAAAAATGATGTTGCATATAACTCGCTTTTCTTGTAAATATTCATTTTTCATCTACTTATATCATCCACTAAAATATATTAGTGTTGAATGTTACTAAAATTGGTATTAAAATTGTTCTTCCACTTTCTATCATTAAATCTCCTTCAGAAATGAAATACATGATTATTGCTAATTGTATCGTGAGACGGAGCATGGGCGAAGAAGTGGTTCGCCACCCGTGATGAGAGATAAACACAGTTGGCACTCTGTGAGACGACTGGAGGTGTTTGGACGGGATGATTTCATGGCAGCCAACTCTCTTATTGTCAGTCGGCCATCATCTAAGAAATGGGAGAATATCTTGGTGTGCACGAACTTGGAATATGAAATCGTACGAAAATACCATATCTAAGAAACATTTTGACGGGCTTATTATCTTCAGGAATTTTTGGATCATCTTGATTCTGTTGCAACTCTTGCTGGTTCCATAAAAACAAAAGTTTTATGAATAATATATTACAACATTATTGCTTTAGCGCAAATTTTCAAAAATGGTTTTAAAACTCGTATTCATAGCTTTACCCTCGCAAGTTTATCTGTTGGTTTATCGTTAACTACTTTTATTTAGTCTTAAGGTGTTGATTAATAATAAATTGACGAATTCTTCTCATCACCTAGGCGCCAGCCAAGTGGTGCACTGTTATTGTAGACAAACAGAATTGAACAGGCGTGTCTGCCCCTTCGCGGGTAATCGCCTCGCTAACAAGGCAAAATAACCTTTGGTTTCAGGTTCATCATTTACACGTGATACTGCGTTATACCCGCCACTTCCCATGCAGTCCTCAGCATCTGCATCCACTCTGCATCACCAGCTTTATTTGTCCTGCCAGTTATAGACCAAGCTTGTTAGCAAGGCTAAATGTTTACTTAGAAGAATACTCTTGGGAGGTTCTGAGAGGGCTAATGTTGCTACATGGTTGTCATTTACATAGCGCCTAAGATGCGCTTTGTTTATGGCTGTGATGGGCTGGTGAGAAGTGATAATACCAGATAGGGTTACGTGTAAATTCTTACGGCCATTCGCCGCTGATCAGCGCTGACCATCAGACCAAACGGAGGTTTATTACCACTGGCATCCAGACGCATGATGTAGGCTGGCTGATTGTATAATATATATACAAGCGATAGACAACAAGATAAGCTGACAATAAACTGTTCACAAATGCATAGTAGCCAGACAGATTTGTCGCGGAGTACTAATTTCGCCATGAATTTACCAATTAAGCTGTTATTGGGTATTTCTTACCTGATTTCAAAACATAACTATACAGACGTAAGCATAGTTGAAATACCTTCCTATCTGCCAGAAGTAGAATAGCCTAATACGTATCGTGTACTTTTATTCATTTCATTTTTTACGTAATTTTCCTGTTTCCAGACATAACAATAATGCTAAATAATACTAAGAAGTTGATTGTACTTGGTATTGGCAATTGTCACTTCGCAGCGTGACCTTATGACACCGCTATAAACCAATCCGCTGTACCATCATAGTAAAACCCATTACCATGCATAGTTATACAACATAGCGCGCGTGTTTCCATGACAACTCCTCTTTTGTGTCAGAATTCAGCCAATTATTGGCGACAAGCTCGCAATTTCCATCCATGCAGAGCTTATTATAGCAGACTACAAATTTACAAAACAGAGCAATCATTGACAAATATTGTACATGAAAAGATCCAAAGGTGGAATATTTAGGCAAATGAGTGGGCAGATTATATACTCTTTTATCTACTGTCTTGTATATATTGGTTTCGTATTCAAGCTAACAGGTGACACAATTAACTCACCATAGGCCACTGGAGTGGCATTACGAAAGATATTGTGATTTTTGACACCATTTCAACGGGCTTTGATAACACGTACTGTTACTGTACACTCACTGTCTCTCTCTCTCTCTCTCTCTCTCTCTCTCTCTCTCTCTCTCTCTCTCTCTCTCTCTCTCTCTCTCTCTCTCTCTCTCTCTCTCTCTCTCTCTCTCTCTCTCTCTCTATCTGGATCTCTCCTGTCTCTCTCTCTCTCTCTCTCTCTGCATCTCTCTCTATCTGGATCTCTCCCTCTGTCTCCGTCTCTCTCCATCTCTGTCTGTGTCTCTCTGTCTCTCTCTCTGCCTCTCTCTGTCTCTCTGTCTCTCTGTCTCTCTCTCTCTCTCTCTCTCTCTCTCCGTATCTCTCTCTCTCTCTCTCACACACACACACTCACTCACACACACACACACACACACACACACACACACACACACACACACACACACACACACACACACACACACACACACACACACACACACACACACACACACAAACACACACACACTCTTTCTCTCTCTCTGACCACGACTATTTTAAAGTGCATTTCACCAAAAATCCTCGAAATTCTGAAGAAAAAAAATCCCTATTCATTTGAATATTTTTGTAAACAAATTTCGGAGGCTGTTTTCAGTGCGCCATAATCGATTAATTATTGATGATTTTGTGTTCCAAGTTACATGAAAGGATTATAAACGAGTCATTATAGCAACTACAACAAAATTGAAGCAAAATAAAAATGGCACAATATTGCCAAAAAATGCATCTTTAAAGCTCCCAATCTTTTTGCGTTTGTTAAGACTCCAATCTTTAGCGCAAAACACTGATGGTGCATCGACTCCGTGCAACCATGAATAACTACCCATCCCACTTCATACATTTCTGCGCTTCACGTGCCCTTCTATAATGATTACACCCCATGCCGACCACAAATGAAGAGAGTAACACGACTCAGCACCCTATCCCCGAAAGGTAATTCAAGTTTCACTGCCCCAATATCTATCCACCTTTCGCCACTACACGCGCGAAATGAGGTAAATATTGAATGCCAAAGAAGGTGAGAGGGTTTTTTTTCGATGAGCGCTATGCTACTGGGGAAGTCGAGTAAGGTTGTATGGCAAAGCGGGTAATTGGTTTGCAGGTGACAAAAGGATGGATGACTCGGAAAAGATTATAACGCGTTGGATTTCAGACACATGATTATATCATTTTATAGGACGGGCAGGACATCACGTCCTGGGAAGAAATAAAGCTGATTTACAAATTCAGATGTTAAAATTATATATGCGGCTATGTGTTAAAACGCATGTGTCAATCTGCTCCAAGTTAGTCAGTAAAAATGAAAGATACTTTGAAGACGATTATCACTGAATCAATTGATAAAATGATACTCTGAAGTTAAATATCACTGCAACAATTCGTGAAATGATACTTCGAAGTCGATTATCACTGCAAAAAAATAAACTTTGACTGTACTCTATAGAGATGAGACAGAAATATTGTTACGTACATTATAACTACGACAATATCATGATAGAGATAAATATTATCCATGAAAGACCAGATCCTTTAAATCATCGGTTTCTCTTCCTCCGCAAACTCAAAAACACAATGGATCAACGCTAGTCAGATACATTGTCGTCAGCCTAATTTGACTTGAAAATTGCAGTGATTTGGGGGTCTAATTAACTGACAAGTACCTGTTAGCAACCACCATTACCACAAGGGAGCGGAAGCTGATAATTTGTATGCAAACATTGGAGATTATTGGCTCAACAAGTAGATGTGGAGTCGCCGTCTGTTCAGCAGTGCTCATTTGTATGGGGAGGTGAGTCGGGGAAGCCATTTTTCATCCCCGCTATACTCATTATCTCCTATTTGGGATGAATGATTATAGAGGTTAATGGTCTTATTAGTGCTCTCTGATATTCATAAGGTTTAAAAGGTGGGGACGTTTTCGTGAGATTCACTTCCAAATTATCATGCATTATAGCACGGGCAGTGCTAGCTTGTCCGTTTTGTCATTTTGCACGTAACAAATATTTGATAGAATCAGGCTTTCAATCAAATTTCACCAAGTCTGAATTACCTCGTCTGTTCCATGAAAAATTGACATGGAAATCAATGAACATGAATCGCTATTATATATTATTGGGAAGTCATGCGGTGGTCACAGCGGACCAGTGACCACGGTGATGCGTGGAAGATGGGGTGACGAGTGAATGGTGCTCAGATCCTCTGCGCATGCCCACTGCTAATTAAAAGATAACAACACCATTTATTGTATGTGGATTGTCTACAGGAAGACAAGCGTCAGGTTTGGTTTGCTTTTGGCTTGGATCGAGAATGAAATATACACAGAAGCTGTTTGATACTGCACAATCATGTATGACCATTGTACCCTTTAATTAATGTTTAAAAAAAAACATTTATTAATGATAAAGGATATAATTATCTAGCGAAAGAATTTCGTTTTGGAGTGTTATATTTAGAATAAAATTCCCGGTTTGACTTCACAAATCAAAGAGATAACATGGGTGCCGTGAATTTTATGCGAAATACGGCCTCTGCACACGTTCGAAAGACACATGAATATTGCAAACTCCACAATTCCAAAATCCATTTCTGATGGACCAGATATTGCGTTGTGGATAAATCAATAGTCATGTGGCAAGTTGCAAGCTTCTCTCGTGCATTAAATTTGTCTTTCTTGTACCCAAATTGCTTTAAATTTCAGCTCGACTATATGATGGTTTGGTTGAGGATTCGTTTATGGATGTGAAACAGTAATGCATGGTATCCATAGGTCGAGTAAGTCAGTATCATACAACGTGGCGTCACTATTTTGTTCACTAAATGTTAGGAGATCCCTGCGATTTTGTTTTCTATTCGTGCGCCATGAGAGCTCGTAAGCCAATAAAGATATCCAATATATGTCTTGATCGCCCTGATGCAGCATATATAATGACAGAATCCGATCCAGTAGAAAAAAATACACTGAACAATGAATCTTTGTACTTAGGCCGATAAACGATAATTGAACAATTGATTTTATATTTGCACCATTGGAACATCCAGTAACCAAGCAGCACAAATCGTAGTTTAAAAAAACAAGCTGATTGTGTCATTAAGGAGAGGTGTTACCTGTAAGTAATGTGGGGTCTGGTACAAGCCGACGTTTTAATGTTGAAAGCAGATATACGAGCGTGAGTACATTCAGGTGGCTATGTTGAGTCGGCACTAGAGGCCTGGATATATGCAACGCAGCATAAATCTCAGAATAAATGAACTCACATTCGGATCAAAATTATGAGGAGTACGAAGGTTGATGACAGCTTTTAATATAAATTTTGATTCAGCCAGCCTCAGTGTATATATTTGTGAATATGCCATTCGAAATTAATTTGACAACTTGAGTACACATATCAAACATACAATTGCCTGTTGCACATCTAAACAGTATTGGCGATAAGACGTTCCGTTCCATTGTCCGCAATATAGGCTCACCAAAACCTAAGCGTGCATACATGGGTTTCAGTAGACTGCAAAGCCATCCGCATCATACATATTCTACCATTCCTCCTTGTGGTGGCTTTGTGAGGTAACAACGTCTGTTTCCATTTCCGCCTGATTGCCGACAGCATTTGCCGCTGAATAATCATTATCACAACTGGGTGCATTTCCGAACTGCTTTACGGAGGCAGTGCCAATCCAGCATGAGGGAGCAACTTGTATCGCGCCAATTATGCTGTTGTATCCACTGCACATTGCCCACAATACTGCTGAAGGGTGAAATTTGGCTGGCATCGCTTCACTGTCCACTCCTTGCCCATGCGCCGCGTGGACAGGTTTAATTGGGTCAATCAGATAGGTAAATTGTCCCTAGTGAGCTTCCACGTGATTGGCGCTTTCTTTCATGTTTATAGACAGAATGATGTTGAGTGGCTCGCTGAGCACATACCGCTCTTCACACCGAGGCATTTTTAATCAAACTAAAACGCAGACACACTGCTTGATTAACGGCATCTTTTCATCAAAACCACTGGATGTTAGCTCTAATTGATATAATTAAATAATTAGGTGCGGAATTCCTTAGATAAATAAAGGTACATTTATATGTATATATATATATGTATATATATATATATATATATATATATATATATATATATATATATACATATATATATATATATATATATATATATATATATATATATATATATATATATATATATATATATATATATATATATATATATATATTATGTGTTGAAACATATTTATATATACGCACATATGTATACATATATTCATATTCATTTATACATTTATAAATATAGATATACATGTTTAATATATATATATACATATGTACATATATATGTGTATATGTACAAATATATGTACATATAAATATATATTTATATTGATATTTATATAAAATACATATATATATATGTATATATATATAATACGTGTGTGTTAAAAAAATATATATATATATGTATATATATATATATATAATATATACATATATATATACATAGAGATATTATATATATATATATATATATAGTATATATATATATTGATATATATATATATATATATATATATATTGGTTGATATATATCTACTTATACGAATCACATTACATCTATGTACATCTATATTCTATTTGCGGTTCGATATGCAACATTGTCTATTTTCCATTGCATACATCGCAATACAATATACATCAATGACAGCCCTACGAATAGTTCAGCTTAGCGTGACCAATCAAATGTCTGTTTCTGTAATATTGATGTTTAAGGAGCAGATACAAATGGCCATTCCATAATTAAGGGATAATCCATTGAATACGTGTGAAGAAATGGTTGCTGCTAATTTCCATGCTAATGATGTTTTATATGACCATCAAGTGTTGACTAAATCGTTGTTGCCATCATAATGGGATCACACGCGATTCCCTTAATGAGGCCGGATGTATGTCTATTTCCGCGTGAAATTGATGAGCACATTTGTCCATCTTTCTGCACCACGTGATTTCATCGTGGTCTTAGCGGCGATCCCCTATATGGTCAATCGCATGCAGATGGTAACGACACGAAACTGGGCGGAAACGTTTCAAGGGAACCAGAGTTAATGACACAAATATTATCCTTTGGTGAACAAATTATGCCCAATAACGAGGCAAGCTTTCCGCACAAAGGGCTGTCCCTTGAGGCCGACTACGCTGACAAGTGTTGCGGGATATAATAGACGATTAGTGTACCACGTATTGGGGACAGCGTCATTGTTGCACGAGGCGAATGGTATGGTATATAGAACTTGGGAAATATGGGTTTGTGAGGATATTGTACTTCGTTGAAGCAGTAAGTTTCTTCCGATTGGGGAAGCTGACAAATCCTCCAAACGACGTAATTGAATAATGCCCGGGACATCCATATCTGGTGTGTGATTGGCTTTATTGAGACAAATATCTATTGTATCAAACAACACGTATAAGCCAAACCAGTGTGGGAATCAAAATATCAATAAACTATGCCCAGCCAATTCAAATATGATGGGTGACATTTGAACAAGCCATTCGATTAACTCCTCTTGTTTCCAAAATTGTCTGTGATTTGACGATGTGATCGCCCGTTTAATTTGTTGCATAATATGCTTAACAGCATCCGCCCCTTCACTCGACACTAAACGGCGCAAAAACGCAAGAGAGAAGCGCTGAAAGTCACATATGTCACCATTATCCGGTCGCGATTTGAAAAATAACATCCGCCATGAAATTGCAAATATTAAAAAATAAGCTAAAACAACTCTTGAGTCTGCTGTGAGCATGATTCACTATTCAATTATCTTGTCAAATTCATTTCGTCCACAACAGCTGTTCCCACGCCGATTTTGACGCTTGTTAAAATGTCTACACGTAAATGATCGGTCATGTATACCTCCTATTATCGTACAAGTATCAGCGCTGAACAAACAAAATGCGATAATGTTCCTCGCCCGAAAAGAAAATATTTATGCTGAAGCTGACTGGGAGCCGCTGGGATTTGTTAGTGGAAGTGACATGCGTTGGCGAGAATGGGCGGTGCTAAGAACTGAGCTGGGATGCGATTGGCTAGTCGATGTACAGAAGCAGTTGCTGAGCAACCATGGAGAAGCAGCAGCTCTGAGAGTTATAAGGCTGTGGTTATCTGTGCTATAAGAAACTTCGCACTGCCAGACAACTTTGGGTGGTCGCATTTCACGACTGTTTTCCACCAAGCGTTCAAGTTTGAAAAATTGTATATATCAACGAACAGCGGTTGTTACCAAAATATTGTACTTCGGTGACAAAGTGACAGATTTTTTGCATCCCATTTTGTAGGGGTGTCTGGAAAGCCTTAGACCCACTGGAAGAAGCCTAACCCACTTGAAGAACAACTTAGGAGGAATTCATATACAGACCTGAGAAAAACAGCGGTAAGGAAACTTTGTATACATCACCAAGATGTTGTCCAGAGAAACACCCCACATTCACAGCAGCAGGATCCAATTGTGTCATAATTAGGCACCATTTTAACCAGAAAGTGGGGTCAAGTGCCGCAAGATCTCACCACACCAAACTCGAACCGATAAAAAAAAGTCTCGCGCTACCTGAGAAACCATGCTGACTGCTGCCTACGCTGTCCCCCAAAGGGACGCGACTCATTATCAGGAACAATCGGGTGGTGACCAGATGCTTTCAGGTATGCCGCATCCTCAGCAGCCCAGGGCACTTCCACGGGTTCTACAGCATCCCTTCAGCATCCATAACATGTTGGGTGGTAACAATGCGGCGTCGATCAGGTATTCTGCTGTACCTGATCACCCCAAGCCGACGACAACTGAACGCGTGCAAAGATCCACACCGACTACTACATCGTCACCAGCCTACCTCTTGACGTCTACATCGCCCTCATCTTCAATCACCATGGGAACCATGTCAATGACATCTCTACAGAACAGAATATCTGGAATGACATCACATCCTAAATATGGTGAGTCTAAAAAATCTCAAGAAGACGTGCCATTTAAAATACTCGATCACTCAATGGATGCCAGTGAGTTCGATTCGGAGAACGATGACTCTGATAGCATGGTCGATATCGAACGCGTTGAGGCGGATAGCGCGAGTATCGCATCGGACACCGGCGAATCCGCGTTGGATATGCGTCTTCAATATCCACAGACTCTCTCTCCTAACACAGAAACCGAAAACCCACAAAACGTCGGAATCTCACCTGACAAAACACCAATCAGCGCAGGTGATGCGTCTTCTGTAGCTGATGAAGCTGGCAGTAAAGATGACGAGGCCAAGTCGCCCGCATCTTGTGTTAAAGACAGCGAAGGAAGCAAGACAGAGAAGCCGTCTTACAGCTACAACGCCCTTATCATGATGGCTATCCGCAGCAGTCCAGAAAAGCGACTTACTCTCAACGGTATTTATGAATTCATCATGAAGAATTTTCCGTATTATCGAGAGAACAAACAAGGTTGGCAGAATTCTATCAGACATAATCTGAGTTTAAACAAGTGCTTCGTGAAAGTTCCACGGCATTATGATGACCCCGGTAAGGGTAATTATTGGATGCTGGATCCGTCGGCCGATGACGTGTTTATTGGGGGAACCACGGGGAAGTTGAGGAGGAGGTCGACGGCCGCTTCCCGGAGCAGGCTGGCTGCTCTCCGGAGATCTGGGGGAACGCACGGGCTCCATGGTGCTGGGGGATATCTCGGGTATGGCGGCTATCCCGGACCGTGTGGGGATATGGGTCCCGGTAAAGTACATCCAGGACTCTTATGGGGAATCGGCGGACATCATGGTCCGGTTTTATCATCTGCTCAGCAGTACAGCACGCTAGCTGCAGCAGCAGCAATGATGGGCGGTCACCCTCATCAGCAGATGGTTTCTGGGACGTTCCCGCCCGGTCACCCTCTAGCCGTATCCGCAGCCGCATCTTATAGCGGCGGTTCCATGCCATCCGCAGCCCATAACTTGACCAGTCTGGCGCGATGGAGCGGGGGTGTCTCTACAGGAAGTGGACCTCACGCGGGACTCGTTCACTGTGCACCACAGCTACCCTCAACCAACTTCTCAGTGGACAGACTCCTGAGAAAGGATTCACCCAGTCCACCGCACCCTATCTCTTCATCACCCAGCCCCAACATCCCGCGGCCTCTCACGCTTACGGTACCCACCGCAGTCCGCCCGACCGACTTACACCCACTGCAACAGTTCAACCAACCAGCAGCTGGGGTCCAGTTCCATCCAGCCACCAACCCAGGCCTCATTATGAGTCTGATCCACGGTCACATGCAGGCCGCCGCCGCACTCGGTTCCGGGGATCATCAGGCTCTCTCCTCCGCTCGCTTCCGCGGCTTGTCTGCTCTAGGCGCCGGGGACTCCAGGGGCGGCCTAGCTTCCACTAGTCCGACCGTATCACCGCTGTCACTCTCGGCAGCTACCAGACCCTCATAGACTTTCTTCAAATTACTGCAAGTATTATACAATGGAATTAGGAATGAATAGTTAACAATAATTATTTGATGGTCCGCGTCAGTATTATTCACAACGTTAATGATGTTTTTGTATATATACGAGAAATAGATATAGGAAATTTTATTGCCCGATTAATGTGTATCTGTATATATAGATATATATATATATATATATATATATATATATATATATATATATATATATATATATATATATATATATATATATATATATATATATATATATATATATATATATATATATATATATATAAATTTTCGCTTATATAGTTGTTACGGCGATATGATCATTATAGAGCTGAAGACATAAGCTCGGTACCTGATCTAGTCGTATTATATATCGAACTATGCTGTACAATTATCAGCCATCGCAAAGAACTGTGTTTCATGCTTCTGTTATAAATAGATTTGAAATACTCCCTCTATTCTGCTGTGTATAATCAACACATAGTCATACCCCTTAAGAATATTGCCTCTACAAACGACAGTCGTCGATGGACAGTCGTTATCTATGTTTATAGCAGTTTTCGCAATTCCATGCTTCACTTCATCTCAATCTTTTATTAAATTACTGTATGGATATTCATTGTTTGTGTTAACATTATTTTGTGTTTGTGCGTGGCCGGATATAATTGAGGTATCCGATAGGCTGTACGTTTGAATAACACGGCTATATCAACAAAGCTCTGTATTTACATATCATCAAATCAATGGCATGAATCCGGTGACTGAGTCGATGAATGATAAATATACATCCGTCTGACCAGTGCTTGGAAACCTGCCACCGAGTTCCCAGCGCCAAATTGTTATAGCCGAGAAAGGCGGAGCAAAAGCAGACGACACTCTGACCGATTGACACCAGGCCCCCGGGGAATTAATTAGACCCGCCTCAAGTTGCACCCACGCGCCCCCTACGGATAAGAACCCGCCGAAAATTACACCCTCTTTACCGCAGAACCCCGCATGCATGTGGTTCGCTGACCCTTCCCGCATTAATTGCTTTTATTGACAGGTTGTTATTACCGCCCATGGTTTTTTTCACAATCATAGTAGTCAATATAACCTCCTTGTCTTCATTCTCATCATGGTCATCATCATGGTCATCATCATCATAATCGTCATCATCATCATCATCATAATCGTCATCATTATCATCGTTATCATCATCATCATCATGGAAGTTTTTATCATATCTATCATCGTCGTCATCACTATCGCTGGTATAACAATGAATGAATAACCGCATGACACCTTTTCGTTTCTGGGCTCTATATATAGTTAAAGCTTGAATTCGATCATCGTCGATAATAAATTCATAACTTATTCAAGTTGTGCAAAAGTGCACTTTCTAGCTGTAATCCTACACTGAATGTTAATCGTCAATATGCCGTTAAGACGAGAGATTATATGTATGCACGCGAATTATCTTTCAAAATATTTTACCTCTCAAAACTCCTGCACTGTTTATTCATTTGTTTGACTGCTAGCACGTCTGTCGAACACTAAACTTCTACAAAACGTGGTATCCTATTCAGCAAAACAATTTTCAAAGGGTTTTCAAGGCGAAAGCGACCATCATACATATCGTTTGTTAACCCAACATGAAGACCCCATGCCGTCACTGGCGACACTTTGATCTCAGTAATTGCCCACCTACCCATAACAATAACAACATAATACATCAACACAAGTCTCAGAGTATATTCCTAAATATATAAACAACAGTTGCTGGTCCTAAGGTTTCTAAACTTTTGCCCATTCGTCCCAAGACCCCGTTTATGTGGACAACTTCGTGCGTTTGGGTTTCCAGGCGGAAAGGATTAGGTGAACGGGGTTTCTTTGAGGACCGCAAAGAGCAATAACATTACGAATAGCGAATTATCTCACCTTGCCTATATAAAATAACTAACAGGCCTTGGATTTACTTAAACACACCCATTTATCACCTTAAGCATTTACGCAACAATTTCATGTCTTGGGAGGTTTGTCGATCTATAAATAATTGGACCGATCCCGCTAAAATTTCAGCGCGTGCGCAAAAGAAGTTAGCTCTTCGTGCGGTATGTGTAACTGTAAGCGGGCGTGAGAAGCATCAACATTGTCTTGCTAATCGTCATCATTATTGACCAACATAAAACCCGTCTGACAATTATGAGATATCATAATAGTTTTGCAGTACCATTTACCTATTTGAGGATTCTCATTGTGCCCCCAAGACAGACAGACAGACAGACAGACAGACAGACAGACAGACAGACAGACAGACAGACAGACAGACAGACAGACAGACAGACAGACAGACAGACAGACAGACAGACAGACAGACAGACAGACAGACAGACAGACAGACAGACAGACAGACAGACAGACAGACAGACAGACAGACAGACAGACAGACAGACAGACAGACAGACAGACAGACAGACAGACAGACAGACAGACAGACAGACAGACAGACAGACAGACAGACAGACAGACAGACAGACAGACAGACAGACAGACAGACAGACAGACAGACAGACAGACAGACAGACAGACAGACAGACAGACAGACAGACAGACAGACAGACAGACAGACAGACAGACAGACAGACAGACAGACAGACAGACAGACAGACAGACAGACAGACAGACAGACAGACAGACAGACAGACAGACAGACAGACAGACAGACAGACAGACAGACAGACAGACAGACAGACAGACAGACAGACAGACAGACAGACAGACAGACAGACAGACAGACAGACAGACAGACAGACAGACAGACAGACAGACAGACAGACAGACAGACAGACAGACAGACAGACAGACAGACAGACAGACAGACAGACAGACAGACAGACAGACAGACAGACAGACAGACAGACAGACAGACAGACAGACAGACAGACAGACAGACAGACAGACAGACAGACAGACAGACAGACAGACAGACAGACAGACAGACAGACAGACAGACAGACAGACAGACAGACAGACAGACAGACAGACAGACAGACAGACAGACAGACAGACAGACAGACAGACAGACAGACAGACAGACAGACAGACAGACAGACAGACAGACAGACAGACAGACAGACAGACAGACAGACAGACAGACAGACAGACAGACAGACAGACAGACAGACAGACAGACAGACAGACAGACAGACAGACAGACAGACAGACAGACAGACAGACAGACAGACAGACAGACAGACAGACAGACATTACAAAATATTTGTGAAAGCCTGCTCCTTTAACTTAGTTATTATTGTTTTTATTGAGACATATACCGTCCCTTTGTTTTTAGTTTGGGCGAAGGTGTTTGCCTCCCACTCCCAACCGTCCCCGCCAACAGGAAACCCTGCAATCAACAGCGGTCGGAAGAAATACTCGCTCCCCGACCCCTTGTACCCACCGCCGACACCCCCAACCAACTAAACCCCCCGCTCCACCCCACCACGCGCCGTCCGCCCCTGTCGATTAAAAATGAACCTTCCCTCGATAATTGAGCATTTCGAAAAAAACCATTTTGCTTTCTGGATCTCAAAAGCATCCGTTGTTTCAGAGCAGTGCCCAGCTATTAGCCATACAAACTTATGGTCACTTTAGTGGCTGTGAAATTCGATACATTTAGTCTAATTAACATGTAATTGCTGATGTCGATTTTTACCAGCAATGTTGACCAAAATACTGGGCAATCACTGTTACAATTTCCGTTTAGAGCTGTTGCAAACGCAATTACAGCAAGGAAGGAACAGATTATCATCACGAGCGGTCACGATAATGGACCGAAATATGGGCTCTCGTGCCAAGCGGGTCAACGTGCTTGGATAGTATCTGTCAGCGGGTCAAGCGCGTGACAGCAATCAAGTGACCATTTAATAGTCACATGACAAATAAGCCCTGCATAGACGACTCTCGCCCCATCCATCATGCCACATTCGGATCCCGCCTTGGCACCCGCTGCACAGAGCTATTTGCAGTAACAAGGCAGTTTCCAGACCCCGACCCCACTCGGACGTGCCGGTAAATATTTATAAAACAAGATGATTTGGCTTCCATCACCGGATTAACACCAAATGGACGTATATAATCTGGAGACTTGATACAGACGAATGACAGAAGGTAAAGAAACTACAACAACTGCGCAGGGGGGTGGGGGCGGTGAAAGTTCCTTTGTTCAAGATATCTCCATCATTAGTCGTTGTAATTAATTCGTATGATGTCGCGAGAGATATAGCAATATCACATTGCGAAAGTAGCGTTATTATCACTGTAACATGCCCAATTATGAGTGTCCATGGAGCGTTGTATATGTATATTAAATAACACAACTGTGAAAGAATATCACTTTAATGTTAGCTCAATCGCCCCTTGGACAAGAAAGCTGTATGGTCAATTAGACGCAGGCAGTAATTAAGTGGCTTAGCGTCCAACGTGCGTCGACACATTCTGTGTGTGGCAAAATATACATAATCTTGCAAGCAATGGCGGGATCATTAGCTGAAGTTAATATGTGCTGGGTGTAAATTTTGGTGCGTTTATATATGTATGTATGTATGTGTGCGTGTGTGTGTGTGTGTGTGTGTGTGTGTGTGTGTGTGTGTGTGTGTGTGTGTGTGTGTGTGTGTGTGTGTGTGTGTGTGTGTGTGTGTGATTATGTGCTTATGCATGTCAGTATAATTAAACGGGTACAAGTTCAGTCATCCGATTTGATCACAAACTGCAATCAAACACGACCAAGGCGTTGAAACAGGTGTTAAAACCCTGCAGAGTGAGTTACACAGCCCAAGGCGCTCTCACAACAGACGCATAACATGTGCCGCAGCTTCCCTAATCTTCTAATGAATCAAGCTCCAATGCCTACCAGCATCAGATTTCTGCAGCTCTTCTGATGTACTAGCTATTGACTTTGATACAGAGTGCAATAAGACGAACTGGGGGCAGATTAACGAGTGTTGGACCACACTAACAGGCTTGTAAGAGTCCATCTCTACGTGCCCTCAATCCACAGAGACACCTCCTTACCATCCACGTCTCTTTTGAGGGCCGCGAAAATTCGTCAAAAACATGCTGATTATTTTCTCGTCGTCTACAACAGCAGACTATTCACCAACACGTTCTGGGGCACTTGAATAAGTATGGTTCTCCCCCCATCCCCCATCCACACGCCTGTCTGTCCCCATGAAAGCAACACCAATCGCGCATACGCACGGATGCTCCGATTCGACAAAACATGATGCTTGCGTGCATGCATGGTTCTGTTAAACTGAGGTTAAGTTTGCCGACAGCTGAGGTTTTATGTTCGTCCTGATCGAGACCACCTTGCATTTGGGATGAAACGTTATAGGGGCAAGAAGGGATCCGACGATACTGTGTTTAAGGTATCATTTTATCGCACTAATGTACAATGTGGTGGGTATTGAGCGAGCCACTGGCGCGTTTTCCCATCTTTCAGCCTTAGCCCACATGCCAGCCACGAGCCAGCCACTATGTTATCAGCATTATGATATGATATAGAGAGAGAGAGATATATATAGCATATATAGATATATATATATTATATACCAGATATAAAACGTATACGATATATATCATATAATGTACAATGTGGTGGGTATTGAGCGAGCCACTGGCGCGTTTTCCCATCTTTCAGCCTTATATAAATGATATATACGATATATATATATAGAGAGAGAGAGAGAGAGAGAGAGAGAGAGACTAGAGAGAGATATAAATATATTATGTATATATATACATATATATATATATATATATATATATAATATGTATATATGTGTGTGCATGCAGTGTGTGTGTGTGTGTGTATGTGTGTGTATGTAAATTTAACAAGGCATAAAGGTTAATTATGTATATCTCAATGTACTGTTCATTGAAGTCAAAGTATCTTGCCAAGCAATATCTTGGAATCGTTTAGAGTGGCATATTTAGTGCGCTCTTGTTGTCATACAGGCTGAAATCACCCTGCTCTCCCTTCCATATAGCCGCAGTATGGCACGCGCAGGTTGTTAGGTACATTTGGGGGATGGCAGAGGACAAACAGAGTGGATATGTGTATGGGGCTTGAAATTGATGCTAATTTGGGTTGGGCGAATCAATGGTCATCACATCCATTGTCATGAACCAAATAACGCACTTTCTTTTGAACCATGGGAAATGTCAAACGGATGGCTTCGCCGTGTACCAAGTGCTTCTGAAGGGGATTGTGCGCTATCCATCCGTACATCCATGCCTCAGATAAATGGCGCAACATTGCGGTCTGGTTAGTGGTAACTGCGGCCAAACAACATTACATACCATATTTTTTTACATATTTGCTTTTAAATACAACTAAAACATATATATATATATATATATATATATATATATATATATATATATATATATATATATATATATATATATATATATATATATATATATATATATATATATATGCATATATATATATATATGCATATTGTCTTCATTTCCAACGCATATATACACATTGCCAATAATATATGGCTCATCAAACGGTAGGTTGCACATGACATTTACCGATGTCTCTAGGGGATAAACGTGTCTCATGGTTGATCGAAAATGAAACGACCATAATCGATCTCGGAATGAAGGCCGAATGTTTGTTTAGCGCTGGTCGACGGTATTTCTAGCAGCTGGTTGGACAACTCGGTCCCCTGACGCCCCAATCCACCCGGGCACGGGTACTCCTGAGCTCGTCTTACCAACTATCAACATTTAGATTTGTAAATCGCCCATGTCAGTTTCCTTCAATAAACAAACAACAACATGAGGTTCTATCTTTTGGAAGACAACTGTGACAGAAATCACAGCCTTGAAGCAAGAACGTCGACTCCTTGAGTGGAACACGCGTCTGGCAGTTGAAATTCGAGCGAAAAGCAATTTCTCTGGACACTGCAAGATGTTTGGGGATGAAATAAGTAATTAAACGACGCGAAGTGTCGGATAAATAAACCGAAGACCTACTTAGTCACCAACCCGATATGCTGGCTCAAATAAACCGTGGTGAAATGATGGCGCCTATTTCCAAAATACGGACGATAATGAGACAAAATACTTCACTATAAACAGATTGTAACAAGTTTTCTGAGATTGTTAGACAGCGCTATAAAAAATGAGATGATATAAACATAACCAGAATCTGATTGATCGCCAGAATATAGTCTTTGATTGTTTCCCATCTTGGCGCGTCCATTGTTATCAAACAATCACGGGATATACCGTTAGTTTCTGGGGCTCGTTCGAGTGGCTCAAATCGTTTATCCGCTTCTGTAATGAAAACGAGTGTTGCACTGTGGATTAGGAATCGATAATAATTCTAGTTGTTATCAACACGTTTGCGATTTAAGAAAAATGAAAGAATTGTAGTGAATATCAGTAACTTTTAGGCTCTTGCGCGTGAATTCGACTTGACCCCAGACGCTCGGAGTTGATTGTGAAATATATTTACAAAGACAGTCTGCTCATATGAGTCAACTCTGTATGATTATTTTTTTTAGCAACGAACGCTATTTTTGTTTAAAACAAATCTTATATTCGCCATGTCACTTGCTTGTTTTTCAGCTGATACCACCAACTCGGTTCTTCCGACAATTTTTTTTGTCCGGGTAGCGTTGTTCAATGGAAATATGATTGCATATTTGTATTTGAGCAAGTAAACTTCGCGATAAACAGATCCATATGTTTTACAAGCATATGGGTAATCCTTGCTGAGACGTAGATAGCGCTTGTTCAGCAACAAACCTTCTTCGGCAGACGACATTTCAGCCGTTCTCGGCAGTAGTCCGATAAACAAATATTCTATCCATCTAACAGCGCAGCTTTTACAAGTCAAGGAAAAATGTCAGAGAGTTCTCTTCTCGTTAGATCTGTTTATGTCAATTACTGCTCAATTTACCGAAAACACTTAGCAGAAACTTCTCCATGTAAATATAAAGAGACATGACGGCAAGTCTGTTTGGTTCGCTTGAAAAATTCGAGACCAACTGGGGTGCGAAGCATGGCGATAATAGGGTAAAAGCCACGAGGAATAACTGCTGTTGGAACTGAATACACCAATGTCGGTTTCTTGTGTGCGAGGTGAATTTTGTCTTCCAGTAGACGCTTTTTATAGCTTATTGACCCAGGGAGGATGAGTCGGTAGTTAGCAAAATGCATGTGTGACGTCACTGGTGTTCACGCCATGCCTCAATGCAAAAAAAGGCATGTTTTTAGATTGAACTTTCAGACCGTCATCCTAAACTAACTTGAGCAGAGGTTGACAGCTTTATTTAGCGTGTGAGGTAACGTCTAGATCCCCATGATCATGATACCGACCACAACGGCATGTATATATCTTACAACCGTAATATGTAACCGATTCAACACCATTTTAAGTTAATTAAAAACAAAGTATATTAAATTCAAAACCAGATAGAGGAGTATCATCTTGGTATTCCTTCATCTGTTTATGATGTACAGAACAAAGATTATTGCCTTGCAATATCTTCCACGTAAGCAATTATTGTACCACCTAGATCCGCATTCAAGGTTGGATGTGCAGGTATCTATTAAGACTCGAGTACCTGTGGCCTAGCGCATCTGTTCAAGGTGAGGAGTGATATAATACTAAAGAGTCTGTGTCCTGGCGCATCGGATCAGGGGGATGGGTGAGGCATTCAAGACTCGACCGAATGCGGTCTAACGCATCGACTCGGATGGCGTTATGATTCCCTTTTGCCCGGAAAGAATGTCACATTGAACGTTCCCAAGACCAATCCGCTATGACAGCCTCCTGGATATGAACTATTTCGAGAAATATTCATGAACGCAGTATATATATATATAGATAGAGAGAGAGAGATATAGAGATATAGATAGATAGATAGATATAGAGAGATAGATAGATAGAGATATAGAGAGAGAGATAGAGAGAGAGAGAGAGAGATAGAGAGAGAGAGAGAGAGAGAGAGAGATAGAGAGAGATATATATAGAGAGAGATATATCTAGAGAGATAGAGAGATCTCTAGAGAGAGAGAGATCTATCTAGAGAGAGATATCTCTCTCTCTCTCTATATATCTATATATATATCTCTCTCTATATCTATATCTCTCTATATCTATATATCTATCTATATATCTATATATATATATATATATATATATATATATCTATATATATATATCATATAATCATTTATCTGCATATTGTATGTGGTGTTTTGCTTGAATTATAAAAAGATAACCGATTGGGGGTTCCACAGTCACTTATTCAATGAAAGGGACAAACATGAATAGGGTGAAAAACCAATTTTTCTTCAACAGTATTCACGTGTAGGGTTATTAAAGATTACATTATAAGGCACATGGTATAAAATGACTACTACATATCACCTTTCATTGAGAGGGATAGAGTTAAAACATACGCAGTCACACTTCACAAACACTAAACTTCACCTTAGGCAGTAGTGGGGTAAGTAACATAACATATGTCGTCACCATCAAATATAGTCTGACCGCGTGACGTAGAGCGAGAAATTTTATTCGTCGATGTGAAACAAAATGGAAATGAATCTCTTGTATTTACGCGTAAACCGCAAAGTAAGCGCATAACCTGATAACTTCCGGTCGAGCTTGGGACCACATTGCTCTGCCGCCACCTCTCGGACAAATCCGCAAAGCGGCCTGCGAATCACAACCTTCCCATTTTGACCTCCAGTGACCCACATAGCCTCGTCAATTAATCGTGTCAAGCCGTGACTGAAGGCAAATTATTTGAGGAAATATATTGACCACATAATCCCTTCTTGCTATACGATCGGTCGCAAATCAGTTAAGAAATTGTATAATAGGCAGTGTAAAGGGAACTTTCTTATCCCACGTGGTTAAGTTAACGTTAATTTCGATACGCTGCTGCAGTTTTCGAGGGTATCGGGGGAAAGAGCTGTCAACAATCAGGATTACAACAGTGTATTACACCCTGTGCAAAATGATGGGCGAAAAATCCATATTTAGAGACCGCAAAGAGGCTCAGAAGTCACAATATGATTGATTTTGCTGAGAATCTACTTATCGCAGTGTGCATCCTTTAAATTCACCGCGAACAAATCCTCCCTGTATAACAGGCGACAACCCATCGGAAATCTACTGCTGAGCATCCATTTTGGTCACAGCAGGAATTAGCCTTGGATCACGGCGAGGGCAAGGGGGTCACAATGAACTGTATATCAGTCGTAATAGTGGTAGTGGCGTTTCTTGGATTCTGCTTAAGTCGCAGTTATCCTAATCACGATCCGTCTTTGGAAACTTCTTAAAAATACTAAGGCCACTTGTGAATGCGGTATTTTATCCTATCACAATTTATTATGTCCAACACAAAACACGTGTTCCCCAGATTATTTCATTGGTTCTATTCACAATTATACCTGAATTTATTGATTTTTTACGGGCCTCTATCAGATTTAACATATATGCTCGTAGAGATTTTACAATGTACCCTAAATAATTCACGAGGTTCTAATGTGTGTCTCCGTCTTTGCGTCTTTGTCGTGAAGGACCAATGCAAATATACAATAATTACACTAACGCGATCATCTTTTAAACGAACATGAATGAACGCTGTCCCAATAAACAGGGTGAATATATCGCGTGTATGGCACAAATGAAATGGTACTATAATTTTACGTCTAGAGGTAATGCATAGATCATTGTATCCTTAAATAGACCAATCAATCATAGACTAAATAGCTTGTCCATCTATTGATACACTTCAAGCTCGAACGCCTGGTTTGTTACACCACATCGCCAGTTGCATGAAAATATGAACAAAATATTTATTGTCTCTTGACAGATTAAGGTACAAAGCAAACACTACAACTCATATGCTTATCACATAAACCACCTGAATAGAAGTAGTAGTTGTTCAACAATCCTACAAATTGGCTATCAGATGTTTATTAACAAGCACCGTTTATTGAAAAGACAAAATTGGAAGCAATGAAAGTATTGTTTTATCACAGTACATGATTATCATTTGGCATGTAAATTTTCTTGTGAGATTTTGCCGGTTAACAGGTGTTCCCTCCTTCTCTTTATTTGGAAGTCATCATCTTTACAAACTCTGAAAGAGGACAAAGCAAATAATGTATGCAGTATTTGTATCTATCAATGTTATAGCAATGATGCTACTGCGAGCTACACCACCAAGTTATAGCATTTGACTACTACGTCATGCTAGAGAATTAAGGCTTTTACGCATAAACAAGACAAATTTGGTCTTGAGCATTAAATGGCCAAGGAAATGGTCAAAGAAAGTAAAGATAATTATGAATATTTACTACGATGCTGTACAGATATACAGGACAATTATTTAGGAAGTTTTCTTATATAACAAATAAACCAACCCGTCATGTGCGAGTAAGTTCAGAATAAATGGATAAAGAATAAATGATCCCTGAAAAGCAGTATGATAACTTACCTTCATAATTGACTTGTCCATCACCATCGATGTCAGCCTCTCTGATCATCTCATCTACTTCTTCATCTGTCAATTTTTCTCCCAAATTTGTCATTACATGCCTCAGTTCAGCAGCACTAATGAAACCATTACCGTCTTTGTCAAACACACGGAATGCTTCTTTTATTTCCTCTTCACTGTCTGTATCTTTCATTTTGCGAGCCATCATGGTCAAAAACTCAGGGAAGTCTATTGTACCATTTCCTGCAAAATATAATAGCATATTTTGCAAACATCAATAAACCCAGTATGGTGGACATACAAGCTTATGAGACTATGTCAAAAGCATTATGAGAACAACCCAACACATATGTCAAATATAGTAGTTAATGGCCACACACAAATGCAACCAATTTAATTTGTTCTCAGATGGCATCTTGATTTAAAGCTTACGGATATATTAAACAACACACTGACCATCAGCATCAACTTCATTGATCATATCTTGCAATTCTGCTTCTGTGGGGTTCTGGCCTAGAGACCTCATGACAGTTCCCAACTCTTTGGTGGTGATGGTTCCATCGCCATCCTTGTCGAAGAGGGAGAATGCCTCCTTGAATTCTGCATACACAGATAAGAATGCATAGATCAATTAACTTAATTTACGCTATTGTTTTGTAATCTTTTAAGCACCTTACACAAATCAGGTCACTCGTTAATTACAAAGAGGGAAAGGCAATTTAATAGATAGTGTTAATTCGTCATGTCTATTGGCAGAATGATATCTTTATTTAAAGCTCCACTTAGCTGTTTTACACATCCATTAACTAAAACAACCATGCACGAACTCACCAGAAATTTGCTCTTCTGTGAGTTGTTCAGCCTGGAAAAACCATACAGCAAATGAAATAGATTATCAATCTTAAAATCAGAGAAAGGGGAGACGAGACAGTGAAAGAGGAAGTTGGTTAGAATGGTAGTGAGTGAGGCTGATTTTGAGCTCCATCATTCAAGTGTAACAGCAGCTGATAATATACAATGTATGACCTGATTTCATAGAGGTACACAGAAACTAATAAAATTGCCCACCCTTTGTAGAATACGATACAAATCGGTAACATATGTTAAACCGCTTAAAAGTGAGTGAATGGAAAATGTTCATTGGCAGGAAAGTTGCCCATAGCCTCGGTGCTGTGAAGACTAAATCATAACGTTTATGGTTTTGCATTGTATTCAAGGGTAAAATGGATATTCCAAATTTGAGGGTAAGGTTAACCACCAGACCTAAATTTAGCCTAAGAAAGAAATTACAATTGGTCTTCTGTTACCCATGTTACCAGAGGTTTTGATGTGTCTCATTTATAACTCAAATGCTTCAAAGAATACGAGCGGACGGACGGACGGACGGACGGAGTAAAGGTAAATAATAATCTCTGCTGAACCAAATATCAAGTGGCTAGACATCAGTCATCGCCTGATCGCCCTCTAAAGCAGCGCAGATCTTACACCTGTTGGGCTCACTAATCAAGGTCCCCATGCCCCTGGCAACGGGATACATACATGTTTCGGATATTCAATTTAGCGCCAGTCGAGCTGCGTATTAGCTCCTGTGGGGTCAGGGACGTTGACCACAGTAAAAGCCTAAGAGGACAGGCTATACTGCCATTGAGATATCTGCATTGACTCACACCCTGTGCAGGGCGTTTCATGTCCCACGGCACAATGACAATGACTAAGACGTTTATTGGCAATAAAGCGCCCTCTGGGAGCACATGCATACAATCAAGTTATTTACATGATTTTGATCGGAAAAAGTGTAACATACAATAGGAATACAATAAGTGTGCAACTAATTCCAACGCAAAACTAAAGACATTTAAATACAAACAGTACACTATAAGATTAAGCATAGCAACAGGGTTAAATTACTATGTGGGACCACTAACCGAGACACCTGAAACTGGGGAGTAGTTGACCATTTAGTGGCAGTTTTCTTATCTCAAGCGATTCCCTTATAAATTTGCCAATGTCCTTGCATAAGAGTTTGTTCCGGCACTAGGGTTAGCTTAAGGCGCAAATCCTATTGATCCGCTTTGAATGGCTTTAACTCATTTCGTTCCGCTTAAAATTCCTGACCGCCATTTGGAGCACATCTGGGGGCGTAGTTAAAGCTAAGTAGAGTTCGTTTCACTGAGCGGAGCAAGTTTTAGCTTGCCCTCCTTCGATGGCGGTGACATGTTAAAGTATTTTACCCTGTTTATAAAACCAGGGATGAACATTTGCTTTACATGGGCGCTATTATGATTTGACTCGCTCGCCACCTATTTTACTCACACTGCTCAGTGATATTGCAATGGTGCGCATGCAACGACGATTACTCAAAGAAGTGAATATTTGGTCATGAGAGCTTATATGTTGAAAAACGATAAAGAATTCCTGTCAGTCCGACTTGCCAATGGTGAACTTTATAGATGCGAGGTAATTAAATCCGCAAATCAACCTTGATACACACAATATTCACAGCAGCAACACAGAATTATCAATAAAATTTAACCACCACAGTACTTACCATAGTCTCTGGTTCAGGTGAATTCTTTCTGCCAACTGAAGTTCGCCCAAGCAGTATTTAACCCTCAACAGGTTGTTACGATTCAACGCGGACACGACCCCAGTGTGATTGGCGCTATTTTAAATCTGCTGAATATAGAGGTGGCCCCGATCAATATTCTTCATTCGCTCAATTCGTGACCAAAAACAAGTGACTCTATTCTATTTTTAATTATCCAATTATTAATATTAATATATAGATTAACACGTGTTGATTTATTTATGAGAGGCTAGAGTATGTCTTTTTCTTAATTAGTGATTTTACTACGAAATATGTGGAACTTTATTGCGGAAGTATATGGAAGTTATAAGGCCGGCGTGGGAATACTGACGGAGCTGTGCTGTGATTGGTCAGTGGATACCTGCATTGCGCCAGTCGGGTCCTGTCGATATGGAATCATTCGCCGACAACGAGCAGTATTAAAAATCACCAGTTAAAAGTCATTTTCATATACTCTGAATGAACCTGATGCTCATATAACGTAGCTTTCACAGAATATTAGAAAAGCCTTTAATCAATCACCGCCTAACTTGCACTGACTGTCTGTCTCAGGAATGCTTGATGATATAGTTGATAGCTTTTCTAAAATTAGGTCATTATGTCCAAACCCGTTATGATCTATTCGTTATGAACTATACACTGTGCAAGGTCTTTTGGGTACATTTGCTGCGGTGGTGACGACCCGCATACGTTATGACGAGGTATTATTTTATTGTTTCGTGAACATTGGTCTCCGTCAGGGAACAATTCAATGATTGGTGAAATTTGTTGTCGAATCTTTTGTGCTGATACTTCGTGTTGGGAATTCCAGGTTCAAGGTATGTTGAATATACATTGTGTTGCTTAATCGCTTTACAACAAATTTATATTGATTTTTTTTTACAGCTGCATCTACTCGATAAGAGTCCATTCGCTCTGTACCCAATCATCGACTACTGAGTCTCATGGGCGTCTTCATCTTCATGCTGAGAAAACCTCAACGAAAGTTTCATTCTTATTGTCCCTTCAAATGTGATGATCTGTTCGTTGCAGAACATTTAACTCATGCCCCCACTATCACAGATTTTGGCCCCCTGTGGGTCTGGGAGTATATAAGGCCCACTGTATCTTCCTGCATGTCGTAAAAGGCGTCTAATAAGGGGAAATCTGTTGGCCATGGGTTGCGACTCGTATCGGTGGACAATGGGATCCAGGTGGTTGAGTGGAGCGGTACTTTGGATGGCCATGTCTGCAACACTACCCTTCGCCTAGACGAGAGACTGGGATGACCTGGTCCAGTCAATCGGCTGGTGGTGACCTGTCCTAGTAAACTTTTGGCATTTTCCCATCATCATCCACTTGTACGTCCCCTTTTTTCCATTTGTCTTAGAAGGCGGCTGCTTAATCCGGTCAGTCTTATCTATTCACCTGCGATTTTCCACTCGATTCCTATACACTTCAATGTCGTTTTCGTTCCAAGATATTGTATAGTTAAGTTCATTAAATGTGTGCCAAGTAATTAGCAGTCTCCCTTTATAATCTACCAACACCTAAATAGTGACAAAACATTGCAGTCATATATATTTGTACCTAGAACTATTAAGCGTCGGGGTCCGTGGCCCTGTATTTTTGTGTGTATGAGAGCGCTTTGGTTATTTTGCTCTGTCAGCAACAAACCCTTCGAAATCATCAATGCTAAACCATATGGGTATTGAAATAGTATAACATTAAATTTTAACCAAATAATTGAAAGGCGTTTTTCTGGTGTCATTTTTCACTTTTCAAAGTAAAACGACATCTGGAGGCTAGATACAAACAGAGGCACGTAACACGTGATGTGAATTGCAACCAAATACAAGGTATTATGCAAATGTATAACCCGTCGTACGACGTAAGCAGGATAAATGTGTCGGACAAATCTCAAAATCTGATCAGCTGATTTCTGATAACATGCAGTAACAACGGTCGAGCGCGTCACACAGGGACCATTCATTGCATTTGTATTGTCAACAATTGGTGGGAAATCCCGGGAGAAAATCTCGACATACTGAAACAAAATATATATTAAATCCGCTGTACAGATGGGAAGCGAAAAAACATACCCCGTCGTACAACACGAAGCTCAGGTGCGTTGCCATTTTGTAGTATTTCGAAGTGATGCCTGTGCGATAAATAGTATCGAACTATGTAAATAAGAAGCTTAAAGTGAATGCATCCTTGTTTACACTCTACATCCCACGTCCTCAGGTGACACCAGCCCTCCACCTGTCGTTAGCGAACAATATGCTGACCGATTTCGACGAGGCCAAAATAAACCATCGTATAGTTCTCAAGGACATCGTGTACTGTTTTAAAATTAAAAGACAATGACTCGTATTTCATTAGACTATCAGCATCATCATGGCAATAAGTTAGCAGCTCACGTCAAAACCTGTCATGGTAGCGATACTATGTTGTTATCCTGACGTTAAAACTATTTTATAGTTCATCTGGATTAAAGTTGCACGCATCAAGTTAAACAATTTTGACCGAACTTGGACAAGTATTTTAGTCACGGAGCTTGCCTATAGATGGAGCTCTGGGTGTTCGTTTCCCAATCTTTCCGTTCACACCCTGGTTGTAGATTTTTCATTTGATAATCGCTTTCTGTTGTGATATCTGATATTTCTTCAACCGAGTCCCTTTTTCGTAACTGCGCTCATGTTCTGCGTCTTTACAGTTTTTGACGCATTTAATTTTCGACATCTTTGAAAGCATTTGGATCAATGTCGATGGTCACATGGTGATAAATTGCCCCTGCATTACCAACGCAACCAAGTCGTTCATGGTGATACAACGGACTTTTTTAATTGCCTCTTAAAAGTTTTGGTATAGAAAAATAAAGATATTTTACCAGTTCTATATTTCAATATCTTGGAGTTTACGTGGATAAATGTACAGAAGCTTTTTGACACAAAGCCGTAAGAGACACAAATGACAAGCCTTTCAGTATTGACAATAACACAACGGAAGATGAAATGTCGAAAAACAAACAAACAACCGGCGGGATTAGCTACAAACCAAACTTATGAATCAAATCTAAATCAAACATACTGACACTGTAATTTTGAAATATTTTCTTGAGAAATAAAAAAAACAATGGCAACCCTTAGCATTGAAACACATTCAACGTATACAACGACGATCGTAGTAGGTTTGCTGGTCATTAATGTTGCATGAGACTAAAAGAAAGATTCTGTTCCCCGACAAGTCCTTCTATTGCAGGATCACTATTTCAACACTCTGCAAATAAACAATCAGTATATGCATTAAAGACCACCATTTTGGTCCCAGTTAACATCCGTATCTACAGTAACCAATTCATCTTTAAATACACACAACTTTATAGATGAACGCATGTAACACATGAAAAATGGTCCAATGGAAGCAATGGTGAAAATTTGATCACCAACCTGACCAACAGAATCCGCATATGGCGTCCGCCATTTTATTTGTCTGTCATCATTTGAACGAACTCTGCAAGGGAATGTAGAGCAATCTAAAGCATGCGAGTATTTACTTTTCATTTAAACTACTCAGCCCACGTGTTTTGCCATCCAAATTGAAGTCACTGATAGAAGGATACGCAGCTTATTCCAACTTCAATAGTAGGATATACAGAAACAACCTCTCGGACTATAAGCAAACAAGTCTTTCTGGCACGTGCATTCATACAATAATATAGAGATATATCCGATAAAACATCAATATGTGAAATTAAAACAATATTTTTTTTAAAATAACATATCCTTTGCATCTTAAGAGCCATGAATGTGGTCCACTGATGATGTTAGAAGTGAAAAAACAATTTATTTACAGACCAAAAACGTTTTCTTATATAACAAATAAACCCACCCGTCATGTGCGAGTAAGTTAAGAATAAATGGATAAAGAATAAATGATTCCTGAAAAGCAGTATGATAACTTACCTTCATAATTGACTTGTCCATCGCCATCAATGTCAGCCTCTTTGATCATCTCATCTACTTCTTCATCTGTCAATTTTTCTCCCAAATTTGTCATTACATGCCTCAGCTCAGCAGCACTAATGAAGCCATTACCGTCTTTGTCAAACACACGGAATGCTTCTCTAATCTCCTCTTCACTGTCTACATCTTTCATTTTGCGAGCCATCATGGTCAAAAACTCTGGGAAGTCTATTGTACCATTTCCTGTAAAATATATCAGCACATTTTGTAACCTCAAAAAGCAAAATCTCAGTATTGTGGGCACAAATATAAGTCCTCGTGTGATGTGTACAAACCAAATAACCAATGTGTCAACTCAAGTAGTTAATGACCATACATAAATGTAACCGAATTCATTTCTTTTTCTTTTAAAGCCTACAGCAATAATGAACACTGACCATCAGCATCAACTTCATTGATCATATCTTGCAATTCTGCTTCTGTGGGGTTCTGGCCTAGAGACCTCATGACAGTTCCCAACTCTTTGGTGGTGATGGTGCCATCACCATCCTTGTCGAAGAGGGAGAATGCCTCCTTGAATTCTTCAATCACAAATTCGTTTATTTAACCGTATTATAATATAACCTATTAACGTCATAGCTGCACATAGGAAATGATATATTACTTCGCAAATTGAATTCATTCCATGACTTTTTTTATAAACACTTCGCACACATAAAAAGGGCACAGTCGAATTATGTTTTTCATTCTTAGAATGATTAAACTCACCAGCAATTTGTTCTTCTGTTAGTTGGTCAGCCTTGAAAGCAACCAGTAAAATATAAATTGTCGACAAATGAGGATTCTATAAGCGAGTAATACATCCTACACATCAGGCAAATATGAAAAAGGTTATGAATAATCAATTTATCAGGCACTACACATAAATAAGTCATATACAATAAGACTATATACAGTGACCGTATGAAAACAATTGATGATATAACTGAATCACTGAAATATTTAAACATTTTTTTAAAATCTGTTTTTCGTCTGTTCTACTGTCGACTAATATGTCGGTACTGCCAAATTGTTCCTAATTTTATTTGATTGTAGGCAAGGGTCACTTATATGGGCAGTGCTTTATTAATTAAATGATGGATTTATTATTGACAAAACACATTAATGCAACTGTGAATAAGTTCCATATTAACATATTTAAACCAAAAGAAACTAGACATTAACAGTATATATCGCAGCAGACATGAGATGCCTGAGTTAATAGGCCGTTACTGCCGTGTGTTGCTGTGACTTAACTTGAGCGGTTGATAGGCGCGGAATATTGCACCCATTATTTCCGAGTATATTGTATGACCGAGGAGCGAGTATATTGTATGACCGACTTTGGGTTTGATTCTGGGGAAAACATCTCCGACATCATATTATCGCGTGATGGTTTTTTCTAGGCAATAAAAACCCTGTTGTAATGCGATCGTTGGATCCGTGGAATGTCATCGCGAACGAAGCGGTTTCGCGCTTAAACGGGACACATGTAATCTTAATAATTTGTTTCGAAAATGATGTCCAATGATTCATTACGTTGTGGTCGAATTCGAGTCAACTCAGGGTGTCGCGATACTTACTGCTATCTCTGCTCATCAAAATACCTCCCCAACAGCAGCTTGCTACTAACGCCCGCGGTATTGATCGACTGTAGACGTGTTTTGCTTCTTTAAATGGTAAAAATATTTCAATCATCGAGTGCACTTGCCGTGCGGACGACCTGAACAGTGGCGTGGCGTTGCCAGGCCTCAGGTTTTATTCCCAGTTAAAGTGTTGATTTAGTCTGATCGGTTCACTAAACGCGCCTGCACGCCACAGCGCATTTTTTTAGTTTGCTACCGTGTGTTACCATGAAGAGTGGGTGGTTAAAATTTAGTACTAGCCGATGAACATAGGAATTTCCAACTTGCATCAACATGCAACATATCTTCCATTTCAGGAAAATAGCATATCAGAAGACACCAAACCATGACGCTATTCGCAATGACACATTAAAAATAATCTTTGAACATAATATATATTGTGGCATATCAGTTAAGAATCACAATCCGTCCGTCAAGTTTGACAAAATATGAGTAATTTTGTCATGGTCATTGGTTTTGTGAATGCAAAAAGTTGAAACGCTGTCGATGAAAGATATAAGATTGAATAAGACCAGGCTGCGATCCGTAAATAAAGTTTCACTAGTTGGGAAAGTCTTGTATAAAGCAATAAATATTGTACTTTCAAGTCTAAATTACCTACCATAGCAGAGAACGCTTGCGATCGGTGTGTAATCTTTAGAATAATGTTTGCTACAGCCTAACAGACAGTCAGTCACTTCTGTGTTCTGGGTATGCAGGCGCGATTGGCGGGCTGTTTAAAGTCATTAAAAAATGTGAAGCCACAGACGATCAATATTGAATATTCATGCGCTTCTTCTCTTTATAACCAATTACTACATTTTGATACTTGTTTTTAATTAAACGCTTGCAAGATATCTAATATACCCGTATTGAGACACTGTAAGTTGATTTGGAGATATTTCCTTTCCAAAGGAGGATATTTTAAGTAAAACATGTGGAACTCAGTTGCGGTATGTCATCGATGTTATCCGCACAGCGGGTACTATTAGCGGAAATGAACTGTCATTGGACAACTGGCGACTGCATTGCACCAACCCGCGGTAACCAACATAGCTTCCGATTTTTTGTCAGTAGCCCTGTCGTCGCCTTAGGCAAAAAGTTGTCCGATTCACCAGTTGTGGATCATACGTAGTCTACTCGGCTTGTCTACTACACTGTGTAACCATACTCATCTGCACACCATGGATCAGTGACTCGACAGTGTCATCATGACGGGATACAAGGAAACACAGAATTAGAATCGCGATAGCTAGTACCGCCCTCCTGGTGGGTGAAAAACAGCCATCGTTTATCACGAGGCTGTTCGCAGTCAACCAGAACTTAAGTAAAATTCACACGGAGCAAAGAAGGTGACCTACGTTATGATGCAGGCAAAGCCTGTCTGAAGCTGAGCCAAAAAACTACTTGCGCAGATGTTTGTAAGGGCTATGAAATATCCATATTCGTTCTGTTTATACTTCAAACCCAAATTTCAGGTAGTGCAACATGTAATGTCCACACATTTTACTTTTATTTGCAACAAATTGATGCATATGCTTTATATGGGAATGATGTTATATAAAATAGCTCTTTTTACAATCCCCTGAATCGTATATAGGGATGCTGACTTCTTCTATAATGGAGTAAATATTGAATACGATTTCCTTCATCACAGAAAGCTGTTGACACTGAAGCTGCCTATTGGTAATAATCGATAATTGAGCGGTGGATTTTCGAGCACCAAGGAACCTTTCATTCACGTCTCATTCTAAAGATAAAGTTTTTCAAACCCACTTAAAATGAGTTTTTTTCAATTTAAGAAAATTATGAAAATGATTTAATATCTTTAAAGTTATGGTGATAAAAACACACCTTTTTTTAACGGACCTGGTAACATCTCCCCCACCCCCTAAATGCCCCCACCCCCGCTATCCCGCGTGGGGTACCAGATCCCTCCACCCATCTCACAATGTTTGTTATGTCTCTCATAACCAGATCCAGAATAATAATTAAATGTTAATCAATAGTAGACTCGAGTCCAATGTCATATTGGAAAAACTACATGCATAAATTATATTGATATATAAATAAATAAATAACTATATACATATTTATATGTATATATATATATGTAAATATATATATATATATATATATTTTTTCTTTATTTCAGACACAACAACAAAGTATGTAACTTTATATGCGGTCCATAGCAACTAGAAATCTAAGCTTATATTTACACATACATACAAACATACATAGAAAGAAAGAAACTGAAGATGAGATTTATAATTATAGCATGGGACCTACGTACATTATTATAGGCAAACATTCCACTAGCACTACAGTGGCGAGGCAGTCTCAGCAACATCCAAAATGCATTATCATAAACAGTATGTAATTTAGTGATAGCATATTTTCTGTAGTTCCACCACAGCTGACATGTATAAAAAGAAGAACAATAAGAGTGAAACAGAGCAATTTTTACATTGTTTGAGCACATATGAAACTTACGCGCAAGCAAATTTCCTTGTGCATACAATCGACGGCACTGCCTATAAATGTCTTTGTCATCACGGAGATCAGTACATATAAAATGACCCAAATACTTAACACTATCTACTTGAGCTATTATATCACCATTGATTGAGAAATTCGGAAATAACACTTTTTCAGTGAAAGAGTTGCGGCATATCAACACAGCACTCTTCTTGGAATTGTATTTTATATCATGTTTGATACCATATGATTCACAGGATTTTAATGACTGCATTAGACCATTAGCTGATGGGCTAAATACAACCAGGTCATCTGCATACATCAGATGGTTTACAATTTGATCACCAGCAATACAACCCGTGGAACAGTTACTAAGATCATAACTCAGGTCATCCATGTAGACATTAAACAAATGAGGGGAAAGAATCCCTCCTTGCCGAACACCATTTGATACAGTAAATTTTGCTGATAGTGTTCCACCCCATCTTACATACATAGTTTGATTTGAGTACCAAAACATTAAAAGCCTAACTATTTATACAGGAGCACCACGTTTTAACGGTTTTGAAAAAAGGACGGAGTGTTTGACTCTGTCAAACATTAGATGCATCAAGAAAGCACATAAACATACAACCATTCAACTTTCTATAGTTATCAATCAACTCTTTGAGTACATAGATACACATATCAGTACCAAGCATGCGTTTAAAACCGAACTGATTACACTAAGTAGCGAGGGAATCAGATAATCTATCAAGAAGTATTCTCTCTACAACTTTACACAGGATACTTGCCAAGGCAATGGGTCTATAATTATCCATACTATTGATGTTACCAGCTTTTTTTTTAATTATAGGTATACGTACAACTGATATCATAGAGTCAGGTAAGTGACCATGGACAAAAAGGTCAGTCAAACAAATTGCCAGGAGTGGCAATATTCTGCTGCTGCATTCTTTTAAGTGTTCCGCACACAGTCCGTCCAGTCCACAAGACTTATTTGACTCTAATTTTTTAATAGCATCCTGAATATCCGTCACAGTAACAGGGATGTCATTTGAAAATTCAGTTTCACATTTCAGTGACCTCAAATCGTCATGAACACAGTTAAAGAGATCCATAAAATGCTCTCTCCACTTAGCTGCAATGTCCTCCTTACCAGTTACCCCAGCAATAGTATTAGGAAGTAGTGTTTTAGCATGGTTCATGATCCTAATTTCTTTCCAGAAGTCGACCGACTTATTCTGAGAAAGTTTCTTAGCAAGAGAGTCGCTGCGCATAGTATTTTCATGCTGTTTGATAAACCTTAAGGCATATCTAAACTTATATTTCGCTTGCACCATATGAGCAAACAAGTGCCCTGACCTTGGCTTGTCAGCTTCCCTCCACTAAATGTAAAGTTCCCTAGCACATTTATAGTGATCTTCAACATAGTCAGTCCATCCAGGTCTACAATTCAAGTTTTTAACCTTTTTAAAAGAACCAATAGACTGAGAGCTTGCATCCATCAATGCTTCAGTTAAACAATTATAAAACTTGTTCAGTTTAGCAACATGCGTCTTGTCTTGACAATTCACATCCTTACAGCAAATAACATAAGTTGGTACATCAATATTTTTCAACAGATTATCAGAATGTAACAAATATTGTTCAACATCACATTTTCTCAGCTTACTCCAATTTATATCACTATTATATCATTATCAAAGTCTTCATGTATAGGAATACAGTTAATATCAATATCTGCACAAACAGGAACATGATCTCCCATACTGTCCTTTCACCAAAATTGTTTTAAAACTGATGAAAGCAAATGTAAAACTTTTAGCGGAGTAATTATTTTTGATGTTCGAAAATTGATTCATGTTGTCAATCGGCTGTTGATCTTATGTGATTCAGTTCGGGCGTTTAGGTCTTGCATTACAGTACATCTGCATGCTATGATTGACTGGGGTTAACAAATCAGAAAAACAAAAAAAGTGTGTGTGTGTTCATGTGTATATATATATATATATATATATATGCGTATTTTCGTCTATAAAATTGTGAAATTCATGATAGGGTAAACGAAAAAGGCATGTATGCCCATTTTCTTTATGTGTTCGCCAAGTACTAAATAGAAAATAGCTAGAATACTAAATTTCCATATGTGTTTGTCAAAAACAAAAACAGAAAATGAGTTGTTTACCCATGCTCGTGAAAAGGAAAAACGAATTAACGGAACTCGACTAGTCAGTATATACCCTGATGGGCCTGTATGACAATGCCTATGAGCGGTATGACCAGGGCGGCAAACAGTGACGCTATGATAGGCAGGCTTGTGACGCGGAGAATCAGCGGGCCAGGGCCACACTATTTACAAAATATCTCCATGAAGAACGCTTATGCTTTAAGTCACTGTAACATACACGAGCCAGCGAGCGGTAGTCTGGAACCAGATTATCGCTTATCCAGGTAGCGAAAAGGATTTCATCAACCCTTTCACCAAAACTATTTTACAACTGATGAAAGCAAATGTAAAACTTTTAGCAGAGTAATTATTTTTGATATTCGAAAATTAATTCATGTTGTCAATCGGCTGTTGATTAAGTAATTCAGTTCAGGCGTTAAGGTCTTGCTCTACAGTACATCTGCAAACTATGATTGACTGGGGTCAACAAATCAGAAAAACAAAATGTCATCATGCGCGTAAGAGCTAAACTTTCCACAATGAGAATCGGTTATAATACAATATTCGCGTTAAGGGTCACACAGAATTCAAAAGCGCAGAAATATACGGGTATACTCGTCATGTACAGTTGTGAACACAGGGCCTTGACAATGTCCGATTTTAGATTTCAAATATGTGATCAAATGTAGCGGAGTGACAACGAGAGGTTGCAGACTAGAATAATGATCGAATAATGAGCGTTCATTACGGCTTCCCAGCTAACCGTGAGCGAGCCATGATTCACAGCTACCGGCCAGTTAAAGCGCCTAGAGATCAATCAACCTTCCATTCGACGTTATAATAAGTGCTAAATCGGTCAATCGTGTCAGGAATGTGTTAACAGTTTTATGTCATAGTACAATATAAATATCACATCGATTTTCGTATGTAACTTGCTGAGCGATATCGAATAATATCGTTCTTATGGTGTCAACCTACTAGGTTGGGCAATGGGAGACCGCGTTGCGGTTTTCTCCGAGAGGTGGCGGCACAGAGCAAAGATGTCCCAAGCTCGACCGGAAGTTATCAGGTTATGCGCTTACTTCGCGGTTTACGCGTAAATACAAGAGTTTCATTTTCATTTTGCTTGACTTCGACTAATAAAATTTTTCGCTCTACGTCACGCGGTCATGAGATATTTGATGGTGACGAAATTTAGTGTAAAGCAGTCACTGTCAATGCGCTGTGCGTAGTGTATGAGCTCCGAAACGCTGTGAAACGAGCCGACCGGCGACGTACAACTGGCCAAGTCGAGATCAAAGAGACCCAGGTATATTGTTTTCTAGGCCACTTTCTACGTACAAGAACCGTAACACAATGAAGGTGGTGGTGAGAGCTACACCAGGAGGCCTTGTGTCCTAGGTGTCTCCCTCTTATGGCGGCGCAACCAGTGACAGGCAGGTGATGGAAAGGAGCAAACTATCAGAAATGTGTGACCAGGGTGACTCGGTAATGGCTGACAAGGGCTTTGTCATGCAGGACTTATTTGCTCCCTATGATATCGCCGTAAATATACCAACCTTTTTCAGTAGGAAGAATCAGCTGACAGGGAAAGTGGTGCAGAGAGACCGGAAGATCTCCAGCAAGAGGGTGCACACTGAGCGGACAATACGATTGGGAAAAACCTTCAAAATCTTGGTGGAACCTAAGATCCACTGTGAGGTCCAAATTTCCTCTGACATAATCTTTGTTTGTTATATGTTATGTAACTTTCGGCAGTGCATCGTCCCCACAACTGCCTAAGGTGTTTTTAAGTCTATCCCACTCAGGGTGTGATATTATATGAATCTCAATGAAAAGTGATATGTAGTAGTCGTTTTATACCATGTGCCTTATAATGTTATCTATAATAACCCTACACATGAATACTGTTGAAGAAAAACTGTTTTTCACCCTATTCATGTTTGTCCCTTTATTTGAATAAGTGACTGTGGAACCCCCAATGGGTTAATTGTTTATAATTCAATTAAAACACTTTGTACTTTTCAAGTTTCAAGAGTTTATTACACATTCCACCACATGCAATATGCAGGCAAATGATTCCTTAAAGAAAAAAGAAATCAGTACACAAGACTACTCAGTAAGAGAAATTGTGAAAAAACATTAAATCAAGTATAGCATCTTTGAAATAGTCCCTGAAAAACACCTCTAACTTTTAAATCATAGTAGTAATAAACTCATCGTCAAGGGTAACTGGAACAATCTCCATACTCTGAGACGTAAGCACCACAAGATGACAAAGTTGACTGTTCGTGCAAAACAACTGGCACTGAATTTGGTAATAGCAGTCATGTTGGCTTTAAGGGTGAGCTGGTTGTTCTCATTGACCAGGTATGGCACTGAGACAGGAGTGAGAGGTTTGTCCATGGTACTGTAGGGACACTTGACCTCAACATTCATGTCATCAGACACAACCCCATCTGGTGAGCATGCGAGGTAGGGTTGTGTTTGGGATACTACAATCCCACATGGCTTGACTTCGGTCCCAGTCAACTCTGCATATTCCTCAGAGCCACAGGCTCATTACGGATACCGTGGTCGATTGACTTGGCCCGAATCTGGTTGACGCGGGTCAGCGACTTCGCCATACGGACCAAGTCTGTTTTGATTAATAGTTACTTTGCATATCCTGCCAAACTGGGAGTTCAATTCTTTGCCCGCTAAGAATCGCATTTCGCTTCTTCAGCTCTATTTTCAATTGCTGTAAGGTCAGACGGCCGTATATATCCATCAGTAATGATTTGCTCCAATGTTACCAACGATATAACTCGAAAGATTTCAATCAAAACTAACGACTTCTATGGTAAACTGTGTGTATTAGAATACCGACCATCGAAGTCTCATTGCCTTATTTGTTTTATGTAAATGCCGGTCGAATGCTACGTAGCAAATGTATAAATTGGCTCAGGTAACTGACAGGTTAAACAATAGGTCTCAGGGCGCGAGTCATTATGGGTCTTATCGATCTATAATGGATTGTGTAAGACCATGCTTTTATGACGACATAAGGAAGGAACGTTGATCTACATCCATATATTACATTGAACCAAAAGTGCATATGCTGCTGTGAAGCAAAAATTCATCGACTGATCCCTTACCACTTTTGGAAATTATATCACAATCGGCGACCCTGACTATTTATGGCATTTGATGAAGGTGGATTGAATAACGTTTGTAGTTATAAAAGCTTAGTTTAAATCCACCCAAATTGTTAATTCCAGCTTCGACGTCGACAACAGACTACTACAACAAACGGTGCACTTAAAATATGACTGTTTAATTATAATAACGAACGTTATGTGCGGTGTGTTGCGAGTCATCAACAGCCAGTGAAAATGAACAATCTCCACGGCGGATCATTCGATATGAATCAATCGCATTGATGAGGCTCGAAGTTTCATAAGATTCAAAGAATTTAAACCGCATTAAACGACGAAGTAGTGAGACAAGTGCCGTTGACAATAATGATATACCCCCGTTATCTCTTGACATGGCTCTTATCGACAGGCGCTAATCTTAATCTAGATAAATTAATCCGGTTTATTGATGTTAACCAGATTCACGCGACATGCTGGTTCTGTAAAAGGCTATGGCGCTCGGTTCTGCAAATCAAGCATTCAAGAGACCCTCTGGTTTACGACCAGCCATATCACAGCCCATATGGGTTGTGATGATAGCATAAACCCCCCTTACAGGTGGACACTCATGGGCACATCATCTACTCGCACCCACGCTCACAAGCACTCCAACCAAAGCTTCAGATACCTTAATTACAACCTCCATTATCGGCACGTTGGGACGAGCAAAATTTACCTCATTCAGACCCACATGTTCAGTGTCCCCTATTCCATATTAATACCACACCCCCTAGATATCTTTTACGACCCCAATTCAGGTAAACACCCGTGGGCGGCACATTTTCATTAAAATCTTCCACAGTTGAAAAATCCTGTTACCTAATCTTCTGAATATCATTACAAGCATCTGTAATATACAGCCATGTAATAAGATGTGATAAAGCCAATGACCAATGAATAAAAAATATAAATGAAAATATCAAAGAAACATTTATTGTCCCTTGGCAGTTTAAGGTACAAAACAGTTCAGATACTTTTCCATGAATTGCCACATCACAGAGATTACATGAATAGGAGTGGTAGCTTTGTGACACTTCCAATTTGACAATTACCCCATATGGACACAACTGGAGATGCTGATGCCAAATCATACTGCTCACATTACCAACTGTCACTCAAGAAGCAATATACATTGACTGCCAGAAGTAAGAAAGTTGTGAGACTATCATAATGGAGTGTGCATTGTCCACAAGGCAGATATACTGGGGTGGTCTTACAAATTTCATCATTTATGATCAAAGTTGGGAATAGATGTCTTTTTAAGTGAATTGAAGAAGAAAAAGTTCTGAATTCTATGACATAATAAAAATCTATCTAGCCGTAGAATCTTCCTTTAAAAAATGAGAAAATGCAGACCTAAGCATCAACAGCTATAGAATATCCCTTGTGACAAAACACTGATGTGAATAGGATGGTGACTGGGCATCACTTTAAGCAAAGTGTCCCATGTACTAAGATGTTAAAGACTATACTTTCATACAGGATCTGACATACACAGATCATTGATGTTGCATGCAGGGCGAGAAAAGGGAAGTTCTGTTTAGCCGACAGGTCTTCCCCCTTACTTGGATGTCATCATTGTAACAAACTCTGCAACGAGAAAACAGTGTTCTGGACAAAATGGTCACTCCATTACATAACTAATATTGGGTTAGCAGTTCAAAACACCTGAGTAAAAAATGTCCTTTACTTGTAAACATCCCCATTACTGAGAGAACTTGATGACAATCAGCTTATTCTAGTTCATATACAAAATACTTAATATATGAATGCCTATTGTAGAAGATGGACAGTCATTCCCAAACGATGAAGGGAATTGGAACACAAAAGCATAGCTCATAATTGTTGATATACATCCAGTCCAGTTGCATGCAAAGACAAACATACAGTTGACATAGAATTGTCTAGGAAACGGTGAAATTAAATGCCATTAACTTTTTTAACACCTTCATCAAGCATATCACATAATCGATTATCTCACAAGACATCAATTATACTATTGGCCCAAAGTGACCCATAATTCACACGGACGACACTCTAGACACACCCAGGAACCGGTTTTCAGAAACCAGTCACCAGCACCTGAGCCTATATTCAAATTTCTCTTAATTCCACTCAGATCTTGGAATGTTACACACATTTGCCAAAGAATAAAAATTTGGAGGGAAATATTCAACTCAAAAAACTGATGACCCAACTGAATGTTTGATGTAAAATTAAAAGCTTTAAGAGTGATAGACAGAAGCAGAAAGAATGAAGAAAAAGCTTGTACAATGCAATGTGTGCGAGTGAGCAAGAGGAAATGAAGCCAACAAAGGGTGCTGGAATCTTGTGGCAGTGGAGAGACAACTGAAGAAGTGCTGAGATGTTCGCTATGTGTTGGAGACATTGGAGGAAGGCAAGTGTTTCAACTGTGGCCAGCCAAGTTCCTCACAGCCAACACTTATTTTGACATCATCATATTTACAAACTCTGGAACACAGAAAAAGAAAGCTCCATACCACCGAAAACGACGGAAAAAGACCGTTAGTGTTGTCAAGACATGCATGCACCATGCCAAACTGACAGACGTTCTCGATGAGGAACAAAACCATTTTAAGGAATCTAGATGGGAAAGAGCTAGTCGGGTTCTTTCAATAATCATGTGCAGCTAACATGCATGAACTTTCACCGATAAGAAGTGTGCCAGCATTTTAAAAATGGTTATAAGAGGCCTTTCACAGGTCTTTGGGGTGAAATAGGACAAGGTTTAATTTGTTAGTTCTTTTATGAGCCAAAATGCATAATTAAGTACAAGTTCATGTAACTTAAAAAAAGTGTCACCAACAGGTAAGTATGGTTAATTGGTTATTGACAACTGTGCATGCAAAGGCAACCAAGAAAGTTACAAGCACCTTTTGTTGGAAATGGAAATTGAAAGCAATGTGATGAATTTTGTACACACTTCATACCTGGCAAGTCTTTGGAATGAGACGTTTCCTCCCAACACTTTATTTAGTATTAGTCATCATAGCAACAAATTCTGGAAGGGGGACATGAAAGTAAATCATGCATGGAGTATTTCAGTTTGAGAGATACCAAGTGTTGCAACTCAACAACATCAATGCCACAGCAGGTACTGATACCAAAGCAAAAGGAGTGACCCCATAAAACCATACATCTAGTTGTGGGGTACAGGGTATAACTTGTTGAAACTACTCATTGACACGGCTACAAAAGCTTTTCATCATGCGCTTTCATGCAATTAAGTAACGAAGCATTGGATATCATTGAAGCATTAGAATCATAGATGAAAAGGAATATAATCTCATTGAAATTGAATAACAAATATCAGCGATCAAGTTGCTAATCATAATATAAAGCACCATGGCCATGATTGATCTTAGAAACACACCTAGCCACCAATATCTACTATAACATATATAGAACACATTTACTTAACAAATTTAAACAGAAACTAATCCATTACAATGACTATATGGCAATGGACAAAATAAGTGGAAACAGACAAATAAAAATAGTCATGAATAACCCCTCTCACCTTCATAATTGACTTGTCCATCACCATCAATGTCAGCCTCTCTGATCATCTCATCTACTTCTTCATCTGTCAATTTTTCTCCCAAATTTGTCATTACATGCCTCAGTTCAGCAGCACTAATGAAACCATTACCGTCTTTGTCAAACACACGGAATGCTTCTCTGATTTCCTCTTCACTGTCTGTATCTTTCATTTTGCGAGCCATCATGGTCAAAAACTCTGGGAAGTCTATTGTACCATTTCCTGCACACAAACAACACGGGTAACTAGATTAATACTTAAGTATGATAAACCTAACATCCGAACTGTCACATACCTATGTTTATTATGACCATGCACAAATGCAACCAATTTAATTTGTTCTCAGATGGCATCTTGATTTAAAGCTTACGGATATATTAAACAACACACTGACCATCAGCATCAACTTCATTGATCATATCTTGCAATTCTGCTTCTGTGGGGTTCTGGCCTAGAGACCTCATGACAGTTCCCAACTCTTTGGTGGTGATGGTGCCATCACCATCCTTGTCGAAGAGGGAGAATGCCTCTTTGAATTCTGACAAAAAATCATCATCCATACAGACATTTTATAAATACAAATATCACTTTACATCGAAATAATCTGGCTAACAATGTTTTCATAAATAATTGAAGTAGCTCTTATGGTTCTACCCTCAATGACTGGCTAGAATATCACCGATTAACTAGTACTTTTAATTTTTGAGTCATTATAAATATACTGTCTTAACTTTCCCTTATTTTTTGTCAGACTCTGACATTTTCTTGGAATCACTGGTCAAGCAGATAGTCTACTCACCAGCAATCTGTTCTTCTGTGAGTTGGTCAGCCTGGAAACACCATAATTAGAAAGTATTATCGAAAATAACCAAATTTGGAAATTTCATCAGGTATAATGAATGTCATGAAAATCAAAGATAGCTTGTACAGGTTGTAGACGACTATGTCTGCGAAAAAAGCGTGGATTACGTTCCAGAAGCGCGATTTTTAAGTTCGTTGTTTTAACAGACCACTAATTGTATTGAAGCTAAATAATAAATGACCTCCACTTCGATGTTTCAAAATCGCAAAAAAAGTCTGAAAACCATGTGTCAATGAAACGTCTATGAATAGGGAAATGCTTGTGCCAGACCGGACAAGATTTTTAACCGACATACAGCAGTTCAGCATCCCGGTTGCAACACCGGGGTGGTGGCTAAAATAATGCACGCAAAATACACTCAATGTTCAGATCACACAAATCAAGTAAAGCAATATTTAACATCCAAAGTAACCTACCATTGTATGGAGTTAGAAGTGAATGCTTGCGTTCAGTCTGAAATAGTCGGAACAGTATTAATCCTGTGCTGCCAGTCACCACTTCGCTCTGACAAGACACCAGTGTGATTGGCGGTCTTTTCAATCTTGAAAATGCACCGACGATCAATATTGTATATTCGTGCGCTTCTTTACCTAAAACCAGTCTTCGTTATTTGTGATCATATCGAATGATTCACCAAGATCTTATACGAAATAAAAATATCTACTAATCTGCACAAAATATTGTGATATTTACTACTTAATAAGGTAAATTTTAGACAAAACATGAGGAACTTTAGTGCGGCAGGACATTGGTGTTATCCGGCTAGCGTTGGAATATTGGCGGAAATGAGCTGTGATTGGTCAGCGGGCACCTGCATTGCACCAACTCCTTGTCGTCTGCATGCGGTAACGAAAACAGCTGCGGAGTATTTACCGGCCCTGTCGCCTTGGAGCTCCACACCTACAAGCGAAATTAGTTTGATATGTTTGCTGGGGACCTGCACACTCGACATACTGAGATATTCCAACTCATTCAGTTACGTGGCTTACTGGTAATGACATAGCATTCAATGGGAAACACGAAACCCGCGGGTGTTCATAGGGCTTCATGGGCACTTGGCGTACTTGGAGATGACAGGCTGTTCTGCGAAAAGAACAGCTGCTAAAGCGGCGCAGTGCGGCAGATTTAATGTAGTCCACCCTAGTTAGTTATGCAGGTTCGAATTCAGACGCTGGACTGGTTTTGCGTAAGCCAGTGTTTTCGGGGTATTTTTTTTTCCTGAGGTTAGAGATTGATAAAATACTTAGCCAATGTTTTTAAGGGTCAGGGAGTTTTTTATTATATTATTGTGATTATGATGAATTGTAATGAATTATCTGTAACTATCAGTGCTTTTCATGTAATTGAATCCCTGTAAGAAGTTGTAGATCGATATACAGTATGTACCATCGATGTAACTGATTGAAAGGGCACACCAGACACCATTTCATTAGGCTCAATTGAAGTGAACCATTCCCGGGAGCCATTCGACCATTTTTCGCTTCAATATCAACACCCTCGGATCCAGGTAAAATTATATTGTTGATTAACAACGGCAAAATCATATGTTATGGACGTGAGACGGTAACTTCGGTTGGAGACCGTGATCGATGTCGTCTCGTATAACCGGAATTCGTATTGAGTACACATTTTGTACGAATAATAGCAATTCGGTGTTTTTTTTATTCTTTGTACTAAATAAGTGAGTGGCCACCACCTTCAGTGGTTGCTGTCTCATCTCGACATACATCTTGAAACAGCGCAGAACGTATCAGATATGCCGCGCATGTGTGTAGGGTTGTAGTGTCATCATCGGGATGCCTGTCATTCTCCTGAGCAGAGGATACGTGGGTACGAGCAGAATCCTCTGCTCAGCAGATTGGATGCATGTGGTGTTTCAATTTGAGAGTGGACCAAGGGTGACAATCATAATGAGAAAAATCATGACGGCTATCATAGGTGGAAGACTTACGACGACATTTAACCCACCGGACGCTATTTGCACTTTGAGCCTTTAATTCGAGCGCAAGGAACGTGCCGCAACAAACATTTCTTTGTTTGGACACTATCGCGAATATAATATGGATACGTGGATTCTACCAAAATGCATGTTCGACGGAATTGGGCCTGATGCAAGCTCACTGACCATAGATTTTGGTGAGTAGAAATATAAAGGATTAAATCAGCAACAAGTGAGTCAGCGCCAATACTCGTGTACACAGGTCCCCGAGGCGAGGCTTCCGGCACCGAGCCACTATCTACATATAATAAGAATATACAGATAGTGGCTCGGCTCGGTGCGTGGAAGCTTGGCATCGGGAACCCGGTTGGGGGGGGGGGGGGGGTGGCCACCATTGACCAAGGGGACTTGAGCATACACCCAATATTGAGCATCAAATTGGATACCTATCACAAAACAAGTATCCATTGCTATACTCGCTGTCAAAAATACGTACCTATTGGTATACCAGGTCATTGCCAAAAAACGATCAATTGCTATACCTGTCTTCAAGAAATACCGACCCATTTGTATACCAAAATGCCAAAAAACCGACCTAAATGGACCAGTTAGGAGTTCCGACTGCGCATGCGCCGATGTGCGGGGTCTAGGGTGAATTTGGGTAAAAACTCTTGCATGGGGCGAGCGCCGCACATTGCGAGTTCGCGAGGCAGGCAGCGTCTGCGATCGTTGACTTCAAATGTTTCTATGTTTCTATGCAATTAGGTAATAAACTTATACATGTACATAACTTAGATGCATGTAACAGTATTCACAAAGTTTACTTGATCTTCATTCTTTCAAATGAATCTGTTGAGCGTCACAACAGCTGTTTTGCATTAATAAAGTGAGCGTTTCGAGTCAATCACCTGAGGTCTTGAAAACTAATATGTTAAACGTCAAAACCGTTGCTCCTCCAGTCCTGGCCGTATGGTTCGTGTCACTTTGAGTCGATCACAAGTCTTGAAAGCTTATATGTTGAACGTCAAAACCGTTCCTGATCCCGTCCTGGCACAAAGACTAGCGTCACTTTAGTGTACAACCTCAAAATAAAGTTCCAAATGCTGATACAGCTGCGGTTAAAGACGTAATTCCTTGCAAACTGAACAATTAAATAAACTTTTACATACAGCGTAATGCAGTCCTTTGATGGTCATTGAGACGCTCTGGATGTCTGGAAAATCAAAAAGTGGTGATGCAACTGCGGTCACAGTTAGAGGAAGCAAAGGATGTGCAATCAAAGAAGAAGTCTGAAGACAAAACCAAGAGTTTAAAAATTACATCCAAAGTGTTGTCAACCGACGTTAAAGTATCGCAGAACACAGGCTTTCCGTCCAGAGAGAGTTTCTTTGACCTTTTTCAATATTAAAGTACTGTAGTGGAGTCATAAAAGTTATCTCAACTAAAGCCCCCACAGCATTTGCTGCTACACCGAAAAGAAGTGGCCCAGCAAGAAAGCTCTCTGTTCTGGATGAAGTGACGCTGGTTATGATGAAACAACGACTGGGCCTGTCCAATACTTTTCTTGTCGACCTGTACAGCATATCCAGCGGAACGTGCTCGGCAATTATCAGACCATGAACTGAAGCCTCTGATTTACTGGTCTGCGCGTAAAGATGTTAGACAATCTTTACCGTCATCACTATCAGAAAAGTACCCAACGCTCACATGCACCATTGATTGTTCTGAAATTTTCATTGAGAGACCACGCAACCTAAAGCTGCAAGCCGACACGTCATCCGACTACAAGAAGTCAAACACAGTTAAATTTTTGATAGCCATTGCGCCCAATGGAATGTAATCCTTCCTCTCTGAATGCTGGGGCGGACGTGCTTCCGACCAGCATATCACCCGCGAGTCTAGGTTCCTTGGAAAAATTTGGTACGGAGATGTCATCTTAGCTGACAGGGGTTTCCCCATACAGAGTGACCTTCTTTTCCGTGGCGGCAACTTAGAAATCCAACCTCCCGGTCACGGTTTTGAGTTAATAACTAGAAAGAATGTGTAGAAGACAAAAAGAGTAGCCAATGCTCGAATACATGTGGAGCGTGCCATCAACAGGATTAAGTGGTTTAAAATAATTAAAGGTGTTTTGACCATCTCACTTGTGCCTCTCATTGATGACATTCTTGTTATATGTGCAACAATTTGTAACTTACACCCCCCACTTGTGAAATAAATGTTTATCTAATAGGAGTCAATGCGTGTCAATGTTAATAAATCTTTGATTTATTGTGAAATAATATTGCTTTTATTACTTGTTAATCATGCAACAACGGCACCTTCAGCCGTTCCAAGTCTTGATAACTAAACGCAGAACTTTCCGAAGACATGTTGAGTCACATTCACCACAAATAGCAAATTAAAGCAGACGTTAACACGCTGGAAAGGCACGAGATATCACAACTTGTGCAGCAAGACACGCATCCACACCGAGTACACAAAAAGTTTTCCCGAATTGACCTATGACCCGTAACCGGAAGCGCCGCGCTCGCGAGACTCCGAACTGGTCTATTGGCGGCACATCCCCACTAACCTCCACATAGCGAGAACCCCCCCCCCCCCCCCCCCCACCCCATCCCGGGCGGGAACCGAGCGTCTGTGCGCTTCACCTCAGTACTGAAATCCACATGGGCAGATATACCTTTGTCGTGTATGCTTGTTCGAATACATTATGATGGCGAACTACATCAGGAACATTGTGACAGCCCTTTGCCACGACACAAAAGAGCTTATGGGTCATTCCACAGTTATGAGGACACAAGACATGAAATTTCATGTTACTGATAATAATCTCACACTTACTATTAAAGACAGTTTATATATCATATTATTCGACTCTTTCTCTGTTTTGCCTGTTTTTTATGGGTGTGAAGTTTAATTATAGAAAATGAAGTCACAGACGGGGCAAATAATAAAATCCAATAAAACACAGAATTAAACTTTACTGACACTTTCATTTGGCCCCTGACCTTTAGATTTTTATCATAATTTCCAATAATTTTATGTGACTATTTTGACCAAATATTTTTTTTTTACTGAACACAAAAACAAACTTTCTAGTAAAATGAAATTTTTTCCTATGTTAGAATAATATGAACTTATTTCATCTTTTTCGTCCCGTCAATAATAAGAAATCGAATCTTACAAAGGCCATAAACAGAACACAGCTGGGGTCACCGATTTGACTTAATCTTTTTTTATTATTATTGTTAATAAACGTATTAGGGAATCGGTCTATGAATATTTTTTCAAAACAGAATTTAGATGATTTTTTAAGAAATGCACCTTAAACAAATTAGACCTAATTTATGTCACAATCAGCTTTTGGTAATACTAGGTTTTGAGTTCTATAGGCAAAAAAAGTGGAAGACTTGGAATACTGAAACAGGTCAGTGCATGGTATCAAGAAAACTGGGGATATCAGGCACCTCGGACTCGGCCAGACTTGATCTAAAATCTATAATTAAGTCCAATTTCTCTTATAAAGCCTAGTATCTTGGATGGATTCACCCTTTCAAACAATTCTGAAAGGGTCTGATCCCGGAAGAAGCGATTTCGGATCAGAATCAGATCACCACATTCGATGAGAATGTGCCTGACATTGTATGTGCATTAACTAGATTCGGCAGGCACGCCATCGGCAAGTCTTCCAATGGCAAGCAATCGGGTCTGTGATTGCGCCTTGTTACGAAACCCTATGCGCAGCACACGTTTACGATAGATGTCAGCGAGGGGAGTTGGTAACGCGCACTATTTTTCGATAGATGTCACAAGCTGCAGCCCCTTAGATGTTTTGATATGACCCCTTAGCAGATGTTTTGACATGACCCCTTAACCAAGTCAATAAAAAGCCGAGGGAATGGCATTAAGCCGGTCTCAGTGGCTTGGTGGTTTACTGTTTTGCCTTTTGATCCACAGGCTGTGGGTTCGACTTCAAGGTGTGACAACCTGACTCGTGACTCGGATGATCACGTACAAATGGTGGTCACATCTTTGAAAAGGGATGTAAAAGATCCTTTGAGGACGACGTACTCCGTAGCAGTGACCAGTTTAGAGTAATTTACTCAATTGTAGTCGTACATAGCTTAGTTGCTAAATACGAATATGTTTCGATGCACACAAACACACACACACGCACATTACTGGTCGATTACGTAAGGTTAGGACTTCTTTGAGTTGGCACAATATATATGTATATATATATATGTATATATATGTATGTATATATATATATGCATATATACATGTATATTTATCTATATATATATATAGATTTATATATTTATTTATTTATATATCTATGGTATGTATATATATATATATATATATATATATATATATATGTATGTATATACATATGTATGTATATAAACATATATTGTGTATATATATAAATAAATATATATCTATATATATATATATATCTAAATATATGCCTCTCTATAGCTCTGTATATATATCTCTCTATCTCTCGCTATGTATATCTCTCATATATCTCTCTCTAGTCTATCTCTCTCTCTCTGTCTCTATATCCCATATCCCTATCTCCTTATCTATATACGTCCGTATCTAAAAAACACCCCACACTTATAGGTTTGGCCTACTTAGAGTTGGCACATGCGCCAACGGCATGTCTTCCAACGACAAGCCTGGACGACCAGCATTACGGTACCAACAATATACCACAAACAATATTATCTCTACAAAAAATATATATGAATATATATATATGTATATATATATATATATATATATATATATATATATATATCTATATATACATATTTATTTTTATATTTATATGTGTATATTTATATATATATGTCTATCTCTCTCTACTCTGTATCTATATATATTTATATCTCTCTATATATATGTCTTCTATATATGTCTCTTTTATATACCTTATATATCTCTATCCTATATTTATCGGATCTTTCTTTTCTCTTCTGTCTCTCTCTCTCTCTTTCTCTCTCTTCTATATCTATATCTATCTCTCTCTCTCTCTCTTCTCTCTCTCTATCTCCTATCTCTCTCTCTCTGTCTATATATAGAGAGTCTCTCTCTCTCTCTCTCTCTCTCTCTCTCTCTATCTCTCTCTCTCTCTAATCTCTGTCTCTTTCTCCTCTCTGTATCTCTCTCTCTCTCTGTCTCTCTCTCTCTCTCTCTCTCTCCTCTCTCTCTGCCTCTCTCTCTCTCTCTCTCTCTCTCTTCTCTCTCTCTATCTCTCCCCTCTCTCTTTTTCTCTCTCTCTGTCTCTATCTCTCTCTCTCTCTGTCTCTCTCTCTGTCTCTCTCTCTTTCTCTCATCCTTACCGGCTCTCTCCTCTCTCTTCTCTCTCTCTATCTCTTTCTTATCTTTCTCTTTCTATCTCTCTATCTATCTTTCTCTTCTCTTTCTCTCTCTCTCTCTCTCTCTCTCTCTACTCTCCTCTCTCTCTCTCTCTGTCTCTCTCTCGTCTCTCTCTCTCTTGTCTCTCTGTCTCTTTCCATCTCTGTGTCTCTCTCTCTGTGTCCCTCTCTGCCTCTCTCTCTCTATTCTCTCTATGTCTCTCTCTCTATCTATCTCTCTCTCTCTATACATCCCTATCTATCCTTGTCTCTCTATATACGTATATATAATACCCACACACCTCTAGGTTTTGGCCTACTTAGAGTTGGCACATGCGCCAACGGCATGTCTTCCAACGACAAGCCCTGGACCGACCAGCAATACGGTACAACAATATACCATAAACAATATTATCTCTAAAAAAATATATATGAATTATATATATATATATATATATATATATATATATGTATATACACATGTATCTATATACATATACTCTTTATATTATTATATATATGTATATATATATGTATATATATATATATATATCTATGTGTATATATGTCTATATATATATCTGTATACTCTATGTATCTATATCTATATATATATATTTTCTTTCTATCTCTCTCCTGTCTCTATCCGATATTTCTCTCTATATATGACTCTCTATATATATGTCTCTATATCTCTCTGTCTCTCCTGCTCTCTCTATCTCTCTCTATCTCTCTCTCTCTCTGTCTCTCTCTATATCTGTCTCTCTGTCTCTCTCCCTCTATGTGTATATCTCTCTCTGTGTCTCCTCTATATCTCTCTCTCTCTCTCTCTATCTAAGATCTCTCTATCTCTCTCTCTCTCTCTCTGTTCTCTATCTCTCTGTCTATATCTCTCTCTCTCTCTCTCTCTCTATCTCTATACTCTCTGTATCTCTGTATCTCTCTCTCTCTAATTAGATTCTCTCTCTATCTCTCTCTATCTATCTCTATATCCTATCTCTCTATCTCTCTCTCTCTCTCTATCTCTCTCTAGCTATATATATATGTATGTGCGTGTATGCGTGTTTGCGTATATATACCCGCTTTGATTGCACCGGGACATCCAGTGCACACTGTCGCTGAGACATAAAGACAGTATATACACCTACCCAAGTCGATGCAAACCCAGCCAAGGCTCTGGTCGATTACGTAAGGTTTAGCCTACTTAAACACGAACTGCTGTTAGCCTGCCGCTAAGCTGCTGCAGTAGAAAACCTTGAAACTAATCGTCCTTTTTACTGTTTTTTGTTACTGTGAATGCTAAAAATACTGTTACAATCATTATCACGAGGCCAAGTTCTAAATACTGACAAAATTTCATGTCCGTAAATACAGCCGTTTCAGAGATATCAGCGAGGAGAGAACTCGTAGCAAAAATCGCGATAGGTACTCTAAAATATATGTCATTATACAAAGTACAAAAGGTAAAAACAAGTATTATGTCTTCCAACTATCGTTGGAAGACATAATAAGGTGTTCATTCAGTGATGGGTTCATCCCTTAGTAGAAAAGCATGAGTTGTATAGGTATGACAAACACGAGCACGAGCAAGAAAATCTTCCTCTCTACGTCTGTCTCTGCAGCTGTGAGGCCACTCCTCAATGTGGGGTTGAATTTCGTGGAGTTTGTTCATCCCACTGATCCTGCCAGGTTAAAAGTCTGCAAAGGGGACTTTAACCCTGGTCACATTCTTGTTGAGCGCTTCCTTGGCAGCTCTGTCTGCCCTCTCATTGCCAGGGATACCGACATAGCTCGAAACCCATACAAACAAAATATCTTTGCCACGATCTATCAATTGTTAATAAAATAGCACAATATTTAAAATAACAACATAACGGATATGATCAAGGAGTTACATAACTAAAGCTATTGGTTATAACTCCTTGGTATAATGAAAGTCAGATAGACTACGTAAAGATAACTTTATGCCTATCATTAACATAAAGCAAACATAGTGATTTAAAAAGTTGGTTCTATTTGGGAAATATTCTAATAAGTTGTGAGACGAAATTAAATGGATGTCGTTCACTGTCTCGCCGGCGACGAATGCAAATGACCTGTTTCCTAATGGCGTTTCACTCAGAAAACCTGACTGCTTTGCGTCTTTCGGCGAACTGGGGATCCTAGTTGGCTGCTACCTAAGTTTATTTTTTGTGGTTACATTCAAAATCAATACAGAGCGCCACAATCAGTAAAGCGTTGACGACAAATTCCTTCAGTGTAAAATACGGTGTACATAACAAATGATCTTGAGTGAGGCTTGAGCCACTAACGTCACCAAAATGTGCGCACCAACACTAATCGGGCTTCAAAACATGCCGCAATGTGGCAACTCCCGATATATATATATATATATATATATTATATATATATATATATATATATATATATATAGATATATATAGATATATATATATATATATATATATATATATATATATATATATGATATATATAATATATATATATATATATATATATATATCTCTCTATATATATATATATATATATATATATATATATATATATATATATATATATATATATATATATATATGAATGACCCATAGAACCCCACGGTTTTAATGTTATGTATTTAAGAATTCCACATTGACTACGAGGAGAAGGAGAACAACTCAAGCATAATGCGAACTATTTTTTTTTTTTTTTGCAATGTGTCGCAATCGTAATCAAAATCCGATAGTCATATGCTGGTCGATTTTCTATGGTGTTACAAACCGTGAACTACTGGGGAATCGAATTACCACATTACTAGGTCATTCGAGTGTCTTATCATTGAAAGGGTACATATGTATCCGATAGGGTGGCTTGGTGAAAAAAGTTATATTGATCATAACTTTATCATCATATATATAGGAGGGTCGGCGTTGAAGATACTTCATCTGGCTAAAGTAAATGAGGTATCCGACTCTGTGGCTCTGGACCTGTATCTATTTCCACTTCAGAGGCTAAATGACGCACTCGCCTTAATGAAAAACCTCATGGGTGCGAGATCATCGACCTCACAAGAAATGACAATACACGCTACCGGCCAGACATCCAACGCAAATGTATCGATGATCCAAGATCGTCTGGATGTCAAGTGGGATAGGAATTGATTTTCTTACAACTAATGACAATTAAGACAAAATTATATGGAAAAAGGGATCGACTTGATCTCCACTTTTTCTGTAAACATATCAAGCTCTTTAAGGGCGATATCATCAGTCCAATGATTTAACTTATCCATTGTGTGTCTCTGTTTAAAGACTCAAACTCTTAGACGAACACGAGTGCTTCTGCAAGGCTTTGCAGAGCTTAATAGCGCATGTTCCACGTCATGAAATGGTTATTGACCCGTCCGAGGAGGTGCAGAGAGAAGTCGATGCAGCTGTCACAACGATGTACGAATTTGCCGGAACTTACAGCCAGATATCAAAAGTCAGTTCCGCTTACCAACACATACCATAAACAATTGATTAATTTCTGACGCCCAAAACTTAAAGCGAAAAAGAAAAGATAATAAAACTCTATGCTCCAGACAACTTTGCCCCTTCAAGACCGATCTCTGGAACCTGGGTTCTGGAGGACAAAAGTTGACTCCGGAGACCCCACGCTATCTTACGGGTACGCCTGTCCTGGCGTCTATCCCTTCCTGCTCGCTATGGTGGGGTCGGCCGCTTGCTACGTCAAGGTACGCTTTTTTTGGTATTCTGTTTGGCCTGCATCAAGACGTTATGAAACATCACTTCAAATATTGCATTTCTTAGAAGAACTTATCATGCATTTCCCAACTCCTAAGTATTTATTGCATAACTGGGAGCATTACTTGATCATGTTATGCTTAAAAAATGACAAAATAATCGATTTTCGTTCAACAATTTTGCAAATCATTGCAGCATAAAAATGGATATAGTGTAGCAATACTAACCAACCGTGTCTCGGATTTTATCATCTTCCCCACCCCCAACAGATAAATGACGCAAATAGTCCTCCAGAGTTTCTAGATTTGAATCCTAGAGCGGGTACATCTTTTCTAGGCATGGCAAGCTTGTTTACAGGAATATCTGTGAGTTATATTTCGATTGAATGTATTGACTGAAGACCAATGCCTAAGTGATAAATATTCGTTACTAAATTATATATATGATAAGAATTAAGTGACGATTTTTATAGATAAATTCGTGTACATATATTTAAAAGATACGTGATTATTAGGATTTCAATAAGTTGATGACAATGGCACAAGAGGGAACCAGCGCTGCCGTAAATATTTGCATGAACGACATGCCCTCGTCCGATTCTTCTGAAGCTGCGGATATCTACAACTCGCTCAGTAGGGTACAGGGAGGCTTTTGTACATTCAGCTGGGCAAAAGTCATTGGAAAATCTTTAGGTAAATGTTTCATAAATCTGTGTAAAAGAGTTGTGCTAATTTACGGGATTGACATTTTCTTAAGAATATTAGCATAACCTGTGTTATAAAGTATTTATCGAATTCAATCGGTCATTTATTGGGAAAATTCAACACCAACTGCTTCGATACTCACCCGTGTATGTTAAAGCTGTGTAATGGTGTTCGCAGATGAAGTGAAGAAAGAGGACCTGGTACGTGGCCATCTAACGAATACCTGCCACGACATCGCTGAAATGGCCTTCTACGTGGCACAGAGAGCTGGAATACATCGCGTGCTGGTCGTCGGCTCTTTTGCACAACACCCACTTGTCCAGTTTGAAATCGGAAAAGGCTTCGGACATCGCCGAGTAAACGTACCCAAGGTTCAAATCAGCGCGTTTCTTCTCGATCATTGTGTTCTGTCTGAATTATATAATGTTCATGATTAGTCGTATCATCTCGTTGAGAAAGTGTCAATAATTGTTAAAATGCTGCTCATCATGCCTGTCGGGTTGCAGTACGCCGCGACGCTGGAGTTTGTTAAGTACAGCAGTCACCTGGGAGCACTAGGTGCCCTTCTCACATCATTGTGATACAAAGAGAGAGACAACTGTTGGTGCAGACACTGCGCATCACAGTACTGGAGTATCCATACTTTCATACACCCAAAACCCATTCCGGCTCTTTTCGACATTATCGATTGTAGTCGCCAGTCTCTTGTGTTGCAGAAATAGTTTGAATTCAAAAGAATGCTATAATAACATCATCTTTTTTAAACAACACAAGATTGCTAAAAATTAGACTAATTACGACATACTTTTTCACCTATTGGACTATTAACAGCATTTATTTGGGTATGAATAAATGACGCCATCAGGTTTGGCCCCGGTAGCTGATTTTCGGGTTATTCTTCAGGTACTTAGTTCCGTTTTCATTCTGGTGTGTCTTCATACCAAAGCACCTGGCTATATTGTGCCACTTAGGAGCTGTTTGCAATGGTTCCACCTAACGCACTAAAAGAGTGTGAGTTTGGCCATTATTCACCTTATTTACAATGAGTCAATCCAATATTCCCAGTTTCCCTCGCAATGCACATGCACGGTTTGTAGTAGAAATGCTTTATATGATCTAAATATGATGAAAATCCACTGCAGTGGTGTTGTGGGCAGTAAATATGGGTCAATTATTAGTTTATGAACAGGTCATGTTTATTTTTGCGGATATGGTCTATATATTAGTTGTATCGATTGTAAGATTAGAATCCCTTTCGGACAAAGGTGAACTTTACGACAGTGATGATTTCAGATGAATGTTCTGGATATATTATGATAGATATGTGTAGTCCTGCCTCTTTGTCGAGCGTAACAATAGCATCTTGGCATACATTTGTAGACGTCACAGAACATAAAAGATATGGAGTGGGTGTATGAGGGTTTGTGCGGGCAATGGCATTTGTCTTTAGTTTATCAGAATACCTGTTTGATACTTCGACTTGGATGTATATCAATACGGGTCATCAAGATGTCCTCGGCAGCCGTTATCACTTAACAACGACCGCTTTCAACTCGAAGCATATACGCCTTTCTTCTTTTCGGTTTGGATTTTGAGTTTTGTCGCAACAAACGTTTCTCTGTTTTGACAGCATCACGAATTCAGTATGGATAAGTGGGTTTTACCTAAACACTTATTCGACCGACTTTGGCCTTATACAAGTCCACTAACCATAGATTTTGGGGAGTAAAATACAACTATCGGTTGTGGCCTAGCCACAGCCGTATTTTTGCGCGGGCTATTCAGGCATTGTTGTTATAAGTTTACCATAGGTTCTAGGTCATAACCACATCATTTGACCTTCATCCACCTATGGGCGTTGGTCAATATCCCGCGGTACAGTGCCTTAGGTCCTATCAGACGCATCCTCCTCCTCACATCCTTCCCGGAGGCTGCACCATAAACATCGTTTCAACCCAAAGCTTGGTTAGAAAATACGTAATCATTTGAATTTTCTCCTGCATCATCTTGAACGCACTGAGGTAATAGAGTTTATTCTGAGTGCTTGAGTGCTAATTTATCTGTTTATTACCTGCGTTTAACACTGCTTGCCGGAAATTTCCGCGAGATCAGCACGGCGAGCGCTCAGCTATTATTATGTTAATTCACCCCCTTGTTCAGTTCGCTCTTGGATAAACGCAATAACCTGGTTGGCCGCTGTGAATTGAGCCTGAATGAAGCGGGATACATTGCACATGAGTTGATTTCATTTTATGGGCGCGCCTTTGTTGACGACCCACTCACCATCTCCATATTCTTGAGTTATGTCTCCATCGCCATTACCCTGTCACTCTGCTTGTAAATGCCAAACGCAAGGACGCTAGCTATTGATTAAGGGGCAGGGGCGATCTCCATTCCCTAAGACTACCACGCTACTAGCTGTTTACTTAACATATTTTACTTTTTTCGCCTATATCCATTATTGCAGTCCAGTTATTTTGGTGTAAGATTTCCCGCCATATTTCGTTGTTGCTTCCTTTGTTCGCTGTACTGTGAACTATCTCCCTACCACTTCTCTCTGATTAGCCTCAAATAAGCATCAACATGCATGGTATTGTTCTCGGCCACAGCTTTGTCAGAGGATTACATGATCATTTGACACGTGCTCAAAAAGCACCTCTAACTGCAAACGATATCGCTACTCTACTCAAAGTCCAGCACTTAGTCAGTGGGGTTGACCTGATCGGTCCAAGGGGAGCTTGCGTGCTAGACAACTCTTTGTCCTTGCCTCACAGGTACCTAACCCTTAGACGCCCACAGTTTGTCATAATAGATGTGGGTTCCAATGACCTTGCAAAGGGTGCTAACCCACCTTCAAGTAGCTAGTCACCTTTGCAACAGATTCACTGTACTCCCATGGGTAAGAAACTATACAAAAGATCTCTCCGAGCTGCCATTTTCAAAGTGCTACAAAATTCAACAAACACACTCGCTTGAAAGTACACCATTTCCTAGCACCACAAACTAATAAGAGCCTCATGTATGTACACACACTCCTCACAGGTGATATTTTAGTATAATGTTCTCTTCCTCAAGGCTCTATTTTATTAATATTTCACTCTGAGCTGTAAATTTCTGCTTTGAAACAACACGGCTTTATGCAATTGTCTTAGAGCAATTCGTTGATCCTAATTCTTCTGATGGAATTAGATTCCAGTTACTCCGAGCTTTCCATTTGCCAAGGCTCTATTTTATTATTATTTCACTCCGAGCTGTAAGTTTTCTGCGTTTGAAACAACAAGGCTCTATGCAATTGCCTTAGCGCAATTCTTCGATCCTAAATCTCCTCATGAGATTAGGTTCCAGTTACTCTGAGCTTTCCATTTGGCAAGGCTCTATTTTATTATTATTTCACTCTGAGCTGTAAGTTTTCTGCGTTGAAACAACAAGGCTCTATGCAATTGCCTTAGCGCTATTCTCCGATCCTAAATCTCCTCATGGGATTAGGTTCCAGTTACTCTGAGCTTTCCATTTGCCAAGGCTTTATTTTATTATTATTTCACTCCGAGCTGTAAGTTTTCTGCATTGAAACAACAAAGCTCTAGGCAATTGCCTAAGCGCAATTCTTCGCTCCTAAATCTCCTCATGGATTTAGGCTCCATCTATTCATTACACAAGACTCTATTTTATTGTAGCACAGCTTAACAAATACCTTAATCTTGGAATAAGGTTCCAGTTACCCTAATCCTTGTTTATCCCACAAGGCTATATGTTACTATGATATTCTTTATTTTCTACACTGTGCACCAATCTAAGCTGTAGGCGATACTGCGGTTCTAGGTAGCATATTTGATATCAATATCATTATATAATATTATGTTACATTGAATGTATAGTGCATAATGTCTTAGATTTTAGTTTTGTACATCAATATTCATGCTACAGTTTCACTGTCAATCATAAGTAAATATGCCTATCATCTGTAGCTAGTACAATGTATAATTTTTCTGTCAGTATGTTTTTATCATTCACATACTACTTTTATGTCATTATTCCAAGCTGCTATACTATGTAAAACATCTATTCCACTCGATGCACTTCCATGGAATTTCTTCAGGAAGTGCAGCAGTTTGAAATAAAAATACTTATTTACCCACACTCTAGTTGGGTTCCTGAATTGTCTGAGCAAAAATGACGAATGAGTTGGCGAAGACCCACCCCCTTGACTCAGGTAGAGATTGCAACATAGAGAGAATTCACCGGAAAGGTCAATTAGGTCACCACAAACCACTGGTGAAGTGTTGTGTACTAAACATATATGTGTACCCATGTTGTATCACACAAAACAGTCGAGTTAGAGCATGTCTTTGCCCCGGAGCTGGCTGCAATTATCTTCACTGGTAAACCGTTCCATGGAGCCACAACTGGATGTGTCCTAATTCTGTCCAACCCCTTTTTATTGCCAATGCTTGCGGATATTCCCCAAGCTTTGAGTTTGCTGGCCTGAGAAGCTGAAAACATTCAAGCAGCATCAAAATTACCAAATTCATCGAAAATGTTGTATATATGAATGCGATCCCTTCGGGGATGTCTTGTTTGAAAAGATGGCTGTCCTTACAAGTGTAAATATTTCTCCCTAACTAAAATCCGACACATTGAAGGTATGGTGACCCCGCCTATTACATTTCTAGATTGGACATAAAAAGTGTCCTATCCCAAGGATTCTGTTTGCATTCACTACAGCTGCACTGCATTGTTTACTTGATGACATATCAAGTATGATATCCTTTCCTCTGACACATATTCTTGGTAGAGACGGACATTCGGTATTCTAAAAAAGTATTTGCCGATCATTTTCTCAATCTTATGCCTCATACTAGCATGGCTGGAAACCGGGGGGGGGCACTTAAGTGTATAGAGGTAGTATATATGTGCCGCGCGCCGGGGTATGTTTTTTTGGGCCTCTCGACTTGTTCGACGGGTTTTTGGGCCTCATACGTGTACGACGGGGTTTGTTTTTCAGGTTCAATGTATGCGACGGGTTATACATTCGCATAGTACCTTGTACAACGGGGTATGCTTTTTGGCCATTTTGACCTTGTACGACGGGTACGGATTTTTGAGGTCCCGCGGCACACCCCTATCCAGAATAAGGCCAAGTGCCCCCCCCACCCCGTGGAATTTTGTCCTATCTGAAGTAACGTTTGGTGTCATCTACATTTTTTCATCATGATCTCAACAGCATTATCTAGATCATTTATGTTCATGAGAAAAGATCGGGCCTCTTACCAGAACATTGAAGGACCCCACAAACAATGCTTGTCCTGTCTCATTCTTCATCGTTTATCACCACCCTCCACTTTACCACTGGTTACGTGACCCATAAGTTTACCAGCTCACTGTTATTTGGGAACTTTATCGAACGCTTGTTGTAAATTTAACATTTCAGTAACTTCCTCTAGGGAGTTCCAAGAGATTGGTAAAGTAAGTTATGGTAGGTAATTGACCTATTAGTCTGTTAAAAGTGGTTCCAGTGTTTCGCTTGCTGCTCTTTGAGCAATATCACATCCTCTGCTGTACTAAACTTTTGACACAGAGTGGCCACCCCCTTCTGTCGTTGCTATCTCATCTCGAAATACATCTTGTAACAGCACATAACGCATAACGTATCAGGTATGCCGCGCGCGTGTGTAGGGTTGTAGTGTCATTAACGGGATGCATGTCATTCTCCTGAGCAGAGGATACGTGGGTTCGATCAGAATCCTCGGCTTAGGAGAATGGATGCATGTGTGGTGTTTCAACTTAAGAGTGTTGTATATATGTACGCGATCCCCTCGGGCATGTCTTGTTTGAAAAGTGTAAATATTTCTCCCTAACTAAAATCCAACACATAGAAGGTATGGTGACCCCGCCTATTACATTTCTAGATTGGACATAAAAGTGTCCTATTTTGGTTCTATGGATATTTGGAGAGACTACTGAACTTGCATCTTCTTATCCCATGGATTCTGTTTGCATTCAAGACAGCCGCACTGCATTGTTTACTTGATTTGAATGACATATCAAGTATGATATCCTTTCCTCTGACACATATTCTTGGTAGAGACGCACATTCGGTATTAAAAAAAACCCGTTCATTTCCTCCATCTTATGAATCATGCTAGCATGGCTGTAAGTTATGAACCTGGTATTTTGTCCTATCCGAAGTAATGTTTGGTGTCATCTACATTTGTTTTATCATTGATCTCAACAGCATTATCTAGATGTTTCAATTTAAGAGTGGACCAATAGTGACAATCATAATAAGAAAAATCATGACGGCCATCATAGGTGGAAGACAGTCGTTATCTCTGACCTACGACAAGATTGAACCCACTGGACGCTGTTTGCACTTTGAGCCTTGAATTCGAGCGCAAAGAACGTGCCGCAACAAACATTTCTCTGTTTGGACACTATCGCGAATATAATATGGATACGTGGATTCTACCGAAATGCATGTTCGACGGAATTGGGCCTGATACAAGCTCACTGACCATAGATTTTGGTGAGTAAACATATAAAGGATTAAATCAGCATTAAGTGAGTCAGCGCCAGTACTCGTGAACACAGGTCCCCGATGTGAAGCTTCCGGGCACCGAGCCACTATCTATATATAACAGGGCTCGAAATTACCACCCGCCCGCACGCCAATGGCGGGTGAAATTTGAGTCGGGCGGGTAAATAATCACAACTAGCCGCCCGACTGGCGGGTAGATTTTTTCCGCGCTAACACGACGCGCCCAGTTCAATACAACAGCAGCGGGGCTCGCGTGATTAAGCGCCGCTTGAACCATAAACATAAACTTCTCGGCTGTAAACTATCATGTCTTACGTAATTTATTGACCCACAGTATGTACACTGTTGAACAAACCGATGGCATAGATAGGCTCACACGAAAAGTTATACAACTAGCGGGCCTCGATTGTTTGTGAAGACTTTATAATCCATAGGTCAGGGATCAGCTGGCTGCAGTCGGTGTTAAATTTTGGACCCATCACAATATCTGGTGTGAAGACAAGAACATGAACCATAGCCCACCCCACTCCCTCCCAAGCTATATAATGGCAGCCTCTCATATTTAAATACAACATTCACCTACTGACCTGAATAAGTCGAACGGTTACTTGGCAACAACGAATCTCCCCATTTCCTGTCTGTTGACAAATTTTATGTAACCGCTTTTCCATCGCATAATGGCATTATTATTTGAATTAATTAATTTGATTTACCATGTATCATCTGTGAATGGTATTCATTAAAATTGAGATAAAAGCCAGGTTATGCAGAAAAGCTGAATTCATGCATACAAGAACATTTGCAATGATTATCTAGAATCGTAATAACCAAAACAAAACAAAATTAATACGACTGTGAAATTAGGCAAGTCAACTCTTCTCGCGCAAGTAACATTTGTAAGTGACGCGACGGAAAGACGTAATATCATCCATACGCGCGCGAAGTTTCTTCGGGCGCTCCTCGTGACTTTTTCTTTGGCGTCTGCTTTGTGATTGCAGTGCGCATTTAACGATAGGCCCACCAACAGTTGTATGACTTACGTAACGCGCGTGGCATGTTTTCTTTAAGCGTTTCTTGCGAATTGACTTCCAAGCCGTCGGTAAGCAAGCCTATAACGGTACACAATTTCTGAAGATGTCGAAGAGGCGGTTCTAAAACGCAAATTTGAAGAGAACGAAAAAACTCAGAGAGCACTGTATGAAAAAGAGAAGCGCTGCAGACGCTGGAATCCTGCCTGGTCAATTAATGTAGGAGAAAACCGCGAATGGCTTTCGCATGACAACGAGAAGGAAGTGAAGTTATGTTCTGCATGAAGACCGTTTGTCGTCAAAGAAGGTCAACGTAAAGGACCATATGAATAGAAATAGAATAATAGAAACTACAAGTTGGAGAGTGCCAAGGATCATGAAAATTTGTATGTTTTGACAAGTTTGTAAATATTGATTTAAATGTTGCATTAATATAAAAATAAAATATAAAAAACAATAAAACTACATTTTTACCATTATTTATAACTTAAAATGTAGGGCCGGTAGAAAATTTGTAGGGCCGGTAGAATTTCAAGGTTACCGGCCCGCCTGGCCGGTGAGAATCTGGCTAATTTCTAGCCCTGTATAATAAGTATATTAAGATAGTGGCTAACATCTGTCACGACCCAACTTGAAATCCGGTCAATTTTAAAATTGTCCTGACCCAACTTGAAATCGCAAGTTGGGTTGACCCATTCTAAAATTGGACAGCCAAATGCCTTGAATGCGTCAGTTGAAGAAATGCCGAATGTACACTGCCCATTTTCTCTGACCGATTTTCATAATCATTATTACAATTATTTTCACTTCCTTGCCACATCTGCCTATTCTGACAATCCTCTTTTTCGATTCTAATAATACACTTAAAGTTGCGATTGAGACGTATATGGAGTACCGCGGTAGTCCTAATCAACATAATCATTTGGAAAGGGAACTAAGTGTGTATATGCATCTAATTCAATGATTTATTCTTCTAAAATACTAATCATATATCAAAGGTGGCTATTACCTTAAATAAAGCTCTTAAAATCCAAATATTTTATCCTAACTAATCACAATATGCCGGTATATATTGCGCAGAGTTAAGTTGGGTCAGCCATTTACTTGCCCCAACTTAATATAGCGGTCAAGGTCTGAGATCAAACATCGCTCGGCGAGGCGTGTTAGAGGGAGCAATGGAATGCCATTGGGATTTATTTATTTCTATATTGCATTCGTCCTTGGTACGTGACCATTGATCCCTGAAGGCTTCCTGAAAATCCCTTCATAACTTTTCGATATTTCTTTGATAGCAGACAAACAAACAGACACATCGGATGATGACATACTTTGGCGCAACAAGCAGATAATGTTGTGAACGCGCCGTTGCTTTCCATACCAGTCGTGCCTGCCAACTCGCCGTCCAATTTTAAAATGGGTCAAGCCAACTTGAAATTTCAAGTTGGATCAGGACAATTTTAAAATTGACCGGATTTCAATTTGGGTCGTAACAGCACTGGCACGAGCAAGAAAAACTTCCTCTCTACGGCTGTCTCTGCAGCTGTGAGGCCACTCTCAAGGGTGTGGTTGAATTTCGTGGAGTTTGTTTGGGATGGATTCATCCTATTGGTCCTGTCATTTCTGTTCAAAACAATTTGACGACCTGAGATTTCTTTAACCTCGGTCACATTCTTGTTGAGTGCTTCCTTGGCAGCTCTGTCTGCCCTCTCATTGCCAGGGATACCGACATGGCTCGAAACCCATACAAACAAAATATCCTTGCCACGATCTATCAATTGTTAATAAAAAAGCACAATATTTAAAATAACAACATTACGGAAATGATAAAGGAGATAAGCAAAGCTATTGGTTATAACTCCTTGGTATAATGAAAGATAGACTACGTTAAGATAACTTTATGCATATCATAATCATCAAGCAAACATAGTGATTTAAAAGGGAGGTTCTATTTGTGAATTAAACTAATAAGTTGTGAGCCGAAATTAAATGGATGTCGTTCACTGTCTCTGACCGAAGAGACGTGCAACGGACCTGTTTCTAATGGCGTTTTATTCGGTCTTGTCACGTTCACTCGAAAAACCAGACTGCTTTGCGTCTTTCGGCGAACTGGGGATCCTAGTTGGCTGCTACCTAAGTTTATTTTTTGTGGTTACATTCAAAAGCAATACAGAGCGCCACAATCAGCGAAGCTTTGACGACAAATTCCTTCAGTGTAAAATACGATGTAAATAACAAATGATCTTGAGTGAGGCCTGAGCCACTGACGTCACCAAAATGTACGCACCAACATGGCCGCGCCCAACGAAGCGAACGCATACTTTTCCCAAAGTTTATTGATTAATTATGGCTGAATTATTTTCACTAACCGGGCTTCAACACATGCGGCAATGTGGCAACTCCAGAGACTCCCATGCGCTTTTGTTTATTTATATATATATATATGATTGACCCATAACGCGAATTATTTTTTTGGTATTGTTTCGCAATCGTAATCAAAATCCGATAGTCATTTGCTGGTTCTATGGTGAAACGAACCGTGAACCACTGGCGAATCGAATAACCACATTATCAGGTCATTTTGGTGTCTTATCATTGAAAGGGTATATATGTACCCGATACGGTGGCTTGGTGAAAAAAAATGATATTGATCATAACTCTAATTTATCAACATATATAGGAGGGTCGGCGTTGAAGATACTTCATCTGGCTAAAGTAAATGAGGTATCCGACTCTGTGGCGCTGGACCTGTATCTATTTCCACTTCAGAGATTAAATGACGCACTCGCCTTGATGAAAAACCTCATGGGTGCACGATCATCGACCTCACAAGAAATGACAATACACGCTACCGGCCAGACATCCAACGCAAATGTATCGATGATCCAAGATCGTCTGGATGTCAAGTGGGATAGGAATTGATTTTCTTACAACTAATGACAATTAAGACAAAATTATATGGAAAAAGGGATCGACTTGATCTCCACTTTAACTGTAAACATATCAAACTCCTTATAAGCAATATCATCAGTCCAATGATTTAACTAATCCATCGTGGGTCTCTGTTTAAAGACTCAAGCTCTTAGACGAACACGAGTGCTTCTGCAAGGCTTTGCAGAGCTTAATAGCGCATGTTCCACGTCATGAAATGGTTATTGACCCGTCCGAGGAGGTGCAGAGAGAAGTCGATGCAGCTGTCACAACGATGAACGAAGTAGCCAGAGCATTCAGCCAGCTTTCAAAAGTCAGTTCCACTTACCAACACATACCCTAAACAATTGATTAATTTCTCACGCCCAAAACTTAAAGCGAAAAAGAAAAGATAAGAAACTTTATGCTCCAGACAACTATGCCCCTTCAAGACCGATCTCTGGAACCTGGGTTCTGGAGGACAAAAGTTGACTCCGGGGACCCCACGCTATCTTACGGGGACGCCTGTCCTGGCGTCTATCCCTTCCTGCTCGCTATGGTGGGGTCGGCCGCTTGCTACGTCAAGGTACGCTTTTTTTTGTAATCATTTTTGCCTGCATCAAGACTTTATGAAACATCACTTCAAATATTGCATTTCTTAGAAGAACTTATCATGCATTTTCCCAACTCCTAAGTATTTATTGCATAACTGGGAGCATAACTTGATCATGTTATGCTTAAAAAATGACAAAATAATCGATTTTCGTTCAGCAATTTTGCAAATCATTGCAGCATAAAAATGGATATAGCGTAGCAATACTAATCAAACCGTGTCTCGGATTTTATCATCTTCCCCACCCCCAACAGATAAATGACGCAAATAGTCCTCCAGAGTTTCTAGATTTGAATCCTAGAGCGGGTAAATCTTTTCTAGGCATGGCGAGCTTGTTTACAGGAATATCTGTGAGTTATATATCGATTGAATGCAATGACTGAAGATCATTGCCTAAGTGATAAATATTCGTTACTAAATTATATATATGATAAGAATTAAGTGACGATTTTTGTAGATAAATTCGTGCACATATATTTAAAAGATACGTGATTGTTAGGATTTCAATAAGTTGATGACAATGGCACAAGAGGGAACCAGCGCTGCCGTAAATGTTTGTTTGAACGACATGCCCGCGTCCGATTCTTCTGAAGGTGTGGATATCTACAACTCGCTCAGTAGGGTACAGGGAAGCATTTGTAATTTCAGCTGGGCAAAAGTCATTGGAAAATCCTTAGGTGAGTGTTTCATAAATCTGTGTAAAATAGTTGTGATAATATACGGGATTGACATTTTCTTAAGAATATTAGCATAACCTGTGTTATAAAGTATTTATCGAATTCAATCGGTCATTTATTGGGAAAATTCATCACCAACTGATTCGGTACTCATCGTGTATGTTAGAGCTGTGTAATGGTGTTCGCAGATGAAGTGAAGAAAGAGGACCTGGTACGTGGCCATCTAGCGAATACCTGCCTAGACATCGCTGAAATGGCCTTCCACGTGGCACAGAGAGCTGGAATACATCGCGTGCTGGTCGTCGGCTCTTTTGCACAACACCCACTTGTCCAGTTTGAAATCGGAAAAGGCTTTGGTCATCGCCGAGTATACGTACCCAAGGTTCAAATCAGCGCGTTTCTTCTCGATCATTGTGTTCTGTCTGAATTATATAATGTTCATGATTAGTCGTATCATCTCGTTGAGAAAGTGTCAATAATTGTTAAAATGCTGCTCATCATGCCTGTTGGGTTGCAGTACGCCGCGACGCTGGAGTTTGTTAAGTACAGCAGTCACCTGGGAGCACTAGGTGCCCTTCTCAAATCATTGTAATACAAAGAGAGAGACAACCGTCGGTGCAGGCACTAAGCATCACAGTACTGGAGTATCCATACTTTCATATACTCATAACCCATTCCGGCTCTTTTCGACATTATCGATTGTAGTCGCCAGTCTCTTGTGTTGCAGAAATAGTTTGAATTCAAAAGAATGCTATAATTACATCATTTATTTCTAAACAACACAATATTGTAAACAATTTAATTAAATACCACATGCTTTTTCACCTATTGGACTATTAACGGCATTTATTCTCTCATTTGGGTATGAATAAATGACGCCATTAGGTTCGGCAGTTGATTTTCGTGTCATTCTGCAGGCACTGGTGTGTCATACCCAAACACACCAGTACCTGGCAATATTGTGCCACTAAGCAGCTGTTTGCAAAGGCTCCACCAAAAGCACTAAAAGAGTGTGAGTTTAGCCATTATGTACCTTATTTACAATGAGTCAATTCCATATTTCCCGTTTCCTTTGCAACGCACATGCACGGTTTGTAGTAGAAATGCTTTGTCTGGTCTAAATATAATGAAAATCCACTGCGGTGGTGTTGTGGGCAGTAAATATGGGTCAATTATTTGTTTATGAACAGGTCATGTTTCTTTTTGCGTATATGGTGAACTATACGGCAGTGATGTTTACAGATGAATGTTCTGGATATATTATGATAGATATGTGTAGTCCTGCCTCTTTGTCGAGCGGAACAATAGCATATTGGCATGCATTTGTAGAAATCACAGAACATAAAAGAAATGGCATGGGTGTGTGGGTTTGTGCAGGCAATGGCATTTGTGTTTAGTTTATCAGAATGCCAGTTTGATACTTCGAATTGAGTGTATATCAATATGGGTTATCATGATGAAAAAAATCAAGACGGTCATCTCATGTGAAGTAAAATAGAAGATGTTCTCGGCAGCCGTTATCACTTAATAGCGACCGCTTTCAACTCGCAGTATACGCCCTTCTTCTTATCGGTTTGGTAATTGAGCTCTAACAAGGAGTGTGCGCCGCAACAAACGCTTCTCTGTTCTGACAGTATCACGAATACAGTATGGATAAGTGGGTTTTACCTTTATGCTTATTCGACCGACTTTGGTCCGATACAAGTCCACTAACCATAGATTTTAGTGAGTAAATTACAAGACGAATGAGTTGGCGAAGGCCCATACACTTGACTCAAGTAGAGATGTCAACAAAGAGAGAATTCACCGGAAAGGTCAATTAGGTCACCACAAACCACGAGTGAAGTGTTGTGTACTAAATATAATGTACACCCATGTTGTATCATACAAAACAGTCTAGTTAGAGCATGAGTTTGCCCCGGAAAGCACATATGGTGTGCAGTGAGCTGGCTGCAATTATCATTACTGGTAAATCGTTCCATGGGGACACAACTCGATGTGTCCTAATTCTGTCCAACAACTTTTTATTGCCAATATTTACGGATATTCCCCAAACCTTGAGTTTGCTGGCCTGAGAAGCTGAAAACATTCAGGCAATATCAAAATTACCAAATTCATCTAAAATGTTGTATATATGTACGCGATCCCCTCGGGGATGTCTTGTTTGAAAAGTGTAAATATTTCTCCCTAACTAAAATCCGACACATAGAAGGTATGGTGACCCTGCCTATTACATTTCTAGATTGGACATAAAAAGTGTCCTATTTTGGTTCTATGGATCTTTGGAGAGACTACTGAACTTTCATCTTCTTATCCCATGGATTCTGTTTGCATTCAAGACAGCTGCACTGCATTGTTTACTTGATTTGAATAACATATCAAGTATGATATCCTTTCCTCTGACACATATTCTTGGTAGAGACGCACATTCGGTATTAAAAAAACCCCGATCATTTCCTCCATCTTATGAATCATGCTAGCATGGCTGTAAGTTATGAACCTGGTATTTTGTCCTATCCGAAGTAATGTTTGGTGTCATCTACATTTGTTTTATCATTGATCTCAACAGCATTATCTAGATGTTTCAATTTAAGAGTGGACCAATAGTGACAATCATAATAAGAAAAATCATGACGGCCATCATAGATGGAAGACAGTCGTTATCTCTGACCTACGACAAGATTGAACCCATTGGACGCTGTTTGCACCTTTGAGCCTTGAATTCGAGCGCAAGGAACGTGCCGCAACAAACATTTCTCTGTTTGGACACTATCGCGAATATAATATGGATACGTGGATTCTACCGAAATGCATGTTCGACGGAATTGGGCCTGATACAAGCTCACTGACCATAGATTTTGGTGAGTAAACATATAAAGGATTAAATCAGCATTAAGTGAGTCAGCGCCAGTACTCGTGAACACAGGTCCCCGATGTGAAGCTTCCGGGCACCGAGCCACTATCTATATATAATAAGTATATTAAGATAGTGGCTAACATCTGTCACGACCCAACTTGAAATCCGGTAATTTTTTTGTAAAATTGTCCTAACCCAACTTGAAATCGCAAGTTGGGTTGACCCATTCTAAAATTGGACAGCCGAATGCCTTGAATGCGTCAGTTGAAGAAATGCCGAATGTACACAGCCCATTTTCATGGACCGATTTTCATAATCATTATTACAATTATTTTCACTTCCTTGCCACATCTGCCTATTCTGACAATCCTCTTTTTCGATTCTAATAATACACTTAAAGTTGCGATTGAGACGTATATGGAGTACCGCGGTAGTCCTAATCAACATAATCATTTGGAAAGGGAACTAAGTGTGTATATGCGACTAATTTAATGATTTATTCTTCTAAAATACTAATCATATATCAAAGGTGGCTATTACCTTAAATAAAGCTCTTAAAATCCAAATAATTTATCCTAACCAATCACAATATGCCGGTATATATTGCGCAGAGTTAAGTTGGGTCAGCCATTTACTTGCCCCAACTTAATATAACGGTCAAGGTCTGAGATCAAACATCGCTCGGCGAGGCGTGTTAGAGGGAGCAATGGAATGCCATTGGGATTTATTTATTTCTATATTGCATTCGTCCTTGGTACGTGACCATTAATCCCTGAAGGCTTCCTGAAAATCCCTTCGTAACTTTTCGATATTTCTTTGATAACAGACAAACAAACAGACACATCGGATGATGACATACTTTGGCGCAACAAGCCGATAGTGTAATAAACGCGCCGCCGCTTTCCATACCAGTCGTGCCTGCCAACCCGCCGTCCAATTTTAACCATTGGGATAACTTTAAGCATATCATAATCATCAAGCAAACATAGTGATTTAAAAGGGAGGTTCTATTTGTGAATTAAACTAATAAGTTGTGAGCCGAAATTAAATGGATGTCGTTCACTGTCTCTGACCGAAGAGACGTGCAACTGACCTGTTTCTAATGGCGTTTTATTCGGTCTTGTCACGTTCACTCGGAAAACCAGACTGCTTTGCGTCTTTCGGCGAACTGGGGATCCTAGTTGGCTGCTACCTAAGTTTATTTTTTGTGGTTACATTCAAAAGCAATACAGAGCGCCACAATCAGTGAAGCTTTGACGACAAATTCCTTCAGTGTAAAATACGATGTAAATAACAAATGATCTTGAGTGAGGCCTGAGCCACTGACGTCACCAAAATGTACGCACCAACATGGCCGCGCCCAACGAAGCGAACGCATACTTTTCCCAAAGTTTATTATGTCTTCCAACGATAATTGGAAGACATATTGGTTTAGCCAGTATTTTTTTTTTTTTTTTTTTTTTTTTTTTTTTTTTTTCCAGTCAAGGTTTTTCGGGCTTTTTTCCGGAACGGTTAAACATATCAACGTGAAATTTTGGGGAATGATAGATCAAGTTGAGACACAACTGGCGATCCAGTTTGACGCGCATGCGCAGTGTTGGAGGCTCATGGGATTGATTTTTCGTCGATTTTTTCCCCCATTTTCTGTAACTATCTCCTCCATAACTACTGCAGTTACGAACATATGAGTTATATGGTTGTAACAAGCAATTATCGTAGCATGGAATAGGCGAAAAAAATACTTATTTTCACCTTTTGTACTTTGTATAATGACATATATTTTACAGTACCTATCGCGATTTTTGCTACGAGTTCTCTCCTCGCTGATATCTCTGAAACGGCTGTATTTACGGACATGAAATTTTGTCAGTATTTAGAACTTGGCCTCGTGATAATGATTGTAACAGTATTTTTAGCATTCACAGTAACAAAAAACAGTAAAAAGGACGATTAGTTTCAAGGTTTTCTACTGCAGCAGCTTAGCGGCAGGCTAACAGCAGTTCGCAGTTTAAGTAGGCCAAACCTTACGTAATCGACCAGAGCCTTAGCTGGGTTTGCATTGACTTGGGTAGGTGGTCATGTCAAAACAGGCTAAACCTTACGTAATCGACCGGCGGCATTTCTCACTTTCGTCGGCTCAATATTGACTTGGCAAAGGGGTCATGTCAAAACATCTAGCCGGCAGCTTATAATAGTGCGCGTTACAAGCTATTCTCGGTCCGTGTATATACTGTCTTTTTGTCTCAGCGACAGTGTGCACTGGATGTCCCGGTGCAATCAAAGCGGGTATATATACACAAACACGCATACACGCACATATATATATATATATATATATATATATATATATATATACTGACGATTACAACCATTCGTGGACTCCAACCATTCGTGGACAAATTTTTATAGTTCATTTTTGCTATCATTAATTATCAATTATTTATTCGGCATCTTCTAATTGATACAATTAAATAGTTTAAAGCGAATTAAAATCTTTTTGTCACTTTTTATTGCTGGTATATACTTTTTGTCCTCGAAACGTCGTCCACGAAAGGTTAAGACATTAATTTATACGTATAAATCCAACCTTTCGTGCCCATATATATTTTTGAATATTTGCGGAATACCGAAATATTTTAATCATTATCAGTCATCATGGATTAGAAACATAATATTTGTTGTAGATGTGATCATTATGGACCATTGGTAGAATTTCTCGATCTAATTCAATGTTGTAGATTAATGTAAAAGGAGAAAATAGAGTTTTTCGGTAAAAAAATTTAAGAATAAATCAAATATTTTAATTTTTCAAATAAATATATCCAGCACGTATGATTAAACATTATTTCGGAAATTTGGATCGAAGTATATACGGTTGTATGGAAGATATTAGGGTGTGCGTGTTATGTCAACGAATGGTTAGTTGTTAAAATTTTATATCGCTATTATATTCAAAATCCAAAGAAATCACGCGTTAAAGATTATTTGTGTACGTTACTAAGACTAGAATATCACATTCGAATGGTCAAACCAAAATATTTTCAATTATTTTGGACAAAAATGAGCTTTGACTTTATGTGGACATACTGGTATATCCTTTCGTGGACCAAAGTCTACGAAAGGTTGGCGGCTTGTCCACTACAGGTCGCGTTCGTGCTAATATATATATATATATATATATATATATATATATATATATATATATATATATATATATATATATATATATATATATATATATATATATATATATATATATATATATATTTCCGATGCCAAGCTTCCGAGCGCCGAGCAGCTATCTATAAATAGCATATATATGTAATATATATGTGTGTGTGTTTATATATATATATATATATATATATATTATATTTTAGAGATAATATTGTTTGTGGTATATTGTTGGTACCGTA